>JAJJWX010000669.1:0-683158 GCA_023529315.1 Papaver bracteatum
GACTAAGTTTGTATGCTGTGTTCGCGGACTGAGCTCAAGCACTACACCGGTTTCACTTGATCAACAAAGTTCGCAAAATTTGGTTCAAGAAATAAGGACTTATACATATATGTGTTTCCACAACAATGCTTATATCCTCCAATGGTTATATTGTCTAAACTCTCATTTCAATCCTTGAAACATTCTCAGAGGGCATTATATAGTTGTTATTCACAAACTATTTTTCGTCAGAGCGATTTCCAAAATGATTGAAACATAACATGACTTTCGTCACTAGGTAAATATGAACTTGGCTAAAGAAAAATCTTTACCAACAAATATTTCGAGAAATAGATAAGTGAGATATACTCAGCTCGAAATATCACATGTGTATAATCTTAGTCTATATAGTACTACGACTTTTGTCTCAAGCAGTGTAGTCAAAATCGTTCTCCAAGGACCATTACTCCCCGAGTAATCGCTACAGGATATATGAACGAGCCGATTTCCGATTCCAAGGCCTTTCCGATTTTTAGCGATTAAGGCGGCCGATTTGGACCTTTTTTTGAGAAAACCGAGTTAACAATTTTTCCAAGTTGTCCTTGCACGCACTAAAATCAGAAAATAAATTTTTTATAACCCTTAGATAAGACTTATAAAATAGAAAAACCTCTAAATACATGATAAATACGTTCAATATAACAATATTACACACTTAACTACATGATAGTTTTAAAATTTTAAGTACAAATCATGACTTATGGGCAACAATATATAAATTATTAATAATAGATTCCGAATATTAAACCGAGTTTTGAAGATTTCCAAGTCCGAACTTATTGCTCCTCGCTTCAAGCTCCCCAACCGAGTAGCATCGAGGAACGACTTCGACTACTTTGGTCTCAAGATAGGAGATAAAGTAGATAGACTTTTGAGTGATAGATAAGTTCAAGTCTCCACATACCTTTCAGTCGATGGAGATCCACTAGTTCCTTGAGTAGTCTTTCATCTTGTATGGTGATCAGCATGGAGTTCTTGAGCTCAACTATACTTTATATCCTAGTTCGAGACCTTATCTATAGTAGACTAGAAATCAAGACTTTATAGTTTTGATCACTAGCATTGACAAACATGCTTGAGATAGCAACACATGCGAGTTCGACCGAGCAATGCTCTAATAGTAACTTCCTAATCTACCGGCTTTTCATAAGTATTAAAACTGTTGACTTGGGGATTGGTATCAGTGGTATCAGGAGATGAACGTTCCACCACTTGAGCTCCCAAGATTCTTTTCAGATCCACCATGCAGTTGAATAAACTATCGATTGCTCCCTTCAATCGGTTTATGTTTATTTCCAAAATTTCCTGCCTCCGTGCTAGTTCAGCCAATGACGGAATTTATCCATCGAATGCATTGATAGGGAGGAAAGGAGTAGTAAAGTAGGAATGATGAATATTACTAGAGTCGTTCGAATGGGCATGAGGAGTGTCACCATTTGAAAGACTCTGACTAGAGTCTTAGGTAATTGAGTCATACCTAAAACTAACCATCATGTGAAAATTAAGATTGCAACCGAGCGATTAATCTCCCACTGTGGTCGCCAATCTGTCGATGGGAGAAAACAATTTGGTGGTTTAATAGGAAAGTGAAGAGACGACCGTGCGGAGGAGACTCCTCGACCGAGCAAATTGCTTTAACCTTTTGCAAATAGATACACTGCACGGGATTGCTTTGAGTTCCAGATATCAATCTATAGGACTCCGAAAATGGTCGTTCCAGAGTCAATTCGGTCATAAGAGAGGATGAGGGTCGATCTGTAGGAGGGAAGCTGAGAAGTGTGTGAGACAATGATGATCAAAGTATTATGAATGTGTTGTAGTTTTTTGCGAATTGATGAACTATTAGGTTCGAATAACCTTGAATTCTACTCTGTTGAGAGTGATTATTCAGATGTTCATATGAAAATTGTTATGATAATTCACGTATATTTGAATGTCCTTCAATCATGAATTCATATAACTTATTTATATTGCTAGAACGTGGACACATTGATCTCCAGTAAGTGTGACGGTTATTTGAGTGAAAGAGTGGGAAAGTGGGAGATCGTGGTTTAACTAGTTCCATGTCGTGTGGAGACTGGGTTGATCGTCCACCCACAACTTTGCCAACTTCCTCAACAACTTGCACGACTTTCTCACATATGTCATCGTGGATGAACACACGTGTCGTTGGCCGCCAAACCAAAACCCTAGTTAATTCCCCCCCATGTAACGTGATTGATATCTTATGAATGTGGAGTCTGCAAAGCAGACGTGTATTTAGTCAGTTGTTGACTTGACTAAATGATGAGTCTTAGTATTGTTGAGTAGATAATGATGGACAAAAGCTCTATGACTCATGAATTGAACATGTCTGCTGGGACAGATGTATAGTTCTCGGATGAATGTTAATAGTTGAATCAACATGATGAATATTGATAGGCTGAGCAAATATTGCTCGTCTGATGAATTGCTGAATATTGTTAGTTGAATCAATATTATTAGTCTGAGCAAATATTGCTCATTTGAGGAATTACTAAATTTTGATAGTTGAATCAATACTGATAAATTGAGAAAATATTACTCGTTTGATGATTATTGGTAACACAAACAAATAAAATATTAATTTAAATATTGGTAGCTGGACCGAGTATTATATCATGAAATGTATACTACTTGATCAATCATGAAAATAGTGGTGTTTGAACCTGTTCAAAATTATTCTTTGCAGAGCATTCGGTTTGAAACCCTAATTTTGATCGATTGTTGATCCATTGATGATTTAATGAAAATCAACCAATGAGTGAGAGAGGGACCGGCTACATGGGGCGATGGAAAACCATGTAGCGTCCAGATGCTCGAATGAGCAAGCACCAAAATCCGCGGACCAGTTGGTGAAAGAATGATTAAATGCTGGTTTAATCATTTATTAAAATAGTGCTCGTCTGAGCATTAGGTAATAAAACCTAATTATGGAGAGATGAAAGACCATCTAAGAGGGCATGGAACTGGCCCTTGGTGGTCGTAGGACCGACTGACGGTCTTTTGATGAAATTCCAAATTATTTGGAAAGAGTTTGAACCCAATATAAACAAATTAGGTCAAATTATGAAAATATGTGGGACCGGCTCCTTGCAAGCCAAAGGGTCGAACTTGGTCGATCAAGGTGGCATGCTCGCGTCACCATGTTGCTCGTGTCTCAATTCTGAGAGTTTTTTATATTTCCTGACATGCGTTCGAGCAATATCTTGGATTTTCAGAAGAGTTTTATCTTAACTGAAACTCTTAATTTTTACTTGAATGAGCAAGTAGGGCCTTGCTCGTGCGATCGATATTTAATAATATATTAAAAGTATTTTAATATTTACGTGAGAAGCCTAGTCGGTCATGTGATCATTTGACTTTTTGGCTTATGGCTAGTTTGAGCAATATTGTGAAATATTGAAAAAATTAGGTTTTTGCTCAAACGAATGAGTTTCATGAGATGAATGAAGAAATATTAATAAAATAAGGAATTAGAGAAGTGTGGGACTGGCCACGGCTAGGGCATTAGATGGCTAGTAGGCTCTATCCCGTGACACTTTTCCTTATTTTATACTCCCTCCGTTTCAAAAAAACTGTCTGCTTTGACTTTGTCCAAATATTAAGGAGACCGTAGTATTTTACTTGACTACCCTTAGTTACTTACCTATTTTATTTTAATAAAACGGTAGAAATAAAAACTACCTAAAATTATTAGGATAAAAATTATAAATAAGAAATATAAAAGGAAAATTAAAAAGTAACAAATTTATGGAGTACAAACATCATATGAAATTTAATTGTTGGAGCCAAATATATATTCTCTTTTAAGGAATGAAGGATATATTTGTTTCCTTAATAATATATAGATTTCTTTAATATCTTAGATTGGGTCCCGTTAAAAATAATTTTGTGAATATAAAAAATTTAAGGGTATATTAGAGAGTTCATTGGAAAAATATGACTATAAACAGAAGTTTGACACAATTTTGAAACAAACCAAAATGGAATAGAGGACAGTCCTTTTGAAACGTAAGGAGTATTATTTTTCATCGTGTGAGGAAATATGGAGAAATTAGGAGTTTCGCTCGAACGAGGGAGTTTGCTCGAATGAAGGAGTTTTCATGGGATTGGAAAAAATAATAATATAAGATAAAATAAATGGGAGAGGCGTGGGATCGGCCACGACGGCATGACCGGACGACCGGTGGGCCCGGTCCCCTAGGCGCCTCTCTATTATTTTATTTTATTTTCTTCCCTATTTCGCATAGGTTTCCTCGTTCGTCCATATTTTTGAATGCTCGTTCGTGCATTATTGTTAACTACACTCGCACCATTCTCTCAGGGCTTACTCGGTGGTGGCCCAGATGCCTGTGCATTGAATATTTATTACTAAACCATGGAATTCTACTGGGAAAAGCCATGAATTGAAAGAGTGAGGGTACAACAACCTCACCCAATATTTCGCTTAGCAATATGTATGGACTAACTCCATTATACTTTCAAGAGAATCAACTAGACAATCCGACTCAATCTTAATAAAAAAGTATATCAAAGAGTTATATCTCAACTTCTCGATTCAATCCTTACTCAAACAAATAGAAATATGCGATCCTGATTGAATACAAGAGAAATACCTTGAACGGTACCAAAGACCAATGTTCAAGGATCAATCAGCTTCAATCAACAACCAAAGTTTGGATTTACCAATTGATCGATACAACGCACAACCTGTGATATTTCAATTATATAACAAAATATAATGCGGAAAAAAAAAACACAGACACCAGAAGTTTTGTTAACGAGGAAACCGCAAATGCAGAAAAACCCCGGGACCTAGTCTAGATTGAATGCACATTGTATTAAAACGGTACAGACACTAGCCTACTACAAACTAACTTCGTTATGGACTGTAGTTGAACCCCAATCAATCTCACACTGATCCAAGGTACAGTTGCGCTCCTTATATCTCTAATCCCATCAGAATACTACGCACTTGATTCCCTTAGCTGATCTCACCCACAACTAAGAGTTGCTACGACCCAAAGTAGAAGACTTTAATAAACAAATTTGTCTCACACAGAAAAGTCTACAGGAATAGATAAATCTGTCTCCCACAGAAATACTTACGAGTTTTGTTTCGTCTTCTGATAAATCAAGGTGAACAGGAACCAATCGATAACCCGGACTTATATTCCCGGAGAACAACCTAGAATTATCAATCACCTCACAGTAATCTTAATCGACTAGCGAAACAAGATATTACAGAATAACAAACGATGAGACGAAGATGTTTGTGACTTCTTTTCTATCTTTCCTACCGGAGAAATCAATCTCAAGCCAATCTTACGATTGTACTCAAATACTATATAAATAGCAAGATCATATCACACAACTACAAAGAAAATAGTTGGTCTGGTTTCACAATCCCAATGAAGTCTTCAAGTCGTTAACCTACAGGGTCTCAATATAAACCTAAGGTTAAAGGAGAATCGACTCTAGATTGTACAAATAGTATCACACAAGAGGTGTGGGGATTAGGTTTACCAGTTGATAGAGTTCTCCTTTATATAGTCTCCAAATCAGGGTTTGAAATCTAAGTTACCTTGGTAACAAAGCATTCAATATTCACCGTTAGATGAAAACCTGATTAGATTCAAGATAATATCTTTCAACCGTTAGATCGAACTTATCTTGTCATACACAAATGAAATGCATGTTCATTTAGGTTTACGTAACCGTACTTAAACATGTACACCTAGTTGGTTCAGCAGTAGTTAACCATTGGTTAGCCATATGAGCACTTTCATACCAACCTTATTCATCTTCACCATAACTAGTTCAAGTGACTCAAATGAACTAGTTAGAGAGTTATTCAATTACTTAGATCTCATAGAAGTATACAAGACATAATCAAAACAAAAACAATTTTGATTCACTCGAATCGATTCATGAACATTATAGCCACGGTTTGCAAATATGCATTCCTTAATTTATAAATGTCTTAGTTCACGAATAAACCGTTTTTAGAAAATAACCCACTTAAGTATGCATACGGGTACGCATACTTAAGTACCCAGACTGAGTTTGTTTTCAGTTCACAAACTCCAGCAGAAATTCACGGGATGTGAACTTCCGACAGTACGCGTACAGGTACACTGACTTAGCTCTGATTATCCTAAATAGAAAAGTACGCATACTTTGGTTCAAGGATTACGGACTTACACAAGTATGAGTTCACATACAATGTTTATACCCATTCAAGGTTATATATTCTAAACTCTCATTTAAATCATTGAAACATTCTTAGAGGATGTTATATATAGAGGTTATTCACATACTATTTTTCATCAAAGCAATTTTCAAGAGATTGAAACAATTTTCATGACTTTCGTCACGAGTAAAGATAAACTTGGCCAAAGCGAAAGATTACCAACACATATTTCGAGAAAAAGATAAGCGAGATAAACTCGCCTCGAAATAGCAAATGTGTATGATCGAAGTCTATATAGCAACATGACTTTTGTCTCAAGATAGGAGATAGAGTAGATAGACTTTTGAGTGATAGATAAGTTCAAGTATTCACATTCCTTTTTGTCGATGAAGTTCCATCAGTTCCTTGAGTAGTTCTTTGTCTTTGTATGATGAACGCCGTGGACTATAGAGCTCAACTACACTTTCTATCCTAGTACGAGCTTGAGATAGCAACGCTTGCGAGTTCGACCGAGCAGTGATCTAACATGAATTAAAGTAATAAAATATTATGATGAACGTAGAATATTTTCTAGGAGTTCAATTGATGAATCTTGCAACTAGAAATAATTAATTGATTAATTGATTAATTGATGGATCTGTACTAGCAGGGAAAGTTGTCTAGGAGCATTATGATCATTCGAGAATTGAGCGATATGATCCAGTTGAAGCGTCATATTTAATCTGAATATTCAGGGAAAACATTGTTACATCCTGAAGATGTTATCGCTTTATACTAGCAGGCAAGATTTCTAGGAGTCGTCCAATCATTAAGATTATATACATATGTATTCTATATAATTAGGAAAAACATTGCTTCAACTTGAAAATGTTATCGCTCTATACTAGCAGGTAAGTTGTCTAGGAGCCGTCCAATCGTTTTTAATTCTATATAGAAGTGAATATTTAAAATTGCTCAGTTGATGAAATATGCCTTGGTCTCAATTGGGATACTGCATATTCATGCATGCTCTGAGAGGCAATACACTCATTCAGAGGTTTTTATGATGCTCTGAGAGGCAATACCCTCGGTCAGAGGTTTTATGATGTTCTGAGAGGCAATACACTCAGTCAGAGATCATCATGGCATGAACTTTCATGCTTAAACGAGAGACATGGATCTCAATACTCGTCTATTACCGGATCAGGAATATGTAAGGTTATGATTTTACGATTTTAGCCTTTGCAAAAATCCACCATCAACACTACAGAATAATGTCGATGCACTACTAGTTATAGTCATTGCAAACCTTGTAGAAAGGCACCAGTTTATCCAGTTCCTCCAAACAAAACCAAAACCCAAACCTACCGAGAGTGTAATTGAGATATCCCCAACTAATTTTGTCGAAATCCTTCTCCAAATCAACTTTCACAACTAAACTAGGATTGCTGCCTCTCTCGCTCTCTTGAGTCAATTAGTTCTAAAGTGATGAGTATTCCATCCCCAATTTGTCTGTTGTCTATGAAGGCACCTTTAAATTAAGATATAATAGATAAAAGGGATCGCTTCATTCTCTTTGACAGCAACTTAGACACAATCTTGTATATGCCTCCAATGAGACTAATTGGTCTAAAGTTATGCATATTGTTGGCGCCGGCCATCACATTTGGGAATAAGTATAATATTTATGCAGTTGAGCCTCCAGTTAAGCCTACCAGTTTTCTAGAACTCTTTCATCACAGCCATTAAATCTCATTTGATAATTTTCCATACCACCTTGAAAAATTCCATAGTGTACCCGTCCGGTCGTTGTGACTTGTTAATTCCAAAATCCCGTATATTTATTCTAATAGAAAACAATTTAATCGGTGAGAGTTAGATATACACCAAAAGGGGAAATACATATATAGAAATAGGAATTATAGTACCATTGAAAGAAGGGACACATGTGGAAACGTCTCTACTGACAAACCATTTCAATAAGACAGGTGATGCCCTGCTGTGCCACAAAGGACGACCATGGAATTAATGAAAAATAAAAAGTTTTGCAGTTGGACCATCTACTCTATCTGAAAACAAAGCTTCTCTAGAGAAGACGCTCAAAGTAAACACGAATAGTTAACTAAACTTTTTTACTCATCCTGCAAGGTGCACCTGAGATCAACCACGACCAAGATCCTTTCCTTTCAGTTGAGTGACTTCGTCCCTCTTGCTTGAAGGGTTCAAGGTTTTATTCTTTCATACCTTAGTCACTTTTTTACTAATATTCTGCTAAGACCTTTACCTTTAAATATGTCATTTCTATTATATATGTCATTTATATATTGAATCAATTCTAGATGAAGATTTGACTTTGTGCATCTTGAGGAATTCCAGCACCAGCTCAACATTTGGTTTAGTAGGGAAAATGACCGATTTGAAAGCTCATTTTTAAGAGCTTTACAAATTCAATAAAATTAAATAAAGATATGTATGTTAGACAAAGTTCCCGCCCTCTTTCAATCAAAGACTAGACGACATTGTATTGAATCTGAGTCCCTGAATTGTCTCTGAGACTATTGGCGGAAGATGGGAAGCATTGAGTTGATTTCTTCTCGTTCTCTTTATCAAGAAATGATATTGATGAGACTGAAAGCGAGATCCTTCAATTACTTATCCTAAATTTCCATCATCTTTTATCATATGTAAGTACTAATTTAAGGCGTGGCTCTTTAGAGACTCGACTGAAAGGAGAGGGGAACAATGACACACCAAACTATCTTAAGAAAATATATTGTGGGACGTTCACTATACTCTTCTTTACACTCTGAAAGTTTCGTGATAGGCAATGCTTTCTAACAAAGTCAAAATACCAAATCAAAAATCAGTGAGAGAGGATGGAGAGAGAGAATACAGTCATAGAAATAGGAATCATAGTATCATTGAAAGAAGGGGCACCTATGGAAACATCTCTATTGAGAAACCATTTCAATAAGACGGGTGTTGTCATGTCACAAAGGACGACCACGGAAGTAATGAAAAATAAAAACTTCTATAGTTGAATCATCTGCTTTATCTGAGGACAAAGCTTCCCGAGAGAAGACACTCAAATTAAACGTGAATAGTTAATTAGTTTTTTTTACCCATCTTGTAAGGTGGACCTAAAAATACGAACCACTTTACCATCCTTTTCTTCCTTTCTCAACGTGTAGTGGTGTAACTCCGCTAACCACTCTGATTGGTGTATAATTGATTTACTGTCATGTAGATGGTAGATTTTCGATAGAGGCTAAAATCGTAAACCCATAATTATATGAACCTCTGATCCAACAATCAGACATGAGTATTGATACACGTGTCTCATCGAATCCTCTGACTGAGAATACTTTCTCTTAGATTACATGTATATATGTAGTCTCACGGCCAGGCAACATCATATCTCATGAATACTGAACACTTCAGTAATTATTTCTATATAGTATCACAAGATGGACGGCTCCTATACAGCTTGCTCTACTAGTATAGAGCGATAACGTCTTCAGGATACAAACGACGAGTTTACCCTAACTATATAAAGGATATGAAGCTCCAGCAAGCTCATATCGGAATAATTAATGCAATGGACTGCGTTGGCAAGTAGATGACAACATATTGGCATTCACATCCAATATTCACTTTTCAATGTAGTGTTTCCCATTAAACGCCATTCAAATGCTTTGAACTTCTCATTTAGCATCGCCTCCGTGTTATTTCTTTCGAATCTCATCATTGGCTTGTAGAAATCGGGGAAACGACGTAGTTCAAGAAAACACTTTTGCCTTACATAAGTAATTTGGTCGTCACCCCATTCTTTTTCCTGCTCAAAAGGTCCAAGTTGATCTACGAACACATGGTAACCACAATTTCCGCCGCCCTCAACATCGTCGGTGGACTTGACGTACTGATGAATAAAATGTGGGAAAAAGTGCATGTAATTTTTGTATATTGTGTAAGTAGGTCGGATATAATTACCTTCCTCATCTATAGGGGGTGATTTCATCGGACCTACGTCCAAGATAACTGTCTCTTTCTCACCATCAAGGTTACTAACAACTATTTGTCGGGTGATTTGCGATGGTTCGACCATCGCTGCTTTTCGTTTGACATCATTACCTCGGCTTCTCGCTAATTTCTTAATACCAACTGCACTACCAACTTTTCTTTGGACACTACTAGATTCTTTTGTTGTTGAACCTTGTTGGGATCGAATTAATGGGTCTTTAATTTTGACTCCACTATCAACTTTTCTTTTTGAATTTTCTTGAGATGCAACAACCACATTCTTCTTACGGATTTTTACCTTAGTTCCACTAGCTTGGCTTGGTCCGCCTTTTTCCATTTCCTTTCGTTTAAGGGTGTACAACGCATTCAACTTCTCAAAACCCGAAAGATCTCTTTGCATTGAAGGAGTCAATTATGGACCCTCTTGAACCTTTCTCTTAGCTTCTGCCCTTTCCTATTTCTTTGTTATCTTCTTCGAGGGCCTACCCTTGACTTTCCCCTTGTTAGGTTCTAAAATATCATCTCTAGTCAATGGACGGTTGAATTTCCGCATTTCATACAACCAATTAAAGTTGTATTTGCGCCGGTAGTAAAGAAGCATACTTCTCAAAAAGTTCCTTGTGTACCTCCGTGTCGTAAAATACGTCCCCAAAACCTTCATCTGGTGATGGATCTTTAAAATCTAGTTGTTTCCAAAATGGATCTATATATTCGATCGGAGTCATCCTTGTGGGATAATTTGCTACCACATACCTACATGGGAGCCCCATAGCCGACTTAATGGGACAATTAACCATAGCTTCAAAAACAACAACGAATCCACCATCACAACCATTTAACTTACTCTTGAACCGATAGTGATCCGACTCCACCGTGCTTGTGGTTTGATTGTCATAATGTCTATAACGGTTTACCCATGCACTAACAAACTTTTCTTTGTGGGGATCCAATAACTCGTTATTCAAATATGTTATAACATCCGGGTAGGTTGACCATTTTTCCATTACAAAACTCTCCCTTAGGAAATATAATGGCTCCGTGAGCGACCATATTAGTTCTTCACAATCAACTTGAAAATCCGCCCAAAGCACCTCGACTATATTGTCATTCATCTCGAACTTTTATTTCTCTTCTTGTTGTTTCTCCAACGGTAGATTTTTAATCCTCTCCATCTCGGTCTTCTTTGCTGGCCATATAACCCTCTTGCAATTAGTTTGCACATTGTTCCATAAATGAAATGGGCAAAAATAATGACGCGCGTAGGGGAAAACACGTGGTATGGCCCATATCAATGCTTGCACCTTATCCGTAATCAACACCCGTGGAGTATAACCTTCTTGATACAATAACTTCACCTTTTGTCATGCCCACAAATAACCTTCCTTCGTCTCGTCTTTCAAGAAACAAAACGCAACGGTAAATGTCGACTTGGTAGACGTTTGCCCAACAAAGTACAATATCGACATGTTGTACTTGTTAGTTTTATACGTGCAATCCATAAAGAGAATTTGATGAAAGCATCTTTCTAATTGTACACATACCGGATTGGCGATGAAAAGATATTCCACTTTCTTTTCTTCATTCGTTTCATAGGCGGTAGAGTACTTTGCCTCCTCTAACAAAAACAATAATTGTTGCATAACCACTCTCTCTTCCCATGACTCCTTTCTAAATTTTTCTCTTTCGTTATAGATAGTTGACAATGAGGATGAGTTTTGGGGGTTTAACACCTTCACGCCACTAAGAATATCAATAGGTCTTGTGCGTCTTTTACTCAACACGTGTACTAACTCCTTTTCTAAGGGGTTGAGCCTTGCCGAATAAGGATGGTTGATCAAACTCTCCGGAATAGGATGAGTATGATAACCCGAGATGACTTTAGCCATATACCACACTTTCTTATTGGCGTTATATTTAAATTGAAGCTTAAAAGGGTATCCACACTTTTTCGTATTATATACTCCCTTCTTACTTGTGGTTTTTCATATATACTCACTACCCTTTTTCCAATGGCTCTCATACTTTCCACTACACTCGCAAATCATTTGAAAGATGGTGCATGTAACTTGTTTATTCTGGACTATGATGCACATCTTTTTCAACCCTTGTGATCGAGCCCGCTTCTTTGCATCTTCCTTATCTTTCCACTCATAGTTTTTTGCATAGTGAGCACTTGTGTCCTTGGAAGCTTGCACAAGTTGGGATTGCTCTTCCATAACCTCCTCTTGCTCTTCAATAACCACCTCTTGATCTTCCATAACCACCTCTTGGTCTTCCACCGGAATGTACGTACAATCTATAATAGAATGACATATGTCACATAATTATTCACAAAACAAATTTAAACACACACAAACGTCTGGGTCAACGAGTGATATTCCAGCTTTCAAAGGGTATATGGCTGGGTCGACAAGTGATATTCCAGCCGTCATTGATTATACGGCTGGGTTGAATAGTGATATTCCAACCGTCATAACTTACACGGCTGGGTCGAAAAGTTATATTCCGAACCATAAAATGGTTACGTCCATGTATTTCAGGCCGTAAATTGGCCTGTAACTTGAAGAGTCGGCTTACGGCCTAGAAAACGAGATGTAAAACAAGTTATGGCTGGGTAACCCAACCGGCGCAGACATCATTAAATAATATTTAATATTTTCGGCCAGGATATCTAACTGTCACCGACAGTATTAAATGCTTCCCATGCACGTAGAAAAAACTTGGCCGTAATATTTTAGTTACGGTCAGGAAAATTCATCGTTCCATCCGTGATAGATTTGTAATGGCTGGGAGTTCATTAATTGTGAGCCGTAAAACACGATAACGGTCAGGAGTTCATGGTTTCCCAGCCGTGATTGGACCTGGCGGCTGGAAACTTAGGGTTTTCGGAAGGAAAAAATCGAAACTTCTTGCCATTGTGAGCTTAAAAACTGAAATTGGAGTTAGAATAGAGGTATACCTGGTAATCTTGAGCATTGATCTCTTCGATTTCTTCTTCTTCTTGGGTTGGTCCTTCGAAATCATCTTAAGGTTCATAAGGGTTATTTTGAGTTTGAGAAAAAAATTCATGATTTTCTAAAAAATCAGCAAAGAACTGATCGTTGTTGATGGGTATTAATATGTTATCGTATTTTGAAGATGAGGGTTCACCTACATCAAAAGTTTTGCTTGAATCACTGATTTTCATTTTTTTCCCCCATTTTTATTTTCCTCTTCTTCTTCTTCTCTTCCCTCAATTTTTTTTTGTTTTGCTTTTCAACTTCAACACTTAAAGAAATGAATTAGTGTTGATTAATTAGCTAATCATGATTAGTGATATTAATCAAGTTTATTATCTAAAATCAGTGAGGATCATATTAGTCATTATATAAATATTTGATAGGGGGTGTCCCAATTACTATTTGGTGACCCTCAAAAGCCCCCAAAGACCATGACTTTTTAAGCCCAGTAATAGGGTTCTTACTTTTTATGTGACACTCACTTTTTCAGAAAAACTTCACACACACTTATAATGACACTCAAATCAACACCTTATACCAACCAAGTATGGCGTAATCACTCCGTTACAATCAAGGTGTCCCCAACGAGATATGAACCTAAAAGGATCGGAAATCCCACTGGTAAGCAAATGAAACCAAAACTAATCTGAAGAGAAGCGTATTGCGCTCAAATATGACCTGAAACTAAAAAAATTGAAGTCCTGAAGATGAACCAACACCTAAATTGAAAAGAAACAAACATGGATAATTTGGTGGGTTATATGTCCCATCGGTAGGATGCAAGTACGAACAAGAATTTATGCTTTTTTATCCAAATTTGATCTTTTAGTATCATTTTATTTTTTACAAGGTACAAGATGAATTTATTTATGGGAGAAATTCGGACAATAACCGAGATTGACCAAGAAACCACGGCCCTGCATTAAGGTGAAGCCAAAGGCAAGCTAGGACAGAGTCTGTAGACGTTCTCTAGACTCACAACTTAGAGTCTGTATAACATAACAACTTGATGAGGAGTTGCCGATTAGTTTTCCCTTCATTTGATTTCTGTAATCAGAAAATCTTCTCTTATTGTACAGCAGACTAGAATGCATTCCATAATTTAAAACCAAGAGCTGAGCAACACAGATTTGACATCAATGGGAACAGATAGGGATCCTGATTGTATATGTTTCTTAACTGCTAAGTGCCTGACCGGCAAATAATAGTAACAGGGCATTTCACTATTGTTCATACCATAAGGAATATAAAGTTCTTCACAACTAGAAAACCAAAGATAATTCAGAAATCATGCAGTTTAAAGGTAACAACACACCACCAACACTAAGCAATCTTCTCTGAAATGCCATCAACAGAAACCACCACGGAGACGAAGGACAAGGTGAAGGGTGGACTCCTTCTGAATGTTGTAATCGGCAAGAGTGCGACCATCCTCGAGCTGCTTTCCAGCGAAAATCAACCTTTGCTGATCTGGAGGAATTCCCTCCTTGTCCTGGATTTTAGCCTTCACATTATCAATGGTGTCAGAGCTCTCCACCTCTAGGGTGATGGTTTTTCCAGTCAAGGTCTTCACAAAGATCTGCATACCACCACGAAGACGCAAGACTAGGTGAAGGGTGGATTCCTTCTGGATGTTGTAGTCAGCAAGGGTACGGCCATCTTCCAATTGTTTCCCAGCAAAAATCAACCTCTGCTGATCTGGAGGAATACCTTCCTTGTCTTGTATCTTGGCCTTGACATTATCGATAGTATCCGAACTCTCAACCTCCAAAGTGATGGTCTTGCCAGTGAGGGTTTTCACAAAAATCTGCATACCACCTCTGAGACGAAGCACCAAATGAAGAGTAGACTCCTTCTGGATGTTGTAGTCAGCAAGGGTACGCCCATCTTCCAATTGCTTCCCAGCAAAGATCAAACGTTGCTGGTCTGGAGGGATACCTTCCTTGTCTTGAATTTTGGCTTTTACATTGTCAATGGTATCTGAACTCTCAACTTCCAAGGTGATGGTCTTTCCAGTTAGGGTTTTCACAAAGATTTGCATACCACCTCTAAGTCGTAGGACCAAGTGAAGGGTGGATTCCTTCTGGATGTTGTAGTCTGCAAGGGTGCGTCCATCTTCCAATTGCTTCCCAGCAAAAATTAATCTCTGCTGGTCTGGAGGAATACCTTCCTTGTCTTGGATCTTGGCCTTGACATTATCGATAGTATCCGAACTCTCAACCTCCAAAGTGATGGTCTTGCCAGTCAAGGTTTTCACAAAAATTTGCATACCCCCTCTAAGACGGAGGACAAGATGGAGAGTGGATTCTTTCTGGATGTTGTAGTCAGCTAGAGTTCTTCCATCTTCCAACTGTTTACCGGCAAAGATCAACCTCTGCTGGTCCGGGGGAATTCCTTCCTTATCTTGAATCTTAGCCTTAACATTGTCAATGGTATCTGAGCTCTCAACCTCAAGTGTAATGGTCTTGCCAGTGAGAGTTTTCACAAAAATCTGCATCTGTAGGTCCATTATAACAACTCATCAGATACCGAACCAGATCCGCAATAAAAAGATACTTGTTCTCAACATTGTAAACAAATACATGATGTCCATAAAGAAACTACACATCAGCCATAACAAATTTTCTGTCAAACACAAACATGTCTATTCTTCAACATTCTATATTGCTCCTAGGAAGCCAAGATTTAGCAAAAGTATAAAGTATTCAAAATTAAGAATTACATATGAAACCAAAATTAAGAATTACATACAAGGGCATCCACATGACAATATTTCAAAGCTTAAAAAAGCTGAGCAACATCAGTTAAAAAAGCCGGGCAACATTAGTATTAGACATATTGAATTACCTACATATAATAAAATAGGAATCTTAGTCTTAGAAATCCGAGATGCTCAAGAAGCTATATACACAAACACAAAGTTCCGTCCGATTCAAAATACAATACATGAAGAAAAAAAAAAACACAGTTCCCAACAGAATCAGATGCAAAATAACCAACAGTTCCGGAAAGAAAATATAACTACAGAATCAGAGATGATATAAAACTGATGACCACAAAGTCAAATCTGTGCAACATGAAGAAACATAATTAAAAAAAACAAAAGTGAGCGAAATCAAGCTACTAGCATACCACAAATTCAAGCACCAGCAGAATCATCATAACCGATTAGTCCTACCGAATTTTAAACATAATATAATAATAGATTCAACATATGATCAAATAGAAATCCTAGCCCTAACAATCCGAGATTCAAAAGATATTATTATTATAAAAAAAAATTCGATTAGAATCAGGTGCAAAATAATCAAGTGCATCATGAAGAAACATAATTCCTAACTATATATCAAAGTTCCTAGATTAGATTATTACCTTGAGAGAGGAGGGTGCTGAAGAAATCTAGTTTAGATCGTCGAATAGAGTTAGATGAATTTTTCCGAAGAGAGAGAACAAGAACAATAAGTGGAATTTGTGAAAGGGGAAGCCTCTCTATTTATAGTCTAACCTATTCCTCAAAATATCCACGGTCCAACCCGGAATAGGATATTTCACGAACCGTCTAAAGATATTATGTTAAATTCAGTGACGCTACGTTGACCGGGATAAATCCCGTGGTTATCACCGGGTGGAGATCGAACGGATGATAGGGAGTGATTCTAGCATCTAGGTTGGTAATGGTGGAGGTGGGTCCCACCATCGCACACACACGGTGATAACTACGGGATATTCTCCCGGTGTACAAAGCATTGCTGCGTTACATTCTAAAATCTTCGCCGATACCGATGAATGTAACAATGTTATGTTCACCGAGGCATGAATCCCGTGTACACTACCGTAAGACACATAAAATGGGGGACCCATAAACCCATCCCCGCTAGCTCCAGCGGGTCTCATGGGTTCTCTCACACGGGATTCAGCCCCAGTATTTTCTGGTGTCAACGTAGCATTACTCATCGTGGGAAAATGAATACTCACGACTATGGATGGATGGGACGGATCTCATGACTTGAACAAAGTCTTACATGGTGTATTAGGCCTATTCTCATGCACTATATCAAAAGAATCCATTTGTCATATCAGGTGCATGACAAATTAGCTGCGCCACTATGGCATAAAAATTAAGCAACTATACCTTATTGAGATCTATTATCTATATCTATATCGTTAGTAATAAAGTCTTTATCGCTCGTTATTGAGTGATTTAATATATTCTATATATAAATATTACACCTTTCGACTCATTTTTCTTCATACCTTCTCTTCTTTTCCTATTTTGTCCTAACAAAAAAGACTGTTCTCTCTAACTATGAGTCAGAAACCAAAAAAAATAAAGGAAACCGAAAAGTCAAATGATCTACTAGCACCCTAATCAATGGATAAGATTTTAAGCATGATAAGTTATATGAATTTCAATATATTAGACAACTAGTTGGTGATGGTGTCCTCCTTGTGCACATATCCAGCCATCCGAAGCGAGTTAATTCAGTCCCTCTAATATGTGGGTGGTCTGAGCCCCTTACAGTGTTAGGGTACCTTTCGCCTTTTGTTCAAAAAAGAGTCTAAAGATATCCTTGGTGGTGTTTATATTATATACAACCCTATAAACCATATGACTCAAATAGTTCAAGTTATATTAGAACGATGGTGGAAGACTACAAATACGTTCTTTTTTTTCCAAAATATTTTAATTAAATGTTTAGATTTTACTTCCATTTAACAAATTAAAATGGGAGTCGGAAGATAAATGGAAAGACCGATATAAATAGGAGCTACACTGTTAGATTTGTGCATGTTAAAAGAAATTCCATGTGGGGGAAATTTACTTCCATTTAACAAATTAAAATGGGAATCGGAAGATAAATGGAAAGACCAACTTGTTTATACTCAAATGATCAAGAAGGAAATCCAACACATAGACAAATAACAACATTTGAATTAAAGGTGACTGGGTTGAAAAGTTTTTGTTATGCTAGGAAAATGAATGAAAACAGGTTACAAAATACACATCATTTGTACCCTGAACATCATGAGGAGCTCGAACGTATGTTTGTGTTGTCGATAATAGGCCAATGTTTATTTCAAAATGCTAGCTCAATGATATTAATTAGTTTTCTTGAATCGTTGGATGATTTAGAGCGAGCACTAAAATATGACAGGGGGTCTCCAATTTTTTCAGAACTTTACATAATTATAGGCATATGCTCGTCGTGAGCCAGGGAAAACCTTAATGGTTTTTGAGGAGTGTTGAAGATAAGAACCAATATTTTTTACGATATTTATATGTTATTTTGACATGGTAAATGTATTAACCCAACAATGTTATTATTTTAAGTATTGGTGGTACATATTTCAATTTGTGAACCTTATCTTCACAATCACACCAATGTTTTTACAGTCATAAAGAAGTACAATGTCGATAATTGGACAAAAGATCAGATTAAAAATGGTCAACATGTTGTCATTGTTCAGAGAACCCAACAGTTATGTAGTAAAAGTAATAACCTGAGTTTGAAAATGTGGAAGCCCAAAGAATGCTAGAGTTGAGCCTAAAGGATTGTGTTATAGAGTCTCATTTATGAAAAGGTATGGAGGGAGATTACTTCTTCAGTTGCATAAAGGAATGGTGATAGCCATTAACCCCTATTCAAGTGAAGAGGTTTCTCGAGATGACTGGGAAAATTTATAGCGATCCACATTGGGAGGAAGCTGAAAATTTGATCCGGGAACCGAGTTCTTTAAATGATTACCTTCATTGGTTTCACACTATTTCAAGCCCAATATTGCTACGCAATCGCAAAATTTTGGCCGGGTGGATTTCCCAGCTATATGTAAGATGCCACTTGGTGATGATTATCTTATTTCCAAACTTCCTTCAGAGACAGGCGACGTATTTTCATATCCTAGTCAAGCGGTTTCATCTTCGATTATGCCACCATTTTCTTAGGACGTAGAGACTCTATCTATGTGTGGAAATATTGTCATTGTACTGATTATTCCTAGTGGTTTCGAACGGACTTATACGTACCTGGGGTAGATGCTATACCTCGGTAATGGCAAAACCAGTTTAACAATAATCACGATTTACTATATGGATTTAAGATAAGATATTGCACTTGAATGAGATGCAAAGATAGAGGGAAGAATTGATGTTTGACATGAGTACTCCGAGTGATTCTAGTCATAGTGGTAATGGTGGTACAATTACAAGTCGTGGTGGTATAGTTCAAGTCATGATGGTGAAAGTCATCGAAGTATCAGAAGTCGTGGAAGTCGACGAAGTTTGAGAAGTCAATTTATGCAGATAGATAGTTTTACACCAAATGCGGTGCTAGATACTCAAGTACGTGGAGGTGATGAAGTCGCGGACATAAAAAAAAACTACCAAAGGTTTGTTTAACCAATTTCCAACAGACACTATAACTCCTGGTGATCACTTTGAAGCAGTTAGGAAATCTACTCTCTATACCACCAATTGCCTCAACCATATCAGCATTTCAAGATTGCTATCATGTTCCCCTCTCCATGAGTGATTTGGTTACTTTTCAAGGTTATGATGATGATGAGACTCTATCACCAAGTCAGTCTCAAACCGGCTCAATCTTTGTAATGTTGAACAACACTCTTGATCCAGAAAGCATGACCAATTAGATCTTTCATCGTTAGGGAAATGAGTAGTTTGTGGATTTAATTTAATTTAAATCATTCATATGTAATTGTTTTGTTTTTATTAGTAAAAAATATCCTTATATTAATGTTCGAGTCCACACTAGTTTTACATTTTATTAAGTTCCAACATTTAATTAAAAAAACGCAATCGCATTAATCAAAATTAAATCCATGCACATGAATCTTATAGAGTTCATAGCATTTATCATGCTTAAACCATCTTCCGTTGTCTTCAAAAAAATTGGTATGAGCTCTAATTTTTAGTTCGTCGATGGAACCCAGGATGATCCCCTTTTATTAGAACGCGCGATTGGGGGATACTTGAAATAATTGAGGGATAGAGGAAAAGGACAAAAATTGGATTTAAATATCAAATCAGGGTCATCCATTATATAAGTTTTTAAACTAATACCTAATCTACCCCTCACTAATCAGGTTTAGTGCTTAATTATAATTAGTAAATTCATAAGATTATTTGATAAATGATTAGTGTGTATTTTTATTTGTATTTGGGTGAGTGAGGTGAGAGTAGAAGAAGGGAAATCAATTTGAGAGAGAAATTTTTTTGGTGAAAATGGAGGATGATTGTGAAGAGAGAATTGCTGCTGAATCTTTAGCTCAACTACAACAAGGAGCATATCTTCAATCTTCTGCTAATGACAACAACTCACAATTGTAAGTATTTGTGGAACCAACACCCTTAGATCATTATTTTTATGAGCATGGAGGGTTTCTTGCAGAACCAACCCAAGAGAGTAAACCAGTTCAACATACAAGCACTCCCAATATTCAGGTAAATGTGCCAATGGGTTGTAAATTTGTTTTTTTTTCTTTGAATCCACCATTATTGCAGCTGAAAAAGATCGGTGCCGACATGGACGTAGTATGAATACAATGTCGGCAACACAATTACCGGCATGGTATTCATACTATGTCCATGCCGGCCAACAATATCCCCCATTTTGAAATGCAAGTCGGCGTTTTATTAAACTGAAAACACCATGCCGGTACAAAAGTAACTTTTTAGCTACCACGAAATATGCTACCGACATGGTTCAATTCTAACGTCATCATGACGACACCTCCAAAAAAACATACATGAAGCAATTTCTTCCTAAGCTAAATACCATCATGGTATATTAATTATCGACTACGCCGGAATAGATTACCGGTGTGGAACCATAGATAACAAGCATGCCGACACCTCTGTTTCTGGCGTTGATTTCAAATAAAATTTGTATGCCGGAAAGCATTTCAAATTTGGTCTTCAGTTTCGGTTCAGTTTGACCATACAGAATTTTGGTCGAGCATGTCGGAACTATGGTCCATCATAGTATTTTAAATTTTTTTGGAACTAATTTTTTTTCTTTTCATTCGATCCTTAGGTTGTAATATATATTGATCCAAAAAATGCAAGACCGCTTGGCCGGGATACGTCGGAATAATATAAAATGCCTCTGATATGTTACCAAAGAATACTTTTTACCTAGTATCTTGAACTTTACTAATGGATTGCTTGTAATGAACCTTATAATCTCCCATTGTTGTCCTTATGTAGGGAATAAAATCTAAAAATGAGAAATTATTTGGGCTAAAGAGACGTCTCTTAAGAACATGTGTGTGCTAGTGAGGAATACCCAAGGTTCAGCTATCCATTTTGAGATAGCTTGCGAGAGAAGTGGGGAATACAAAGAGAAGAATAACCAGAAGATAAAGGGTTATGTATATCCAAAGAAGACTAATAGGGTATACAAGACTCGTACGAGGAAGGATAAATGCCCCTTTAAGCTTGTATTCAATTTAATAGACAAGGACAAGGAATGTGATTGTAAGGTATGGTTCGGCCGTCATAACCACCCGGATCCGGAAGATTTTTTTGGTCACTCCCTAGTTACGAAGCTAAAACCTCACGAAATGGAGGAATTAAAGAGATTGACCAAAACATGTATCAAACCAAGAAAATTTCTCAGAGTCTTCAAGGAGAAAGATTGGACGAACGTGTCTTCTCTAAGTACAATTTATAGCGCACAAGCAGCTATTAGAAGGGTGGAATGGGAAGGGACGAGTGTTATACAAGAATTTGAGAAGATAGTTTGGGATCACAACTACATGTGTATCATTAAAATAAGGCCAGACAAGAAGCCTCCTCAAATATTCATTTCGCATCCTTTGCTTGCAAAATTGGCTCATACATGTTTTGGTGTTATTATGATGGATTGCACCTACAAGACAAACAAATACAATATGTCGTTGTTCAATATCGTGGGGCAAACACCGTACAAGGTATCATTTACATTGGATTGGTGTTTAATGGAAAACGAGAGGGGTTACAATTATAATTGGGCATTACGACAATTGAAATTACTCTCCGGGAAAATCATCCTCCGAGGGTTATCATAACCGATTAAGATGATGCTTTAATGAATGCAATATCCGACGTCTTCACGGATGCACAAAATTTCCTATGTACATATCATATACGCCAAAATGTGGCAAAAGCTTACCATGCCTTGTTTGAACCCACTAAGGCGGATATTAAGAAGAGAATGATTGTTCAACTAGATGAAGACATTCGCAAGAACAAACTATCACCCGAATAAGAAGAAGATGAAAGAGGCGAGATCAAAGAGAGAGTGGACAAAGAACATGAGGAAAATCATAAAAAGTGGTTGGAATTTCAAAGGAAAGTATATTGGTCTCTTATCGAGGATACGTACGAAAATAATTTGGACAAGTTCATTGCCAATATATTGGAACAAAGTTTATCCGACTGCCGTCTCGTATTGTCGGAATCAATGGTTGGATAAGTTAAAGGAAAAATTTGTGTGTGCATGGATAAATAGGTATAGACACTACGGGAATGAAGCACCTAGTATAGTGGAGTCCGCTCATAGGATATTTAAAGATCTCATCGAGTCTAGCCAAGGATATGTGGTTACGGTCACCGAGGCAGTGAAGCAATACTTTAAGAGTGATATCGATAGGATCAATAAGGCTTTTGAGAAAAGCTCAACGGAATGGATGACTTTATATCTTCAATATGGTAAGTTTTTTTCCGAGGAATAGAATTCAACGTCTCTCATTGGGAAATAAAACATATGATGAGACAAATGCAAAATGAGATAAATTACGGCAAACCAGGTGATGTGTGTATTTTTCCCGACATGTCTTCATTGGGGCTTCCATGTCGTCATATGCTTGTGAAGTATGAAGAAGTGATACCTAATGAGCTTATCGATCCGTTTTGGAAGAACTATATTTCACCCTCCCCCCCCCCCCCCACAGAAGCTCCTGGACAATCACCATGGGATACAGACGAAGCAAGGGAATTCTTCGAAGCTTACTCACGTGGCAACTCGGCTAGCCGGCAAGTCTTATTGAGCCAACTAAGGCTAATTACTCACCCATGGAAAGCACAAAGTGAAGAGACAACAAAAGGAGATCCTCCTGGTAGACCACAAACCAAAACGGCAAGGATAAAACAAATAAAAGAATTGAAAGAAATGAGTCAACGTGAATGTGAACTCGAGGAAAGTAAGAAACGTGATCCAACTGCATGTGAGATTTTAGACGCAAGGTTTACGAAAGAATTGGTTCCAAACAAAAGGGGTAGGCCAAGGAAGGAACCGATGTCAAGTCAACAACAAACAGCGGATTCGGTATCCATACCAAAAGCCGATGGATCAGAGGTTCCAAAAAAAAGGGGTAGGCCAAAGAAGGTACCCATATCGATTAAACAAGAATAACAAGATGAGAATTCCCAAGCTACACCCATAGTTAATGGAGTGGAGGTTAAAAATTAAAGGGGTAGGCCGACAAAGGTACCTTTATCAAGTGAAAAATAACAACAAGGTGAGCATTCCGAAGCCACACCCATAGTTGATAGAGCGTCGATGCTAAAGAAAAGGGGTAGGCTGACGAAGGTACCAACATCAAGTGACAAAGAACAACAAGGAGAGAATTCTGAAGGCACACCCATAGTTGATGGAGCGGCGGTTCCAAACTAAAAGGGAAAGACAAATAAGTAACCTACATCAAATCAAGCACATCAATGTGAAAATTCTGAATCCACACCAAAGATAAGTGCTAGCAAAGGTAAGCGACCCATGTCTAGTCAACAACAACACGATAGTGACAACTCTGTAGGTGCCAAAGCGACCTAAGTTGATGTAGTTTTGGTTCCAAAGCGAAGGGGTAGGCCAAGGAATTATCCACTCCTATCACATATTGAAGACATTGGAAGTGTAGAGATTGTAGAGGATGGATTAGATATAATTAAGCTAAAAATTGGTAATATGAAGATGTTTAAGGATTCCAAAACAGGTAAGACTTATAGAAATTACCATACCAAAATAGAGTCTTATGTAGAGCAACTTCATGAGGTTATTCACGAGTATATTGTATATAAGGATGATGTCGATGGAGATGGAAATTGTGGCTATCATGCTGTGACCGAACAATTTGGAATATTTGAGACTACGCGTAGTAAAGGGATGACACCATGCCGATATGCTAGAAAGAGGGTGGACAAACAACTTATGAAAAAGAAGGGCTTTTATGAGAAATTTATTGGTGATGCAGAAGGGTTTGATAGTTTGTATACTAGAGTCTTAGTGCCCGAGAAGTAAAAAAAAAGAGAGATGGAATACTTTCCTTTCTACAACTATCACTTAAATAAAATTAAGGAGATTATAACCGACACATAGTTTGTAATCGTCACATAAGTGGGATAAAGGAGTTTGTAACCGCCACATAACTTAAAGGAGTTTATAACCGTAAAAATGTCGGCATGGACATATGGTACAATTCAATGCCGGCATTCTAACACTAAGTTTAAATTGAGTTCAGGATACTGGCATTGTATGTTGATCACACTTCAACGCCGGCACATGTGCCGGTATTGTCTTTGGTTATCAGTTTAAACTGAGTCCAGGATAAGAAAACTGTCCCAAACTGGCCTTCATATTAATCTTACAGAAATAAACTTAAAAACATTAAACACATAAACAACTTTCCCCATAAAATGGAAGATCTTAAGTTAATTGCAACTAACATCATTTATTAGAACAAGATCCAATAAACAAAGCAGCTTCGAAATACCTAAAAGGCTCTTTTCTCCACTTGGTATATGTGTCCTGATCTTGATACCTATTTCCTCTGTATCTTGGTTGTATTTGCGACATAATTTTATGAGGACAGTTGTTCGATTCACTACAAACTCATCCCCTTAATCTTTTTTGCGTTTCTTGCACTTACCGTCCTCAAACTTCGGCATATAAGGAACACTACTAACAAGACCCAAAAAAATATCCAAAGGGCGGTGATCTTCCGGGAAATCCAATACTATGTAGAAATTTTAAATCCATTCGGTTTCTTCCTCAACATCCGCTTCTATCTTCGCTTGTTTTACACGTTCGTATATTTCCTTAGTTTCTTTGCGATATTTTTCTTCTCTTGCTGCCTCTTCTTCTTATCTTTTCCTTTTAAGCATATCTTCTTCCATTGCGATAATTGACTTGGTGGTTTCTTCGTTCCTTCTAAGTTTTTCTTGTATAATGGCAATTGAGTTGGCGGTGGATGACAATTGGGTTCCTATCGGAGTGTATAGTTTCTTCATCTCAAGTTTTTCTTTTTCCATGACAATGGTGAAATCGGTAGTCGGTGACGGATTTTCCATTGGGGATATTGTTAGAGTTTTTTTTTTTTTTTTTTTTTTTGGTTTTTGAGGTATCAAGTGCAATGGGTGTATCCATTGCTTTAAATAGATGAGGACACAACGGGGTTTTTTTTTTCCACTTTATCATTCTGGTTTATGGTTTAAAAAAATAGCCACTGGGCATTGAATGTTAAATGTCGGCGTCGAACTAAGAATGAAGAGAATGTCGGTATTCGATGCCGGCATGGAGTTTGAAAAAGCGGGGGTCTAACAACCACACCCAATATTTCTATTAGCAATCTATATGGACAAACTCCAATATACTTTCTAAAGAATAAACTAGACAGTTAGACTCAATCAATAGAAAAGTATATCAAAAAGTTTTTATATCTCTATCTCTCGATTTAAATCTTACTCAAGCAAACTGCGAGTCTCACTTTAAATACAAGAGATATTAACTTGGATGGTACCAAAGACCAATATCCAAGTGTCAATCAATTTAAATCAACAACCAAAAGGTCGGATATTTTAATTGATTGAACAACGCACAACCTGTATTATTTTAATTATATAACAAATATAATGCGGAAAAGAAATAACACAGACACCAGAATTTTGTTAACGAGGAAACCGCAAATGCAGAAAAACCCCGGGACCTAGTCCAGATTAAACATATATTGTATTAATCCGTTACAGACACTAGCCTACTCCAAGATAACTTCGGTCTGGAATGTAGTTGAACCCCAATCAATCTCACACTGATCCAAGGTACAGTAATGTTCCTACGTCTCTGATCCCAGCAGGATGCTACATACTTGATTTCCTTAGTTGATCTCACCCACAACTAAGAGTTGTTATGACCCAAAGTCGAAGACTTTAATAAACAAATCCGTATCACGCTGAAAAGTCTACGATAATAGATAAATCCGTCTCCCACGAATATACCTACGAGTTTTTGTTCCATCTTTTTATAAATCAAGGTGACCAGGAACCGATTGATAAACCAGACTTATATTCCTAAAGAACAACTCAGTATTATCAATCGCCTCACAATAATCTTAATCGATGCAGCGAAAAAATATATGGTGGAATCAAAAACGATGAGACGAAGTGTTTGTGATTAGTTTTTATATCTTTCCTATCGGAGATAGAAATCTCAAGCCAAATATTCCAATTGTACTCGTACGATAGAAGATGCAAGATTAGATCACACAACTACAAGAAAAGTAGTATCGGTCTGGCTTCATAATCCCAATGAAGTCTTGAAGTCGTTAACATGGTTTAGAAGAAGAAAACAAAGGTTAAAGGAGAAGCGAAGACTCTATCTTAACACAACTAGTATCACACAGAATGTGTGGGGATTATGTTTCCCAGTTGCTAGAGTTCTCCCTTATATAGTCTTCGAATCAGGGTTTTCAATCAATGTTAGCTTAGTAACAAAGCATTCAATATTCACCATTAGATAAAAACCTGATTAGATTCAAGCTAATATTTATCAACCGTTAGATCAAAAACATAGCTTGTTATACACACATGATATGCACGTTTCTAGGCTTGTGTAAACGTACCCAAACTTGTACATTAGTTGGTTCAATAATAGTTAACCAAATGGTTAGCCATATGATCACTTTTATACCATATTCTTCTTCGCCATAACTAGTTCAAATGACTCAAATGAACTAGTTAGAGAGTTGTTCAATTGCTTAGATCTTATAAAAGTATACAAGACACAATCGAAGCAAAAATGATTTGATTCACTCGAATCGGTTCATAAACTATATAGCCACGGTTTACAATTGCATCCTTAGTTTATAAAGATAGGTTCACAAACATCGTTTTTAGACATAACCTACTCAAGTTCGCGGACTGGGTTCGCGGACTTAAGTTCCCGGATGGAGTTCACAGACTCCAGAAGAAATTCTCGGGTTAAGAACTTCCTCCAGTTCACGGACTGGGTTCGCGGACTGAGTTTCACGCACTTCTCCGGTTTCACTTGATCAACAAAGTTTGCAAACTTTGGTTCAAGCAATAAGGTCTTGCACATATATATGTTTCCACAATAATGCTTATATCCTCCAATGGATATACATTTTAAACTCTCACTTCAATCATTGAAACATTCTCAGAGGACGTCATATAGTTGTTATTCACAAACCATTTTTCGTTAGAGAAATTTCTAAAGTGATTGAAACATAACATGACTTTCGTCACTAGGTAAAGATGAACTTGGCTAAAGAGAAAGCTTTACCAACACATATTTTGAGAAGTAGATAGGCGAGATATACTCGGCTCGACCAAATATGTATAATCTAAGTCTATATAACAAAACGACTTTTGTCTCAAGATAGGAGATAAAGTAGATAGACTTTTGAATGATAGATAAGTTCAAGTCTCCACATACCTTTTAGTCGATGAAGATCCACCAGTTCCTCGAGTAGTCCTTTGTCTTGTATGATGATTGCCATGGAGTTCTTGAGCTCAACTACACTTTCTATCCTAGTCCGAGACCTTAGTTATAGTAGACTAGAAATCAAGACTTATAGTTTTGATCACTAACATTGACAAACATGCTTGAGATAGCAACTCATGAGAGTTTGACCGAGCAATGCTCTAACAATCTCCCCCTTTGTCAATTTTAGTGACTAAACTATCAATACATATGGAATACAAAAAATATATAAATAAACTTTGTAGCTCCTATTCCACATTGATAGACGCATTTATGTGTCTATATTAGTCTCAATTCTCTGTAAGGTTAGTACCCATTTTCGTACTTATTATGGTGTTTTGTGTATTTGTAGGTATTTTTGGAGAAATAAGCTTTTGCGACGAAATTGGCTCGAAAAGTGGCATTTGGACCCATGGGAGAAAATTGCTAAAAGCACCCCTCAAATAGATAAAGGGCACCCAGTTGATAAGGGGTAACCCCAGTGCAACTACTATTGGCACTCGACTGCTGGATAAAGGGCTGCCTTTTCTTCTTCATTTTCAGAGAATTGAATTTGGCGGGAAACCTCGAGTTCAAAATTCAGTGCACCTGCGAACTTCCCTGGATCGAGTTTGGTGAGATTTTAACGGGATTCTATTGCTGGATTTGGTACGGATGGACTCTAATCAACTAAACTGGCCTGGTACATGCGTTTGGATCAATTAGAATGGACTTATTAATCGGGTTGGAGTCAAACAGAAAGGAAAGTTATTATGGGATTGCATGGTTGTATTTTTAGAAGAGATTTTGTGCGAGTTAATCGTGCATGTGGTTTGATATAAAGTTGAAGCGACAAGGAAGGAGCGAGTGACGTGTTGGAATCAAAAATAGGGCATGAAATCTTCTTTATATTTGGTAGTTTGTTCACGGGTTTGTTGTGGAAAGTTTTAATTGGTTGAAGATATGGTATAGATGGAAATAATATCTTCTCTGATGGATTTGTACGATCCTAGAGAGAGTTTAGTGATGTTAGATGAACTCAGAAGCTGTGTAAAGAAGATGGAAAAAGAGGAAACTACCGTGCCTTGTGGTAAAAGAAAAAAAAAAGATTTCCGAGGAGATTTGAGGGCCTATATGTGTATAAATAGGATGGTTGAACCATAGGGAAAGGAGTCGAGAGTTTGGGGAGGTTTTAGAGGTTACAGAGGCTTTGGAACGAAGATGCAGAGAAGATAGCAGCAGCATGTGAAGAAGACGAAGAACTGACGCTTCAGAAGTGTCGTTCTCAAGAACACGAAGAACAGACTCGCAGAGGCAGTCTTATTTTAGCAGCACAAAAGAAATATCGTTGTTTAATACATCTTTTCTCTGTAGCAGTTCAGCACCCGTTGTAACAGATATTTGTAACGCCATTCCAGCGTTGCAAACTGCCTGCTTTATTAGTTTTCTCTTGTTTTTCACCTATTTGAGCTATGAACAACTATCTTGAGCACGTGAATAATATGAGGAGCTAAACCCCAACACTAGGATGATGGAGGAAGCCATATTTCATGCATGTGGTAATTATATTTAATTCTTTTATGACTTTTGCATGGATTATTAATTGTTTTATGGTTTTTATTGAATGGTTTGATTTCAATTGATGGGTTATACTTAGGTTAAGTCTTTTGATATCCCATGATTTAGATTTACAGTCATTGCTTTTCAAAAATCTACCTTGGCAAAGAAACAAAGTTAATTTTCTATTTGAGCTATAATTGTCTAGAATAAATATATGAACCGCATGAATGAGTTTATGGTGGAATCCGAAATCCTAGTATCTCTCGTTATCGTGACAATCTTGTGAATATATTTTCTTTATTTTGTTTTTAAATCTTAAACCAATCTCATCAAGTTCGAGAATCAAACCCTTACTTACCACAATTAAAACTACATCACACATGTCTAATCTTCAACATTACTCGAAATCTTCGTCACTTCCAAGTACTCCAATGATCCCAAAGGTTGTAAGTTTAGCATCATCGTTGTTGAAAATACGTAGCTATAACAACGAGAAAACAAGAGTTCTCAATCATTGTTATACAATATCATAGTATCATTACATAGCGCCAAAGTTCAATTGTATCACAACTTTAACAACAATACTATGGTGATATGTTACTCCCCCTTAGTCAATACTCCATCTCACATGGAAAACACTCCCCCTTACATAATGATCCGAAAACCATATGTATTTTTAGTGTGAACTACATATTAATTCTCCCCATTTTTGTCAATAAAATTGGCAAAGGTACAAGAACGGGATCCTAATGAAATTTTCGTAAGAGACATTTCATGACCAAAGGTAAGAATATAAAATTAGGGAAACCTGTGTGACCGGGCCCTAGCTGGCCCCACACGTCCCATTTTATTATTATTATATTTTTCATGTTTCCTTGGTCCCATGGAATTCCTTGATTTTATGATATTTCCTTCAAATTATAAAAATTCCTTTAAATCATGAAATAATACATAGAATTAGGGAAAACACACGGGATCGGGCCCTAGCCGGCCAACCATGCTCAAGCCGATCCCACACGCCCCTTATTTTTTTTATTATTATTTTTCATGTTTTCCTCATCTCATGGAAACTCCTTGATTTCAACAAAACTCCTTAGTTTTAACAAATTCCTTGGTTTCATCATATTTCCCTAAAATCATGAAAATATTATAAAAAATTGGGAAAACGTGTGGGATTGGGCCCTTTGGCCGGCTATGTCTTGGCCATGACCGGTCCCATACTTCATGATTCCCTCATTTTTTTTAATTATTTTCCTTCATCTCATGAAGTTTTGACGGTTTTATCAAAAATCCCTGATTTCTTCATATTTTCTCAAATGGATGCTCAACTGCACGCCAGAAAATATCAAAATTCTCAGAACTGAGATACGAACACTTTGACGATGTGAGCATGTTACCTTGACCGACCAAGGTTGTCTCCTTGGCTCGCAATGAGCCGGTCCCGTGTATTTTCACGGTTTGACCTAATTTGCGCAATTGCACGTATTAGGTCCAAAACTCTTCCAAATAATTTTGGAACTTCATGAAACGATCATCATTTGATCCCGTGACCACCCAGGGCTGGTTTCATGACCCCTTGGTTGGTCCATCACCTCTTTATAATTAATTAGGTTTCATCACCTTAGGCTCAGACGAGCATTTTCGAATAAATGATTAAACCAACATTTGATCATTCTTTCATCAACAAATCACCAACTCTTCAAGAGGCCTTGGTATTTGCTCACATGAGCATATGGGAGCTACAAGGTCGACCCACGGTCGCATGAAGCCAGTTTTCCTTCATTCCATGGTTAATTTTCAAATAAACCATCAATTGGTCATCAATTGATCAAATTAGGGTTTCTGAGTCCAAGGATCATAATTCCATATTCAAACACTAATAATTTTATGACGATCTCATGATCAGTATTCTTACTAATTATGCATGGTTCAACTACCAGTAATTAATATTTTATTTTGGACGCGCTACCAATATTTCATCAGATGAGCAACACTTGCTCAAATCAAGGAATATTGGTTCAATTGTCAATATTCAACAAATCAGAGCAATACTTGCTCGCCTCAACTATCAACGTGAGAATCATGCCCACGTTTGATTCATGAGTTTCAGAACATTTTACAAAATCATGTTCAACTCAGTAAATACATGGACTCATCGTCCCATGAAATCATGAAGTCAACAACTGACTAAGCTAACCACGAGACGTCAATCGTGTCACTTGGGGGGATATCAACTAGGGTTTTGGTCTGGAGGTCTACGGCACGTGTGTTCAAACACACGATGGAATGTGAGAAAGTCGTGCAATCAGTTGAAGGAGTTAACAAAGTAGTGGATGAAAAATCAACCAAGTTTCCGCACGATGAGCAATTGGTTTCAAACACGATTTCTACTTCCCCGCTCTTTGATTCCATAAACTGTCACACTTCATGGGATCATGGTGTCTACAGTTCCAGCAATATAAATAAGTCTCTGAATCATGATTAAAGAACAACGATAAAAATAACAACGATCTCACGTCTCACAGACAACACGAGATCAACAACTCATCAATTGAGCAATTACTCTCAACTGAGCAATTTCAATCATTCAGAACTTATCATATTTAGAATTCACAACACACCTAAAATCCTTGATTACCATTGATTCCACACATTTCTTAGCTTCCCTCTTACAGATCGACTCATCCTCTCTTGTGATCGAATTTACTCTGGAATTGCCATTTTCTTGGTTTAGGCCGGAGTACTACAGATTGATCTCTCGAATTCAAAGCACTCCCTTCTTGCAGTGCATCTGTGTGAGGCTGAACATTTCGCTCGGTTCAAGGAGTATGCTCCGTATGGTCGTCTCCTCAATTCCGTGAAAACCAACAAATCGTTTTGCCCCATCTACACATAGTTAAAGTAAAAAACTTTCCAACACATATTTCGATAAAGATAAGCGAGTTAAACTCAGCTCCAAATATCAAATATGTATAATATCTATATAGCTATACGAATTTGTCTCAATATGAGATAGAATAGAATAGACTTTTGAGTGATAGATGAGTTCAAGTCTCCACATACCTTTTGGTGTAGAAGTTCCAGAAGCTCTCCTTAGTAGTTATTCGTATTCAATCGATGAACGTCGTGAAGTATAAAGCTCAACTACACATTATCCTAATCCGAGACATAGCTACAAGTAGACTAGAAATCAAGACTTATAGTTTTGACAACTAAACTTGATAAACAAGATTGAGATAGCAACGCTTGCGAGTTCGACCGAGCAGTGCTCTAACAATCTCCCCCTTTTTCACTTTTAGTGGAAAAACTATCAATACATATGGATTACAAAATAAATAAACTTTGTAGCTTCTCATCCAAATGCTTGATTTCCTTGGTTCTTCAATATTCCCTGAATTCTTCATCACTCCAAGTACTGCAGTGATTCTGAACGTATTCAACTTAACATCATAGTTGTTGAAGATTCGTATCCATAACAATAAGAAAGCATATATTTTCGATTATTTTTATATAATGTCAATAGTATTATTGAAAAAGCGGGGGTTTAACAACCTCACCCAATTTTTCGCTTAGCAATCTGTATGGACTAACTCCAATATAACTTCGGTCTGGACTGTAGTTGAACCCCAATCAATCTCACACTGATCCAAGGTATATTTGCGCTTCTTAAGTCTCTGATCTCAGTAGAATACTACACATTTGATTCCCTTAGCTGATCTCACCCATAACTAAGTGTTGCTATGACCCAAAGTCGAAGACTTTAATAAACAAATCTGTATCGCACAGAAAAGTCTACAGGAATAGATGAATTTGTCTCCCACAGAAATACCTACAAGTTTTGTTCCATGTTTTGATAAATCAAGGTGAACAAGAACCAATCGATAACCCGGACTTATATTTCCGAAGAACAACCTAGAATTATCAATCACCTCACAATAATCTTAATCGACTTGCGAAACAAGATATTGTGGAATCACAAACGATGAGACGAAGATGTTTGTGACTACTTTTCTATCTTGCCTATCAAAAAAATTAATCTCAAGCCAATATTACGATTGCACTCAATCATGATAGAAACAGCAAGCTCAGATCACGCAACTACAGAGAAAATAGTTAGGTCTGGCTTCACAATCCCAATGAATTCTTTAAGTCGTTAACCTACAAGTTCTCGGTAGAAACCTAAGGTTAAAGGAGAATCGACTCTAGCTTATACAACTAGTATCACACATGAGGTTTGGGGATTAGGTTTCCCAGTTGCTAGAGTTCTCCTTTATATAGTCTCCAAATCAGGGTTTGCAATCTAAGTTACCTTGGTAACAAAGCATTCAATATTCACTGTTAGATGAAGACCTGATTAGATTCAAGCTAATATCTTTCAACCGTTAGATCGAAACTTAGATTGTTATACACAAATGAAATGCACGTTCATTTAGGTTTGTGTAACCGTACCTAAACGTGTACACCTAGTTGGTTCAATAGTATTTAACCAAATGGTTAGCCATATGAGCACTTTCATATCAACCTTATTCATCTTCACCATAACTAGTTCAAATGACTCAAAAGAACTAGCTAGAGAGTTGTTCAATTGCTTAAATATCATAGAAGCATATAAGACACAATCGAAACAAAAAAGATTTTGATTCACTCGAATCGATTCATGAACTTTATAGCCACGTTTTGCAAATATGCATTACTTAATTTATATATGTCTAAGTTCACGAATAAACCGTTTTTAGAAAATAAGCCACTCAAGTATGCATACAGGTACGCATACTTAAGTACCCGTTTTAAGTTTGTTTTCAGTTCACAAACTCCAGCCGAAATTCACGGGATGTGAACTTCCGGCAGTACGTGTACGGGTACGTGGACTTTGCTTCCAGATATCTTGAATCACTAAAGTACCCATACTTTAGTTCAAGGATTTTGGACTTACAAAAGTATGAGTTCACATACAATGTTTATATCCATTCAAGGTTGTATATTCTAAACTCTCATTTCAATCATTGAAACATTCTTAGAGGATGTTAAATAGAGTTTATTCACACACTATTTTTCATCAAAGCGATTTTCAAGATATTGAAATAATCAACATGACTTTCCTCACTTGTAAAGATGAACTTGGCCAAAGCGAAAGCTTACCAACACATATTTCGAGAAATAGATAAGCGAGATAAACTCGACTCAAAATAGAATATGTGTATAATCGAAGTCTATATAGCAATATAACTTTTGTCTCAAGATAGGAGATATAATATTGTTGATGGTGGATTTCTATTTAAAGGCTAAAATTGTAAAAAGCCAATTTTTGTAAGCTGACGTCCTGCAAAGGATAAAGCCTTCAGGTGATGAATATTTATCACCATGATAAGTCCTTGGAGCATGTGCAACCATACCTGAGAATTATAACCTACCCAGAGCGGAGCATGTAGCGACCATCCCGATTTTCTGTAGGTTTACAACATTACAATTAATGCCTTATTCAAAGCCTTGTGTTCGACATGCAAACACCCGTAGGCTACCTGACGGTGGGTTATATTAGCCCCGTTGAACGCATGCAAGACTACCCATGTTAGTCTCACCTGCTGAAAACAAACTCAAAAATAGATCTCATCCGTCTAACTTCGCAGGCATGGTTGGACGGCCTAGATCACGCGCGGGACCGAGTAGCGCGCACGCACATGCTCACCGTCGTCCCAACATTCCCCTCGCACCATCGATCTCACCAAAAGAGGTCGGCAAATGCCGGATTCGGTCGGATGTAGGTAACCGTTCGGAAACCCTAAATTAGGGTTTGCATCAAGTGGTCACAGGCAGCCACTTTGAGACAAACAAACGGAAGCCAAAGGAAGGCGGGATTAGCTGGCCAACCATACCAGCATGTCCACTGTGGGCCCAGATACACGTCCAACCAATCGGCCGCGAACGGTTGCAGCTAGCCGTCTTGATTTGCGCGCCCAAAGGTAGCATGCACGACCCCCTTCTAATCTCGGATGTCCATCATCGCAGGCTGAAACGAGCGACTTAGATTGCTCTGGTTGACTTCCAACAAGCATGGGCATGTAGAGTGGCATCCCGCCTACCTGCTGGACCGATCGGCCACTCCATGCACGCCTCCCAAGGCTGAAAATCGTTAGGGTGAAAAGGGGGGCTTGCAAGCCTTCCAAACCCTAATCCAACGGTTATTCATCCATCAATCTCGTCCGTCCAAGTTCGCATGCTTGGATGAATAGCCTAGGAAGGGAGTTAGGTGGCAAAAAAGTATCACCGTGATCAACATCTTCCACACTTCCCCATGGCATAACCGGCCAAGGTGGGTCCCGCTCATGCGACCTCCGAACAACACCTGAACATAGCTAGTTGAGTCACTTCAACTTGCAATCTTTTCATCAAGGTTGTGTAGGCTTCAAGCATGTTAAGCATATTTAATGCACCGCATGCATACAATATGCGCCTACAAGCAACTTGATTATTTTACCTAGCACCGTTTGCTACCTTATGTGGTTCCCATGACTCACTCGAGACGTTAATCACGTCACAACTGGGGGATACAAACTGGGGTATTGGTCTGGCGGTTTACAACGTGCAGCGTGCAACACACCATCACAAGATCGTGTCAGGGAAACATGGGCGGTTAGCGATGATAGGAGAAGTGGGCAAGCAACCGTGTGACACTAACACACAACTCCACTTCCTCCATCACTCCACTTCCTCCACTTTCCCACGAGAGACGTGATGAAGGCTTATCGACTTGTATAAATAGGTTCTCCTCCCTATTTCCAACAACACAGAAAAACCAAGTGTTAATACCATCGTATTCAACACCCAGAGCCTGTCTGCAACATTTGCTAGCTTGCTCAACCTTCTGTTAACAAGTCATCAAATATCCTTCACCTTCATACTCTCAACACCTTCTTCGCTTCCCTCCCTAAGATCAAGCTCACATCCTTCACCTGTGACCGAAACAAACTGAACGGCCGTGTGCCTTCGGTTTAGGCCAGAATTGTACAGATTATCTCTCGAATCAAAAGTGCTCATCGTGCAGAACATTTGTTGAAGGTTTAAATTCACTTCTCATCCACACACACCCAAAATTACCTAAACCTGCAGAAGTAGTTTTCTCCCACAAATAATTGGCGACCACAGTGGGAGAATAAACTCTCGGTTGCAAAACTCGAATCTTTAAAGTCTGACAGTTTGGAGAGGTAGATCTTAGATTTGATTCGATTTTCAGTTCACTCTTCACCAAATCCCAGAAGTTCATCCTGAGATGTACTCCCATTCGTTAAACCCTGTAGAAGACATGGATAATCCAAGTGTCATCGATAATATGACCAGGATGCTGGAAGATGTCCTGGAAAATCAAGCAGGTATTGCTAGAAGGCAGAGTGAAACCTTCCGTCTCTTGAACGACATATCGGCTCAGTTACAGGAGGGCTCTGCAAGCAGCTACCCAGGAAGTATCACTAATGACGCAAGAAATTCTGAAGGTCAGGTTTTCAGAAGAACTGGCGGAACACATGGCCCCAGAGAGCCCAGAGATGAACAATACCTTTCACCAGGCAATGGGAGCTCGAGACGGATCGACCAGCATGAAGAATTACGACGCTTTCCGGATAAAAAAAGAGAATCAACTGCATACGAAGCCTTGTTAGAAGATTTATACCTCAAGGCTCTTTCCATAGCTTAGAACAATGCCCAACCCGTGCTGACTCTTCATCCAAGGGAAGAAATACTAGAGGAAGGCAAAATCAATCAGAGAGCATATGAACGTAGGAGCTTGCAGCCTTCAAATCACCAGCACAACAACAATACCATCGCCAGCGCAACGTCCTCCATGTTTCAGCAGAATCACCCGACCAAGAGGACCGCGGATGCGGTGACACGTGACAACGCCTCAATTCCGTCTCCAAAGCGTGCTTCACACCGAGACCCAAGGGAAGAGTCACGACACGCGCCGACGCAGGAAAATTTAGACTCAAGAGGTCCACGATTCCCATTTCCCATAAGGAAGATTGTGGAGTTGTTGGATACATGGGTACGTGATGGAGAAGTACAACTGCCGCCTGTGTGGCGCCCGCCCACCGATCAAGAGACAGCCAACCCGAGGTATTGTCATTACCACCGATTTCTCCATCACCCCACCAGCAAGTGCCACGCATTGAAACGCATTGTCCACGATAAGATAAATTCAGAGAAACAACCTTTCCCCTCAAAAAATTAGCATGCGCTCTTTGGGGAGAAAGTATTCGGGAGTGCTCATTCTCATACACGGATTTCGAAAGACAAGTAAGTTCCAGCAAACATTACTGTAAGATAGTTATATATCCTACTGGGGACTTGGCGTCCTACATATATGAATAAGATACTCAATGATAAAGCACCATGCATGCTCTCCCCCCCTCACCTTTCCCTTTCACATTGCGTTTTCAATTTCACATGACATGAATGATCACTCATAATATAAGATTCAGATTCTATTTTAGAATAATCTTTTCCAAGAGTCAAACATTCATAAAAGCATGTCATAAATAAACCAGTCCAAGGTTCAATCACCTATCAATTCAAAACCTAAAACCAAACTGTGTGAAAGGAAATCCTCACAATCACTCGAAAAACATCTAAAGAGAAAACACAAGTAGAGGGCATGAATACTTCAGGGAAAGTCCTTCAGAAACACCTAATTATTCTGAGCAAGAGCGTCTTCCATCTTCCGGAGAACGGCTTGCTGCAATTTCAACTCCTCGGCCAACCTACCAACCTTTTGTTTCTGACGAACGACGCATTCAGTGGAAGGCACCATACCTTGCTTCTTCTGAATCTCCTGAATTGCATAAAACCCTTTGAAGAACCAAGGAGCATTGAAGTCATACTGCGCAAACACATCCAATTGGCACTTCCAGTCTTCCATCACGTCTTTAGAAATATCACGACCAATTGCAACGCTCATCTCCTGAATAGCGGGTAAGGCCTCCTGAACGCGATTGACCAAAGCAAGACGACTCATCAGCTTCGTGGTGGTGGCAATATGACCATATTTATTCCATATTTTGGTATACAACTCCTCAAACTGAGCCGGCACGCTGAACCCTCCAACCAACACATGATCAGGACGTGGATTATCAAAGGGAAGGTCGAACATAGCACCAGGAACGATTGTTGGCGACAACATCTCTTTAGAAGGAACCATCGCAGCTGATGTCCCTTCCAGACTCATCAGAGTGATGGTCCGGATTGCTGACACGACCTCATCTACAAGCTCACTAAAATTACTGCTCTGGAAGGCATTCTCTTCAATCAATCTTGCACCATCTTCATCGTTGTCTATGATAGGATCAGTGTTACCAGACTTCTCCGCATGAGGATCAGTGTTACCAGACTTCTCCGCATGAAGGTCATTATTATCAGGCTTCTCAGCATGAAGGTTTCCAGACTTCCCGTTGCCTCCACGCTCCTCATTGTAAACTTGAGCTAGTACGGCAAAGGCATTTTCTTCAGGAATCCTCTGATCACCAACAAGGATTAATAAAACCTGCTCATGGAAGTCAAAACTGAAAATTAAGAATAAAGAATTCATAATACCTGCATATTGGAAGAGTTGAGAATTACTGGACTACATGCTCGCTTCTTTTTCTTGGACTTGAGATTGCAGTTGGTGGCGTTAACCCTGCCTCGTTTTCCTAGAAGGGGTTTTAATCGCCTATAACCAACCAAGACATCATCAAGAGGTTTACCACGAAGGTCAGTTGCCATTTCACTAGCAAATGATTTAAAGAGCAGCAGTTTCCCCCTCCAAAAATATTTGTAACTAGAAGTAGCTACCGGCTTTCTCCCCGGGGAAGGAAAAGGAAGTTTCAGCTCCGGCGAGAAAAAATCAACGTCAAGGCAGGATGACTTAAGTTCTTCTGAAGGCGTTGCGGGACGACGAAATGGGACACCTTGATCAAAACCCATTTGGCGAGCGGCTCTATCAATATTATATGGAATGATGCTTAGCCTGTCATCAAAAAAAGAAGGAACATATCCTGGTATACAGCTCCGCAGGAAAATAACTTCTTCAGGGCTCATATCTCTCCCCTCAGGCGGCAGCTCAATGACAGGGACGATGGCGGAAGGATGAACCGGACCCTAAGGACGAAAGTCTATGTCACTCACACTATCGAGCAAATCTACAAGCCTCACCCCAACTTTTGGACGTCTATTCTGCCAACGGAGTATTCTTGAACCACCATACAAGCTGGGGACTGAGGTTGTAGGAATGGGAGCGTAATCCTTAAAGTGTTCCCACAAAAGTGCTTGAAGAAAGGCGACGTTCACATATGTATCCACCTTCATACACCCGTTGGAAATATACATCTCCTCCACTAAAGAATTCAGGTGACCATACAACGAGCCAAGGAATAACGAAGCCAAGGGGAGAGTTATACCTTTGCCTAGCTTAATGGAGAACATGATGATCTTCCTTTTAATAGTTTTCGTTTCTGAGCCGTCATCAAGAATATCTCTGGACAACCACAAGGACAAGAATGCAGCTGTGCTAAGATCATCATTACCTTGCATGGAAGACCATTCACCTACCCACCAAGTGTCGAAACATTTCGGCTTCTTCTCCAACTGATCGTATTCGTTCACCTTCTGAATTATAGCCTGATAGATGACGTCTTCGTCTTCAGACAGTTTGCAATTAAGACTGCCAGCGACAGGAAGGCTCATTAATGCAGACACGCTCTCAAGAGTGATAGTCATTTCACCCCACGTGCATAAAGTTGTGTTCGTATAAGGACGCCATCGAGCAGCAAAAGCGACCAAACCTAGGATATCCTTATTGACGTAAAGAATTGCAGACGCCTTGATAGCATCAAGAATTCGCTCCCTGGCTAAGTTGTCTATAATCCCTTCATTACCCAACATGTGCCACATCCATCCTTCGTATAAGTTAAGTTGAGTCTGGCAAATTATAAAGTCAATAGGGGAAGGTGGATATTCTTTCTTCTGGAGACAAAACGTCATCACGCCTGCTAAAGACGATGGTAGACCCTCTTCACTTTCTGAATCGGTAATAAGGATTATATTATGGCTGGGGTGCTTCCTGACGTTTGGAAAAGACTTAGTAAGCATTTCATCATCTATGTTTGGCATATCTCTGAGGGGGTCAACACCTCCCTTTGTAGCGTTATCCTCTGTGTTCATCATTGAGAAACTGCGATGAAAATAGAATGTCAGCATGCTTTTTGGGATAATACAAGACAATTATCTAAGCTGAGAAGAACACCAGCATAAAGTCAAGTCACTAAGCATGGATGAAGATGTGTTGAGGTATGCAGGTGATCAATGCTTGTAGGTAAAATTGTCACGCAGGCACGAACACCGGCCGACATGTATATGTGGATTGGCCCAAGCCGAACAAACACATACATGGAAGCAAAACTGTACGTATGGTACCAAGTCGGCCACCTGACCTCACCATAGATGCGCCACCGTGGAGACACGCGAGCTGGCATGAAGGCAAGTCACTCAGGCCGGACTCTAAGGCCTACATGCACGTCCCTAAAACTGAGCATGCATGTCAACATATTTTTCTACAATTGAGGATCGTGTCTACAAGTTCAAAGCAGCAGTTCTATCAAGTTACAACTCGGGTTTTGACATGCAAGGATAAAGGGAACAAACAACATGTTTATGGTTTCTTTTACTATGCAACCCTAACAGGCGGTAAAGGAATTAATTATGGTATACGAGAGTCGCACCTACAGTCCTCTCAAAATACAAAAAAAAAAAAAAATCGCACTTACATGACGAACGGCGCCGGCGGCGACAGAAACCGGCAACGGTGAACTCCGGCGGATGGAGCAACGACGGAAGCAGGCGGAAGCACGAGCAAAGAGCTGGACGTCCACTCAAAAAAAAAAAATCGTGAAGGAAAAACGAAAAAGGGTTCTCCCTTTTATAGGCAAAAAATTTGAAGAATTATAATTAGAAAAGGATTCCTTTTTGCTTCCAAAAACCAAGAAGGGAAACCGGCCCACCCAAGGTTTCATGCCTGCGACGGTGCGTTCACATGGAAAATCACTAGCAGCTGCCTTCCAAGGTTAGTTACCTTTATTTCTTTTACGTATATTTGTCACCATCTCATGCCTACCCTACAATAGTATAACCATTGCATGCTAGGCAAGGGACTTAATGTTGATGGTGGATTTCTATTTAAAGGCTAAAATTGTAAAAAGCCAATTTTTGTAAGCTGACGTCCTGCAAAGGATAAAGCCTTCAGGTGATGAATATTTCTCACCATGATAATTCCTTGGATCATGTGCAACCATCCCTGAGAATTATAACCTACCCAGAGCGGAGCATGTAGCAACCATCCCGATTTTCTGTAGGTTTACAACATTACAATTAATGCCTTATTCAAAGCCTTGTGTTCGACATGCAAACACCCGTAGGCTACCTGACGGTGGGTTATATTAGCCCCGTTGAACGCATGCAAGACCACCCATGTTAGTCTCACCTGCTGAAAACAAACTCAAAAATAGATCTCATCCGTACAACTTCGCAGGCATGGTTGGACGGCCTAGATCATGCGCGGGACCGAGTAGCGCACACGCACATGCTCACCGTCGTCCCAACATTCCCCTCGCACCATCGACCTCACCAAAAGAGGTCGGCAAATGCCGTATTCGGTCGGATGTAGGTAACCGGTCGGAAACCCTAAATTAGGGTTTGCATCAAGTGGTCGCAGGCATCCACTTTGAGACAAACGAACGGAAGCCAAAGGAAGGCGGTATTAGCTGGCCGACCATACCATCATGTCCACTGTTGGCCCAGCTACACGGCCAACCAATCGTCCGCGAATGGTTGCAGCTAGCCCTCTCGATTTGAGCGCCCAAAGGTAGCATGGACGACCCCCTTCTAATCTCGGCTGTCCATCATCGCAGGCTGAAACGAGCGACTTAGATTGCTCTGTTTGACTTCCAACAAGCATGGGCATGTAGAGTGGCGTCCCGCCTACCTGCTGGACCGATCGGCCACTCCATGCACGCCTCCCATGGCTGAAAACCGTTAGGGTGAAAAGGGAGGCTTGCAAGCCTTCCAAACCCTAATCCAACGGTTATTCCTCCATCAATCTCGTCCGTCCAAGTTCGCATGCTTGGATGAATAGCCTAGGAAGGGAGTTAGGTGGCAAACAAAGTATCACTGTGATCACCATCTTCCACACTTCCCCATGGCATAACCGGCTAAGGTGGATCCCTCTCATGCGACCTCCGAACAAGACCTGAACATAGCTAGTTGAGTCACTTCAACTTGCAATCTTTTCATCAAGGTTGTGTAGGCTTCAAGTATGTTAAGCATATTTAATGCACCTCATGCATACAATATGCGCCTACAAGCAACTTGATTATTTTACCTAGCACCGTTTGCTACCTTATGTGGGTCCCACGACTCACTCGAGACGTTAATCACGTCACAACTGGGGGATACAAACTGGGGTATTGGTCTGGCGGTTTACAGCGTGCAACACGCCATCACAAGATCGTGTCAGGGAAACATGGGCGGTTAGCGATGATAGGAGAAGTGGGAAAGCAACCGTGTGACACTAACACACAACTCCACTTCCTCCACTTTCCCACGAGAGACGTGATGAAGGCTTATCGACTTGTATAAATAGGTTCTCCTCCCTATTTCCAACAACACAGAAAAACCAAGTGTTAATACCATCGTATTCAACACCCAGAGCCTGTCTGCAACATTTGCTAGCCTGCTCAACCTTTTGTTAACAAGTCATCAAATAGCCTTCACCTTCATACTCTCAACACCTTCTTCGCTTCCCTCCCTAAGATCAACCTCACATCCTTCACCTGTAACCGAAACAAATATGGAACGGCCGTGTCTTCGGTTTAGGCCAGAATTGTACAGATTATCTCTCGAATCAAAAGTGCTCATCATGCAGCACATTTGTTGAAGGTTTAAATTCACTTCTCATCCATACACACTCAAAATTACCTAAACCTGCAGAAGTAGTTTTCTCCCACAAACAAATATATATACTTTTTAGTGATAGATAAGTTCAAGTCTCCACATAACTTTTAGTCGATGAAGATCCACCAGTTCCTTGAGTAGTTCTTCGTCTCTACATGATGAACGCAGTGGAGTCTAGAGCTTAACTACATTTTGTATCCTAGTTCGAAACTTAGCTATAAGTAGACTACAAATCAAGACTTATAGTTTTGGCAACTAAACTTGACAAATAAGCTTGAGATAGCAACGCTTGCGAGTTCGACCAAGCAGTGCTCTTACAATCTCCCCCTTTGTCAATTATAGTGACAAAACTATCAGTACATATGGAATACAAAATAAATAAACTTTGCAGCTTCTCTTCCACATGCATGATCTCCTTGGGTCTTCAACATTACTCGAAATCTTTGTCACTTCCAAGTACACCAATGATTCCAAAGATATTCAATGTAGCATCATCGTTGTTGAAGATCCGTAGCCATAATAATGAGAAAACAAAAGCTCTCAATCATTGTTACATAGTGTCATAGTATTGTTACACATCATCAAAGTTAAATTGTATCACAACTTCGACAACAACACTATGGTGATATGTATCACTCCCCCTTAGTTAATACTTCATCTCACATGAAAACCACTCCCCCTTACATAATGATCCGAAAACCATATGTATTTGTAGTGTGAACTACACATTAATTATCCCCTTTTTTGTCAATAAAATTGGCAAAGGTACGAAAACTAGTGGGATCCTAATGAAATTTCCATAGAGACACTTCATGACCAAAAGAAAGCACATATCAACTTTTTTAGATACAATCATATAGCAGAAACTAAATGTATTCATCAAGGAGTTTATAAATATACAAGATAACCCTTATAATATTCCGCAGCCGCACTCCCTATAAAGATTTGGCAGTTAAGCATAAGTTCAATTAAGAACTCTCCCCCAAATGTCATTCCCGAAAGAACAACAAGAACGACCTTACTTTCACAAGAAAAGAAGGATTTCTTTGGACATAACACTAAGAAACCTGACAGAAAATCAACTTACTGAAACAAATGTAGAATTGATGCAACACTTACTGGAATTCCAAACTTAATTTCCCAACAGGTTGAGATAAGCACAGGGGTCTAGAGTTTTAGACATGACTAATGAACCAAAACAACACCAATAGACTACCGTAAGTTTTGAAAAGTAGCAGTATCTAATGGTTTGGTAAGAATATAAGCCAATTGTTGTTCGGATGGCACAAATTCCATATTTATGATACCATTTTGATATAGATCTCGAATAAAATGGTACCTTATATCAATGTGATTGATTAGTTCTTGAGTGCTCAACGGGATTCTCCATGATTCAAATCGCGTTAGAGTTGTCACAAAAGATCTTCATTATTCCAATATCAATTCCATAATCAGCAAGTATTTGTTTCATCCAGAGAAGTTGAGTGCAAAATGAGACGACAACAATATATTTTGCCTCACATGTGGACATGCATGGATTGTGGATTTTGTTTTTTTCTATGTGTTTGTGGGTGAAAACTGTTTCTACTGTTTTTGGTAAATTTTTGTGTGTGGGTGAGAAACAAGTCTAGACCCTAAATAATGCACTGCACGGGAGTACTTTTGATTCGAGAGATCAATCTCTACAATCCTAGCCTAAACCAAGAAATGGACATTCCAGGATTGCTTCTATCACAAAGTGAAGTAGAAGGGTTGGTCTTAGGGAGGAAAGCGAAGAAAGTGTTGAGACCAGAATGGTTAATTCTGAAAGTGTGGTTGTTTTATAACTTGTATCAGAAAGTGGAACTGGCTTGCAGAATGAAAATCTATTAGTTCTTTAGTGATTTCTGGATACTATGTTGTTGCTGACCAAAACTTGTCATTAGTGGAAATAGGTGAAACCTATTTATACAAGTCATAATAAAACGTACCCTGGTCTCGTAGGAAGTGGGAACGATTGAGATATGGAAGAGTGGAGTAACGTATAACTACTAGAAACCATGATTCCATGATGAAGGAAGTGGATCCTTTTACACCCGTTACTTCTTGACATCACTAAATGTTCCATTTCTTGACACTTTATTATAACGGGCGTATTGCACGCCGCACGCTGTAAACCGCCAGACCAATACCCTGATAAGTATCCCCAGTTTTGTGACATGTTTGATGTCTCGAGTATTTTCGTGGAAAACATGTAGCAGTTTTCTACGTGTGACAATTCAAGGTCAAGAGACTTTCCGCAGGAAAAATAGTATGTGGTGCTATTAGGCTTGTCTTGGCTGGTTGCCTAAAACTTGCCACAATCCTGTCAGTTCGGTGGCGAACTTGGAGGGACGAGATTGCATCTCATGAGGAAGGGTAGCCATTGATTATGGCTATATCCTGTTGGCGCCTGATAATGGTGCAGTGACGACATTGGCATATGCCAATGGTATAGTGGCGCCTTTAGCGCATGCATGTGGCACTGCGGTATGGCTAGCATAGTTCGTGCATGCCAGTGGCATGTTGGAATGGCTGGCATAGATTGTGCATGCCAGCGGCACGATGGTGCAAGTAGCGCCTGACGTAGCCATGGTCACTAGATTTTGGCTTATTGGTGTTAGACTCCAATGTGGTGTGGCAACATCAGTTTCAGTGGCCACATCAATCCCAATGCTCTGTGGAACATTATATGGCTTGGTTGGCGTAGAAACTTTGCATAAATTAGGGTTTGGCATACCTAAACCCTAATTAACGCATATGATACGGCATGCAGTAGGTGGCCGTGGCATGGCATTTTACACAAACGGTGCCAGAGTCATGCCATAGGAGCCATAGGCAGGCCACCATGTAGAAATGGTCACATGAGCAAATATTTCCACAAGTGGCTGTGGTGTGGCATCTTTTTTAGGGTTTCCTAAGTCTGCACGGCTTGTGGCATGTTGTGGGCCTGAGGCGGCATAGTTTTGTGCCACGATTAGAAGTTAGGGTTTCATCCATCGCCACTAGAGCATGGTCGCGCTTACGGTTAGGCTAGCCAAAATTGAAGTCTGTTGTGATGCTGGTCATGAACAGAGAGTGGGTTGGCATGTTAGCGCGGTTTAAGGAAGCCGACTTAGTATGGCGACCTATTGATACAATTTCCACTTCTTTTAATGATGTGGCAGGTTTAAAGCAACCTGATTGGTCAATAAAAGTAGGGGGCCGGCCAAGCATGGGCGTGGCCACCCTTTTGGTGTGCGTGGCAGGTTTAGTGCGACCTGATTGGTGGATGGGGAATAGGCCTGGCAAGTATGGGCCCAACCACAACTCATGGACATGTGGCGGGTTTAAAGTGACCTGATTGGTCGACAAAGGAATAAGGGATGATAGGGTAGCATGGGGCGTGGACAAGTGGCGCCGACTAGCCTATGGCATGGCTATGCTTCCCTCATTGTTTCTCCTACTCCGCAGATTTGTTTATTCTTTGCTTTCTGACTGAGTATTTTGTGCAAGGGTCTTAACCTTGGTACTTGGAGGTCTGTGCTACTCTGCTGCGAGTGAACACAAATCTATCATGCCATACCAATATTAAGGGTTCTGCCGGGGAACATAAGAACAAGAAAAGTACTTAACAGGCTCCGGCATCTGTGAGTTATATAGCTAGGAGCTTATACACTCATTAGGCTCTATACTAGTGGACAATTCATCTAGGATCTTGAGTTTCAATATAATATGAAGAGAGACATTGGCACTCATCAGATTTTGATATATTCTACAAATTCCCTGCGGAATATAGACATATCAATGTCTATTACATCTGATGCCACTAGTGTAAAATGGGGTTTTTATGACCTACATCCTCGACCCTCAATGGCGGTCAATTGACCGTGGACCTGTCAAGACGGTCTAAGAATTAATAAAAATGTGGAGCACAACTTGGAGCGTCAAAAACGGTCGTTGTATAAGTTTTTTTATTATAATTTTGTCCCTCTATCTTGACCAATACTGTGATGGATGATCTTAGTCTGTCATATGATTAGGATTTTCTGGGCCCAACATTTCGATGGTCACGATTAACCAAACTAAAGTGAACCCTATCTCTTCTTTTGACCACCTCACGCATCTCTTTCCATTTCTTATCTTTCCTATCAAAAGAGAACGAAACTCATTTCTCTTTCCACTTCTCACAGCCGCACCTCATACCCTTTTCTAACTCATTTCTCTTAAGATGTTGTAATCGTGTCTACAAGAATACGAATACCATAATATTTTTTTTTGCTATAGAAATAAGATGTTATAATCGTGTCTACTAGAATACGAATACCAAAATTTGATTTTTTTGCTATAGAAATAAAATTGAAAGTGGTTAATCAGGAAGTAGAAGAAAACATGTGGTTGAATTTTATCAAAGACCAGAGAATCTGACAGTGTTTTTGTTGATTAGAGATTCGTAGTATCTTGTTTTAAGGAATATGATACATGGTAAGTTTTTTATTTTGGTTTTTTTTCTTGTATTTTAATTTGGGGGTTAGGGTTTTGATTTTACAATTTTTAGGGCTCGATTGTTCGGATGAGTTTGAATGCTTCATGTTATTTGTTCATGATTTGAAATAATATGCTCTTGATGAATCAGATTCGAAAGGGTCTTTCTTGTTTTTCAGAATTGGAGATGGAGAAATAGTTACTGCTGCAGATGATGAGATTATAGAGGTTGATGACTTTGAATTCCCTGATTAAAGATTAATCTCTTACTTCTGGATAATATTCAGTTTCAATTTTAATAAATTTTTGATTTTATTTTTCAATTTTAGGATTTATGGGTTTCAGTTGTAATCTGTTTATGTTTATGTTTTGGGTGGTTGTAGATGTAGAAGAATTTTTCACGCAGTGCGATCTTGGTGAGGATATTTCTTCTTCTCCTTCTATCTATATCTCTATTTACGCCAATTTTGTTAATTTTGGGCTATTTTTTCATGTTTTTGGGTCTTTTCTCAATTTTTAGTTATAAACGTCGGTATGATTAGTAGTTTAATGTTGATTTGAGGGTTTTTTCTGGTTAGGGTTTTTGTTTTCTTGATTTTTTGATGTCCTGATGTGGCTGAATTAGAGAACTTGATTTGATTTTGATTAAGAATTGATAGTGTTTGAAGAGGATTTTAGTATGGGGTTTCAAAATGAGTGACTGTATGTTGTGTTAGCTTGAGATAATTGTTTTGGTACTCAAGAATGACCTATACATGTAATACCCGTGTTCTTTTTTATAAAATTTTATGGTGCGATCTCAATCCATTTGGATTGGAAGACTAGGATTAGCGTAATGTGGAGCGTGAAACCTAGTTGTGTTTACCTGAGAAATTATATTTCTCTTTGCGTGAGCCTGCCCGTAGTGTGCACGGACGTTAATGAAGTTTTTAAACTCAAGTTTGCGATAAAATGACACCTGCCTCGACTATGTGTCGAGTAAAAATTGCAAGAAGGGTATTTTTGATCTTATACCTTCTTTTATAAACATTTCCCCCTGATTTTATCTCAAAATCACCTCTTTATTTCATTCTTTCATTTTTCATACAACAAAGAAGAAAAGAGAATTTTTTTTTATCATAAAACTTGATTTTGAAGCTAGATCGATTTAACAATCGTTTAGTGAGTTAATATGGATTTAGTTGCTTTGGAAGGTTCAACTACACAAAAGATAAGGGTAAAACTCTTATTTAAAACTGATTTGAATTTAATTTCATTACTTTGAATAATCCATGGGTACTCTCAATTTATTGGAATTGATCTTTACTTTCTCTTGAAATTCAATTTAGAAGCAATTCAAGGAGTTAAAACAGTTTTTCATGTCCTGTTTTATGGTTAGATTCTAACCCAGTTAATTTGAACCTTATATTTGTTTATATTTTTCAAATACAAGATTAACTTCTCTTCTTTAAAACTAGCCAAGAATCAACTGATTCCATTGAGTAATGAAGTCTGGGTGAATTTTTGAGTATAGACTTCCAAAATTATAATCTCTGAAGAACTTTGTCATTGTCCTGTAAATTTGAGAATTTTCAGATCCGATTTATACCTGGTCTCTTTTGGCTATAATTTTTATGTCAAAGTAGACTCTTTCCGATTTCCAACAAGACTAAGTTTGCTAAATTCCGTTGTGTAATGATTTCTACACGAATTTTTGATTATAGACTTCCAAAACTGTAATTTCTGAAGAACTTGGTCACTGTCTTGTTTATTTGAGACTTTTCAGATCATATTGATACTTGATTTCTTCTGGTTATTATTTTTATCTCAAAGTAGAGTCTTTCATCTTTTCAACAAGACCAAGTTTGCTAAATTCCATTGTGTAATGATTTTTGCACGAATTTTTGATTACAGACCATCAAAACTGAATTTTCTGGAGGACAGCACTTCTGTCCGTTCTGGTTGAGAGATTTAAGCATAGTTATGTATCTTATCACCTATGTTTATCATTTTTATGTTAAATTTTGGTTTCTTAGCTTTCTAATGGTATCAAAACTTCTAAATTTCATTTTGTAATGATTTTTATACGAATTTTTGAATGTACATTGTCGAAACTGCAATTTCTGAGAAACGTGATCTCTGTTCTGTTATTTTTAAATACTTTGAGATAGATATAAAACTCATTGATTTTACATATAATTTTTATATGAAATATTATGTTTTGTTCTTTAAAATGAGCCAAGAACCAATGCATTTGGTTGAGTAATGAATCTTGTGTGAATTTTTAAGTTGGAACTCCCAAAACTGTAGTTTCTCTGTAACGTTTTTACTGTCGGACTTCCCAATGAGATTTCAACTTGGTTTCTGAATTTATTATTTTTACATATAATTTGTATATTAAAGGTTACCTTATTTTCTTTAAAAAGAACCAAGAATCAATAGATTCCGATAAATAATGAAGCTTGTGTGAATTTCCTAGCAAAGACTACCAAAACTGCTGGTTTTTTGTGGACAGTTTACTGTCATAATTTTCAAGCGTGGTTTGGACTTGTTCTTCAACTGTTTGTTTTTGTTAATACTTTTATATGATACCTTATTTATGCTTCTTTAAAATGAGATAAGAATCACTCATTTTCGTTGTGTAATGAAGTCTACACAAATTTTTGAACTTAGGCTTTCCAAACTGAAGTTTCTGGAAATTATGCTTTTGGTTTAAACTATGTTTTCCTTGTTGTTGGAGTTAAAGAAAAATCAAACGTGGAGGAAACATTAATTTACGGGGTGGTCGTCATTTAGTGGGATAACTAAATGATTTGTCTGACATTGATAAAAGCAAAAAGTTGTTTTTGGATAAAGCAAAAGTTGGTTGGTTAAAAATCAAAAGATGCTTTCTGATTAAAACAAAATCTAATGTTGTTTTCTGCAAAAAGAAAAAGTTTTTATGTAATGATGATGTTTTGTGTAATGATAACTTATTAGTGGTGTTATTGGGGTTAGATACAGATATGAGGAGACAATTAGTACACAAGAAAATAGATGAAAGAAACGTTCTAGGGAGAAAAAGACTTCAATATTATTCAACTTTGGATTCTGGTTCCAGCAAAAAGGGAATTGCTAGTTCGTTTGGTATTGTTCTTCCATATGATTACTTGCTTGCGATTGAGGTAGGCACAACATAATCTAAAACTCTTTTTATTTATGGTTTTGTTAATTAAATTCATATTTACAAGTTTTTATGGATGATAATCGATGTTGTGAGTATGATTATGAATGTTGGGTTGCGGTCCATAGATTGTGATTCTTAAAGATTATTTATGACGGAATACGAGATATCCTTGGAAACGGTTTTTGTTTCCTAAATCCACGTGGGGATCCCTGGGGCGAGCAGATTGATTGAATTTATTGTTGTATTATATTTTTGACGGGATACGAGATATCCTTGGGAACGGTTTTTGTTTCCTAAACCCACGTGGGGATCCCTGGGGCGAGCAGATTGATTCAAATTATTATTGTTTATGGATGAGGTGTTTCCATGTGTAGTTAACCATGCTAGATGTTTTTAAAAGGGATTGAAAGATATTGCATAAAATGTTTTGTTGCTTCTTTGCCTACTGAGTGTCACAACTCACATCGTATTATGACAAAATTTCCATATTTGATGCATGACAAGGAGTTGATCAACGTGGAGCCTATAGAATAATTTTAGATCCTTAATATTGTTGTTTTAACGAAAAATTATAGTTCAAAGATGTAATTAGTTTTATATTTAAAGCTGTAAAAATATCATTTGGTATTGAGTTGACTGTTTATCATTTTAAATTCCCAAAAGGTTTTGATATGGTTCTTTTTGTAACAAATGTAAAACATCTTAAGGGACATTTTGTGAAAATTACAGATTTTCCTAAATGAATTTCTGAGTATTCCGCTGCGACAAAATTCTTAAAACGAATATGAATTAATTTAGCCCAAATGATTTACTTAATGAGACTGGGCTTAGTAGCCGGGCCTCGGCTATGGTTTCCAAGTAGCACTCCGGGTTTGGAAAATCGGGGCGTCACAATACATATGATTCTTGTAGTTAAATTCTGGGGTTATTGCTCAAATCGAGTTGTAGCTGTTAAATTTTGGGGATGATGCTCAAATTGGGTTTTTAATTGATCATGTTAAGCCTTTGTTTGGAATTGTTGAAAATGCAATATTGGTGGAAATGCAGTTTTAGCTTAGGGATGATGGTGAAAGGCGATTTATTTCCCTTCTGGTTATATGCTACCACTGACTTTGTATCATTGATTGGGCTGTAGGGTTATGAGATCTTTCACTTGATGGCTATGTTTGTTGAACTTGATAATGATCCTTCTCATAAGGTATGTCTGGTTTGCATTACATAATGATCCATATTATTATTATTTCTTTGTCCCATGTTATTTATAATTTGTGATGTTTTTATAGGTCGATGACGAAGAACACCGAAAAGAATTGAAGTGGAGATAAAATTTTAGAAAAGGGCATTGGAACACCAAGCGGTTATTGAGAAGAAATGTAATCAAGAACGAAGACGTCTTTATCAGAAAGAGATAAGATTTTTAAAGCCATTCTAAATTTTTGGTTATTTGTTGTTAGTAATCTAATGAGTTTGTAGTTTCTGCAATTTTTTTTGCTCATAAATGCATGTTCTCTCTTGGCCTTTTAGCTCTTGTAGTTGGTAGTTTTTATGCATTCTTTAACTTGCTAGAGTTGATGTAGTACGTGGAATGATGTACTACAAGAAACAATTATGCTCCAGGGCTATTTGTAAAGGATTCTCCGGTAGGTTTGCATTATTCTTGGTTCCATATAGTATTTTCTTGTTTGAGTCACATCAAGAGATGCTCTAATGTTGGAATTACAGATATGGAAAGGAGGAGTTTGAAACTCAAGATTTTGAGTTGTCTCGTTAAGTTCGAGAGTATGCAGATCTTAAGTCTAAGTATGTTGCTACAAGTCAAATCTATGGGAAATAGAGAGAACAACAAAAGCCAGAGGCTGCAGACATTGCAATGCTGATGCATCAATATTATGCAACTCACTCGTGTTTGCGCATGGATGTTTCATCAATTGTTTTTAGTTGTTTCTTAAATATTGATTGATTTTTCTAATAGACATGAGGCGCCTAGAGTTGCTGATGTTGTTGAAACTCTAAAGGAGGGTAGAGTCCATATAGACTACTCAAAGCTTGTTAAGGCTGATGACAATGGGAAAGACAAGGTTTGAGTCCAACTGGCCCTCTTATTTTACGTCTTCCTATCATTATATAGTATGACATCTTTCTATTATTGGATATCATTTATATTTTTTTAATTATTACATCATTTAGAAAATTAGGAAAACCTTCTCAAACATATCATTTGAATAATACATCATGTGTCGGTTTTTTAAATTTTAAATATTTGGATAAGGATATATTTCCTGCATGTTTCTATCTCCTTATTTTCTGTATTAGAGTGAAAAGAGTATACTCATAGAAAGCCTAAGATTTTCGACTTCTTGAGAACACTAGATGTCTATCTTAATCAATCCCATTAATGCACTACTCCATGATTAGTTCATAAAGTTGAAGCAATGATTCACTACCATATGCGGTTTCTCTTATGATCTTGATACAAGTGAGGGAAGAGAAGGTGAAATTTTCGCATAAAATATTTTTTTCCTGTGCACTATGAACTGAGATGTCATGTGCTATATATATATTTATTTTTTATGTTTCAGATGACTCCAAATAAAACCCACCCTCTCTATTTTCCTTTAAGTGTGATTCAATACCTTATGAGTTTTTGTTGTTTCTTTTTCAGGTAGTTTAGTTTTGAAGGAAGCAGGGAGATAAAAACGTCGCTCTAGTGTTTGTGAGGGGGATCCAACGTAGAAAGTTGTTCAGGTCAGTTTACTTTTTCTTACTTTTGTTTTTCTTTAACTATAGATATTGATTGTCTGATAGTTATTGGATTAGACTAGTAATTTACCGCCATAATTTTACAATCTTAGGTATTCATTGCATTTTTTTTATTGCGACTGAATATCAGATAGTTTTTACACAAGAATGCAAAGCTGTAGAAGTGCATCTTTTGAATACTTGCATTTTAGACTCATTATAGTATAACATACAAATAATTTCACAACTATGACCAACAAGTAACTGAATACTATTCTCTTGAAAATTGCATTTCAGAAGGTTGTTCTTACCTATGACTGCCAAAATTGTTGAAGGCGTGCTTAGTCACTAGCGCAAGCAGTTTTTGATAGATGGAAACAAGGTTGTACTCAGTGTTCCTGAAACCAGAGTTGATGATGCAGAATTTCAGGGAGTAAATCATTTGTTGGTTAATTGCACTTGTCTTAAAACTTATTATTAGTTAGGACATAGAATTATATTGGTATGAACTCGGAATTTAAATCTTTTTTTGTGCAATTTGAACCTAATAAATAAATGAATGTTTGATGGAATAGTTATTTGAATTTATTAGTGCAAGTTTGATTTGGTTCTCATTTTGGGTTTGATTTGGTTCTCATTTGTGTTGGTTTGATTTTGTTCTCATTTGAGTTTGATATGATTCTCATTTGAATCTTATTTGAGTTTAATTTGGTTTCCATTTGAGACTCAGTCAGGCCAGACAGACTCAGTCAGGCAATCTGAATCAATTTTTTTTATATTAAAATGTATATATACGACCGATTGGGATCAGTCTTAACACCTTGACCGTTAAAATCGGTCGTTGATATGAGTTGCACCGCGACCCGTAGATCCACGTCATAGATGAAAAAGACGCTCAAACAGCGACCATTTCCGCGACCGTTAAAGCAAGTCATTTAACTCGTATATATGACTTGTCCTGACAGTCGCGAAACTGCTATTTTCCACTAGTGTGTCGGGTTAGGTAGATAGACTTTTATAAATTTAGCCTTGAACTAAAAACCACCATCAACATTAAGTCCCCTTCTTAGCTCGTAACATTGGCATTGTTGCGGGGTAAGCATAAGATGGTGACATACGAGGATAAAAATAAAAAATGCAAGTCATGAAGAGATTTCCAGGAAGAATTTGGCTAACCTTTGGCGAGAGGCGTGAAGAATATGTGATCCTTGTATTGGCGACTTTGCATAATTCCGTCTTGGCCATAGGGTGCTGGCGTTGGCCATGGAATTATGTCTACTGATCGGCAGAGATGGCACTGCAACTTGGTTCGCAGATCGGTGGATGTCGCTAGCTGGCTAGGTCACAGAACGTATGGATATGGCGATTGGCTTCAGTCCGCGGAATGGTAAAAACTGGCTTCAGTCCGCGGAATGGTGGAAACTGGCTTCAGTCTGTGGAATGGTGAAAACTGGCCTCAGTCCGCGGAATGGTAGAAACTTCTTCAGTGTGTGGAATGGTGGAAAGTGGCTTCAGTCCGCAGATGGTGGAAACTGGCTTCAGTCCTTGAAATGGTGGAAACTGATTCAGTCTGTGGAATGGTGGAAACGACACTTGAGTGACTAAGAGTGAGCGGAGATGGCGCTGCTCTGGCTGTGGAGCGGGCGGGGATGGCGTCGGCTAGGAGTAGTAAAGATGGCGTTGCTTGCTTGGACACAAAGCGGAAGAGAAGGTGCGTCGGCTTTGGTAGTGGACCGCCGGCTCTGTGGGCCTAGATGCCCACTTTCTGTACATTATCAAAATAAATAATCTTCTTCTATTCAAACTCCAAAAATACAATGTATATAAAAGGGCGTTACCCACCCTCTCCATTTTTGCATCGTTGGTTTTGTTTCCGCGTCCCCGTGGAAAGGCAAACATATTCCAGGTATGTGTTGATGCCAGGGTTCCGATCTAGGAAAACGCATTCCTCCTTTGAATATCTAACCATTTTCTCCTGATCCTTATTAGGGTTTCGACGAGAGACTTTATCTAATTGAGTCTTATTTTTCATCTATCGTGTTTGCTCAACATACGTTTCTCTCTAGGGTTTCCGTAGTATATATGCTGGTGAAACCAGATCGTCCTTCATAGTTCAAGATAAATACTTTTTCTGTTGAATCCATATTTCCTTCATCATGTCGAGCAGAGGCGAATCATCTTCGAGCCAGCCAGACTCTTCAGTCAAACGCAGGCGGCTTGCATCCAGAGTATGTCTCTAAATATCTTTTAATTTTTGAAATGATGAATCTTCTTTTCCCATAACACTCATTCTCTCTTCTTTTCTTAATGTGGACAAATACCAGATTCTTGCGACAACTCCCCCGTCCGGATTATCCGAGTTAAGAATATCATACCGGTACACTTTTATTGACCAATAGATATTTGTTTGTTACCACCAGCGAGTGACAAAGAAAGATTTTATTTTATGTAGAGATATTCAGTTGGAACATGTGTGACCGTTGTCAATGATGATGGTGTGGCTACTCCTCTTCCTTTGAATCCGAGCACAGCAACCGCTGCAGATCTGGAAAATACTGATTTGGGTATTTCTTGCCATGAATATCCCGGTAACACCTCGTGTTTTTAACATGGCGCATGCTAAAAGATGCGCCATGGACTGAGATTAAGCTTCATCCAAAGCATCCGTTGCGTAAGAAAAGGAACATTGGCCCTTGGACAATGTGTTGGCAGTGGACGACCAACATGTATGGATATCGGGTTGGCAGCGGACGACCAACATGGAGGGAAATCGGGTTGGCCAGGGTGGTAAGGTGCAGCCATCATGGTCTGGGGAGTTGATGAATGATTTTTGGTACCCCAATTTAAGTTGTAAAAATGTTATTTTTACATATATATAGGGAGGGGTAGTTGGTTGAAGGTGCATATGTGGACTATGTATCAAGTAAGCTACATAGCTTAGCCAGAAGACCGTCAAGGATAATGGGTATACAATGGGACTAATCATCCCCACACGTTAGCACTGGCCAAGGTTGTGCGTTGTCAAGCCCGGCTAGCATCCCACTTACGAGTGGCAACCTGGATGGCCGTCAGGGACGGTGGGAAACTGGATACTTTTTTACATAGTATTGTGCTGAGATATTGTCATTTCGATGACACCTTTCAACTTGTAAACCTTAGGGATTCCTGGGTGGTAGTATGGGATGCCATCTAGGATACCTGGTCGAGATATCCTCTTGGCACTGGCCAATTGCGATTCTTGGTATTGTTGTGGGAACTTTTGGATTCCTGGGAAGGCGGTATGGGACGGTTTCTCAAAAGGTCTAAATTTTTGTTCACGATAACTTGAAGAAACCCGTGATTTCTGAGCATCTGGTATGGGACTTTTGTTCAAGAATCCAAACCGAAGAGTTTGTCCACAATAGTTTTGTTTGGAATTTCGGGGACCAAATTCTTTAAAGGGGTGAATAGTATAACACCCCGTGTTTTTAGCATGGTGCATGATGAAATATGCACCATGGCCTAAGATTAAGCTTCATCCAAAGCTTAAGTTGCGTAGGAAAAGGAACATTGGCCCTTTGCCAATGTGTTGGCAGTGGACGGCCAACATGGCTGGACATCGGGTTGGCAGCAGACGACCAACATGGATGGACATCGTTTGTCCAGGGTGGTAAGGTGCGGCCATCACGTCCTGGGGAGTTGATGAATGATTTTTGGTCCCCCAATTTAAGTTGTAAAAATGTCATTTTTACATATATAGGGAAGGGTAGTTGGTTGAAGGTGCATATGCAGAATATGTACCAAGTAAGCTTCATAGCTTAGCCGGAAGAGTATAAATGATTCATAAGGCTTATTTATAGTTGTGTAGCCTCGCGAAGAGGGCATTTGATGCTTAGGCATCGTTATTCCATATTGCGGACCAAACATGCATCACATGGATGCATTTCGACAGAACGACCTATACGGACTAGGCCATTTCCATTATTGCTTGGCCTCTGCTATGCAAACAAGTTTGCTTAAGTTTCGGTCCCTTTGTGGATGAATTACGGTATGTGCTTGATCCTTTTACAGTAGGGAAGGGTACATAAGTAGCCTCAATGAGTTGCAGCATTGGCGGTCCAGCACGTTGTCGCTCATATCATCTAATTTAGAGATGATTGCGACACTTTTGACTCTCATATCATATGGCTCGGTAGGTCGATGCAAGAGATGATTTTGTCCATACTTGTTGAGGCTAGGTGCATTCCAATCCTTGGATGCTCATACTTCCTATCAAGGTATTCGACATAGGCTAAAAACCCGAGTGTCGTATTTTTTCTCAAGAGGAGTCCATTTTGATGGGAAAATGCCCAAAGATCAATACATCTTGATCTTTACATCCACATGGTCACCAAAATTTAGCCAAATTCCATGGTTTAGGGCCTCAAAAGGCCGTTTTTGCCGTATTAAGAAAGTTTTTATTTTGTTAACAAATCCTTTGAGGAACAAGGGTAAGTTGGAATAGTATGGTATCTTAAATAGATGCATCATGCCCCACGAGCATGCTTGCAAGGGAAAATGAACGTGCATTTTCCTAGCTTTAAGGATCAGATCGTAGCTTCATCATGGCGCATCGTGGAAGTTACGACCTGCAGGGAAACGCGCCAAAGGCGTAATTTTCCGGTCCGTCACATTTGGTATCAAAGCAAGTTCCGAGAAAAATCTAGGGACTGTGCGGAGTGGACTTGTCCACGAGTATTTTCCTTAATGGAAACTTAAAGTTGGAGAGTAGGCCAACTTTTGCGCGGAAAGAGTTGGTAACTGCTATGCCAGTTACTTTGCGAATCGAGTTGAGCTTGTTCAAGTACTGTGAGTTTTCCTGGCCTAAGTGGCACCCCACTTACGAGTGGATATCCGGAAAACCGTCAGGGACGGTGGGTAGACAATGGGACTGATCATCCCTACACGTTGGCACTGGCTAAGGGTGTGTGTTGTCAATCCCGGCTAGCATCCCACTTACGAGTGGAAACCTTGATGACCGTCATGGAAGGTGGGCAACTGGATATTTTTTTACACATCACTGTGCTGAGATCTTGTCATTTTGATGACACCTTTAACCTTGTGAACCTTAGGGATTCCTGGGTGGTAGTATGGGATGCCATCTAGGATACCTGGTCGAGATATCCTCTTGGTACTGGCCAATTGCGATTCTTGGTATTGTTGTGGGAACTTTTGGATACCTAGGAAGGAGGTATGGGACGGTTGCTCAGAAGGTATAAATTGTTGTTCACGATAACTTGAAGAAACCTGAGATTTCTGAGCATCTGGTATGAGACTTTTGTTCAGGAATCCAAACCGAAGATTTTGTCCATAATAGTTTTGTTTGGAATTTCGGGGACCAAATTCTTTAAAGTGGTGAATAGTATACCACCCTGTGTTTTTAGCATGGAACATGCTGAAATATGCACCATGGCTTGAGATTAAGCTTCATCCAAAGCTTCTGTTGCGTAGGAAAAGGAATATTGGCCCTTTGCCAATGTGTTGGCAGTGGACGGCCAATATGGATGGACATCGGGTTGGCAGCATACGACCAACATGGATGGATATCGTTTGTCCAGAGTGGTAAGGTGCGGCCATCACGGCTGATGAATAATTTTTGGTCCCCCAATTTAAGTGGTAAAAATGTCATTTTTACATATATAGGGAGGGGTAGTTGGTTGAAGGTGCATATGCAGACTATGTACCAAGTAAGCTTCATAGCTTAGCCGGTAGAGTATAAATGATTCATAAGGCTCATTTATAGTTGCGTAGCCTCGCGAAGAGGGCATTTGATGCTTAGGCATCGTTATTCCATATTGCGGACCAAACATGCATCACATGGATGCATTTCAACGAAACGACCTATACGGACTAGGCCATTTCCATTATTGCTTGGCCTTAGCCATGCAAACAAGTTTGCTTAAGTTTTTGTCCCTTTGTAGATGAACTACGATCTGTGCTTGATCCCTTTAGAGTAGGGAAGGGTATGTAGGAAGCCTCAATGAGTTGCAAAATTGGCGATCCAACACGTTGTCGCTCATATCATCTAATTTAGAGATGATTGCGACACTTTGGCCTCTCATATCAGCTGGCTCGGTATCTCGACGCAAGAGATGATTGTGGCCATACTTGATGAGGCTAGGTGCATTCCATTCCTTGGATGCTCATACTTCCTATCAAGGTATTCGACATAGGCTAAAAAACCGAGTGTCGTAATTTATTTCAAGAGGAGTCCATTTTGATGGGAAAAGGCCCAAAGATCAAGACATGTTGATCTTTAGATCCACATGGTCACCAGAATTTAGCCAAATTCCATGGTTTAGAGCCTCAAAAGGCCGTTTTTGCCGTATTAAGAAAGTTTTTATTTTGTTAACATATCCTTTGCGGAACAAGGGTAAGTTGGAACGGTATGGAATCTTAAATATATGCATCATGGTCCACGAGCATGCTTGCAAGGGAAAATGAACGTGCATTTGCCTAGCTTTAAGGATCGGATCGTAGCTTCATCATGGCGCATCGTGGAAGTTACGGCCTGCGGGGCAACGCGCCAAAGGCATAATTTTCCGGTCCGTCACAGTTGGTATCAGAGCAAGTTCCGAGAAAACTCTAGGGACTGTGAGGAGTGGACTTGTCCACTAGTATTTTCCTTAATGGAATCTTAAAGTTGGAGAGTAGGCCAACTTTTGCGCGGAAAGAGTTGGTAACTGCTACGCCAGTTACTTTGAGAATCGAGTTGAGCTTGTTTAAGTACCGTGAGTTTTCCTGGCCTAAGTGGCACTCCAATTACGAGTGGATATCCGGAAGACCGTCTGGACGGTGGGTAGACAATGGGACTGATCATACCCACATATTGGCATTGGCCAAGGGTGTGCGTTGTCAAGCCCGGCTAGCATCCCACTTACGAGTGGCAGCCTGGATGACCGTCAGGGACGGTGGGTAACTGGATACATTTTTACACAACACTATGCTGAGATCTTGTCATTTCGATGACACCTTTAAACTTTTGAACCTTAGGGATTCATGGGTGGTAGTATGGGATGACATCTAGGACACCTAGTCGATATATCCTCTTGGCACTGCGATTCTTGGTATTATTGTGGGAACTTTTGGATTCCTGGGAAGGCGGTATGGGACGGTTGCTCAGAAGGTCTAAATTGTTGTTCACGATAACTTGAATAAACCCGTGATTTCTTAGCATCTGGTATGAGACTTTTGTTCATGAATCCAAACCGAAGAGTTTGTCCACAATAGTTTTGTTTGGAATTTCGGGAACCAAATTCTTTAAAGGGGTGAATAGTATAACATACCGTGTTTTTAGCATGGCGCATGCTGAAATATTCATCATGGCCTGAGATTAAGCTTCATCCAAAGCTTCCGTTGCGTAGGAAAAGGAACATTGGCCCTTTGCCAATGTGTTGGCAGGGGACGGACAACATGGATGGACATCGGGTTGGCAGCAGACGACCAACATGGATGGACATCGTTTGTCCAGGGTGGTAAGGTGCGGCCATCATGACCCGGGGAGTTGATAATTGATTTTTGGTCCCCCCCCAATTTAAGTTGTAAAAATGTCAATTTTACATATATATGGAGGAGTAGTTGGTTGAAGGTGCATATGCGGACTATGTACCAAGTAAGCTTCATAGCTTATCCGGTAGAGTATAAATGATTCATAAGGCTCATTTATAGTTACGTAGCCTCGCGAAAAGGGCATTTGATGCTTAAGCATCGTTATTCCATATTGCGGACCAAACATTTATCACATGGATGTATTTCGACGGAACGACCTATACAGACTATTCCATTTCCATTATTGCTTGGCCTCAGCCATGCAAACAAGTTTGCTTAAGTTTTTGTCCCTTTGTGGATGAACTACGGTCTGTGATTGATCCCTTTAGAGTAGGGAAGGGTACGTAGGTATCCTCAATGAGTTTCAGCATTGGCGATCCAACACGTTGTCGCTCATATCATCTAATTTAGAGATAATTGCGATACTTTGGCCTCTCATATCATCTGGATCGGTAGCTCGACGCAAGATATGATTGTGGCCATACTTGATGAGGCTAGGTGTATTCCATTCCTTGGGTGCTCATACTTCCTATCAAGGTATTCGACATAGGCTAAAAACCCGAGTGTCGTAATTTATCTCAAGAGGAGTCCATTTTGATGGGAAAAGGCCCAAAGATCAAGACATGTTGATCTTTGGATCCACATGGTCACCAGAATTTAGCCAAATTCCATGGTTTAGGGCCTCAAAAGGTCGTATTTGTCGTATTAAGAAAGTTTTTATTTTGTTAACAAATCCTTTGCAGAACAAGGGTAAGTTGGAACGATATGGAATCTTAAATATATGCATCATGCTCCACGAGCATGCTTGCAAGGGCAAATGAACATGCATTTGCTTAGATTTAAGGATCGGATCGTAGCTTCATCATGGCGCATCGTGGAAGTTACGGCCTGCGGGGCAACGCGCCAAAGGCGTAATTTTCCGGTCCGTCACAGTTGGTATCAGAGAAAGTTCCGAGAAAACTCTAGGGACTGTGAGGAGTGGACTTTTCCACGATTATTTTCCTTAATGGAAACTTAAAGTCTCAGAGTAGTCCAACTTTTTCATGGAAAGAGTTGGTAACTGCTATGCCAGTTACTTTGCGAATCGAGTTGAGCTTGTTTAAGTACTGTGAGTTTTCCTGGCCTAAGTGGAACCCCATTTATGAGTGGATATCCGGAAGACCGTCTGGGACGGTGGGTATACAATGGGACTGATCATCCCTACACGTTGGCACTGGCCAAGGGTGTGCGTTGTCAAGCCCGGCTAGCATCCCTCTTACGAGTGGCAACCTGGATGATCGTCAGGGACGGTGGGCAACTTGATACTTTTTTAAACAGTACTGTGCTGAGATCTTGTCATTTAGATGAAACCTTTCAACTTGTGAACCTTAGGGATTCCTGGGTGGTAGTATGGGATGCCATCTAGGATACCTGGTCGAGATATCCTCTTGGCACTGGCCAATTGCGATTCTTGGTATTGTTGTGGGAACTTTTGGATTCCTGAGAAGGCGATATGGGATGGTTGCTCAGAAGGTCTAAATTGTTGTTCACGATAACTTGAATAAACCCGTGATTTCTGAGCATCTGGTATGGGACTTTTGTTCAGGAATCCAAACCGAAGAGTTTGTCCACAATAGTTTTGTTTGGAATTTCGGGGACCAAATTCTTTAAAAAGGTGAATAGTGTACCACCCCGTGTTTTTAGCATGGCGCATGCTGAAATATGCACCATGGCCTGAGATTAAGCTTCATCCAAAGCTTCCGTTGCGTAGGAAAAGGAATATTGGCCCTTTGCCAATGTGTTGGCAGTGGACGGCCAACATGGTTGGACATCGGGTTGGCAGCGGACGGCCAACATGGATGGACATCGTTTGGCCAGGGTGGTAAGGTGCGGCCATCATGACCTGGGGAGTTGATGAATGATTTTTGGTCCCCCAATTTAAGTTGTAAAAATGTCATTTTTACATATATAGGGAGGGGTAGTTGGTTGAAGGTGCATATGTAGACTATGTACCAAGTAAGCTTCATAGCTTAGCCGAAAGAGTATAAATGATTCCTAAGGCTCATTTATAGTTGCGTAGCCTCGCGAAGAGGGCATTTGATGCTTAGGCATCGTTATTCCATGTTGCGGACCAAACATGCATCACTTGGATGCGTTTCGACGGAACGACATATACGGACTAGGCCATTTCCATTATTGCTTGGCCACGAGTATTTTCCTTAATGGAAACTTAAATTTGGAGAGTAGGCCAACTTTTTCCCGGAAAGAGTTGGTAACTGCTATGCTAGTTACTTTGTCTAGTTGAGCTTGTATAAGTACTGTGAGTTTTCCTGGCTTAAGTGGCACCACACTTACGAGTGGATATCCGGAAGACCGTCTAGGACTGTGGGTAGACAATGGGACTGATCATCCCCATACGTTGGCACTGGCCAAGGGTGTGCGTTGTCAAGCCCGGCTAGCATCCCGCTTACGAGTGGCAACCTGGATGACTGTCAGGGACGGTGGGCAACTAGATGCTTTTTTACACAGTACTGTGCTGAGATCTTGTCATTTCGATGACACCTTTCAACTTGTGAACCTTAGGGATTCCTGGGTAGTAGTATGGGATGCCATCTAGGATACCTGGTCGAGATATCCTCTTGGCACTGGCCAATTGCGATTCTTGGAATTGTTGTGGGAACTTTTGGATTCCTGGGAAGGTGGTATGGGACGGTTGCTCAGAAGGTCTAAATTGTTGTTCACGATAACTTGAAGAAACCCGTGATTTCTGAGCATCTGGTATGGGACTTTTGTTCAGGAATCCAAACCGAAGAGTTTGTCCACAATAGTTTTGTTTGGAATTTCGGGGACCAAATTCTTTGAAGGGGTGAATAGTGTAACACCCCGTGTTTTTAGCATGGCGCATGATGATATATGCACCATGACTTGAGATTAAGCTTCATCCAAAGCTTCTGTTGCGTAGGAAAAGGAACATTGGCCCTTTGCCAATGTGTTGGCAGTGGACGGACAATATGGCTGGACATCGGGTTGGCAGCGGACGACCAACATGGATGGACATCGTTTGCACAGGGTGGTAAGGTGCGGCCATCACGACCTAGGGAGTTGATGAATGATTTTTGGTCCCCCAATTTAAGTTGTAAAAATGTCATTTTTACATATATAGGGAGGGGTAGTTGGTTGAAGGTGCATATGCGGACTATGTACCAAGTAAGCTTCATAGCTTAGCCGGAAGAGTATAAATGATTCCTAAGGCTCATTTATAGTTGCGTAGCCTCGCGAAGAGGGCATTTGGTGCTTAGGCATCGTTATTCCATATTGCAGACCAAACATGCATCACATGGATGCATTTCGACGGAACGGCATATACGGACTAAGCCATTTCCATTATTGCTTGACCACGGCCATGCAAACGAGTTGGCTTAAGTTTCTGTCCCTTTGTGGATGAACTACGGTCTGTGCTTGATCCCTTTAGAGTAGGGAAGGGTACGTAGGTAGCCTCAATGAGTTGTAACATTGGCGGTCCAGCACGTTGTCGCTCATATCATCTAATTTAGAGATGATTGCGACACTTTGGCCTCTCATATCATCTGGCTCGATAGCTCGAAGTAAGAGATGATTGTGGCCATACTTGATGAGGTTAGAACTCTGTTAATTTCAAGGAAATTGAAAGTAGTTTGGAAGCAGTGTTTTTAATATCTGACGTTCACATATCCCAACCAGACCGATCTTTATACAGATTCAAGAATCCGCACGTGGCAGAACTCTTATTCCCATGGTCCATCCACATGTCGTCAGCAGGATCACCCACGTGTCACGATAACACAGGTAAAGCGATATACTCATAATCACGTTGTTATTACTTCTCCCATTTCCCGCTGTGTGATTAACAGAACACAAACTTTTGAGGGAGAGAGAGGAACAAAAGGAAAGGGGCTGTCTCCGACTAATTCTTTTGAAATTAGGGAAAAATAAAACAATCCCGTAGAAGGTTGCTGATCAAGGAGCTTTAAGATTTTGAGGTAATTACACTGATTTTAGATCCGAATTCTACACAGTTTTCGACTGATGATAATAGTAGCGAAGTATTATTTTGGAAAATTCAAATTCAGCTTATTTTATGGTGCATAAACCCTAGAATCAGATTATTATTATTGCTTTATTAATTTATACAGATTTCACAATAACTGCTAAAGAGATCCATATAGAAATTAACATTTTTGGGTGTACAAATGACTAATTTTTGTTTTCTTCTATTGAGTTTTGAGTTTGTATTGAAGAAATTGCGTAATGAAGAGTTAATTGAGATTATAAAGAGATTAGAATGGCTAAGTAAACTTAATTACAATAATTTATTAATAATGTGGAGTTTGATTCTTGTCTTTATACAGAAATTTACTTAAGTTGTCATCAAGGAATATGAGCAATACCTTAGGGAATAGCTTGCTTCACCAGTCATTATATAGGTTTGCTGTACTAGAGCATCAAAGCAAGACAAGTTGTGCAAATTCTTTGTTCCAGGCTTCTTCAGCAATTCATAAAAAGCCTCTTCTTTCCACTAGTTTCCGTGGAAATTGCCTAAATGTGAAGAAGAAATCCAAAATACCAAAGGGGGCACGTAATATGAATTCTGTTGTTCCCCATGCTGTATTGGCTACAAATCCTGCTTCTGAGGTAATTTGGATTATTCGTGTTAGTTTTAACAGTTTGTATTTATTCATCTGTGTAAATAACCAAAATGTAGGAAGGAACAAATACGGCTACCAATTAACTTGTCGAACTTGCATGTAGATGCATTGTTATATTGAATGTTGCATAACAATGAAATTCTTTTTACTATCTCTTTTTTTTTTGGTCAGCAAACATAAAATCGTAGAGATTCTGCAATGGTATTGATTTTTTACACTTTTAGAAGGATTTGTTGAGTGTGTATTAGTGATTTTTTCTATTTTTTTTTTATCTCGTAACAGCTTGCAGGAAAGTACAATCTTGATGGAAATTCTGAGTTACAGGTATGGTATGTCACTAAAGTTTGAATTTCTACAGTGAGGGAATCATACAATTTTTTATTTCATCTAACAGAGATGAAACTGAACAGATAGATGTTACTGCACCTACCTCAGGATCGCTCATGCAAGTAGTTATCCAAGTCTCAAATAGTAGCAACTCTCTAGTTCTTCATTGGGGTGGCATTCGCGACGGACTAAAGTAAGTGCATTTGATTTGCAGATAAGTTCTTGGTCATGCTTCTGGTAGCTCTTTTTTATGATTTTTTTGTTTGTTTGTTTTAGGAATTGGGTACTTCCTTCTTGTCAGCCTGATGGGTCAAAGTTATACAAAAAGAGGGCTATTAGAACTCCATTTGTAAAAGTAAGTATGTCCGAGCATAATTCTGCGCGTGCTGTTCACTTAACTTGATTGACAAGTACTTTTTTATTTTTCCTCAAATGACTGATGATCCTATTCCATTTGGCTTTGGTATTATGTCTTAGTCTGGTTCCAGCTCCACTGTTACAATAGAGATCGATGACCCGCAGATACAAGCAATAGAGTTTCTTATAGTTGAAGAATCGCAAAACAAATGGTTGGTATGAGTTGATTTTGATTTTCATTGATATACAGTTATCAGAAAATACCAGCTTCATTTTTATTTGTGCGGTATTGGTAGGTTTAAATGTAATGGGGACAACTTCCATGTCCAGTTGGCACAGAGGGCCAAAAGAAGTACAAATAGTTTAGTTCCTGAAGATCTTGTACAGATTCAAGCATATTTAAGGTGGGAAAGGAAGGGTAAGCAGATGTATACTCCAGAACAAGAGAAGGCAAGTTGCCAATATTCTGTTTTTGCAAATCTCACAGATGCTAATGCATATAGTTTTCAGTTTTCCATCGGTTCCTTCTTTTTCATATCCGAGTAGCATGGATTCATAAACTTCCTTACGTTTTACAGGAGGAGTATGAAGCTGCTCGAGCTGAACTACAGGATGAACTGGAAAGGGGAATCTCTGTAGAGGAGCTGCGCTCCAAAATAACAAAAAGTGATGGTAAAAGCAAAACAAAGGAGGCCAGTTCTCCAAACGAGAAATCTAAAACTCCTAAGAAACAGGAAACCAAAAGACATTATAATGTCGAAAAGATTCAGCGAAAGCGAAGGGACTTTATGGAGCTTCTTAACAAATATGCTGCTGAATCTGTGAAGGAAAACGTCAATAACACACAGAAACCTCCAACTGCGGTTGAGCTTTTTACGAAGGTTAAGGAGGAGCAATATGGTGATTCTGTTAAATAAGAGAACCTTTAAGCTTGGTGATAAGAAAGTTGTGGTAAGCTAATCCTAGTTGGTGTTATCTCTTTTTACAAATATTGTTATTGTTATATGTTAGTCCAACCTAACTCCATAATCTTTATCTCACACTTGCAAGGCACTTGTAACCAAGACTCTTGGGAAGACAAAGGTTTATCTGGCTACAGATTTCATAGAACCACTTACACTTCATTGGGCTCTGTCAAAGAATGCTGGAGAGTGGCAGGTAGATAATGTCAGCAGCTAGCTACTAAAATGACTATTTATCTGGCTACAGACTTCACAGAACCACTTACCCTTATAAGGCTGCGACTGTCAACAACAGAATTTATAGAACTACATACCCTTGATATATTTAGTGTTTATGTCTCGTTCTTCTTTGCCATTTTCGATGCTATAGTGTAAAGGAGTGAACATTTTGCAGGCACCACCTACAAGTTTATTGCCCGAGGGTTCAACTCTGCTAGACCAAGCTAGTGAAACACAATTTAAGAAGAGTTCTTCCAGTGATCCTTACCAGGTACCTCTTATTAACGTATTTGTTCCCTTGAGTTATAATGATGTCGAACTTATGTGTCATGATATTAGTATGAATTATTCTATTTTCAGGTGCAATCCTTAGAAATTGAGACTGGGGAGGAGGATTATGTAGGGATGCCTTTCGTCCTTTTATCAGGTGGAAACTGGATGAAGGATAGTGGTTCTGACTTTTATGTTGACTGTAAGACTGGACCCAAGAAGATTTAACAGGTTATCTTCAATCAGATCCTTCAGCTTGTTTTCATTGCATCTGTCATGCTTGTTCTCTAGTTTTGACTCAGTCAAGCTTTTTTTCTTAAGAATCCTGGTGGTGGCGAGGGTACTGCGAAAGCATTGTTGGATAAAATAGCATACATGGAGAGTGAGGCTCAGAAGTCTTTTATGCATAGGTTAGTAGTCTTCTTGATCTGTTCTCTCAGTTGGTCCTCTTACAAAGATGTGTCGTTATTCAATATGATTGGCCAATCCTTTATATCCAAATATGATTTCATTACTCCAATCACCATCTGTTATAGTAGTTCTTCGCTTTATTCCTCTGATACGTGAGACTTTACATTAAGTTATTCCTTATTAGCATTTGACTGAACGACTGTATTCTTTTTGTTTAAGCATCTATCAAAAACTATGGCCCAACTTAGACCGTAGCATTTTTGCTAAAATCTACTGTTCAAAGCAATGGATGTACTTTTTATTTTTTGGAGTGCGCTTCCTCCTACTGGACGTCTAGCCTTTGAAGGTTGATGCTTAATTTGAAACTTACATGCAGTTGTTGCGGCTCAGTTAATAGATGACACCGAGTGTGCTTCAACACATAAAATTAAAATTGATTATCAAATATTCACCTATTGCATAACTGGTCTATTGGAGATTTTATAGATGTAAATTCATACTGTTTTTTTTTTAAAATTTTTTTAAACTAGCATCTGACCTGAGTTCTGATGTATGGTAATATGATTTTTTTTGTCACAGGTTTAATATTGCAGCAGATCTAGTTGATTGTGCCAAAGATGCTGGGGAATTGGGTCTTGCAGGTATGCTTGTTTGGATGCGTTTTATGGCAACAAGGCAGCTGATTTGGAATAAGAACTACAACGTCAAACCACGGTACACTTCCATGAAATGGGCCTGTTAGTTGAACACCAAATTTAGTAGCATCAATAAAAATGACTATTTGGATGTGAGCTTAGCACCACTAAGATAGATCTTGGGAAAGGGGTTTAAGTTTATTGTAAACTGTAAAGCCATGTTAATGTGTTCCTAGTTTTTTAATTGCTAACCCATAAATCCTTATAATATTCAGTGAGATCAGTAAAGCTCAGGATAGGCTTACAGACTTGCTTCAAAATGTATACAAAAGTCAGCCCCAAAACAGGGAAATTTTGCGCCTGATCATGCCCACTGTTGGTCGTGGAGGTGAAGGAGACGTGGGACAGCGTATTCGTGATGAAATTTTGGTTGTGCAGGTAATTCCTTGATTGTCTTAGATTTTTGTTCTCCAGTTATTCAATATTGGCAATGGTATTTGAACTTCAGCTACTGCTTACTGCAGAGAAATAACAATTGCAGTGGAGGAATGATGGAAGAATGGCATCAAAAGCTCCATAACAACACTAGCCTTGATGATGTTATTATATGTCAGGTATCTGATATGAGACTTCTGGCGGTTTTTCTTAGCAGAATCTGAATACAACTAACATTGGGTTGTCTTGCAGGCACTTATAGATTACATTAAAAGTGACTTTGATATCAGTGTTTATTGGAACACTCTAAATTCAAATGGCATAACGAAAGAGCGGCTTCTTAGTTACGATCGTGGAATTCATTCTGAACCACACTTCAGCAGTGACCAGAAAAATGGTCTGTTGCGTGACCTTGGAAATTACATGAGAACTTTAAAGGTCTGCTCGAGTTCCTTTCGGTTAAATTTCTCTAAAGTCTTTCTCAGATATATCTGTATGCCATGGATGTTAGTGCATTATATTTTGAGATGTTAACTAGCAAATTTTTGTTTGCTTTTAGGCTTACATAAATAATAGTTACGGGTAACATTGTGTTTAGAGAATAACTCATACTGCATTACAATACCTTGTTGACTTCATTTTGTAATACTTCATAATTAGTGCCAAAGTCCCTGGCCCCTGGAATACGGCACGTTGCCCTAACAATAGTTTTTGGTTGTTGATTTTGCAGGCAGTTCATTCAGGTGCAGATCTTGAGTCCGCTATTGCAAATTGTATGGGCTACAAGGCTGAGGTAATGTCTGTGGTACTATGCTTTAATTTGAACGACAAAGCCTTTTTGCAAATTAAAACAAAACTAATAGATTTTGTGGTACCTTCAGGGTCAAGGTTTCATGGTTGGTGTTAACATAAACCCTATAGCAGGCTTGCCATCTGGATTTCCGGTAACATTTTCCAGCGTCATATTTGTCGGGGTTCAGTATGAATCAACAGAGTATCTTTAAACTGGAAATAGCCAGTTACATGTATCTATTTACTCTTTTTGGACAGGATATGTTGAGTTTCGTTCTGAATCATGTATGTGTCAACTCAGAATACAGCTGATTTTCCTATGTATCTTTCTTTATTTTACTTTCCATATCTAGATGCTGGAAATGAGTTTTACTTAATTTTAAATGTAGAGTTTATTGGAAGCTCGTGAGGAACTTCGACCTTCTCTTCTTAATGCACATGATCGTCTACGTGATCTCCTATTTTTGGAAATTGCTCATGATTCTACGGTTAGAACAGCCATCGAGAGGGGATATGAGGAACTGAGAAATGCAGGACCTGAGGTATAGCCTTTTAAGGACATGTTTTTGATTCCTCTTTTTCCTCTTCTTGTTTTCCACTTCACACCTACTCATAATTCTGGAGTCTACAGGAAAATCTTCCGAAATATATGTAGTCTTAATCTTATCCGTTTCTTTTTCTTTTGCAGAAAATTATGTATTTCATTTCTCTTGTTCTTGAAAATCTTGCACTTTCGTCAGATAACAATGAGGACCTCATCTACTGCCTAAAGGTAATTCTTTTAGAGGCCTGTTTTGATATTTTTCGATTCCCTAAACACGTTTATAACTTTGTGAGTGACTAATTGCCTAAAGGTAATCTAGAGTATGTAATTGGTTCTTAGACCTAATGTGACGCTTCAAATTGATTGAAGTTTACCATAATTTTTGGTTCTTTATTGCTGTTAATGACATGACATGAATAGAGTGCACCATGAAGGGTTCTTTATTGCTCTTTACCTAATTCTACTGCTCATGAAGGGTTGGGATCATGCTATGAACCTGGCCAAGGGTGGAGACAGTAACTGGGCATTGTATGCAAAATCAATCCTTGATCGAACGCGTCTTGCTCTTACAACCAAAGCAGAGCATTACCAGAAAGTTCTGCAACCATCTGCGGAGTACCTCGGATCATTGCTTGGGGTTGATGAATGGGCTGTAAGTATATTGCTACTCTCCTTTAAATATACACCTAATGGATACCTTAGGATTTCCGCTTATGTACTCCTCATGCAGCTAAGCATTTTCACGGAAGAAATGATTCGTGCTGGTTCGGCTGCATCCTTGTCTGCACTACTTAATCGACTTGACCCAGTTCTTCGAAAGATTGCTAATTTGGGAAGGTATTTGCATGATTATCCACTTCAGTTGTTCCCGTGAAACTCCTAAAAATCTGAATATCTGATAAGAACACGTGAGGATTACAGTTTAAGAATCTAAGATGATACTTACAAGGTTGCAAGAACTCATTTTGTGGCTTCTGAAGTTTTGATAAATCAAACCCAAAATCTGACTGTTCAATACAACAAACTTAAGTTAATATTATATATGTCACATTCTAATTCCCTCTTTGCTGGCTATAAACAGTTGGCAGGTTATTAGCCCAGTTGAAGTTACTGGATATGTTGAAGTAGTAAATGAGTTGCTTGCAGTTCAGAACAAGACTTATGAGAGGCCTGCAATTCTTGTGGCAAAAAATGTAAGAGGAGAGGAAGAAATTCCTGATGGAACTGTTGCTGTACTAACACCTGACATGCCAGATGTTCTATCTCATGCATCTGTGAGAGCTCGAAATAGCAGGGTAATAATTTTTTCACTATTCTTGAGTTCTCAGTTTTAGTGGCAAGTTGTCATTTCTCAAATGACTCGTGGAAGTTACTAAACTCAATTCGGTGTTTTCTTGGTAGGTCTGTTTTGCAACATGCTTTGATCCGGACATTCTGAGTGACCTCCAGTCCAAAGAAGGAAAATTGCTGTGCCTAAAACCTACCTCTGCAGATGTCGTTTATAGGTAAATCTGATCTAAATATTGAAACTACATCATACTTTTCATTTTATATGTCTATATATCATATGCTTTTATTTATTTTTCATTCTTTAAGGACAAAGATGATCCGAAACTACATTAACGGCTGTGATCTTTAATAACTGTGATTTTATTGCTGTATGTTGTGTCCGTATTTTAGTGAGGTGAAGGACAGTGAACATTCTGGTGCAAGCACGACGGATTTTTACCATCCATATCTCTAGTTAAAAAGCAGTTTGCCGGTAGATATGCTATTTCGTCAGAGGAGTTTACCAGTGAAATGGTAAGGAATAAAAGTCAAATCTTCCTAGGGACTTATTTCTGTAGATTGGACATGCAAATGTAGCGGTCAAGTCTTTAGTTCTTATTATGAACTCTATGCCAAATCTGACGGTCCTAGGTTGGAGCTAAATCTCGTAACATTTCCTACATCAAAGGAAAGGTTCCATCTTGGGTAGGAGTTCCGATGTCAATTGCCCTTCCATTTGGGGTCTTTGAGGAAGTTCTTTCAGAAGGTTCAAACAAGGTCTGTAGCTTGTCCTTATGTGTTTACTTAATGCATAATTTTGGCAAATACAATTTGGTTTGTTGTTATGAATGTTCATGCACTTTCAACTTTCAAAGACCGTTATGCTGTTTATACATGTCAAGACCTATTTAAAATAAGAATTTGAAATATAAATTTGTTCGTTTTCTCGTCTCGCTACTCACAGGAAGTCGCTGAGAAACTGCAATCCCTAAAGAAAAGGCTGGGGAATGGAGAGACTGAAACACTCGGGGAAATTCATAAGACCGTGTTGGGGCTTGCAGCTCCACCTCAGTTGGTATGTCCATTCTTGCTGATAAAAAATAGAAATTCAAACAAACTGCAAACAATTATGTCTAGAGCGTTGAGACATTTTGTAACAGAGGGAGAAACATTCAGCCAAGGCAACCGAGGTGATGGGGCATTATTCAAAATGGTTTGTTTTGGTTTCTGCCTACCATTTTAAGATAAAATGTAACTCGAAGCGAAACATCCTGAAACCTGATGATTGGTACAGGCTATAGTTGCAAACTGAAACCTAAATAAAAAATTAAAAAAAACAAACAAAAACGCAATAGTATATACTTAGAATTCTTAACTTTTCTTCTGGCTATGAACTAGAGACTGCATAATGTCAGATTCAAGAGTAACTGTGAATAAGCCTGCTATTACGAGGTTATGTTTCTATTTATGTAGTCAAGTAATCTGAATAATACTTCAGGCTTCTGATGGGGAAAAGCTGTGTTCAGGTTCAAGAGTTGAAAAATAAGATGCAAAGTTCAGATATGCCATGGCCTGGTGATGAAGGGGAGAAACGTTGGGATCAAGCATGGATGGCAATAAAGAAGGCAAGAAATTTACTGATCCAGCTGCAATTATGGTGATCTACTCATTTTCTCCCGTCAGACATTTTGAGACACTTAGCTAACTTGTATTCCTTAGGTGTGGGCTTCAAAATGGAATGAAAGAGCATACTACAGCACAAGGGCAGATTATGCTTTTGTAATCCATACTACCAATCCCTCTTCTGGAGATTCATCAGAGATCTATACTGAGGTAATACTTCATTTGCAAAGCTAATGAACCCCAAAGTTATTCCTGCTTTCTTTATTTGGTAAATCCAAGTTATTCCTGCTTTCTCTTACAAATATCTTGGTTGATACTTTCTTGCACCCATAGGTGGTGAAAGGACTTGGAGAAACCCTAGTTGGTGCTTACCCAGGCCGTGCTTTGAGCTTTATCTGTAAGAAAGATGATCTTGACTCTCCAAAGGTACAAATCTACATAAGTTTAGCTGGTGTTGTGTTATCTCACGCAAAGTCCTTTATTACAGAATTTAGGATACTGTAAATGCCAAAAGAAATATTCATGTCATGTTCAGTTATTGGGATACCCAAGCAAACCTATTGGACTATTTATAAGACGATCACTCATCTTCCGATCCGATTCAAATGGTGAAGATCTGGAAGGTTATGCAGGTGCCGGTCTTTATGATAGGTAAAAATTCTCACACCTCTAGCGTTTTGTCTTACCCTAAGCTACACCCTAACAAACTTCGATCAACAATCACATTATGAGGTGTACGTTATAATAATTGTTATTCTTGATGAAATATTTTACATTCTGTTATGATTCTCTCGGTGACAGTGTGCCAATGGATGAAGAAGAAAAGGTTGTGGTGGACTACTCAACAGATCCGTTGATCATGGATAGTAATTTCCGTAACAAAATCCTATCTAGCATCGCTCGTGCAGGGCATGCAATCGAGGAACTCTATGGATCTGCACAAGATATTGAAGGCGTAGTTAAGGATGGAAAGATCAATGTAGTTGATCTCGGATTCCGGTTTGTCTCGGTCCCGAGCGAGATACTGGTACAACGTTGTCTCGGTGAGATTCCGTTTTCAAATTTCGGTGTAATCTCGGTTCCAACTTTTATACATATAATTAATACAGATGTTACAAATATATTGAGATACTATGAAATTAACCAATTCAAACAAATACTCACCAAGAAAACACAACAGTTGGAAACACTTCACTGATCTTAGAAGTCTTTGTTGAACAAAAAAGAAAACACAAAGAGAGAGAAGTACAACTTCAGTTCATTATCCAAAATGTTAATGAAACAAGGACATTACAATTTCTAATCAAGATAGTATGAATCAACATAGATATCGTCCTCTGGAGCAACTCCATTCCCGTCACCACCGAGTAGCCCTCTTTCGGTGTCCAACATCAATTCATTGGTATCATATCATTGGTATCATATCCAAGTCGGAAACGATCGAGTTTTAAACTTTTAGGGATGGTATTAGGATCAAATTATAAAAAGACCCTCATGGCCGAGATTTCCGCCCGAGATGGCCGAAATTTCCGGCCGAGATGGCCGCCCTGTTTCCGTTCCACCGAGATTTTCTATTTCGCTACCCTCAAATCCGGAAACCGAAATTCCGCCGAGATTCCGGCCGAGATGGCCGAAATCGACTACATTGGGAAAGATATATGTTGTGCAGACAAGACCACAGATGTAATTCTGATTCCCTTCACTTCTCTTCTTGCCGAAGGAACAAATTTGCATGGAAGGGAACAAGAAAAGCAACAGTTTAAGTAGAGAAAAAGCATCATAATTTTAGTTTTGTAGTAGCCATTATTTTGACTCAGGTTAGTGAGTAGTGTAGAACTAGAAGTCCACAGCTCTTGAAGTGTAATAAAAACCAAATAACTGTAATTTACAGAGATTTTTTTTTTTTTTTGTATATATATATATCTATAATATAAGCGAAAATGGAAAATTTCCACCGTCGCAAGTGAAAAGACCATGCTCTCCCTCCGCGTTTTTACGACTCCTCATGCTTTTTCGTTAATTTGTGACAAAACAGGGGCAAATTACATGTAACAAGATTCTTCCCTTCTCTTCGATTGCTTTCTTCTCAGTTGAAATATTCCCTCTTTGATTCCACCGCCGATACCATGACCACCACCAGCAGTAGCAACACCACCACCACAGCGCCAACACCTCCACCGTTACCACCATCCACCTAATTCAATTTCACCACCAGTTTCGATTTCAATTCATACTCACCACCACGCACCAACATTGAGAGAAAGTAGAGAAACGCTAACAATTTTCGATCTCAATTCATCCTTAAATTGATTCACAGAAACCTTTTGATTCATAGAAACGCTAACCCTTTTGCACCGGCACTTCCACTGCAAACAACACCACCTCTGCCAACACCACCGCCACCACCAGCAAAACCTCCACCGTCAGCTCCTTGCTATAGCTAGCAGCACCGGACCACCGCCACCACTACCACCACCGCACCATTAACAGAAAATGAAATCTTGACCCAATAGCTCTGCTGTAACAATTATTGAGACAGAGATAGGTATACCGACACAACGTTCAGCATCAACAATTCATTTACCTACCACCAAATTCACATCCGAATTCAATCCAATATAATGACCATGACCAAGTGAAATCTCTCTGAAGTATTTGTTCAAACATACACTTACTACAATTAAAAAAAATTATGGGTACCCATCGATCCACAAATCATAATTGAAAATCTTTTTTATATATTTTTCTTCTATCTTCCTCCTGCTCAATTTCTAATTATTTGGCTTCAAATTCATCCTCAAGACCACCTTAACCATCTGATCTGATTGTTATCGGTGAAATTAGTGTTCTAAGGTCAGCCTTTAGGAGGCTACATATATTAGCAAGTGAACTACCTATGTAGTTCCAGTCCAAAGAAGGATCATGAAGAGGAACAACCTTGCGGCTCCATTAACTAACAATTGAAGAGTCAATTTTTTTACTGGATTTGCAGTCTAAAGATGAACGTCAAATGAGAACGAGATCGTAACACGTGTATAGCTGGTTCTCTAGACAACCAGGGTTGCAACATGTGTCTATGTTTAATCAAGGCTTCCTTGACTTAGTCTAAGGGTACCAATGTTCCGTAGACATTTCCTTTACATGCGTGCATTGATTCGCATTGATTCTTACGTGTGTAAATCGGTATATGTGCAAAAAGAAAAAAGACGTAAAACCACCAGCCTGGTAGCCACCGCCATTACCACCGGTGCCACTGCAGTGGCCGCTACCACCATAACACTTCCGTGCCATTATGGCACGGGGTATCCACTAGAAAACAATTTAGCAAAACCAATCATTAAAACGGAACAAATGATCAGAAAGATGACCAGAAAGTGAAAACAGTAGTAAGAAAGGGATGTTGAAAATGGAGTAGTGATGAAGTCGCGAAAATGGGGAAATTGGACTGGTAACTCGGAATTGGGAAAGGTTAACAAATGGATACCAAAATTATACTACTTCGATTTCTTCTTTTTTTCGCAAGTTTTGGACAATGGCGTTGGATGTGAGATAAACTGGACTGTACAGTAAGGAAACTGGGTTTTTAGGATTTAGTTATGGCACGCGGTGTCCATATGGATGGGACACATGTCACACAACATTTTTGCATCCCAAAGCCTGACGTCTAGAATTTCTTGAGTTTTGTCGGTAGTCATCTAGCACCAGTTTCACTAGCGCCAACACCGTAGCTGCAACCAACACGACTGCACCGCCTTCATTTGTCCCCCAGAAGTCGGTCGTTATAGCTTTGCTTTCCAGATTTTGGTATCTTATCCGCAGTGTCTATTCAGGTTCATTTGGTTGTCAATTAGACGTTCAATTAGTGTTGTTGTAGTGTTACCTACATCATTTGGAGCTGGTAGGATTGTTTTTCTCTTCACCAGTGCATACATTTTATTGTTACACAATCATAAACTATAAACTAATAAAAAAAAATGGACAGAATGAGTACCAATTACTTCAATATTAGTTCTTTCTTATTCAGTCTGTTATAATTGGATATGTCTCTTAAGTGAAGATATTCATCACAAAATGATGAATATATTCCTTTCCTATTAAAAAGTTTGTCGACCCGGTGTATGCAATAGCACCCCTTTCGCCCCGTGCCATTATGGCACGGGCAATCCACTAGTATAGTATAAGAGGTAATAAAATTACACCTGGTCTACCAAGTTTTGGCATTTCTTTCCTGATGGGTTTTCTTTCTCCTATATATAGCCTGGTGTCATTAGGGGCTACTCAAAAGGAATCTGGGGCCAACAATAAAACAAAAAAGGTCACCCAAACGTAAATTGTAGCCAACCCTTATCTCGCGTAATTTATAATGGTAAAATTTCCCTTGCATAATCGGTAGATAATATATGGTTTTTATCCTCCGATTACATTCAGTAGATAAAATATGAAGCATTTGTCCGAATGTAGCGGGTGAAGTATTTGAAGGATTCTTCCGCAACAAGCATATTCGGAAGATATTGCATTTGCATAAACTTCAAACTTCCGAATGTATAATGACACAAAAATTAGAATTTTGGAAAAGCCAAAAAATTTCTGGTTTTGAACTTGCAATAATCGGAAGATATTGCATTTGCATAAACGTCTGAATGTATGTTGGTTAACCTTCAAAAATCCTTAGGTTAGCGCCTCTTGGAACCAACTAGAGCCATGGCATGGTTTGTTCTGCAACAAGCATATTCAGAAGATATTGCATTTGCATAAACTTCCGAATGTACAATGGCCCAAAAATCAGAATTTTTGAAAAATCAAAATTTTTCTGGTTTTGAACTTGTAATAATCGGAAGAATAGAACATTATATTCTCTTCCGAATATGTACTGGCCCCAAAATGGGATTTTGCCTAAATCACAATTTTGAGAAATTTTCAAAATATATATATTTGGTAGTTAGTGTATTTGTGTCTCTACGTCAATATATTCGAAAATCAAAAAATTCTTTAATCTACCGATTATATCCATTTTGTTCATAGGAAGATATGACCAACAATATTCAGAAGTTAATCTATAACTCTATCTCCCGAATACTGTCGATGTTCTTGAAAAATGAAGAACACGACCACATTCGGGAGTTAAAAATCATGCATATCTTCCGAATCTGGGAAAAAACAGAAAACCCTAGATTTTTTTTTTCGATTCGTCGAATTAAAGCGACGTAAACCCAAAAAAATGATAGAATCTTACTTATCTGGGGTTTATTACCCTTACCCATGGTTTTATAAACGAATCAACGATGTTTTTATTTGACGATTCACGACGACGACGATGAATTGAGGAAGAAGAGTTGAAATGAAGGAAGTTGAAATCAGATTTTGGTTTTTATTTTTACTTGAAGCGCATAAAGGTAACTTCAAATTCCTATAGGGTGTCCCTTAGCTAGTGTCCTTGTATGGGTATAAATCAATCAGCCGTTCTAGACAGACCGGCCAAAAAACATCGCAAAAACCGGGGTGTGTGTGGAGCGGGTGGGTCCCGCTTGTCAGGGAGACTAGCAGGGGGTCCATCAGTGAGTGGCTGTGAGGACCCGGTTTCTGCTTCGTTTTCTCGTTGGTACGTTTATCTTTTTTGTAAATCAATTGCCCCTAATTCCTTTAGGGTGGCCCGCCAGGATATATAGTTGGAAGTACAATTTCTTGCTCCGCACGTGCATATGCACGTGCAAGCTGGAAATGTTATCACATGGCTGGAATTCACCGCTTGTTTTCTGTTTATACTTAAAATACTCAAATTACTAATATACCCTTGGATAATGCTAAGGATATATACTAAATAAAAATGGATAGTTCAGAGTTGAATATTCCCCCAAAATATCAGGCCAACGGTAGAGGAGAATCATGTTAGTCTTTACAGGCTCAATTTACACATACTCGACAACACAATTGACCCGCCATAGCCATCCAAACCAAACTGTTTCCAGGTAATTCTATCTGATGATTGCAAAGTTCTGATTGACAAGCTTTTCTCGATCATTTCCAAATGGTTCTCAGTAGAAAGTTTTTTTCTTCTTTTTTGCTTGTTTTCTTCTGTCATGAAGATGGGAGGCAGAAACCTTCTACAATCAAGTGTTGCAGCAGGAACACAGATGACTATTATGAGTTACTTGGAGTTTCTGTTAACTCAAAACCAAAAGAAATCAAAGATGCTTACAGAAAGTTGCAGAAGAAATATCACCCAGATATTGATATTGATACCTTCTGATGTAAGATTAATAGTAACTAGCAAATCGGTGCCACCATCTAAGGGACTTAAAAAGCTTAAGACCAACCTACAGTTATTTTAACACATACAATATGTACCCCATGAATTTGATATTTTCATAAAACTCCTTAGTGATGTTAGATTAACTAATGATCACCGGAAGAGGTTAAATGAAAAATGTGTTACGCCCAGGTATCAGTTGATTGCTGCCCAGTGAACTGCATCCACTGGGTGGAAAGAGAAGATCCGGCAGTGCTTGAATTCCTCAATTGTCCTCAACCAGTAGAGGCCTATGGTGTGTTTGGAGGAGGGTGGCAAAGTCCCTCAAACGTTTTCAAGGAAGCCAAATTCTTTCAGAAGCTACTGAAACAGAGGGAATCGAAAATTTATAACAAGCAAAAAAGTGGTAAGCGTTAGCTCATTCTGATTTAGGCCAATCTAATTTAGACATCTTTTAAGCTTCTAACTACTTATTGATCACAAAGAGCAGTTCACGAAAAGACTCAAGCTCAAGCTTACGCCCGAGCTACAGCAAGTATGATGGTACATATGGAGGCGTTCTTAGGATTCTGGAATTGGGTGAAAGTAAAGTTTGGATTCAAAATGGAAAGCAGAGAATAAGCAGTCAACTCCTATAAGGCGATTTCTAGTGTCCAAAAAGGTAGAAGAAGCTAGGACTAAACAGTAAACAAGGGTTTGAGAGACTCGGTATTTGGTAATATCAAATATTCTAGTATGGTTACCACTGTGTGCAAATATAACCGATGCCCTACTAACTAAATGCAACTCTCTGTATTTCTGGCACAGGACCGCATAATCAGATTCTCATTCTTATATGGTCTGCGCAAACCTTGTCTATTGTGTAATGCTTCACAAAAATAAGCCCACCAAGTATATAAGTAACCATGCTAAAGCAATCAAAATGTATGTTACGAGAATATAAATATTTCAAAGGGAAAAGGGTGACACCCTATCCACTTGTTAATGCAAAGATGTGATTATGTATTATTTGCTGCTCTCAAGTACAGTACGAATTTGATAACAACATATCAAACAGTTAAATTTTCATTACCCGCAAATACTGTGGACTCTTTTTCCACTTCAGTTGCATGTATGTGAATCACAGGTCTCCACATGAAGATGGATCTAAAACCAGTAGCGAAGGATCATAATGATTCAACATGATACAAACGACATTTGCCTGTTCCAACACAAACTGCACATTCCTCTGCATCTCCAGCTACATGGCTTATGCAGTGCTTGATTCTGTCATTCACTACTTCCTGAAAATTCCAAACGACCTAGTTCACATGATAATATTCGGGAAAAACATTCAAATGAACTTCTTTTAATTTATTCCTGTTAACAAATACTTTTTACTGGCCCATGAATCTGTGAAACACATGGAATCAGATCGGTAAGGGCCTATCACCATTAAACAATATATCCTTCTGAGACTGAAGTATGCGGTGACCCTATTAACACAAATATTTCACTTTGTTTTCTTCTTATTTTTCCAATGAGTAAAATGAAATAACTTAAAATGAACTACTAGGATGACTAGTGATTCTAGAATATCAGCTTTTAGAGGCCTTAAATGCGTAAGAAGCTAATATCAGGAAAAAATAAATAACAAAGAAACAACATACCACAATTTGCTCATGCAAGCCAAGAGGTGCAGTTATCAAGTATGTGACACCCGGATGCTCCTTTGCAGCTTCAGCAGTTAAGCTTGGGATATCCTAATATAACATTTAAGTTGGTCGTGAGCTTTCTCCAAATATTATTTTTCCATAATGAGAGGTAGGGTAAGAATAACAACCATGACATCATTCTCCGCTTACGAGATTACCTGCTTCCAATGCCTTCCAGGGGAAAGAAAGTATGGACTGACAATTACTCGGTTTGCCCCTTGTCGCACACATGATCCGAATGCATCTTTAATTGACGGTTCTGCCAACTCCTGGAAAGTGCCATGTGAGCAAAATTAGTGGTCTTGAACTTCAACTAAATGAAACAAAGAGAATACCAAAAGAAATTGTATAAACCAAATAAGAAACCGTACCATGTGAGCCGGCTCCACAATTGGGTAACCAGTTTTATCTCTAAACATGGCTACAAAATCATCTGCGAGATGAAAGAACCAAAACCCTCAATTATAACGTGTAGAAGCACAAAACCTTTACTTACATAGAAGGACTTACTTAGCAAAAGATTAGATTCTTTGCGCCTAGAGCCATGATCAACAATGATGACACCATCCTTATCGCCCACACCGTACTTATCTCCTCCTCTTAATTCTCGATTTGCAGCACCACTAGTAGCACTAAAACATGATTTTAAGTGATATTCTTTGTTGGTTTTCTGTACTTTAACTAATTTGGGGGAAACCCAAATAATGTTTGTTGTAATTCTTCTAATTGAAGCTCTTAATCATGCAAAACAAGATAATGAAGATTAGATGAGTGTAATTTTGAGGAATTTTAAAAAATTGGGGAAACCCTTTGTCCAAATATAACAGTTTTTATAATCATCCATGGTTAATTTCAAACAATAAACTTAATGGCGGGGAAAAGAGAGAGAGAGAGAGAGAGAGAGAGAGAGATACCTGTTGTGCGGTTGAGAAGGGATGATAGACGAACAACAAGTAGAAGAAGTCATTGAATCAAATGGTTTTTGAAAGCGGTCCTTCACCAAACCTCCATGCCAAACCAAAATTCAATTTCGTAGACAACGAATTTACTGAACCAACGATTGTTTACCTAAAAGCTGTCGGGAAAATGAATCTAAGAAAATAATTTGAGTAGGTAGTACCATGTTAACAGGGAATGTAATCTGCCGTAGCAAACCAGATAATAAGTGAGTGAGGTTTAGATTTGGTGCGTTGGATGGAACACGGAATTTGATTACAGCCGTCTAATTAAAAGGATTTCTTTATAATATGTATGAATTGTGAGGGTTTATAATGAAATAACTAAAATTTTGGGGACCAAAAAGTAAAAATATATAATATTCGATCTCGACCTGAAACTCTCATTTCCTCTCTCGAATCTTCGAAGTGGGTTTCAGAGGAGAAATCCAACCCCAAATGCGAACGACGATCTTATGTTCATATTAATCTAATTAAACCTCAACCTTGGATATTCTCCAACTTCAATTCAACCTCTGTTCACCGATAATCTTGAAATCAACCACCCTCTTCCACCTGCTTCTGTTACTGTTAAATAACCATCACCACCTACTCATTCAAATTGAATCACCACAACCATCAACACCGCCATGATGCATTTTTGATTCTTGATGTTAATATTACAGGTATTTTTGATTCTTTGTACTTATTAATCGTTTGGATTTTTTATTTTATTTTTTTATCGAATCTGTTTTTGGTTATCAGTTGAAGAGCTGATTTTGAGTGTGAGTTGAATTTCAGTTGAAACCAAGCAACTCAAATCCACTAATTTTTAGTTAGGGGTTAACTTTTTACTATATAGATTGGCATGAAGTTGCAGTAACATACTTACTGTGTTTCTATGAAATTTAAAATTTTGGAGTTTGAGAATTAGCATTCATCTATTGACACACAAAACTCCTTACTCTCAATGAAATACAACCACCCTCTGTAAAAGTAGATTATAATGAGCAATCACCACTCCAAATACTTTGCTATGGTCAATCAGACCATGCTGAAGACTATTCTTTATTTGACAATGTGAGTAGCGTTAATTCTTGTAGCAAGTCATGGTTATGAGGGGCATTAACATGGAAAACCACGTTTTGCTTGTGCAGGTCGAGTATAATGGACGATCCTCGTTCCAAAGCCCGGGTTTTGATGAAGCTTATGATTCCCAAGAATTTCCTGCATTGGGATATGTGAGTAATGAGTCAAATCTGGTAACGAGTTATGAGAGGCATTACCCAGAACCATCTCATCTGTTACATGTCGGGTACAATGAGCAATGCGAAGTTTACCACAAGGAAGAGTATCATGCATTAGGATATGTGAGTGGTGAGTCAAATCTTGCAATGAATAATGGTTACGAGAGCCATTACCTGGAACACTCTCATCTGTTACATAATGAGTATAATGAGCGACCCACGTTTCAAAAGCTGGGGCATGGCGAAATACACCAGGAGGAAGAGTTTCCTGCATATAGGTATGTGAGTACTGAATTAAATTTTCAAAAATACATAGGTATGTTTTAGTTTCAAAAAAGTATTTGCTCTAGTAATTCTAAATTCATGATTACGAAATATGCTAATCAAAGAATTAAATGTACAATATAACCACAGTGTAATTCTAGGTAGAAATACTCCAGATAAGGAAGGAGTGACAATTCCTGAACAAAATAAAAGAGACCGATACAAAAAATCTGCTATTATGGAAAATCATACTACAAAAATGTTGGCCCAGTTGCAGATATAGATACAAAGAAATTAGATTTTGTCTTGGAGCACCAAAAATGAACAAGAAACCTATACAAACTAATAAATGAATGTTTTGGTCTAATTTTCGAAAACAGTAAACATCTTTCATAAGAAACTTATATCAGTAACCCTCTGCTCAGAAAGAATCCTCAGTTATCAGCTTATCTCTTTGATGTCAAGCTAACACACAAATGATGCAGGGAGAGGACTTCTTCAGCGAAAGTATGGACAAATACAACTACTACAAGCAGAGAAGTTATTACAACGAGTGATCCAACAACGCACCAAGACTCGTTCTCGATCTCCTTTCAGAAGAAAAATACAAGGTCACTTAACTTGTGCACTTATATCCAACGGTTTAGTCTTTCGTTGTCATCATTGAGAATACGTAAGTTAGCCTAATGATTACACTCTCCTCCATCGAAGCATCTGTTGATCCTACTATTACAAGTAATGAGCACGTGCGATGCACGTCGGCAACAATAAGTTTTCATTCCATTTCTGAAATGTGGTACCTTCATTTTACTTTTCAATTCAGCCTAATATTAGGTAAAAATGGAAAGAAAAAATAAATAAATTAAAATATCACTTTTAATGAAGAGAAGGTAATTTTTCGTATCGAAACTAAAATCTATAAATTCTTCTAAGTAATTTTATAGTATATCAAGTGAAGTATTTGAGCAAGGAAACATAAAAAGTACATAAGCTATTTCAATTTACCTTTAAATTATAGCTACTAGTATAACACGCACGCGCGATGCGCCTGCCGTTCCGTTTGTTCCATAATTTTGATACCCTGATCATTCTCTGACATAAAGGTGTTTCATATTCTTTCATAAATACAATGTTCCGCTTGTTGCACTTTTATTCTGTCTTCTGAATGTTCCAGTTATTGACGCTGAGCGTGATCAATGAGCCCTGGGCTTCTACGTAGGCCGAAATAAGAGTCTTGTTTCCCCTTTGATGCTACATATGTAGTTGCAAAAATTAATTCAGAAAGAGTAATAAAGAAATTACGCAGATCGGTAAAGTGTACATTTGAGCTCGATGAAACTATGCAAAACAGTTAAATGTACATAACAGTAAAATGTACATATGAGCTGGATTCATCGATCACAATAGAAAAACATATGCATCTGTATACAGCTAGTGATAGAAAGTAAATGTCTTGGTGAGTCAACTGATGATGATCAGTCTGTTCTAGTGTGAATGCCTACCCAATGGTGTCCTGTCTTGGTGAAATTGGGATTACAACAGACTGCATAACCGACACACAGCCAACACTTTAAATTTTGATTCACAGTTTGACCTTCAGTTGCATATTATTTTGGAAACTGTATGTTTATGAATGAATTAACTTGAATATTGACATCTAAGAATACCTATCCTTTAAACCGTAAAGGAAAATGAATTTTGAGTCCATTAGATCCTAAATAAATTTTTTTTTTTTTAAATGGACATTACACATCTACTGGAATCATGCTCATGTATTTGATTTAGGGCCCCAAGAACTGATTTGGTGGATTAAAAAATCTTGCACATTATGCACACAGTACACACAGAAGCTTATGTCAAAGTGGTACATGTGATGTAGCATTGACGAAAATCTATGCAACTAACATCCAAAGTTGCATGTTAAGTTATGAATGAACACAGAAAAATCCATGTTCCAAATTCCCAAAATTTCTCTATGAGGGCACTGTTATATAAGTCACAAAAGAAATGTTGCTACCTAGTGCCTTTTAGGGATCCACTTTGGATATCCCAAAAGAAAAACAACATATGCAAGACAGTAAAGCGTACATATGATGAGCTCGACGAAACTATGCAAGACAGTAAAACGTACATATGAGCTGGATTCTTTGATCCCAATTGTAACTGCGAACAGATTAAATTATTATAATTTGAATTTCTTAGACTAATCAGTACTCCGGATTGAAACATTATATGCAACCACACCACATAGTTAACCCAATTTAAAGATGATGAGGAAGTAAAGAGTTTAAGTTAGTACGAAATATTCGAAGACATTTCTTCACTTCCTAAGTTAGTCAATGCTTGTTCCTTGCCTTAATTATTCAACAATCTGCAGACGCTTTACATTTTAACAGGTTATATATTTGGAAGCCAGATAGATAATATCGGGTACCGACAATAAGGTCTTGATGAAAAAGGAAAATAAAATACGGAAAGGAAGACAACTTACCTTTTTGATTTTGTGGTTGCATCAATGCTCAATGTTGAGCATGTTCCAAAGTCTTGGACTTTTGCGGGGTCTGGAGTTAGAGGCCGGGTTGAGCTCCATTGAAGCATCAATATTTGTCGAACTTTCACGGGATCTTTTTCTCCAAGCATTGTCGGATCCCATTGAAGGAACTGTTTTATGATTACTTTTGTCTTTTGTCTGATTACTTTCTTCAGATGCTGTCAATTGTTTGTACCTGTATAATAAACTCATTATAAAACTGCATAATGTCTGGTAGAAGTTTTAGATGTTAAATAAAACTCATAATGTACATATTGAGATCTCATAATAAGTTCTTCTTTTGAAAATATGGATTTTGTCCGTCACACTTTCGTGGTCCTCAAAATTGAATTTCAAAATAAAATTGATCGATTCTCGATCGTTTTTCTTCAACTTTTTTGCAGTAAACAACTCTGAATCATTGTATCTCTCACAAATTGAAAGAAGTTTCGAAAAATATCATTCTTGATTAAAGAATTTCCAGATTCAAAATTCATCAAATTGAAAAAATCAAAACTCAAATCGACCAAATCAGAACTATTTATACCAATTTTTTAAGCAATACCGAATTGAATCATACCCCATTCACTGATTTTATCTATATTACATATCCTAATTACAGGGTATTTGATGAATCAATTTAAAAAAAAAAACTGTTCAACTCAGTAGCAGGAAAAACGGGTGAAGAAGATGAACATTTCATATTAAGTTCTGGTCCGACCCAATTTACCACTTTGTTTCACAGAAAAAATCGAACATAATTTTTTCTTTTTACATAATCAATCTTAAAATAAATAATGAAACTTGACTTACAAAATAGATAGATGAAACCATATCTCTAACACTGAAAAAAACTAGCATCACCACCATTAATACTTTCTCGACCTCTCTGCAAAGCGATTTCCGACGGGGACAACCTTTTGTGCCGACAACCTTAACTTCTCAGATCTTCTTAGATCTGAGCAGTAACAACTTCAATCAACAAGTCTTAGTTTAGATTAGGTTTCTCAAATCGGATTTTGCTCAAGAAAAAAAAATAAAAAAAATTGAATCCTCACCATCTTCCTCAAACCCTATTTCAATCACCATGGATTTAGCAGCTCTCATCAGCTAAATCTCGATTCACCGGCCTTTCTGCATCAATTAGGTCGATTTCTGCCAATTTGTGATACCCAATTTATTCATGGAGTTTTCATCCAATTTTAGGTTATACTGCTGCTGGGTTTTGGGTTCTCTCTAGTTTTTTTTCTTGGTTTGGTCTTCTTCGACAATCCTTCCGTCTTTGATTTCTAGACGCAATAGCGCTTCAAACTTTTTCTTTGAGGTAATTTCAAGCTTTTGTGCCTGAAGATTTTAATTTAACATGCCGGTACTCTTTTGTTCCCTGTCCATATCATTGAAAAACCCAATAGTTATCATCTTATTCTCTTAGCCTGATCCATAATCTTTTGCGATTGTTTTAATTAACCTCAAGTTCCTTCTCCCTCCTTCGAAGTTTGTAAGCCTTTTTCTAGCATTTGTATTTTGTTCATGTTTTTGTTCTTAGCCTTCCCTAGGCTAGTGAAGTCCCCATCACCTCTATTTTGTCTTTTGAAGTGAAAGTTTTTTGTTTAAGCCACCAGTGTAATCTCAGTTCATAGGTGGTTTGTTTTCTTGGGTCAAGTCTTGTTCGTTTTGTTCGAACCCATGTTTTGCTTCCTTTAGCTTTGTTGCATTGGATTGGGGAGATCCTTTGTAGTCATTTCTTTTTTACTGGTTTCGGTTTTTTGGTTGCAAAGGCTTGATTTGTTCATCTTTTCGTTGTATTGTATCCCAAAGAATTTGTTCTATCCTTGGAACTGTTTTCTGCATCATATTTTGGTTGCAAAGGCTTGATATGGTTTGGCATAAGGTACCAGTTTTTCTTGAGCTATAAATGCTCAGCCACAGAATTTATCATCTTGACATTCTTCATTGAGCAGTAGCTCTCGTCTGCACCAAGAATTGGAATACCAAACCAACTAATTCAGTATCCAATTCAGCTGGATTGGCAGTTTTATTCATCTTCTAAACTGACCTCCTAGTCAGGTTATTTACTGTCATCTTTGGTGCTCTAGTTTTGAATCCTGAGGCGAGCTGCTCCCTTTGCCTCCTCACCTTGATCCACTAGGAGAATTTTACATTCAGCTACTATATCTTGATCAAGTTGACTTATTACTCTCAGCAAGCAGTATAATCGGAATCATTTTGTATCACAACAATAGTTTCACTTATTCGTCAGCAGCAAGCAAACCTATTTGATATGCGAATTGGCCGGTGAACTTGACACATTTACTTGCATTTCACTTTTGTTTCGTCGTACTTATCCAGAAATTTGTTTCTTCGGTCATTCTATAAGGCATTAGTGTAATCTAGTTTAAGTCCATTAGTTGTTTGTTTTTAGTTACAGTTTAAATGGCTTCTGTAATACTACTAGTTTTAACACTTTTTCATTCAAGGGCAGAGATTGGATTCTACCTTCAAGACTCAATTATAGCTGAAGACTCAATTGAAGTCATGGATCAAGCGGAAATACAAAGAAGTAGACAAATATCTTTCGGGAAGGTTACCGCAGCATCAAGATACAAAGGCATGACTAGCAACCTCAATCAATTGCATCGGACACCTCTATCTCCATCTGAGTTTCTGTGGACACTGCAGTGCCCATCAAAAGTACAACTTTTCTTGTGGAAAGCATTGACCGAAGGCCTTTCGACCTTCGAAACCAACATCCGCCTTCGATGCAACTATGATCTGAAGACTGTTATTCTTCTCCAATATCATGTTACCGTGGATTCATAGCTTACCAATCTAATTGTAGTTGATGAATCTTGGGGTATTAATTACCCTCATGTAATAGCCCTTTAGTAGTTTAATAAATTTCATGCTTCAAAAAAAAAAAAATTAAAAATTTATTACAAAGATAGTCTTGTTTATGATCTTTTTTGTCTAGCCTTTATTCAACAACTTATTTACCTACCTATCAAACAAATAAGGCGAAAAACCCATGATATCATTCCCCCATCAAAGTTTTGCCCGAGTGTTCTTTGAACTTTTTAGACTGAAGAAAGGAAGAGAAACGTGAAGAAGCAACTTAAGAAGGCGGAAGAAGAAGTTGAAGGTAAAGGGGATATCTCTGTCTATTGTATAGGGTAGGGTTTGGTATAACAATTGATTATGAAACTACCCTCCTTAAACTTTGAAATATTTGACCACTTGGTAGCCATGCGTTATGGTTCTTACCACACGTGGAAAGGGGAACAATGTTGGTGTGAGAATTATTTTTCATTTAGAAGTCCATTTTACCATAAAATATCACTATACAGTTAATTAGTAACAAATTGGAAATATTTTTTTCTTCTATGAAAATAATACCATAATACAGTGTTATCAAAAGAAAAAAAATATATCGTTACACAACGTAAAATAGATCAAGCTAGCTTTAAATAGGGAGGATCCCTTTACATGCCTATGGTTACATTATCTCATATTTTGCATGTACTTTTTGTGAATAAAAACCAAACGATAGCGTATTTGAAGCTAATATTTTGGGGATATGTTCTTCTTATAAAGATCTACATACCCACCAAAAATGAGCACATTCGTAATGGCCCACATCAATGCTTTCTCCTTATCCGTAGGGGAAAACACATGGTATGGCCCACATCAATGCTTGCTCCTTATCCGTAATCAACACCCATGGAGTATAACCTTCTTGATACAATAACTTCACCTTTTGCAATGCCCACAAATAACTTTCCTTCGTCCCGTCTTTCAAGAAACAGAACGCAACGATAAATGTCGACTTGTTAGTTTTATACGTGCAATCCATAAAGAGAATTTGATGAAAGCATCTTGCCAATTGTACACATTCCGGATTGGCGATGAAAAGATATTCCACTTCCTTTTCTTCATTCGTTTCATAGGCGGTAGAGTACTTTTCCTCCTCAAACAAAAACAATAATTGATGCATAACCACACTATTTTCCCATGGCTCTTTTCTAAATTTTTCTCTTTCATCATAGATAGTTGACAATGAAGATGAGTTATGGGGGTTTAACACCTTCACGCCACTAAGAATATCAATAGGTCTTGTGCGTCTTTTACTCAACACGTGTACTAACTCCTTTTCTAAGGGGTTGAGCCTTGCCGAATAAGGATGGCTGATCAAACTCTCCGAAATAAGATGAGTATGATAACCCGAGACGACTTTAGCCATATACCACACTTTCTTATTGTCGTTATATTTGAATTGAAGGTTAAAAGGGCATCCACACTTATTCGTATTATATACTCCCTTATTCCTTGTGGTTTTTCGTATACACTCACTACCTTTTTTTCCAATGGCTCTCATACTTTTCACTACACTCGCAAACCATTTGAAAGCTGGTGCATGTAACTTGTTTATTCTGGACTATGATGCACATCTTTTTCAACCCTTGTGTTCGACCCCACTTCTTTGCATCTTACTTATATTTCCACTCATAGTTGTTTGCATAATGAGCACTTGTGTCCTCGGAAACTTGCACATGTTGTGGTTTCTCTTCCGTAACCTCCTTTTGCTCTTCAATAACCACCTCTTGATCTTCCATAACCACCTCTTGGTATTCCACCGGAATGTATAGTACAATCTATAATAGAATGACATATGTCACATAATTATTCACAAAAGAAATTTAAGCACACACAAACGTCCGGGTCAACGAGTGATATTCCAGCCGTCAAAGGGTATACGACTTGGTCGACAAGTGATATTCCAGCCGTCATTGGGTATACGGCTGGGTCGAATAGTGATATTCCAGCCATCATAACTTACACGGCTGGGTCGAAAATTTATATTCTGAACCGTAAAATGGTTACGTCCAGGTATTCCAGGCCATAAATTTGCCTGTAACATGAAGAGTCGGCTTACGGCCTAGAAAACGAGACGTAAAACAAGTTACAGCTAGGTAACCCAACCGGCGCAGACATCATTAAATAGAATTTAATATTTTAGGCCTGGATATCTAACAGTCACCGACAGTATTAAATGCTTCCCATGCACGTAGAAAAAACCTGGCCGTAATTTTTTAGTTATGGCCCGGAAAATTTATCGTTCCATCCGTGATAGATTTGTAACGGCTGGGAGTTCATTAATTGTGATCCATAAAATAAGATAACGGCCAGGAGTTCATGGTTTCCCAGCCGTTATTGAACCTGGCGGCTGGAAACAAAGGGTTTTCGGAAGGAAAAATCGTAACTTCTTGCCACTCCGAGCTTAAAAACTGAAATTGGAGTTAGAACAGAGGTATACCTGGTAATCTTGAGCATTGATCTCTTCGATTTATTCTGCTTCTTGGGTTGGTCCTTCAAAATCATCGTAAGGTTCATAAGGGTTATTTTGAGTTTGATAAAAAAGTTCATGATTTTCTGAAAAATCGGCAAATAACTGATCATTGTTGATGGGTATTAATATGTTACGTATTTTGAAGATGAGGGTTCACCTACATCAAAAGTGTTGCTTGAATCACTGATTTTCATTTTTTCCCCAATTTTTTCCCCTCTTCTTCTTCTTCTTCTTCTCCTCTTCCCTCAGATTTTTTTTTTTTTTTTTGATTTTCCACTTCAACACTTAACTTAAAGAAATGAATTAGTGTTGATTAATTAGCTAATCATGATTAGTGATATTAATCAAGTTTATTATCTAAAATCAGTGAGGGATCATATTAGTCATTATATAAATATTTGATAGGGGGTGTCCCAATTACTATTTGGTGACCCTAAAAAGCCCCCAAAAAACCATGACTTTTTAAAGCCCCAATAATAGGGTTCTAAAATTATATTCGTGGAGCACTGACTTGATTTTCGATCGAATAGTAAATTACTTGAATGTTTGCCACAATACTAATAATGTATGATCTTTCTCTATTTACCGTTGTTTGTTGACTATCACCTTTAATTGTTAAGCATTCATTTGTATCGTGGATATTGTGCCAAAAGGGCAACGACCAACATAAATTACATTGAGAGGCATAACACCCTAAATTCTCAAAATCCATAGTCAAATAGTTAAAAGATGTGCATAAGAACTCAATCTTCATTTAGTGGTCGTTTTTGTCTGGTAAGTTTATGTTGTTGTTTCTTCTTTCATCTCATTACACTACTCCAGTCTCATCTTGGTCTGTACCCAATAAGTCCTAAGAGAAACTGCAGTCATACGACTATAACGAAAGACTGAAAACAAAAAAAAAACTAAAAAAAATGGGTTTAGTCCGTGGTGAGACGTTATGGTGGTGGAGTAAATTTGGTGGAACGTAGTTATAAAGGTTCATCTGATATGGGGCGTAGCTATAAATTGCGTTTGGGTTGGACGTAACTTTAATCAACGGCTGATGTTGGGCGGAGTCTAAATTTTCGTTTGGTGTGGAGCGTAATATATAAAACCTCCCGATGGAGAGACGTAATCAAAAACTACGCCTGATAGGATGCAATCACACAGTACACCTGATGGGACGCAAATAAAAGTTACGCCTAATGGAGAGTAACTAGAAATTACGCCAGACGGGGCAGCTAGCTTTATCTTTTTATTTTGTAGTTCTTGATCTGTTTTGGAAAGTTCTGTGATTTAATAAATCGGCTTCTTCTGATAATCAGGGTCGACATCTGGATACCTGGATGACAGTGTTGTTGGTAGGTCGGTCAAGGACTAGATTAGGAAATCTAGTTGGTTAAGGAAACCAAGTACTTGTGTCCTAAGTATAGAAGCTTAAGAGGTTTGTCTCTTAGAGCTAAGTTAGGAAACCCTATACTTTTAGGAAAGTAATCCTTGTTAAGGAATGTGTCCAGTCCTATTGATGTGTATAAATAGCCATAGAGAGAACTAGAGAAAACACACCAGAACTAAGTAAGAGTTCTCTTCTTCTCGTCTAAAGCTTTGTATATTCCAACCTATATGGTGATATATAAAATTGCTTATTCCTTCCCGAGGATTCAACCTCGTTAAATACTTGTTCTTCTTGTGTGTGTGATTGTGTTCTTGGAAATATTGGAGTACCATTGTAGTAGTGCAACCTAACGCTTCCGCAGGATTTGGCGCAACAATTGGTATCAGAGCAAGGTTACACTCTTGGATACGGGAACTCAGATTGCAGTTGAAGTAAAGGTATTTTTCTGAAGATTGCTTGAGGTAATACTAATCTCAAAGGTTCTGTTTTTTTATCTATATTTGGTTGTTTAAGAACAATGGTTGACGGGGGAAAACCAGTTGATCCGAACGATTCTGATGGAGAACATTCGGAGTCCACAAATAAAGATAAAGAAACAAAAGAAGAAATACTTCATTCACATAGATCACAACTCAAGGTAGACAAGTTTACAGGAACCAATAACTTTGGTTTATGGAGAACGGACGTAATGGATGCTCTTGTTCATCTTGACCTAGAAGAAGCTCTAGAAGTTCAGCCAGTGGAGATGTCTGAAAAGAAGTGGAACAAGATGAATAAATTATGTCTCGCTTCGATACGAGGGTGTTTAGCAACTGTAGTAAGAGTTAATTATCAGCACGAGACTTCATCTAAGGATCTCTGGGAAAAACTAGAGAAGGAATACCTTGTGAAGAACGTGGCAAATAGGATACATCTTAAAAGGAGTTTGTATCGCTATAACATGAAGAGAGGTGCAACCCTAACCGAGCACCTAGATTCATATAATAAACTTCTTGCTGAGTTGGTTAACTACGATAAAAAGATCAACGACGAGGAACAAGCTTTGTGTCTGATAAACTCTCTTCCTGAAAAGTATGAACCCGTGATTAAAGCATTAATGCACGGCAAGGACAAGATGACATACGTCGAGGTTACTACAGCATTGCGTAGTGAGGAGTTCAGGAAGATGGATCGTGAAGACCTTGCAAGTGAAGCTAATAATGACTTGCTTCTTGCAAGAGGTCGTTCAACAGACAAGAGAAATAAGAATGGTGGTTATGGTAAAGGTAGAGGACGTTCTAAGAGTAGAACGCGACTGCATAAAGATGAGTGTGCTTGGTGCCATGAATTTGGTCATTGGGCTAAGGATTGTACCAAGCGTAAGGCAAGAGAAGGAGATAATAATACTGAGGTGAACATTGCTAAAGGTAATGAAGAATCAGATGATGCTTCTTATTTCTTGTTAACTGTGACACCATCAGCTTGTACTATTACAGATGGTACATGGGTATTAGATACTGGAGCAACGTATCATATATGTCCATATCGAGACTGGTTCTCAAGTTTTGAAGAGCTTGATGGAGAAGTACGTATGGGAAACAATCATACCTTCAGGGTGATTGGGATTGGTAGTGTTCGTATCAAGATGCATGATGGTATGGTTAGAGAGCTGAAGGAGGTAAGATTTGTACCTGCCATAAAGAAGAATCTGATTTCGCTCGGAACTTTGGAAGCTAAGGGCTATAAGTTAGTCGCTGAAAATGGTGTTCTAAAAGTAATCTCTGGATCTATGGTAATCATGAAGGGCATACGTCATCATAACTTGTATTACTTAATTGGGAGTACAACAACAGGGGATGTGTCTATTTCTGAACACATCGAAAGTGCATCTACCGAGAAGACGAAGTTATGGCACATGAGACTTGCACATCCAGGTGAGAAGTCGTTGCATAGGTTGATTTAACAAGACTTGTTGAAAGGTGATATCGCCTGCAAGTTAGCATTTTGTGAGCATTGTGTTAAGGGCAAGAAAACAAGAACAAGCTTTGGCACAACTATCCACAATACTAGTGGAGTTCTTGACTATGTTCACTCAGATTTTTGGGGTCCTTCCAAGAATGCATCATTGGGAGGTAAACATTGGTTTGTGTCGTTCATTGATGATTATTCTAGGCGCGTATGTGTACACCATGAGGCATAAGGATGAAGTCCTAGAAATCTTTGTGAGGTGGAAAAAGGCAACTGAGACTCAAACTGGCAGAAATATCAAAGTACTACGTTCGGACAATGGTGGAGAGTACAAGAGTGATCCGTTCTTGCAAGTATGTCAGGATGAGGGGATAAAGAGGCACTTCATAGTTAAGAAGACACCGCAACAAAATGGGGTAGCTGAACGCATGAATCGTACTTTGCTGGAGAAGGTACGATGTATGTTATCTAATGATGGATTAGGTAAAGCGTTTTGGGATGAGGCAGTTACATATGCGTGCTTACTCATTAATAGGTTGCCATCAGCTGCATTAGAAGGTAAAACTCCTATGGAGAAGTGGTTTGGTAAACCAGCTTATGATTATGACTCAATTCATATCTTTGGTTGTCCTGCATGGTATCATGTTAGTGAAAACAAGCTTGATAACCATGCTGTTAAAGGAATCTTTGTGGGTATGAAGAATGGAGTAAAAGGGTTCAAGATTTGGAATCCAGTTGAGAAGAAGATAGTCATGAGTAGAGATGTCACATTTGATGAATGTCTATGGTAAAGTCTTGGGGTTCTCGGCAGGTGGAGGACAGAAGCACCAGTACTAGTAAGCCTTTGCAGCAGGTGGATATTGATGCAACTCCACTAATTCCAGCTAAGTCTGTATCTGTTCAGAATACTTCTGAAGACATTGAGTCTACAAGAGAGGTAACTACTGAAGTTCCAAATGATAGTGACATTGTTGAGGAAGAGGAACAAGAGTCAGTAGAAGATACAAAAGCTAGACCATAGCAACCAGCAAACCAAGAAGATCAACCAGGAAGCCTGGTTGGATGAATGATTACATTTCTTATGCATTACCAGTTATAGAAGATGGTACTCCTACTTCCTATTTAGAAGCTGTACGTAGTGCAGAGTGTAAAGAATGGGAAGGTGCAATGCAGGACGAGATGGAGTCTCTCTATAAGAATGGCACATGGATTCTTATAAAACTTCCGAACGGTAAGAAGGCCATTAGGTGCAAATGGGTATATGCTAAGAAAGAAGGATCTCAGGTGAATCAAGTACGCTACAAGGCAAGGTTAGTTGCAAAAGGTTATGCCCAAAGAGAAGGGATTGACTACAATGAGGTGTTCTCTCCGGTGGTAAAACACTCATCAATCCGAATTTTGTTGGCCTTGGTAGCACAATATGATTTATACCTAGTTCAGCTAGATGTCAAGACAACGTTCTTACATGGTGATATAGAAGAGGAGATCTATGACTCAGCCGAGTGGGTTCAAGGTTGCTGGAAAAGAAGATTGTGTATGTAAACTAAAGAGATCGTTGTACGTGCTAAAGCAGTATCCAAGACAATGGTGCAAACGATTTGATCAGTTTATGATAGGCCAAACATACACAAGAAGTCACTATGACCATTGTGTATACTTTAAGAAGCTACGTGATGGATCTTTCATATATTTGCTCTTGTATGTCGATGATATGCTGATTGCATCGAATATCAAGAAAGAGATCGATAATTTGAAGTGAAAGTTATCATCTGAGTTTGAGATGAAAGATATGGGAGAAGCTAAGAAGATTCTTGGTATGGAGATTCAACGTAACAGAGAGAAGGGTAAGGATTGTTTGTCTCAGAAGGCATATTTGAAGAAAGTGTTACAGAAGTTTGGTGTCTATGACGGAACTAAATATGTAAGTACTCCCCTTGGTGCTCATTTTAAGTTGAATGCTCGTATGTCTCCCACTACTGAAGAAGAGCAAAAGTATATGGCTCAAGTCCCATATGTTGAGGCTGTTGGTAGCTTGATGTATATGATGGTATGTACAAGGTCGGACATTTCACATGCAGTTAGTATGGTTAGCCGTTATATGCATTGTCCTGGTAAGGGACATTGGCATGATGTGAAATGGATTTTAAGGTATCTTTATGGTACAATTGATGTTGGCTTGGAGTTTGTGAAGGATAAAAGTAACAATCAGTTGTGTGTTGGGTATGTGGATTATGACTATCTTTGGTGATTTGGACAAGAGACGTTCAACTACAGGGTATGTATTTACCATAGCAGGAGCACCAGTAAGTTGGAGATCAATCTTGCAGTCTACTGTGGCGCTTTCAACTACGGAGGCGGAGTATATGGCAGTGACTGAGAAATTTAAGGAGGCTATATGGTTACAAGGTTTACTAGATGACTTAGGAGTTGTGCAAGACCAACTGCCTGTCCATTGTGATAGTCTAAGCGCAATTTATTTGACTAAGAATCAAGTGCATCATGCTAGAACTAAACATATAGACGTACGATTTCACTTTGTAAGAGAAATTCTTGAAGAAGAAGACATTCTACTTGTGAAGATCGATACCAAAGACAATCCAGCTGATATGTTGACTAAAGCAGTTTCTGGGATCAAGTTTCGACATTGTTTGAAATTGATCCACATCCTTCCGGTTTGGTGAAAGGCCCTTTTTGGGGTAGAGGTTCTTAGGAACCTAGTGGAGGTCTTCTAACAAGACCATTTGAGAGAACTACGATCAGGTTTGATTCCTATTGAGGATACGTAGGCAGCCAGTGATGGTTCAATCGACGTTGGAAGATGGAGGTGATTTTATCTATTGATCGTCTCATGCATGAATGCATGATCCGAGGTGGAGAATTGTTGGTAGGTCGGTCAAGGACTAGATTAGGAAATCTAGTTGGTTAAGGAAACCAAGTACTTGTGTCCTAAGTATAGCAGCTTAAGAGGTTTGTCTCTTAGAGCTAAGTTAGGAAACCCTATACTTTTAGGAAAGTAATCCTTGTTAAGGAATGTGTCCAGTCCTATTGATGTGTATAAATAGCCATAGAGAGAACTATAGAAAACACACCAGAACTAAGTAAGAGTTCTCTTCTTCTCATCTAAAGCTTTGTATATTCCAACCTATATGGTGATATATAAAATTGCTTATTCCTTCCCGAGGATTCAACCTCGTTAAATACTTGTTCTTCTTATGTGTGTGATTGTGTTCTTGGCAATATTGGAGTACCATTGTAGTAGTGCAACCTAACGCTTCCGCAGGATTTGGCGCAACAAGTGCTTCTTTGCGGTGTGTCTTAGTGTTCGCAATTTCTGGATAATTATATTTGGAAAGCACTATCCTTCAGCTGAGGCGCGGGAGCCCAGCTTGTACATGTGATGGCCAACATCCTTCTTCTGTCCAGATCTTACATTAATCAATTAATTTAAAAGTTGAAAAAAATGAGGCCTTTATGTGATAAGTATGGGGCGTAGATATAAATAGCATTCCATGCACTAACAGTCGTAACTCATAATTGTTCCCGCAGTCAGACGGTATTTAAAATAGCGCCTGACGGGGCGCATCATCAAATTACGTCTCAATGGAGCGCAATTATAACATACCGCCTGGTACTAGGCGCAACTCAAAACTACGTCCCGTCCGGCGTAACTTGAAATTCCGCCCCAATCAAGCGCAATTATAATATACGTCTCACTGTCAAACGTAACTTGAAATTCCGCCCCAATCAGGCGTAGTCTTAAATTACGCCAGACCAAAACCAAACCAAAGACCAAATATAGTTTGGTTTTTGGTTTTAGTCTGGTATTTGCTCTTTACTCCTCTCCTTAGCGCTTGGTTTCTCGACCAAATTTTTAGTTATACTCGTCGACTGTGGTTGCTCTAAGAGACATAAGCTCTCTTAAATTGAATATTTCTTACTTCTGAATGCTTCCTAGTTACATTGATGTAACATTAAACTTGAATTTGGTCCACAATAAAATTTTACATAATACATTGCAGATGCTTAACTAATAAACACTAAAACTAATACCTCTGAAATCATTTAGAAGTTGTGAACTAATAATTCACACCGTAAAGAATAAAATTGTAAAAATATAAGCAAAATAAGCCTACTTTGTTGTTGATCTTGAACAACACGGTTTATTTGTCGGTTAATTTTTACATCGAAGCAACGCAAATGTCTTGTGAAGACAAAATCAGTAAAACGTGTCTTTAATGAATCCCTAGTAGATTAATGGAATTTTGAAGAGAGAATGTTGGGATCCTAGTCCCACATTGGTTAGATGGGGCTTAATTGGTAGTTTATAAGTCAATGGGTTCCCTCATCTAGTCAACCGGTTTTCTAGTTGAGTTCTACCCATGGGCTTGTGACGAGTTTAGGGTCGGTACCCTAACATTTGGTATCAAAGCCAAACCACCACGATCCATGCCCGCTCCACGGAAGGGGTGACCTATAGGCTAGATTAAAGTGTTGGGGCACCTATGTATGGGCGTAGTTGTCACCCGCATTGAATACTGATAGGGGAGTGAAGCCGCCATAAGAGAAAGGGCTACCTTCGGTTCAGTGTCGATAGACTGGGCCAACGAGGACGTTGGGTCTGAAAGCGTGGTGGGATGTTGGGATCCTAGTCCCACATTGGTTAGATGGGGCTTAATTGGTAGTTTATAAGTCAATGGATTCCCTCATCTAGTCAACCGGTTTTCTAGTTGAATTCTACCCATGGGCTTGTGACGAGTTTAGGGTCGGTATCCTAACAAATAAAAAGAAAGGGTTATACTTACAGTATGATGTAATCCATAAGAGAAGCAAAAAAACTGAGTGTACGGCATCAACAACATGTCTTATTGCACTTGATTGATTTCTATTGTAAGTAGAATTTGGGGATTTAGGAATCAGTTCCTCTCCTTTCTCTCTTCTTTTGAATTCCCTCTTTCTTCCTCCTTTTTTTTTCCAATGTTCTGGATTTTTCAGTCAACTAATTCCCAAAAAAAAAAAACTAGATTTCAATTCCTCTCCCTCTTGTCTGATCTCGGAGAGAAGAATTTCCGTTGTTGTTAAAATAAATAGAGAAGTTGATATCTTTAATGGGCAAGAATCGAACGAAATCAGGTTTAACGACTGAGATTAAATGTGCGGGCGTGAAAATCAGATGCTATAATTAGTGTAGCTTTTGAACACTTACAAGAAGGTGCTAGATTAGTTTTCCGAAAGAAAATAATATCAGTACACACAACTGTAGCACCTAGTGAAATTGACATTTGATCATTCATATCGTGTTGAGTGTTTTGCTTTGGTATCTTTGTTTCATTAGTCTGGTTAAATATCCAGTATTTTAGGTGCTAATGTGGAATCAACATACTATAATTACTGCATTTAGTTAAGGTTTCTGTTTCAGTGTTTTCTTCAAGTTGCGTTGGAAATTCATGGGTTGACTACATTTTAAGTACAATTAATGTTAGTTTTAATCATCTTTTGTTCATTGCCTTTTTTTTCCTCTTAGAAGATGGTAATATTTGGACTACATATAAGCATTTAACCAACATATAGGTTTATGCAGCGTCATCTGGAAGAATATATTTTCCTTTTAAACAAAAATGCGCCTTCCTGTCATGGGTGAATGCTGGATCGATATATCATATTCCAGCCGTGAACACCTATTCTTCATAAGCTGTTACCAAAATAGCAGCATGTTGATAAATCTGCAAATGCATCTTTTATTTTTTTGGTGTTTACCTTTATATACGTTTGTGTCATATGCATCTAGCATGCCTAATATTCCGAGTTCTTATTCTACAGTCTTTTTAATTTTCTGTGCAGATGGAACTTTCATTCCGCCTATAAGGAGCAGTTCAGAAGTTGTCAAAAGTCAGCTTTTGGCTGTTCTATTTCATAAGTACTTTTTTCTCCAAGCGCATGTTATCAAGGAAGTTTTGCAGACAGCTACTCTAATCATAAAGAATCGGATGAGATAGCTTTGGCTCTATTATAGTATGTACAGAAGCTTTCCTCAGTTCATGACAACTATGCTGACAATGAGATACAGGCGATACGGTTACAAAAAGCTGAAAGCTTCAAATATGTTTGAGGCTGCGGTAAAACATGCAGCTGTTACTTGTATCCGCGAGATGACGTCTGAAGGAATCTGTATTGTATGTTTTTGTATTCTTAACACGCCAATGTATGAACTCTTGTATCTGATCATCATGTATATACAAGTCAAAAGATTTGATGTAGAACATTTTGTATGGCAGGGAATGAAATGGACAAATGCCATCAAAGCTTCATGTTTACTGTTCTTTTTTTGTCTTTTTATGTCCTTTTTAACAAATCTTTCTTGCTGGTTAGAAAAGAATATGGCAAGTGTCCTTGCCTGTGAACTTAAATTTTGTTCTCGGCATCAAGCAGTAATTTTCTTTTCTTTAGAAAGGAGTGTAGGTTAAGCAAATTGGAAGGGAACATAGACTTTACTTGCTGCTGTGACAAACCTGGCTATATCCATCCATCATACAAGTGAAAAAGAAGCAAAGAAGTGACAAATCATGAAAGACAATGCCGAGGAAGGAAATAGCTCAAATGCAGATAGCAGGCACTCCAGTTTGTTTGGTCCTCTGACATCAGCGGAGGATAGTGATGACCCTTTTATTGATCGCGTCAACATGAAGGGAACAAACACTGGGGCAACAGCAACTTTCAACCAAGATCTGGCAGGTGATTCCAGTAACTGTTTTAATATTAACATTTATGTGAACAACAACGTTCAAGGCATTAACAACTCTATTGTGCTCGAGAGCGAGATAGTAATGGAAAACCCAGGAGTCCACTTACATTTTAAGGAATTGAACTTCAAAAAACAACCACTGAGAAGAAAGAGGAAGAAAACAAGGAAGAATATGATGATATTGGCGAAAAAGAAGAATACTGAGTCACGATTATGGTTCGATCGATCCATGTTTCATCCTTTTCTATTCTGTCTAGCGGTTATGTTTTGGTCCTGCTGTTTAAGAGTTTGATTCGATCAAGATTTACTTGGAAACAAAGCAAAACAACGATTTCAGTTTGTACTAATCTGTATCTTGTGTTAGAGAATACAGACCATCTTTTTTTTCTTCTTCCTGATAGGTTATACTCCATATAGTTATTATACGAACCCCATATAGCACGCCAACCACTGAGAAGAAAGAGGAAGAAAACAAGGAAGAATATGATGAATCAATTTAGGGCTGCCAACGGGTACCCGATTACCTGGAACCGAACCGGACCCGGGTGTGTCGGGTCCGGTTCCGGGTCCCAAGTTTGGAACCGTTAGCAAAATCACTACCCGGCGAGTTAGACCCGTTAGGAACCGATAAGTTTCGGGTCCTAACGGTAATACCCGATAGGTACTCGTTGGGTATCGGGTACCCGAATATCTATGTTTTACTTGTTAATTTTACATAAAATAGAAAGATTTAGTATAATTTCGTTCAAATTTTTTTCAATTATCCTTCATATTCTTATGTTTAATCCTAATTAAATTTTTTACATAGATATAATAATAATTTTATATGAAAAATTATTAGATTCAAGCTAATATAGCAAATATAAAAGTAAACTATCAAAAAGTTTAGTTGATTTTTAAGGACCCGATAAATACCCGAACCCGACGGGTAATTAAAGTTTTTATCGGGTCTGGTTCCGGGTCCATCAATTTAGGAACCGGACCCGGAACCGATTAAAGTAACCGGTTCCGGTTCCGGATAGCACACTACCCGGACCCGATGAGACCCGTTGGCTCCCCTAATGATGATATTGGCGAAAAAGAAGAATACTGAGTCACGATTATGGTTCGATCGATCCATGTTTCATCCTTTTCTATTATGTCTAGCGGTTATGTTTTGGTCCTGGTGTTTAAGAGTTTGATTCGATCAAGATTTACTTGGAAACAAAGCAAAACAACGATTTTAGTTTGTACTAATCTGTATCTTATGTTAGAGAATACATAACATCTTTTTCTCCTTCTTCCTGATAGGTTATACTCCATATAGTTATTATACGAACCCCATATAGCACGCCAAACATGCAGATCCACCATCATGTTCGTTTGCATCTGACTCGCGATATGAATATGAGTATGAAAGACGAGGGTACCCAAATACACCATAATCTTTTTGTTTCAACCTATAAATTCTCTTACCAAGTGTGATCATCAATGGACAAAGTCGAGACAATACAACAACTTCGGTATTCACACTTTGTGTGATTGTATATGGATACGAGATCGAGACAATATGACAAACAAAGTGTGATACTTGATAATAGCTTCGGACTTAACCAAACTTTATAGGATCACTATCAAGTATATCGGAGTTAACGTAAAGTCCAATTTACTTTAAATTATATAAACAAATATAATCGCGGAAAACAAAAGTAAATCACATAGCAAGATTTGTTAACGAGGAAAACTGCAAGTGCAGAAAAACCCCGGGACCTAGTCCAGAATTGAATACTCTCAGAATTAAGCCGCTATACAAAATCTACACCAACTTCGTATAGTTGAGACTAAGAAACTATCCCTAGTTCACTTAGTTTCCTCAATATCCCTGCGCTTCCGACTTCGAAGGTCACGCAATGGTACAATTCCTTTGGATCATATTCCAAACAACAAAGAAACAACGAATCTGTTTAGTAATAACTCTTTTGATTCTTTCAAGATTAAGATATCTCAAGTCATACGCAAAGACTCTTCCGTTTAATCTAATAAACTTCTTTTCCTGGTTAGATCAATTAATCCAATAAATACCAAAGTAGTTAAGTTTAGATTTCCAATCAATCAGTATAGATCTCAAAAAGAAACTATAAAGCGATGCCGATCTCATGCAACTAATCAATTGAATTAATCCGATTCTAGTTGGATCCCAGCCGATCAAGGTTTGTGCACACACAAAGATACGAAAACCAATAAGAAATCTTCTTCGTCTTCAAATTTAAATAATAACTTGCATAACACCACTTGAATCTCTTGTGATCAATCACACACGGAACATCGTCTGTTAACAATGGATTATCACAAGATGTCTTTAGATCTAACAACAATTCTAAAGATCCCGTCGATACTTCGATCTAGTTTGAGTGAATCTTATATCAGAAGAGAAGATTCTCAAGAATAAACAAACTAGGTGCAATCAAAGTTTCAACAACCTTTAGTCAATTAAATTAATCGAAAACTAATAACACTACAATTATCCACCAACGGTAATCGTAGAGCTTCTTGATGCCACAGAAGTCTTTAAACGAGCGATCGTAAGAGATTTCACCTAATTAGGATACTTTCCTCTCCGATTAGGCGACTCCACCAGAAACAACAAGAAATGAAGTTTGACTGGCTCTGAGGATAGTTTGATAGAAATGCAAACTTAGGTATTTATATACCAAGGATGTTTGGATATCAAGGAATTTCCAAAACCGAAAATATTCTCAAGATATGCAATAAATGGCAAGATTTGATTTTCCTAATTCCAAAATAAATGCTTTTCCAATATTTCCGAAATCTCTCAATACAAAATCTATAATTAGTAAATGCACATTACTAAGTTTTATTCTCTAGAGATATGCATTTAATTGCTGGTAATTAAAGCATATAAAACCAAAAACCTTAATTAAAAGATTCTTAATTTATCTCGGCACATGATCTTTTTGAGTACTAAGGAATATCTTTGAACAATAAATGATAAGAGTTATTGTACGTGTTCAAAGTATGTTGACATCTCTTCACTGTAAATCCTTATTCATATTCACATGGATTTACATTCTTGGAATCGGTCATACCACACTTCCAAAGAAGTTTAGAATTGGTTTCCCTGTATTCCAAGACAACTATGTGATTGATCAAATATCAAATCACATACATAGGTTCAATCGGTTTTACCAATCGCTAGGATCGGTTACACCTTAATATGGAAATACTTATGATCGGTCACACAAGTTACCAGGACCGATTACATCAGTTACTAGGGTCAGTTCCACATTCCCATGGTATTGCTTGTGATCGGTCACATCAGTTACCAGGACCGGTTACACCATTTACCAGGACCGGTTACCAATTACAAGGATCGATTACGGAACACTTGTGATCGGTCACACCAATTACATCATACCATCACATGGTGATTACTTAGGATCGGTTACACCAATTAATAAAACCATCCATACCAAATCATAAGTCAGGAATTGTGATTAGTTATACCAAGATACATAACCAAGGTTAAGATCGGTTCTACCATCTCACACATATTGGTCATCCAAATATTTACAATGAATATTCCGAACCAATAAGCCTAATGATTTCCCTTTCGATTCACAAAACAAGTTCATGAATGTACTTCCTTTAAACAAATGTAAAACATTGTTTCCTAGGATGAAATCTTCACCATAACCCATTCACATAATCATAACAGTATATACAAGATTATATCAATGTCATAACTACAAAGTTCAAAAGATTAGCGTTATACTTCGTAGTCTAATTCCCTAATACTATGATCATACAATTATTACCATGTCACATCACTAGAGTATTGTACAATATGTACAGTATATACAGATTCACAATTATGTTTTCAATATAACACGACTTGAAAGATACGTTAGGAATGAAACAGTTCGAGTCAATATTACTAACTCAAGTGGAAGGATGGTGTCGTCATTGTAGTTCGTTACTTCTTCATATTCTTCAGGTCTTAGGAGTAATACTTGTATGTATCAACATTCCTAGACTTTCTACTCTAACCTAAACGAAGTTGACTCTAGTATATAATCAAGCGACTTTAGATGAATTTTGACACACTAAAATATGACAACCAAACTTGACAAACCAACGCTTGGTGAGTTCAACGGAGCTATGCTCTAACAATCTCCCCATTTGTCAATTTTAGTGACAAAACTCTTATTACATATGGATAAACAAATTACAAAAGAATTCATTTTACATACGCTTGATTCCAAGTTTCAACAACACAATAACCTGCATATAATAAATCAATAAATGTCGTTGTTGACATTTGAATAACAAAAGCTTTTACTCCCACTAAAGGTAAGCTAGGTACATATTCAATCCGAACATCTTTGTTAGTCTTCTTTTTGTAGTCAAAAATACTACAACGGCAATATATATGATATGTTTCTCCCCCTTAGTCAATGCTTTACTCTTTCGTTAGATATAACGTTTAAGCACAATTGTGCATTCCTTAGTGATTGAAAAAATCACTTGTTTACTCCATATATTTCTTCGCCTTTTTGTCACAAAATGGCAAAGGTTCGAGCAAATAAATGACAAACCGAAAGGATCTTACAAATCTAAAAGACTTGTAAACAACCTATAAGAGTTAAGAACGAAGGTTTCACATACCACTTTAGATAACCAATATTAAAACCGAAACTACAAGTAATTTAGTTTTAATATGTTATCAAGGAAACAATTGTCGAAGCAATTTTCCCTAATAGTTTAACAAATCGACTAAGAAACTTAATTCCCTTGTTAAACCGATTGCATATGTGCAATCGCTTATTTCGATAAGACCAAAATAAAGATCAGAATTAACTTTATTTCTCTCATCAGGCTCTAATTATTCTGACAATAACTTAGACCTTTCCCTTTAGATAAGACAAACACTAGGTTAGTTAACTAGTTTTTCTTGGAAAGGTATTCGATTAGACTTGAATAACCGAATCCTCCAATTTTATATGTCTAACTAAGATCATAATTAACATAGTTTATCTTATCTGGAATCGATTTGGACTAAAAAAATGATCCCGTATTTTGTTAGGCCATAAAAAATACATACAAACCAAAATAAATTGACTTGCGCAATTATTTTCTTAACCGGAAGCAATTGAAATGAACATAGACATTATAGCACCACAATTGCATCGAACTTCGTTAAGCAAAAACACTTGACACCCAACAATAAAGAAGATACGAAACAATAATCCAAATAAATTGACACGGTTTTTCTTAACCGGAAACAATTGAATCATACATACACACACATCCACACACAATAATGAAACATATCAATTGTACCGAAATTTTGTTAAGAAAAACCAAAATATATGCAATATAAACAGGATTTTCTTAAACAGGAAAATGATTAACTAACAAATTCGTTACCTCAAATTCCGCATTCTCTTCTCCCCAGAAAGATATATCATTAAGCGCAAGTTCAAATAAGAACTCTCCCCCTGTGTATTTTCATTGTTAGATCATTGCTCGGTTGAACTCGCAAGCGTTGCTATCTCAAGCTTGTTTGTCAAGTTTAGTTGATCAAAACTATAAGTCTTGATTTCTAGTCTACTTATAACTATGTCTCGGATTAGGATATAATGTGTAGTTAAGCTTTAGACTTCACGGCGTTCATCAATTGAAGACGAAGGTCTACTAAGGAGATCTTGGAGGAACTTCATCAACAAAAGGTTTGTGGAGACTAAAACTTATCTATCACTTAGAACTCTATTTTATTCTACCTCCTAATGAGACTAAGTCGTATAGCTATATAGACTTTTATATTATACACATTTGATATTTCGAGCTGAGTTTAACTCGGTTATTTATTTCTCGAAATATGTCTTGGAAGATTTTTGCTTTAGCTACGTTCATCATATTCTTGACGAGTTTAGTTGGAAACAATTTATTTGTTGGAAACTAAATAATAAGTCAAAACATGATCATGTGAAAATTTCCTTGAAACATCTTACATGATTTGTGTGTAACAGTTATTTGATGTCGACTCGGAAAGTTTCGTACTTGAAAATTACTTATAAGCTAATAGTTTGTATGAGACAAGTATTGTCATCTTCTAAGGATGTTTCAATGATTGAAATGGGTCTTTAGAACAAAAACCTTTTTCTGGATACATCACAGTATGCGTACCTAGTATGCAAACTGTTTTGGTATGATTCAGGTCCGGGAACCTTGTTTGCATACCTAGTATGCGAACGGTTTGAACTGTTAAAGTCCATGAACCAAGTTTATATACCAGTATGCGAATGGTTCTACCTGAACTAGGTTTGGGACTGTTTTTTGCATACCCGTTTGCAAACGGCTAGATAAGACCAAAGTCTAAAAGCTATAGTTTGCATACCTTTTTGCAAACTGTGGCTTAATGTTCATGAATTGATTCTTATATAAGTACTTTGTACGATTACGAATCAATCCGATTTTGTTTCAATTGTTTCATATATACATCTATGAGATAGTGAACAATTAAAAAATTCTATGTGAAACACAATTAGATTCATTTGATTATCTTCCGTGATTGATTGATCATCATAGTTGATCTATATGTGTTAGATGAATGTGGTTAGGACAAAAATGTTCATATGGTTACTTCGGTTAACTATTATTGAGCCAACTTAATATACACGTTTATGTACAGTTACCCATATCTAAATGAAGTATATTTTATTTGTGTGTAACAAGCTAAGACCATCTACCGATGGAGAGATATTGCTTTGGTTTTAAGCAAACTTAGCTTGAATCTTAAACCATGTTTTCATCTAACGGTGAACATTAAATGTTTTGGTACTAAGCTATCTTAGCTTTGATTGAAAGCAAAACATGATTTGAAAGACTATATAAGGGAGAACTCTAGCAACTAGAAAACCTAATCTCGGCACTTTCTTGTGTCCTAGTTGCGACTAGAGTCGATTCGTCTTTAACCTAGGTTTTTCCAAAACCATTATAGGTTAACGACTTGAAGACTTCATTTGGGATTTTTGAATCCAGTTGCAACTATTTTTTATGTATTTGCATGCTCTGATCTTACTTGTTCTATCGTATTGAGTACTATTTTCTCTAAGATTTTCTCGATGTTTATCTTCGATAGGTAAGATATAAAAAGTAATCATAAAGCTCTTCGTCTCATTCTTTGTGATTCCACAATAACTTCTTCTACTACGATGTAGTTAAGTTATTGTGAGGTTATTGATATTTCTAGGCTTCTCTCCGGGAGTATAAAACCGGTCCTGTTCACCTTAATTTATTAAAAGACGGAACAAAATCTTCGTAGGTATTTCTATGGGAGACATATTTATCTATCAGAATAAACTTGTCTGTGGGAGACAGATTTGTTTATAACTTTGGGTCGTAGAAACTCTTAGTTGTGGGTGAGATCAGCTAAGATAATCAAGTGCGCAGAATCCAACATGGTTCTAGAGGCGTAAGGAACACGACTGTACCTTAATCGGTGTGAGACTTGGTTAGGGATCAACTACATTCCAGTCCGAAGTTAACTTGAAGTAGGCTAGTGTCTGTAGCACCTTAATACAATGTGGTTTTTAAATTTGGACTAGGTCCCGAGGTTTTTCTGCATTTGCGGTTTCCTCGCTAACAAAAATTCTGGTGTCTGTGTTATTTCTTTTCCGCATTATATTTGTTTATATAATTGAAATATCACAGGTTATGCATAGTTCAATCAATTGGTAAATCTGACCTTGATTTTTGGATAAGAATTGATTGACACTTGGGCATTAGTCTTTGGTACCGTCCAAGTTATTTCTCATATCAATTGAGCTCACAGATTTATATTTGTTCGATTGCAGATTATATTGAGAAATTGAGATATAACTCTTTGATATATTTCTTGGTTGAGGTCGCTTTATAAGATGGTGCTCTCGGAATTATATTGGAGTTAGTCCATACAGATTTCCAAACGAAATATTGGGTGTGGTTATTATACCCTCGCTTTTTCAATTGGTATCATAGCAGGAAAACACGATAAACCTAATAAGTTTGTGTTTGTTTGATCCTAAAGACCATCCTGATGGAAAATCACTTTGGGAAACTTGTTCTGTGCATCTGTAACGCACACTAGAAATCCTCAAAGATTATTCAAAGGTTATTCTCCTCAAGACCTCTGGTCTCTCAAGATAATCTTGAGTCATCTAAGACATTAGAAATCTTAGATGATGGAAAACAATCCAAAGGAAAAAAATAAAGGTTCCTTTAAAAAGGTCCGTTGCAGGAAACGTGTGAACAAAAGCTCAAGGATATGGAACCTCACTAGACTGGTTTTCAATCTATTTGAGGAATACTATCATGATGGATCAATCGACAAAGATCTATTTAAGGCTTTCGAAAACGTTTTTTAATCGCTGGAACGACTAATTTCGATTAAGGAAAAGGTTTGTACTGGTGAAAAATCCGATTATGTCATCTCATGTATACATGCCATGCGTTCGGGTATTGTTAACAACTTAGGTAAAATCGATAAAAATGTTTCTGTTGTTTTTGTTGCAAGTTCCAGACGTCGGAAAACACCTTTCCTTAATCATAAGAAAAAGAAGTCAAAAGATTCAATTAACCCTTAGTATTGTCATTATTATGATCATACTTCTGCTACATTTCACAAATATCAACTATAGATGGTGCATGAGGGATATTTTTTCCATCTAGCCTCTTGGTAACAAGATTGGATCTACCCCATATGTATATAACTTAAGATGGGGCAAGTAACAGTTTGATTAACTTTGTAATTTTTATGTGTATTATGGGTTTGTTATGCTTTTGAAATGTAAAATACTTCTTTACAAGAAAAGCTCCTTTTGAAAAAAAATCTGTCCACCCGAGGTTAAATAATGTCATATAGTTTTCCTCGGTGTGTGAATATCATGGTTCAGGATTTAGAGTTGAAATCATGTTTCCTTTTATGGTTCACGGTACATGAACGTGTCCAAGCCCACTACCGGGTTTATAAGGTTTTCAGTATGCGTACCCTTATTCTTTTCCTCTTCGTCCGCGTACGTGAACAAGGGAGATTTTAGGGTTCACGTATCAACTCCATTAAAATCAATTTTGGAGGTCTAAAAGAGGCAAAAGCTTTTCATCATATTCAAGGAGCATATCAAGTAAGATTTTCCTTCTCTCTTGTTTCTCAATTTTAAGGTTTCATGGGGAAAATAAATAATGATGATAAGAATTCTAAGAAGATGTCAAAAAATCTTGTTTCATCTTCTCTTATGAATATGAACATACCAAGTGACCAAGACTTTATTAAAATTAAATTCATCGGTAATTCTAGTAGTATATCGTTGAAAATATTTCTTCTAGGGGATTCATACTAGAGAATAAATTGGTAGAGGAAAGTGGTCATAAAGAAGATTTGGTGTGTTTTGAGAAGTATAATAATCTTGGTAACATCTTTAATGGTCTTGGTGAAGGTTTTGACACTCTCATAAGAATCTTTTATGCTAACATCCATGATGTTAACCTTGATTCCTTAGAATTCAAGACTATGATAAATAGGAAAAGGATTCTTATTGATAGAGAATTGTTTCAAAGATTACCAAAATTCCATTGGGTAATCTTCGCCTTCCTTGACCAAGAGGAGAAAGACCATCGTGTGAAACCATTTCCAATGGTCTTTGTGGCAAGAATGTTGATCGGATAGAAGGTAAATTTCCTACCCATGTTCTTAGTCTTGCTTTGATGGTTTTCGGAAAACTTGGCATTTCTAATCTTTGTCCCTCCACAATTGAGAACTCTCAGTGGAGTTGTAAATTTGCGGAGTTGGTCTATTTCCTTGAATTGGGTGTACAAAGTCTTGATATTTGTGGATTTATCATTCTTCAATAGTCTTAATGACGTCATCCAATAAGAAGTTAGGCTTTTCATGCTTGATTGGGAAAATATGTAGTGCACATTCCATTTCTCCCATTGGCAACTCTATTGGAACTCCCAAACTAGTTCATCCCTGTATCTTCAAACGTATGAAGATGAATATCTATAAAAGACAAATATGTGACTCTCCTGACGGTTCTTGTTATCCTACTACCTTGAGTATTCTTCATAAAATTCGCAAGGGTGTTCGTAAGATAAATTCCAAGGTGAAATGTGCGCAAGAACAATTATGTGTGATTTCTACAAAGTTCCCCAAAATCAAGGAAAAAATGGAAAAAGTTCAAGTCTCTTGGATGGATTCCGATGATGATTAATTTCTCTAAATCTTATCATTCTTATTTTGTCTAGGAAATTTCTTATGAGAATTTATTCTTGTGTTTAAGGTGGTAGGATAACTAGGGTTTAGAATAGCAAATATTATGGTTACTGAAAATGCAGGGTTTAAAAAAACTAAAAGAATGTCCAAGTCCAAAGTTCAAAAAGATAAAGTGCAAAAGAAAAAGAAAATTACAAGAATAGAGAAATCCTAATACAATCTAAAAATAAATAAATAAAATAAACTCTCTCTATTTTTTTTTTATATAAAACAAATCCCTTTTTTTTAAAGTAATCTTCTTCTTTTGTTCCTTTCGCTTCGCCTTTTACTCCAAGTCTTTTAAGTATTCACCAAAAGCTTTGGAAATTTTTCTTTCGCTCCGAATTCTAAATTCTGTAAGGAAAAGACAAAAAACAAAAACGAAAAGAAGAATAAATACATTTTCTACAGTGATTTTTGAACAGTAAATTTGACTTTTCTACATTGATTTTTTTTTTTGAATAGTAAAGATAGAAACCTCAGCTACACCGCTACCGAGTCCCCGGCAACGGCTCCAAAAACTTGGTAGGCTTAGAAAAGTAACCTACAAACTAAACTGCAAGTGCATAGTGTTGGTTTGCAACACAAGGCAAGCACAGGTCGAACCACAGAGACGGGGTGGGTGTTAAGATGATTCTAAGGAATTGCTACAACTGATTTAGAGCAAGATTGTAACAAAAAGGGGGGTTGTTTGTTTTGCTGATACGGCTAGATGATTTTCAAGTGACTGAAATGATAAAACTGAATGTAAAGCATATTGTGAACACTGATTGAGAAGCACTAGGGTGATTGAATCCACCTCCTAATCCTATACTAAGGTAATACAATTCAACCTATGTTCTTGTACCTTCCCTGAAGGCTGCAGGTAGATGAATGATCAACTAACTTCACTAATTCACCCCTAGTATCAATTGTCTTCTTACAGTACAATTGATCACAGACTAATTAGCTCACCCCTAGTATCAACTAATTTCACTAGCTCTCCCCTAGTATTAACTGTCTTCTTACAATACAACTAATCACAGGTTAACTTGCTCAATTAACTAACTAATCATTCCTAAAACCATGAAGCACATCAAGAACACAAACATGAAAATGAATTAACTCAACATGAAATCAGGGGTTTCATCTACACCCTAGCAGATGAATTTATAACATGATAACAATGATTAAAACACAATGAAATTTAGGAAAACAAATTGAAACCGGTAAAATTCGGTGTCCCCTCTGATGATGTGTTTGAGCCCTATTTATAGGGGAGAAAACACGACCATTTCTTCATCTGTTTAACTCGAGCTCTTCTCTGTTTCTACACGTGCATGGCAGCATCACACCCATGCCTTCACGTTCTCACCAACATCCTGTCATGATTGCCATCACTGCACAGTTCATTCACCAACAGCTCGAGCTCCATTCTCAAAATGACTTTTTATTTTATTTTTTATTTTCTCTTTTGGTCTCTACAACCGCATGTGATGGGTGTTTCATGCTCACGTTCTCCTTCTTTTCTTATTTCTTTTGCTTTCTTTCCTCTACCGATAACCCATCATTCCTGGCACGTTTCCAGCTCGACTACAACCATTCATCATCACGGTCACTGCCAAGCCAACATCGAGATCCATCATTTTCCAGCGAACAACAAGCTCCACCCGTATCATCTCCATGTTCTTTCTCTTCCAGGCCTGAGCTATCTTCATATCCTCCGTCTTCCATTATACTCGCGGGTATAGCATGCATCAACAACAAAGACCCTGAGAACTCGAGTTCTCCATGCATGCCATCACCGGTCCCTGTATTCTTCACGTGCTTCACCAACAGCCTTGCTGTTCTTTCTCTTGCTTTCTCGTTCTCTTTTCTTTCTTTTCTTCTTTTGTCGGGAAGCATGCTCATGCCAGCAAGCTTGTGCTTGATCTCCTTCACGTGCTCGCCTCTGCCATCATTGCCACAACTCGAGCTCTATCCTCATCACTCATATTTCCCTGTTTCACGTTCACTGCCATCGCCAGTAGCTCGATCTCATCATCACTTCCAACAACTCTCGATCAGTCTTCTCTTTCACCGAACATAGCTCATCACAGCAGCATCACGACGATGGCAGCAAGCCTACTAACTTTCCTTCTCTGCCATTATCCCGAGCTCTCTGTTACAGTTCAATGGAGAAGATATGAAGGTGGCCTTTAGGAATAGTTTGGGCGCCTTTAGCAATATTCAAAATAATGGTAGCCCCTTAACAATATGACTGACTGCCTTTAGCACTTCCTTTGAAAATGTCTGCCCTTAACATGAACGTGTCCCTTAGCGAACAGTAAGGGTGGGAATAGTATTTTCCATTGTAAAATGACCATTTTGCCCCTTTTCTTGATTCGCCCATAACTTTTTCATACGAACTCCGAATGACTCCGTTCTTTCGCCGTTGGCTTCGCCTTCTCGTCCTCCAAAATGTGTTCTCTGTCAATTTCCATCCTCAATTCATCCAAGCTTTATTTAGTACCTAAAAACATAAAGTTAATTAATACAAATATTTATTCTTGAAAACAGAGAAAATACAGAATTTGGGATAATATCTTATTTTAAAGCGCAAAAGATGAGTTAAATGCCAATAAAAAGGTGTCGAAATATGCAATATTTTGCAGTCATCAAATACCCCCAAACCTGAATTTTACTTGTCCTCAAGTGAAACAGAAATTAAGAAATCCTAACTATACCACTGTCGCTGGTCTCTCGAATGCATTTAGCATATGCACTAAGCCTTTAAACCCCTAGGTGTCCCTAGTGGACGAGTTGTAGTCTCGTGAAGGTTTACCAGAGGTGTACCTACAAAACCTTCTCCAATTTCAGAGTGTAAAAGAGTCTCAAACATCCAAGGAGCTATGAGGACATAGGGTTTCTGCATGCTAGTAACACAAAGTTAGAACTACCAAAGAACGAATTCTCATCCTTAAGAGTTGAGCGAGAAATAACCATACCATATGAAAGAATTCGGGTTCGAGAATAATCACAAGCCTCGACTTCTGCCTCACCAATATGGTTTTATGATAATTGCACTCAAAAAGACCGCTTTTTAGTCTCTCATGTGTGCAGACAGGAATAAAGAGAGAAATCATGCACACATTGATGGTGGGAAGGAGAACCTTCCGAAATAATTTCTGGAGACTCCACTGAATTGTGGACAAAAAGAATCTTTTTCTGATGATCTCTAAGAAAGGAAATCAATCATTAGCAAGGATGGGAGTACTCACTTACCTTCACATTTGATCGGAAATCAACACCACTCTCACAGCATCCATAAAAATGTCTTCAATCTTCGGTCTTCAACTGTTGATGATGAACTTCTGAACTTCAAAAACTTGACAATTTGTAACTTTTCTCTTCAATTTCCTTGTTGCTTGGAATTTTCTTCTTGAATTCTTCTTCTTTACCATGGTGGTATCAAAACTAAACTAAGAAAATAAACTTCAATATTATTTTTGATTTTTTTTTTTTTGTTTTTTTAAATTAAACATGAAATGAAAATAACAACAAAATCAATGAAACTACTAACTCCACGGATGAAAGACTTTATTACTCACAACTTGTATTGTCTTGATTTCATAAACTTCACTAATTCTCATCTTATTTTCTTTTCTTTTCTCTTGTAAAACACCTCTTCAAATGTGTATAGAATTCTGCTCTTTGTACTGTATTGTTGCATGTAAACCTTGGAATAATTTTTGATGTTGCTCTGCTCGTTGATAATGATGTGTTTCTATGGATCTGTTGATGTTGTTGAGAGAGAGAGAGTGATGCTAATTGCTCATCGAACTACAAGAAGGAGTTTTCATCTTTAAATGTCATCCTTATGATTGACAAAATTAGCACTCAAGAGATCAAAAATAGTGCTAAAAGTGGTGCAAAGTTGGGTAGCTCACCATTCCTACCTGGAATTGACGTACGGTGACACACACTCTAAAAGATTTTTTAGAAAGTCACAAAAATTGAAGGTCGGTGCCTCGCTTGATGTAAAAATGAGTGGTCTCCACTATGGGTGATCACAATTCTACTACCGAATATCTTTGCAGCACCTAATTTGCCCTCCGGCATGGTTAAATCCAACTTTAACGCTCTAATCAACTAAGAAACCCGATTGTGTTCTCCAGTACTTCCAAGTTCAGTTATTTCGGTCAGACTCTCTATGTAAACATAGATAGAAGCATTCTAGTGACTCTAAGATCTCTAAAAGTTGGAGGGTTTATGCAAATATTTACAAAAATTTTAGATTTTTTTTTTTGAAATATATATATATATATATTTTATTAAGAAAAACTAACAACGCTATATGCAAAACACACCCCCAAACCTAAATCTAACATTGTCCTCAATGTTTCAAAATATGATCAGAATTACAACAACATACCAGGAGAACAAGGCAGAGCAGATTTAAAGGAAAGAGATTACCAGATGCAAAAGGATGGTGCTAAACCATTAGTGGATGAATGCGTTGAAAGAAAACAACAATAGCACATGACAAACAGTTTGGTTAGCACACAAATGTATCAAGGAGATTCAGAAATTACCTCCTAGATTATACAATGATGACTCACCATATACTAACAATCGAAAGAGTTGAGGATCAACCCAAAATACGGAGTGCAGAAACATCAACAACCTTACACATATATAACATGAAAATGCAAGTAAGACTGCATATGTGAACGAGTTACCCCCAAACAAAACTTGTCAACAAATGTGTTTTTGAGCACAAAATCTTGCAATTTTAGAGGTACATCACGCACAAGGTCTAGCTCATAATGAACTGTGTTAGGAATGGGAAGAGATACACCTTCCAACTGTGGTTCCTTAAACATATTATATTTGGATGCAAAATAGTCCAAGAGGACTTCAGAGGCACACAGTTCCAATCCTAGATTAGGTACTCTTAGAAAAGTAGGTTTAACAATATATTTACAAACCAAATCTAGGTTCGGTGCAAGATTACCAGTTTATGACATGAGCAGGGCGGTAGGCACATCATTATTAGTCACATCAATAACTGTTACATCATCTGCCAGTATCGCAGTATGCTCACATTCATAGAACAATTCATCAAGACCCAAATAAGTATTATGATCATCCAAAGTTTTATTCTCATGCATGGACACATCGAAAGAGACATCACAATGTGACATAGGCAGAGAATCAGACACGTCAATAATATTCTCATGCATAGAATCATTAGTGTCAACAGAAGATTTAACATTACCTATGTCATGCTCATCTTCACAGAATAACTTCACAGGCTCAAGTTCAGTAACAACATCACATGTATATGGAATACTAGAAGAAACATCATTTATGAAGGTCGAGGCCGAGAAGCCTAATTTCTCTGAACCCAAAGGTTCCACAATATTTTCAGAATAAATATGTTCTTCTACCATAACATCATCATCATTATCATCAAAAATACATGAATGCAATGTCATATTCAAAACCATAGTGTCTCTATTCCACTCATTTACCTCTAGATTAGGCTCATTTTCAACATTAGTATCCTGAGTAGGACTAAACACACTATTTTCATAATGAAATTCATTAGGACTGACAAACATTTCACCTTCAAATTCCTCCCTCTCCTCATTTAGTGCATCACATATTTGATCCAGTTTGAGTTCTAAACTCGTAAACCTTTGGTCAGTTAACTTTTGATATTGCACAATGTTTTGATTCATTTCTAGAGTTTCTTTAAGTTGTTCAATGAAAAGAGGTTGTTCAACAGTTGGCATCCTCATTTCAGATGGGTAGTTAGTGCATGATTGAGCATGAGGGTTACTGACAAATGGAAATTCAGGGGTTTATCAATATGGAGTACCTTGGAAATGGTCACCATCAGTCCATGCAAAATTTGGGTCATCTATGGATTCACAAGTCTGCCAGTAGAAGTTATTTTCATGCATTTGATAGAAACAATTAACATGGTCTTCCCTAGATTGCCTAAAATCATGCAAAATATAGCAGTTCTCAGCAGGATGGCCTAAGCTACCACATAAGGTACAAGCATACATTTCAGATTGCCTAGGTGAATTAGATTCGACAGATTTCTCATGTAATTGCATTTCTAAAGCTACGGTTTGAGCTTCTAACTGATCCAAAAGTGATGATTGTGAGAGTTGGGTATTATAAAGATGTTCACTGTCACCTTGTGGTGGGTTATACATGTGTGAATAGTTATTAGGGTCCATGTATTGATGCTCAGGACTGTGAAAATATCCATAATAATCCATATAACTATTGACATCATGGTCTATGGGAGGTTCATAACGTGCAACATGCCCGTAAGCAAGTGATCTAATCGCTGATTTCTCATCCCCATTTGCAGACCAAAATCCTGACATGATCTCTACCTAGCACTAGGCTTGTTGCAGATATTGGGATGTACACAGTGATATAACAATTCAGCCACTACAGGGTCATGCATTATTGTTGCAAGGTTGGATAATACTCAGCAAGGTTGCTAGTTTATCAAGCATTCATTATGAGAACATTCGTCAATATGTTATAACACTCATACAACCAATTTAGGGGAAGAAAATACTCATGCAATCTCAAACAAGGCTGACTCCACCAAATTAAACCTACCGATTTCTAGCAAACAAAAAGCATGATGGCTCCACTTAGATTGTTTTCTAGACCATCTTCTAATCATTCGAAAGGGAATTCGTTACAATCGGAGCAAACCCCTCTAGAATCAATCCAAGTTTAAGTAAATTGAATAGAAGCGAGGGAAGCTGTTGGAGCTTTGATACCCAAGGCCTCACTGTATTACAAGGCGGCGCAGTCACGCATTCAACTCACAGAAACCATCATGAACTTCGAAGTATGCTTAAAGAGTAACCAATATTTTTCGAATGACTTTCCTACTAAGCTCGTTACCCCATAGGTCTCGTTCTATTCCAAATTTTAAAGCTTAGGTTCGCGTTAGGTATCGTTTTCCTAAGGCGGTCAAGAAGAAAACGGTGATGAAATCCAAACCCTTATCTTGTATGGCCAGTCCTTGCCCTTTACTAGGAAATTAAAGCAGCCGTATTCAAGTCCTCTACATATATGCAAACGAAGGAATACAGTAACTCGCTAACATAGGATTCGCGAGTGTTTCGACAAACTTACCTCCCGTACCAGACGGGGGATGAACCATTGTAGTCAACTCGGGCCACGAATCCTATGTCATGTACGAACCCGAGGGGCTGAGGTGATATTGTAATCACCGTCCTTCTCTGCAAATAGTTTAATATTTAATACGACCCTTCCGTAGGGTTTAAAAAAAATAAAAGAATGTCCAAGTCCAAACTTCAAAAAGATAAAGTGCAAAAGAAAATTTTTTTTACAAGAGTAGAGAAATCCTAATAAAATCTAAAAATAAATAAATAAAATAAACTTTTTTTTTATTAAGAAAAACTAACAACTCTATATGCAAAACAGGGATTTCTGAAGATACAAAGTTTATCATTTTTGGACACGTGGTTCAAAAGATATTTCAGTTTAAAGTTTTTATTTATTTATTTTTATTAAGAGAAAAAAAACAGAGAAAAAAAAGCCTTTCTACCACTATTAAAATATTATGACATCATTAATGACGTCACCCCACGTGGGTATTGTCCACTCTAGGACCAAACAGTAATATTTAGGACCAAACAATAATATATATTTAAGAAAATGACCAAATAGACAGTTGACTAGGTCAACAAGACCAAACTAACTCAATTATATTTTTTCTAAGACTATATAGTAATTACATTTATAGAGAGGTAGTCAATTGAGATTTCAAATGACTTTCAGGAAGTTTCCAAATCTATTGTTATTCCATAGAGAATTCTGAAAAGTCTCCTAATGTATTTTCTTATTTGGTAGAGACTTTTTTTAAGTCGTTTCTGGAACCCCATGTTATTGGATTAGGATTTAGTAAGAGTCACTCCAACACCCCTGTTATTCGAGAGAGAATTAAAAGTCATTGATTTGTAAATTTAAGAGATTTGGGGAGACTTTTTTATGAAAATAGGCATGGTAGAAATCTACCCTCAAGAGGTGATATTTTGGGAGACTTGAAAATTTAGGGAATATTTGTTTTTGAGAGTAGGACCAATTTTTTTTATTTTTTTGTTTGAGCTGATAACGAAGGGATGAGCATTTGCGCAATAATACAACCGACCTCATCTGAATATATTGAACATCTTCTCCCTTTTGTTCGTTTCCATCGTGTATACCGACCGATATTTCTCTTGTGACTTCAAAGGACATCTCCTCCGATAAAATAACGAAAATATGCTGACCAATAATGAGATAGCATAGAAAATAAAAAATATGTGGGATGACTGAAAACTTAGGCATAGGACAACAATAAGATTTATTCTGACGACGAAAAATATCTTACTAGGTATTTAAGGTACTTTTATTAACGTGCATAACAAAAAAAATCGGTAGATGTTTCAAATTTTTAGTTAGTGTTTGAGGGTGAAAATGGTTTCTGTTGATTTCGGTAATTTCGAGTGTATGGGTGAGAAACGAATTTAAACCCTAAATAATGTACTGCATGGGAGTGCTTTAGATTCGAGAGATCAATCTGTACAAGTCCGACCTAAACCAAGAATTGTTCGTTCCAGATTTGCCTCAGTCACAAAGTGAAGGAGAATGGTTGGTTTTGGGGAGGGAAGCAAGGAAAGTGATGAGACCAGAATAGTTGATTTCTGGAAGAGTAGTGTTTTCTACGACTTGTATCAGAAAGTGGGAAGCTAACAAATGGAAAGCTATCAAATGTTTTCTGAGTGTTGTATGCTCCTGAATGAACTTGTTGTTCGGTGGAAATATGTAAGACCTTTTTATACAAGTCGAAGTGAAACGTACTTTGGTCTCATTAAGGAATGGAAAAATGGGTGAGTAAATGGGAGGAGGTGGTAACCGTTAACGCATGGAATTGATGTTCCATAAAAAGAGTGTTTCACAATTAACTCCTTGTATTTACTAACCGCCTCATTCTTATGACACTTCCTTATGACGGGCGTATTGCACGCTGCATGTTGTAAACCGCCAAACCAATGCCCAAAGAGGATCCCCCAGTTTGTGATACGCGTTGATGTCTCGAATGTCTTTGTGGAAAACATGTAATATATTGTTGTTGCCTGGCAAGTCGATCTTGGGAGACTTGCTAGCTTGGTGACCTTCGACGGTCGATATTTTGCATCTTAAAAGGAAATGTAGCCGTTGATCATCACACGCTTTCGATTTTGGTGACCGCATAGTGAAGGCCAGCATGGTGGCGCGGTTAGGTCGTCATGCCATTGGCATGGCATGCCTTGTCATGGTTTGGCATGGACAAACTAGGGTTTAAGGTCAAAGGTTACCATATGTTGTCTGGTAACCTTGGACGGATAGGATTTGGTCCTGAGATTGAAGGGCGGCCGTTGATTGTCGCACGCCTTCGTTTTGGTAGCCGCATAGGGAATGCAAGCATGGTGGCGCGGCTAGGTCGGCATGCCATTGGCATGGCATTCCTTGGCGTGGTTTGGTGTGGTCAAACTAGGGTTTCAGGTCAAAGGTTACCATGTGTTGTCTGGTAACCTTGGACGGCTAGGATTTTCTCTTGATATTGAAGGGAGACCATTGATTGTCGCACGCCTTTGTTTTGGTAGCCGCATAGGGAAGTCCGGCATGGTGGCACGGCTAGGTCGGCATGCCTTGTCGCGGTTTGGTTTGGCCAAACTAGGGTTTTGGGTCAAAGGTTACCATGTGTTGTCTGGTAACCTTGAACGAGTAGGATTTTCTCCTGTGATTGAAGGGTGACTGTTGATTGTTGCACGCCTTCGTTTTGGTAGCCACATAGGGAAGTCCGGCAAGGTGGCGTGGCTCGGTCGGCATGGGGCCATGGAAAGATGTGTTTGGCATGGCTCAGTGGGGGTCAAGGGATTGGCATGAACGGTTTGGCTTGGTATAGTGGGGCCAAGGGCTTGGCATGCCATGAGCGCATGGTGCGGCTAGCATGGCTAGGGCCAAGGCAAGGTACGGTTTGTCTTGGAATGGTGGGGCCAAAAGTTTGGCATGGACCGTTTGGCTTGGCATGCCATGAGCGCATGGTGAGGCTAGCATGGCTAGGGCCAAGGCAAGGTGAGGTTTGGATTGGCATGGAGGGGCCAAGGGTTTGGCGTGAGCAAGCTAGAATCGTGACCAAGCTAGGATCATTACCAAGCTAGGGTTTTGGGTCAATAGTTACCATGTGTTGTCTTCTTTGTTCAGGACGGCGTCATAATTCCTGATTCGGATGCTGATGAATCGGGATATTCTCCTCAAAAGGTTTCTGAGAAAACCCTCGAGGAATACGCCGCGTTTGATGAAACTAAAACAGCCTCCGGAGTAGGCGCCGAAACTGTTTTCGGCGATATCGTACGGGTCATGGTGGCATATGTTGGACCGGTTATTGATGCAGGTGTCGGGAAATAGACGGGTGTTGTTGCTGCTGAGGTGGGTTCAGGCTGGGATGTTGAGGTTACTACTGCTAATGCGGCCGTCAGGTGGAACCTTTGCTGCCCGAGAGATTGTTGGGGAAAGTGCTTGAAAAGAGATCTGATCGAGGCGACTCGCGCTCCACCTTTCGATGATTAGCTTTTCCCTTTTATCGTTTCTATTTTTTGTATAGTTGTACCGATATTTTGTAGACTCATCTTTACCTTCTTTGTATTCGTGGCGAAGTTAGGGTTTCGCCAATTAGCATCCAATTTGCGATTTCTCATTTTTTGAATAATTGAATAAGGTATTTCTGACACGGTTTTGGCTTTCTGGTTGTGATATGATAGTTAATGGCTTCTCAATGATTTTGGATTAGTTTGGTGTATTCTTCTGAGATTTGGAAAACCCATTAGGAAAGAAATGTATGTTTTTTTTTTGAATGAAAATGAAACTCCGGAGAAGAATACAAACGGTGTATTCATCACGTGGAAATACAAATATCAAGAGAAAATGTTGAGGTAAATACTAAAGGGAGAGTGGATGGAAAAGTACAGCATTTTAGGGATTGTAAAGCTTGAGACATCGCGAGTGAACTATCATACCTCCCAGCTTGTCTGTGTTGATGAGCTTGCAGTATCATCCTCAAATAACGTCTGCCAACTGATAAGGCTCGTCTTTTTTTTCCTTAGGAAAATCAATCTGAACTGTTATGTTTAACGTCATCTTCCCAACTTGAAACGAGTTCACTTTGACCACTATATCTCCGATTGAAAACGGTTTCAGGTATTGTGCAACCGTTTGAATCTTGGTCTTTTTGGTTTCAATGACATCTTTCAAATCCTTTGAAAAGTGTTTGAATAGCCCAGCGCCCCATTTACATCTCTTGACAGCGTCCGTGCCAGTAATCGCGCTGAGTCCCTATGACGGAATAGGGGAAGAAATGACTGGTTGTAGAGAAGATCGTTCGGCCAGACTTACTTGCATTTGGAATCCACGAGTTAGCGCCAACATGTATTCTCCAGGCGTCCGGGTTCCATCGGTAACTTGTCGATGCGGCAACAAGTTGGATGGTTTGTTGGATATTCTTTCGGGCGTTGACATTGGTAGAGGGTATGTACCCAATTTTGCATTGTTTTCGAGTACCCATAAGTGCCCCAATATCATTTCGTAAACCAGTTCTTTGACAATGTGGAATTTGCCACGCGTTATAGCGTCTCATATCTTAACCTCGAGGTCGATATAGTCGTGCACGTTCAAGGCTTCCCCTTACTGGTTCTCAATCACTGATGGGGATCGGGTAGCCTCTTGTTTCGTAAACCCCGCTGCTTTTAGAGTCTTGAAAGTAATAATGTTGAAGTCAGAGGCCGCATCGATGAGCATGTTGTCGAATTAGATACCTCTTAAATAGGACGTGGTCAGCAGTCCCCAGTTTTCCTTTTCGATTACGCTTGCTGGGAGAGCTTGGGCTCTTGGTGTGGCTTCCATGGAGGAAAAAGCAGTTTGCCCGACACGACACGATTGAGAGCCGCGAAAATATCTTGGCGATTCACCTTGGAAAGGTAGAGAATTTCGCATTCGTGTTGCATCATGGATTGCATAGTCTCATGCACGGAGTCCCCAGAGACCCCAAAATTTCTCACTAGAAGTGGGTCTCGATGTAGTCCCTCGTTTCTAGTTGGAGTTCCCCTGCTTCTATATTTTCTTTGAAGATATGCTTTAGTATGTTGAAATCACTGGTTGGGTGGTGAACAAATCTGTGGTAGTGGCAGTATTTGGGGTTTGCCATCTCATCCTCAGTCGGTGGGCGTCTGGGAGATGGTAGTCTGATAACATCATATTGAATCCATTCTTCTAAGAGATCGATCGCCTCCTCAATGGGAAATGGGAAATCCATGGTATTTCCTTCAGTTTCGTGATGATGCATGGGAGCTTTAGCGGCGACCTTCCGTGGCGGAGTTCCCCGTTGTGTTGGTGCTTCACGTTTAGGCTGCTGGTCTGTAGCTGGGGCCTTCCTTTTCCCTCACTCGTTTACTATGCTCACAGAGGAGGGGCCAGTGTTAAATTGCTTGCTGATAAGACATCTATTCCCGCGAGTTTCGCACATGTCTTCGGTTCTGGTCGACATAGCTCTTTCCAATAATGCTGGTGCTGTCGTTGCGGATCATCTGGAAGCTTCATGGAGTTCGGAGAATGTCTGGAAACGCAAATTCTCTAGAAAAGCGCGGTAAATGGGAGCCATATCGTTGATGCATGTATTCACCAGTTGTTGCTCGGTCACGTTTGGGTCGTGACAATCTAGTGCTTGAACCATGAATCTCTTAACGAAATCATTCGGATGTTCATTGTCCCACTGGTACATTCTTCTTAGGTACGAAAAGGTAACTTGTTCAGACACGAAGAAGTACTTCTTGTAAAATGCGGTAACCATGATACCCCAGTTGGGGATGCTGTTTGGCGCGATGTTATTGTACCACGTGTACGCTCTTCCAGTAAGAGATTTCGAAAACTTTTTCATACGGAGAATGTGATTGTATTCGTGTTTGCCTAGGGATTCAAAAAAGCGAGATACGTGTTCGCGTGCATTTCGGGTGCCATCATACAGGGTGAATTGAGGAGAGGAGTATCCTCTTGGAAGATGAATTCTTTGCATTTCAGATTGGTAAGGAGGTTGATGCTGATGCATATCTATTTCATCATTCTTGATTCGATTCCGGAGAAGTTTCTCCAGATCCTCTCGTGTGACAAAATTGAATGGATGATTTCTTTCCAATGGGGGTATGGCATGAATCTCCTCATCCGCAGATATGCGTTCCGCCGAGGTGCTAGCATCAGGGGTATTGGAGGCATTTCTAAATGTCTCTAGAGGGAATGACTCATGTGGCAGCCACTCTGTCAGGGCTTTGAGAAAGACGAGTACTTCTTTCTGCGTCGAAACCGTATCCGTCTGGGCTCTATCAAGAACCTAATGTCATTCCATCAAATCAGCGATAGTGATATAGGGTCAGCTTCTTATGGTTCCTCCGGTTTCTCATCCCGTTGGTGGGGTAGTTGGAGTCTTAGTGGCGGTTGGAGGCGCCATGCTTGACGAAGCGTTAGCGGCAGCTCTGGCCCTGGTGACTGGTGTCATCACGCTTGAAGGAGCGCTTTCAGTACTGCCTGGATTAACAAGTTGCGCAGGGACATTAGAGGCGGCAGCGGCTCTGGACCTGGTGATTAGCGGTGTTATACCTGAAGGAGTGCTTTCGGTGTTACTGGGGTCAGTAGACGATGTAGTGATATTGTTGGAAGTAGCGTTAACACCAGGGACGGATTCTGCGTTGGTGTTCTCGGCAGCTGATCCGGATCTGAGTTCTACCATGTTGGAGTTATAAGCGAAGTGTGATATCGAAAATTTGGAAATCAATATGGTAACCGATATATTGAGCCTCCCACTGTGGTCGCCAATTGTTTGAGGGTGAAAATGGTTTCTGCTGATTTCGGTAATTTCGAGTATATGGGTGAGAAATGAATTTAAACCGTAAACAATGTACTGCATGAGAGTGCTTTAGATTCGAGAGATCAATATGTACAAGTCCGACCTAAACCAAGAAATTTCCATTCCAGACTTGCCTCGGTCACAAAGTGAAGGAGAATGGTTGGTTTTGGGGAGAGAAAAAAGGAAAGTGATGAGACCAGAATCGTTGATTTCTAGAAGAGTAGTGTTTTCTATGACTTGTATCAGAAAGTGGGAAGCTAACAAATGGAAAGCTAGCAAATGTTTTATGAGTGTTGTATGCTCCTGAATGAACTTGTTGTTCGGTGGAAATAGGTAATACCTTTTTATACAAGTCGAAGTGAAACATACTCTGGTCTCATTAAGGAATGGAAAAATGGGTGAGTAAATGGGAGGAGGTGGTAACCGTTAACGCATGGAATTGATGTTCTATAAAAAGAGTGTTTCACCATTAAATCCTTGTATTTACTAACCGCATCATTCTTATGACACTTCCTTATGACTGGCGTAGTGTACGCCGCACGCTGCAAACCGCCAAACCAATTCCCAAAGAGGATCCCCCAGTTTGTGATACGCGTTGATGTCTCGAATGTCTTTGTGGAAAACATGTAATATATTGTTGTTGCCTGGCAAGTCGAGCTTGGGAGACTTGCTAGCTTGGTGACCTTCGACGGTCGATATTATACATCTTAAGAGGAAAGGTAGCCGTTGATCATCGCAGACTTTCGTTTTTGGTGGCCGCATAGGGAAGGCTATCATGGTGGCACGGCTAGGTCGGCATGCCTTGGCGTGGACAAACTAGGGTTTCGGGTCAAAGGTTACCATGTGTTGTCTGGTAACCTTGGACGACTAGGATTTTCTCCTGAGATTAAAGGGCGGCCGTTGATTATCACACGCCTTCATTTTGGTAGCCGCATAGGGAAGGCCATCATGGTGGCATGGCTAAGTCGGCATTCCATTGGCATGGCATGCCTTGGCGTGGTTTGGTGTGGTCAAACTAGGGTTTCGGGTCAAAGGTTACCATGTATTGTCTGGTAACCTTGGACGGCTAGGATTTGCTCCTGAAATTGAAGAGCAACCGTTGATTATCGCACACCTTCGTTTTGGTAGCCGCATAGGGAAGGCCATCATGGTGGCGCGGATAGGTCGGCATGCCTTGGCGCGGTTTGGTGTGGCCAAACTAGGGTTTCAGGTCAAAGGTTACCATGTGTTGTTTGGTAACCTTGGACGGCTAGGATTTTCTCATGTGATTGAAGGGCGACCGTTGATTGTCGCACGCCTTCGTTTAGGTAGCCGCATAGGGAAGGAAAGTATGGTGGCACGGCTAGGTCGGCATGGGGCCATGACAAGGTGTGTTTGGCTTGGCTCAATGGGGGCCAAGGGCTTGGCATGGACAGTTTAGCTTGGTATGGTGGGGCCAAGGTCTTGGCATGCCATGAGCGCATGGTACGGAAATCATGGCTATGGCCAAGGCAAGGTGCGGTTTGGTTTGGAATGGTGGTGCCAAAGGTTTGGCATGGACGGTTTGGCTTGGCATGGTGAGGCCAAGGGCTTGGCATGCAATGAGCACATGGTGCGGCTAGCATGGCAAGGGCCAAGGAAAGGTGCAGTTTGACTTGGCATGATGGGGCCAAGGGTTTGGCGTGACCAAGCTAGGATCGTGACCAAGATAGGGTTTTGGGTCAAAGGTTACCATGTGTTGTCTGGTAACCTTGGACAGCTAGGATTTGCTCATGTGATTAATGTGAGACCGTTGATTGTCGCATGCCTTCGTTTTGGTAGCTGCATAGGGAAGGCCAGCATGGTGGCGTGGCTAGGTTGGCATGTGGCCATGGCAAGGTGCGTTTGTCTTGGAATGGTGGGGCCAAGGGTTTGGCGTAACCAAGCTAGGATTTTGGCATAGTTTAGGCGCGGCCAAAAATTAGGGTTTGACGTTGGGCCAAAGGTTACCGCGCGTTAGCTGGCGATCTTGGACGGCTAATATTTTCGTATTAGATGGAAAGATGGTCGTTGATTATTGCAGGCCTTTGTTTTGGAAACCAGCATTATGCATGGCGTGTTGGGACGGCAAGCATGATTGGCATGCTTTAGTGTGGAGATGTGGATGACATGGTTTTCCATTGGCACAGTGGTGCTGATGGCTTGGTTGGCATGCCTTTGGCGTGGTAGGCTTGGCTGGAACGGCTTTCCATTGGCACAGGGTTACGACTAGCATGGTTGGCATGCCTTGGCGCGGTAGGTGTGGCTGGCACGGCTTACCATTGGCACAGGGGGTGCGGCTAGCATGGTTGGCATGCCTTGGCGTGGTAGGTGTGGCTGGCACGGCTTTCCATTAGAACGGGGGTACGGATAGCAAGATTGGCATGCCTTGGCATGGTGGATGTGGCTGGCATGGTTTTCCATTGACACATGTGGCGTGGGAATCTGGGTTTTGGCCTATCGAAACCCTAATTAGTAATTAATTAATAAAAAAAGTTACCCTGGTAATTTTCTCGCAGAAATATTAAAGGGTTCAATAAATGCGTTGAAGTCATGTGACGTGGGTTTTACGACTTTACCCCTAAGTTAAAAACCACAAACAACAATTAGATAACAGAAAAAAAAAATTGTCTTTATAAATCACAAAGACTCTTTACAAATCTCGTTTTTGTGTCTCTACAAGTCATAAAGACTCTCTAAAATACTCTCTGAGAATCACTATATATCTCTAGATTTTCAGAGAATCTTCAGGAGTCACTCAAATTAAAAATCTATGAAAGTATATAGAAATATCATTTGACTACCACCGTGTTAAAATAGGCATGATTACAGGGTGGGGGGTGTTATGGATCATATAACAAGCATCAAATATATTACTACTCCACCAATTCTTGACATATTCAAAGGGTTCATCTACCAATTTAATTGTTCCAAGTGACAACAAGGCCAATAACAATATTGTTTTTTCTTTAAGAAACCTGTTTTGAGGCACTTTTTATATATATATATATTTTTTTTAGGCATACTAAATAATGATACCATCTAAGGGGTATGCTTATAAGGGGTGTCCTAGCAATGGGTAGATTACTAAGTTACCCTTAATTATTTTAAATTACTTAAATACCCTTCACCTAAATTTAAAACATAAATCTAAACTAATCAAAATCCAAAATCATTTTCATTCCTAACCTAATCATTATCAAACTGTTTTGAATTATTTTCCTTCGATTAATTGATGATTATTAAATCATTGAATAAAACCACAAGTATAAAATGAGTCGTGTGGAGCGTTAGGAGATTTAGCTCTAAATCCGCATATTGGAATCCAGATCTGTGTTCTTCATTTTTTTGTGTTTCATAAGAACTGTTCGGCTGATATTAAAATATCGTTTTCAGAAGAACCCAGTTTATAATAGTTCGACTGATTATCTGATATATTATTTCCAATGGAACCTTGTTTATTTCGGATAAAATCTATGTTCGACTAGTCCAAAAAGTTATATGACTAGATGAACCTATAAAAATTTTCTACCAAGGCAAGGTTCGGCTCATATTGAAAATTGTATAGCCGAACCTTTAACTTGTGTCTTTACAATACCAGGTTCGGTTGTATCATATTAAGCCGAACATGACTATGTAAGTCGCAACTTATAAATAAATAAAAAACTACGAAGTACGAGTTCGGCCAACAATAATTGCAGTTCGAATAAGACGAACCTAGCTTATAAGTTACATGGAGGCTTAGGATTTAGAAATCTGAAGAAAAAAAAAATGAACCTAGCTATTTTCGCTAAAACTGCTTGGCTCTTGATTCATTCTCCTAATGATCCGTGGGTTAGAATTTTAAAAATGTAAGTATTTCAAAAACTGTCATCCTTTTCATTACAAAAAACCTCGGAGCCAGTCTTGGGTCGATCTAATCTAGTATTTGTCATGGTTTGGATATTCTAAAACAACATGCTTATTTGGATTTTAGAGATGGTTTTGTTATTAATGTTTTTTATGATAATTGGATATTAAATCCAACTTTGCATATGTGTCTTAACTTTCCTAATCCTAACTATAAGGTTTCTGAATTCATAAATCATGAAACTAAGTCTTGGAATGTTGCTTTAGTTGAGGAGTTCTTCACTAGTGAAAATAGTCAGAAGATATGTAGGATGATAATCCCAGTCACTGGGTGTGATACTATAATTTTGCCTTATAATATGAATGGTATCCTAACGGCTAAATAAGCTTATAATCTTCTAGATAATGAACTGTCACACAACTCTATCCCTAATCCAGCCCTAGAGACACATAAGGCCCTATGAAATTCCTCACTCTTACCTAAAACTCAGTTATTTCTATGGAAGTGTGTTTAAAACATTCTCCCTATAGGTAGTAAGTTAGCTAGATACAACAAAAACCATGATAACATGTGAAAATCATGTAACTCTGGAGCTAGTGAAACCCCAGAACATATGATTCTTCATTGTGATTTTGCTAGGAATGTTTGGTCCAACATTCATGCTATTTGTCATGTTATTTCTCAGGATTTGGATGGATATATTAGCATTAAAGATTGGATATCTAAATGGCTGTCTACTAAGAATCTGCAAGATAAATCCTCGATTGTTTTTACTTCTACCAGGTGTATCTGGAAATACAGATGCTCCAAAGTCTTTGATAACAAGTCCTTGAATCCTCAATTCACTGCCAGAACTGCTCTTAGAATGGCTGAGGAAACTGTCAGTTCTCTTGCTACCACTTCTATCCCTAATGCTTACACAATATCTGTTACTGAGGATAACTTTCTTAATTCCATTCCTCATGATAGTTTACTTATATTTTGTGATGCATCTTTGACAAAGATACTAATAATTATGGTGTGGGTATTGTGGCAATGAACTATGCAGGTAATTTCAAAGGATTCAAACTAGTTTCAGGTACAAATGATTGTTCTGAAGGTGCTGAGAGTATGGAAATTCTTGAGGCTGCCAAATGGATTCAAGTAAAAATAAAATCAGAACATTTTCTTAATTAGTGATGCCAAAAATGTTATGGCTTATCTTAATAATTGCAAAGGCCAAACTAGTTGGACCTCTTGATCTATCTTAGATGATTGTTTATTTCTTTTAAAGGATATTCATTCTATTAGGTTCCAATACCTTAAGAGAAATCATAATAGTGTCACAGATTTAGCTGCTAAACACAATAGAAATGGGAAAGTCACAGGTGAATGGGATGAATCAAATATTCCCTTCTTTCTCCAGAATGTTGTAAACTTGCATTAATTAATGAAAATTTTCTTTCCTAGCAAAAAAAAGCCGAACCTCAATTTTTTTTTCATATACTTAGGTTTGCCTTTAGAAATATCATCTACACGGTTCTTCCCAACAATGTTCGACTAATAATTCTTTAGCCGAACTGAGCACTGAACATCCATTTTTTTTTATAAAAGTTTTTTTTTAAAAGATTCAACCTAAAAAATGGAGACTAAACATCATCTACAAGTATACATGTGAAATTGAAAGAGATAAATAGAGAGGGAGTTGATTCAGAATGATAGATCTGGATTGTGGTGGTTTCGATTGAGAGTTGGTTAGGTTTTGGTGGTGATTTAAAAATCATAGAATAATGATGTTGATTCAGGGATTTGTGGTTGATTTGGGCATCAACTAAGAAATATAAGAACATTGACTAAGAAGAGAAAGGGGGTACGAAGCTGATAGATGGTGTTTTGAGGTGTATGATTTGAAGATGGTACTGATGTTATTAGTGCACAAGCCTAGTGGGTGTATTCAAAAGGTAAAGTTGTAACTTGGTGGTATGAGGAATTGGTAGTGCAAACTGATACCAAGAACAATGTTCAATGGAGATAGGGATGGAATTGTAGTTGATCATGTAATTCCATTTGCCGATGATGGAATGGGTTAGAGACAGCCAGTAAAGCTTAAGAACAAGGAAGATGAATTGCATCTGAACTGCGACAATTGAGTTGAATGAGTATTAAAATTAGATGTATGTTAGGTTTGATATAATGAATGATTATAGGAACAAGACATTGTCTTGGAATTGGACGGAGAATCGAACGGAGATATACGAAACTCTGTTGAAATTCTAGTATACCGAGTCGACTCAGCGATTCAGGTAAACCGTAAACCCTAACCATTCGAGTCATCCAACTCAGATAAATCAGCCTTGATAAAGACATCTAACTCAAGCTGACTGAGACTTGACTCTTGACCCTGTTGACCGTTAGAGAAATCCCCATTGACTGTTAACTTTGACGGAAATTGTTAATTTGATCATGCTGACCGGTAGTAACATTTCAGGAAACTTTCTAACCGGATTCCGGCGAAGAAAAATTAAAGATTTTTTTGTATGCGTATTTTCTCATGGGATTGCTAGAATTTGAATTGTACTTGAATCTGGATGAAGACTTTAAGATTTTGACTTATATTTGGAAGTTAACAAGAACTTGAAAAGTGGAGCTATTATGGGACAAGGATTATATTCCTAGGTGGATTACTAGCAAAGTGAAGACTATAAATAGAGAGGTTCTCTACAAATTTTTACACATATCAACTTAAGGGAGGAGTTCAACTCACAATAATTGGAGGAAGGAGCAACCAACATCTTTTCAATAAGTTTTTCTTCTTGATTTTAATTATTTTAATATTATTATTGTGTGAACTCCAAACTATGAGTAGCTAATTTTCTTATTGATTGAGGATGAATTCCTAGTTCTTGACGTGATTTAAGTTATTGTTTTCAATTATATCTTGAAGTTTTTCATATGATTATCGTTTGTTTTCACTAATATTAATGTTTATGCTTGATTGATAAGTCGTTTAGGTGCACAACTAAATTGGTTTGTTAATTAATCTAAAGCTAGTAAAAATTGGAGGATAAGTAATCTTTTCTTGACTCTTTATATGAGTAAAAAAAACAATACCTTGCAGAGGGATTCTGTGGAGAAATTGTGTGTGAAAACAACGCTAGCAAGTAGACCTTGATCTAAGAGTCTAACTACTAGTATCAATCTAATAAATTCATAAATCGTAATGTTTTTTGACTAAATTACATATTGAGTGATCTACTACTAGGTGGTTTAGATAAATAGAATCTGGTAAGAGAGAACTTACGTATATGGTGAGACAAGAAATTTAGGGGTGGGCACTGATCTAGCTACTTTACCAACAATTGGTGGTAATCTGTGACTAATAACAAGTGGACAAGAACATAATTTAAATAATTGTTTTGTAACGAATAACGATTCCCTTGATCTTATCTCTCTCATTGATTTCAACTTAAACTTTTAATCGCTTTATTTACTTTCTTTTGCTTTTAAAATCTAAAAAAAATCTCCCCCTTTGTGACACTATAAGACAACTAAAACCTCTTGCTCCTCGTGGGAACGAATTGACTGTACAATATTACTTGTTAATTAAGTGAAAAATATTCATTAATTTGTTGTGGTTACGACACCCATCAATTATTCTAAACAATTTATTGTGTGAATTAATTTTTGGATCAATTAATTTTTTCCAAGCAAATGATTTATCATCCGGGAATGTTTCAAACATCATAAGAGAGAAATATTGAACTTATTGATATTTCTACTCAGGGTAGGTTGGTGAGCCACTTCGAAAACCATAGATATCTGAGTTCCAGAAATACAGGAGGGTTGGAGAACCAGTTCGCAAACCGCAAGTTCAGTAGGGGCGGTTCACGAACCGGTGTGAACTGGAATTTAAAAATTGGTATTAAAGGCTAGCGGTTCATGAACCATGGTTAATGGAGTCCAACAGTCTTATAGGGTTGGAGAAACCTATTCACGAACCGTTTTTCCCTGACTCATGAACAAGCCTAACGGTTCATGAACCGTTGAACCAATTGTCTCAGTTTAAAATTTTAGTATTGCTCAAAGACTTATTTTTTAAATATGTTTAGCATTACTAGAATTCTATGATCAAACACTTCTAAGACTTCATTGAACACCCAAACACTTATGTATGTGCATCATGATTAAATTCTTAGGTGTTTAAATGAACATCAAATTGCTTTAGTTCTTTGGCATATTTTCCAAGACGAACAGTCATTATACACGTTTCCAGAACTGGTTCCTAGTGTATATTCTTGTATTGTATTTGCAAGACTTAAAGTGTTTGATTGATTCTAAAGATATCTTAGCTTGATTCTAAGCAACCCCTGGTCCCTGAAAATCTATAAATAGAGATGCTCATTCAACTGGAAAATTTAATCCTTGACACTTTGTGTAATAGTTGATTCTACAGTTGTCCTCTATAGACCTAGTGTTCCTCTGAGAAACATAATTAGGTCTAAGACTATAAGACTTATCTTTGGGGATTCATGAATCTAGGTCCGACTATATTTACCTTGACAGTTCGTGTATCCTAATATTTCTTATCTGTTATCAAGGTTTTTCGTAATCTCTTTCATGAAGGATAGATAGTAATCACAAATTTCTCTTCGTCTCAGACTTTGTGATTTCTCAAGATAGATATTTGAAAATTGGTCTTTTGAAGATTGTTTTTGAGAGGTGGTTAAGAATATAGGCTTCTCTTCGGGAGTCGTAAGTTCTAGATTTGTGAGGTTTGCTATCTTTATCTATTACAAACAATTTTCTCGCCTTGATATTTGATCTAAACAGAAATCAAATAGGCTTATTTGTTAGAGGCAGATTGGTATCAAAAGTCTTCACTTAGGTTGAAGCAACTCTCAGGCTGTAAAGGACGTCATCTAAGGGAATCAATTGCGTAGAGCATTGCGAGGTTCAAGAGACATAAGGAGCGCGACTTTAAGTGAATTGCTTTGGGGGTGGATTCAGTCTCAAATACATTCCAGTCCAAAGTATGATAGTAGACTAGTGTCTGTAGCGGCTTAATACTGTTCGATGTTCATATCTGGACGAGGTCCCAGAGTTTTTCTGCTATTGCGGTGTCCTGGTATTTGTGTTTTTCCTTTTCCGCATTATATTATTTATCTTTATAATTGGATACACATGTTTTTACATACTTAATCTAAGTAGATACGTCCGCTTAATTGTAATCATTTAAGAGACTAGTTTCTTGTAGTATTTGTATATTGAAAGATAGATAACAAGTTTAATCATTTGGCAGAATTCCGACTAAATTATTTGGATATGACCAGATTGATCTTGGATATTGATTTTTGAGATCGTCCAAGTACTCTGCTTAAAAATCAGGTTCACGGACCTTGTGTCTATACACATATTGATTGAGTAGAGGGTAGATATATAAACTATATATACATGTTGTCAAGGATCATTCAGTTGGTCTACTTGCAATTGTATTAAGTTTTGTCCATACAGGCTGCGAATGAAAAACTTAGGTGTGTACTTGCCACCCTTGTGTTTTCAGTTTTGGTAAACTAATTAATATAGTTGAAATATTCAGGAAATAGTAAAACATTTTATCCTTGTTATTTTTTAAAGCCTAGTTACCGGTGTTCCATTTCAACTTTCAATTTTAAGGATCATGTCGCCATGAAAGGGTGCTAGGTCTAGCGGTTTTAACATTTTCAAGGAAATTTATTTAAATGGTTAGCGGAGATGGATTTAACGCAAAAAGTCTCAACCATTGATCTCTAATGCTGATCCAGCCACTAAAAAAAATAATCAGTGGCCGAAAATAATTTGTGTTGAATGGTTTCTCACAAAAACAAATTCTTTTACACGAAACCATTTCGCGCTGCTTCTTTTGTTTAAGATTTAACTTGAATCAAGAGAATGGACCATAGTTTTTGAAGTTCAATGCACATCTTGATGACCATTAAACTCAACCTTTGTTGATGTTGTGCCTTTCTTCCTATAATGCTAGGTAATGTCAAAATTTAATTTCTTGTTAGTTGTTACCTCTGCGATCGCCCCCCGCCCCACCCCACCACCACCACCACCCAAATCAAAACATCACTTTTACGTTAAACCTGATGGACCTAACATCATCAGGGTAGGTGTTTCCAATAATGTATAAAGACAAATTATGAGAGATACAAGCAGCAGTTATCAACCCAACTTATGATCATAACATCGGCCCACTTTATGAATATAGATCATGTAGTTTCTCACTGATATGACCGTACGGTAAAAGCTATCGAGAAAAAAAGAGATGACTGGCAATATTAATTGGCTTTGTAAATCAGTTAATAGACTTGTTAAAATGGTGTGACTCAATCTATAACTGAAAATGCAAGAGAAGGGTGCTATGATTTCGAACATCTTGAGAATTTGCCTCATGATATTTGTAATTGGGCCAGGCTATTTGCATGTTTATGGTCGTCAAACTGACATTGATGCGTGTCTCAGTGCGTCAAAAATAATAAACTTCCTCGCTATTCAAAATATATAATGAGGCAAGGGCAAGAAAGGATCGTTTCCACATAGATGACTAAAATTGTTATATATTTCGATTTCCTATATATGACAAGGGGGTTTTATGATTTTTATAACTAAACTAAAAGTAAATAAAGAAATAAGCAAGCAAATAAATCAGAGATATGTAAAAACATTCAAGGATTTCATCTTCATTCGCAAACATGTATTCGATATAATAACTAGAATTGATATTTAATCTCAACTTTATTAAAATCCCTAGGATACCTTGATCGCAAGAGTATCTCACTAATTTCCTCTTGTCATCAACAAACACATTAAAAGATGTGAATATGAATTTTATCTAGAAAACAACCTAACGTGTAAAGCGCACTAATAAAGTTTGATTCCTTAGATGCGTTAGGTTCTATGAAATCAGGCCAATCAAAGTAATCGAACGTGTAAAAGCACTAATCCGATTTAACAAAGGTTATGATTCACTTATAACTAGTAGGATGTATCACTACAAGCACTATTCACAATTATGATACCTATAATCAGGACTATTCAATGTTTACATATTGAAAATCCTTATCTAGCAATAGAGATGAAAACAAACTCAATCGATTCGCGACTCGAAACAAGTATTCAAATCATATAACATTATTAATAGCGAATCATAAACAATAAAGTGTGAAGAAAAAACTAATTTATTGAACAAAGAAACATACTATGTGAAATCCAACTAATCATTAACCAATAATAAAATCAACTATTCATGCTCATGGAGTTCATAACAAGAATAAAGAGAAGAGTTTTCATGTTCAAACCCTATAATAAAAGTAGAAAAAATATTGGGTATATTAATTATATGTCCTTAGTCTTAACACCCTACAAGTATATCCTTATACAACAATAAATATATCCATACTTTTTAATAACCTTATCCAATTAAAAATAGATTACCTTAATATGCTCATCCATATAATATTTTTCTTTATTTCAAAATGGAAAAAATTTCTTCCTCTACCACTTCACCACCACCACTAGCACCACCACCACCAACATTCAAATACCATTCCACCATCACCGTTCAAAGACCACCACCTACCAACCACCACCACCACTAATATTCCACCACCACCAGTCCGCCACCACCACTAGTCCGCCATTGCCACCACCACCATCTCTGTCGCCGTCACGCTGGTTCAGATATTTTTGTATCAAAAACAGTAGTTGATCCAAATAAAAATAGAATCAACAATAGAATTTGATCCAATTTAGAGGATCACCAACAATAGTTGATCCAAAAAAAAAGGATCGACAGTAGAAGTTTATCCAATTTAGGGGATCAATAACAGTAGTTGATCCATGTAAATGGAGTGAACTTGGCGTGAGTCGAACATGCATCACCTGACATGGAGTCATTCATGCTACCATTGCACCACAAGTTCAACATTTGAAGCAATTTACATGATTTAAACTACAAGCATGATTATACTAATCCAAGTAAATGTTGTCAACAATAGGAATTGATCGGATCAACAACAGTAGTTGATCCCATAAAAAATTGGGTCAACAACCGTAGTTGATCCCATAAAAAATTGGATCAACAACAAAAATTGATCCCATAAAAACATATAAACAACAACAATTGATCATCACATGTAGCTTCATAAACAACAACAACTTCAAGAACAAACTTTCCATCTGAAGTTAAACGCAAATCTGACTCCAACCCTAATCTGCCGCCACCACCACCACAACAACAACCACCAACTGCAATATCCAAAACTAAAAACTTTGATTGTATACTGACATATATACTAAGGCAACAACATCCACCAGCGCATTTTCACTACACCAACATCCCAAATTTACCACGTTTATTTCCATTGCTAATAATTTAAGCAACGCTTATGTACGTTGCCCACACGGCGTCACAAATGTTATGCAACGGTTTTCAGACGTTGCTTAATTTAATTAAAGCAACGTTTCTCCTGTTGCCTCATACGTTTCTTTAATAAGATTTAAAGCAACGTATAACTCAATTTAAGCAACAAATATATACGTTGCGAATATTTTTACCAAAAATAAAATAAAAATTTACAAAATCTAAATTGATATTTTCAAAATTTCAGTATTACAAATAGTATAGAACCCTAAGAATCGCTCATTCTTACAAAACTTTTCAATATTATGAATTTATAGAGTAAATCAACATCTAACATAACTCAAAATTTCTTTCTAACATAACATCTAGTTGGTAAAGAAAATTTTATATCATGTTACTGCTTACTACTTTGTACACGTGTTGCATTAAATTTTTTAATAAGCATCATCATCACTTAATGACCTACCCGAGTCACCTTCCGCAAGTACTCTAATATATGGCCAGTTTGATACAATGTTAATCTCAAGTTCATCTGCTAATCACGAGTCCTTGACACATACGCAAAATATGCAATGCACCATCAACTTTAGCCTGGATCACACCATAGTTGTACTACAAATGAAATCAAAGAATTAACCTTCCTTCGGTAAAATATTGTGCAAGAACCAAAGAATTCAAGCAAAGGTTTGATATCATAACACCAACATCATGTCAACTGAGGCTCGGGAGATGTGATCAACCAACTCGCATGTTGTTAAATCTTTATATCAGGGTCAGAGTACTTTGGTCGCACAACAAAAGCAGTATAAGGCATTCCCAAATGACTAGAAAATCAAGCAACATTGAGTGGCCCTACTAGAATTATAATACTTTGATGAACATGATTTTTTTTGCACAGGACAAAGATAACTCAGAATTTTTCAATATTTTGCATGAAGTTCACAGTACCAACTAAATGAGAAATCCAGAGATATAAGGTTAGTTATAAACACATGAGACAGTAAAGCAACTGATATATGAACCGAGATGGCATGTTTGTCAGAAATAACCAGAACTCCAGATGGGCCTGCAGGAATGTCTATTAAAACCATCACTTAATTGTTCTGCATCGAGAAAAATAAAGAATGTGAGAGGTACGTCTAACCTTCAAGCGATAATAATAAGAATTGGACATAAATACAGAACATTTAAAATATCAAGACAAATAAATTTGGTATTACCTGGAGAATCATTTTTGCAGCTGTGAGATGTTGATTTCGAAGTCCAAAATTTTTCTCTATCTACAAAATAAATAAGAAAGTTACCATATCGATTAGGCTCTGATAGAGGAACACCGTATCAAACTTTTCACTAAACTGAATTCCTACAAAACTAATGAAAGTGTTTGAGAAGATGAAATCCCCCATGCCATGGCATTAAAAGACCGATATTTAGAGTTTCCATCTGAAACTGTATGTTTAAATAAAATAGAAGGTTTATTCTAGAAGTAGTGATTGATAAAGGTTACGGAACCAAACACTATCTGAGCTTCCAGGGCTTTAAGAATATTAGTCACACCATCTTTCTTGATACAATATAGCATCTCATAGGGATAGAATTCAGAGAGTTGTTTTAGATTATAATGTATTGTAATTAGTGGTATGATTCACAAAAGTAGATAGGTAAGTAACAACCTTGCAGATACTGTCATTTTTTTCCTGACGGAGTATCCAGAACAACAATTTTGCATCCTGCAATCTGTGCAGGCTGGTGCAGAACAAGCAAAATATCAACCGCATCTGGTAGCCGAAAAATTGAAAGTCACCATAAAGATGAATATGGAACTTCATTGTTAACAAAAAATTAGAAAAATTACCACTGAAAGCATGAGAGATGTTGAAGGTAAAACTGTAGTTCCTCCAGGAACGTAAAGACCAGTGTAGTTAAAATCGCTCTCCAAGGACGATTACTTGCCGAGTAATCGCTACAGGATAATTGACCGAGGCAATTTCCGATTCCAAGCCATTTCCGATTTTTGGCGATTAACGCGGACGACTTTGCCGATTTTGACCGATTTTTTCAGCAAAACGAGCTAACGATTTTTCCTTGTTGGCCTTGCATTCACTAAAATCAGAAAATAAAAACTTTTTAACCCCTAAGATGAGAGTTATCAAATAGAAAAACCTCTAAATACACGATAAATACGTTCAATATATCAATCTTACACACTTAATTACATGATAGTGTTAAAATTATAATTTTAATTAGGTAAAAATCATGACTAATGAACAACAATATAGAAGTCTCTAATAAATATAATCCGAGTATTAGACCGAGGTTTGGCGATTTCCAAGTCCGAACTTATTGCTCCTCGCTCCAAGCTCCCCAACCGAGTAGTATCGAGGAACGATTTCGATTACTTTGGTAAAGACCCACGGAAGCAATGCACCTTGATACTCGCTTGCATCTAACACCCTGACCAAATAGAGGGTTTAACTAGTGATATGTGTTGCATTCTAGAAAAAAAAGTGAAAAACATGTCCAGATAACTATTGATTTTCCCAGTGAACTTCAGACCAAAACCCCTTAGCATTCTTCTAATTCGGAATCCTTGTTTAGTTTGACATTTTACTTACTTTCATGTTCTCAACTTTCATGTTCTCAACTTTCACCAGGAGAGCCCTTTGAGCATAATGAAATGCATATATGTTATCATAGGAAACATCAAACGCCTCTTTAACAGCTGGATTAAGCTGCGATCACAAAAAAAAGGCTTAGGAAGTAAACTCACACTCACAAACGACAGTCTAGAATAGCTATTTGGCTTACCAGGGGATCAGGAAGATCAGCAACTCATTCAATGATTTTATCCAGGGATACTTTGTCAAGACTTGTGGTATTACTAAAAAACAAACAAATAACAAGATCAAATCGTGATAGAGCATACGTTGAATTCCAGCATAGTGAGAAAAAAAAACCTTCACAAATGACAGAGAAGCACACTGAATAACAAAGAATCAAAGACGCACCAACTTCGTGACAGCGGTGTCGCCTCTATTACGCACATCATCAAAAATAGGTTGGACCTATTCTAGTATAATCACCACAAATCAAGCAGGTGACTATTTAAATTGTCACACAAAGTAAACATGTAGGAAAATGAAATAGATATGGGACCTTACCGAGGGCGGGCCTTAAGTCTATCAGCCTCAGTCTTTGACAACTCCGACAACCTATAAGACTTCACTGTGCACCTTACAGTATTATTCTTCAATTCTGTCACAACAAGCACAGCTTAGTTATCTTATTTATGTAAGGACGTTTATAAAAATTCCCATTTTACAGCATGAACAAACAAAGTAAGACATGTAATAAATACCCACATGATAAAAACAAGTTTGCAACCAGTGGGACGAATTAACAAACACTTTGAACGCACTTTTAATATTTAGATATCGTTAATAGATTTAAGAAATCTACATCTCTGCAAACGGTTTTGATCAAATATGATTTGATATAAAAGGAATAATAGTTTCTACAGAGAGAGAGAGAGAGATGGGTTTTTATATCTCTTTTCTCACAACACTCCATTCACAATTATACGTCTCACGTGCATAGCACATGCTCACCTCACACAACTCTTACATGACTCACAAACTCACATTACATATGCTATTACCCTCCCTCAATCTCTAGTGGGATGTAACAAGACCACTTGAGATTGGACTCACAAACTCACATTACATATGCTAGAAGATAAAAATGACTGCAGAAACTAATTTCGCAGGCTGGCAATGGATGTTGAGGAAGAGATCCAGGAATAAAATGAAAAGAGAATACCAGGTTGTCGTAGTCGTAGCAGTGAGTGTAGGAGGAGAAAGAAAGTATGCAGGCACTGGTTGTCGCAGCATAGGCAAGCAGTAGAAGTAGTGAGAGTTGGTGGAGACTAGGTTGTAGTTGTTGATGGAAATGCATACAAAGTGAACAGTAGGGACAACTTAGAAGTAATCAATAATTGCAATAGTAGTTGCAGTAGTTCGTGTAGATAAAATCAAATAGGTACAGCAGCAACATTAAGAATTGGTGTAGAAAGCAGTAGTTGGTGATGGAAAAGCATACCAAGTGAGCAGTAGTTGAGAAGTAGGAAATATGGGATAAGTATGGCAGTAAAAGTAAGTAGTACCAATAGAGAACACCATAGCAGGCCAGGAACATGAGCAGTAAAGGTATAAGGTAGCACACATCTCATGACAAAGCTCAAACAAAAGAATCTCAATATAAGCACCTGCCAACTAATCTAGCACTGAAAAACACCAACTCCAATTACCATTTGCAGATGTAATACTCAATCTGTCAAGCCAATCAACAAGCAGTAAAAGAATTCCATTTCTCCACTTATTTTAGTCTTTTATTCACAGCATGATCGTAGCTGAACCTTGTCTTATTCAATGACAAACATGAAAGTAAAAGATAACTAAAGCAGGCTACATCTGAAGTGAATGTAGACTCATCAAAGAGAACTTCAATCTCTGCTGCAGTACCAAACCAATTCCAAATCCACTCCTCACTCTCAGCTCCATCATTGAAACACAAAAGATTTTCAACACGACGCAAGTGAGGACCGTCTTGAAGCAAGGATTGAATCATGAGTATGAATAAGAGCAATTTAAGCACTAGATTTGTGCAGCAACAATTCACCAACAATAATCGCAACCTTCTACTGAATCTATTTAGTGGAACAACTTTAAGTCGTCATCTAACCATCAAGTTTGTGGCAGACTCTAACATGCTCAAACTCAAATATCAACAGGAATCAAGAACAATAAATCTTGATTAAAAAATTAGATGAAACAACTAATTATGATGAAGAAAAAAATTATGACAAGGAATTGAACGTTGTTGAGGTAGTGAATCATAAATCGAACACATAAAATCAGATCTAAAGTAATCAAAAGATCAAATTCGAGATTACCAGCTTTGACCTAGTTTTCCTGACGAAGAAGAAAAACCAAATTCTAGATCTGAGAAGTATGCTTGATTCAATTTGAAGACGTAGCAGTGAAGCACCAGGATCAAATAAAACTCCACACCGGAAAACCACCGATAACAAATCTTCAGATGAACTCCATGAATCGTTAAATCAAACCTCCATTAACAACATGAATCAAACCTTATGTTGCTCGAAATGCAGAAACGAAAACCTAATTCAATGTCAATGCATCTTTTAAGAGAGTAAACTCGGACGAATAACATCAATAAATTTGATTGTTGAGTTGCACAGCAACAGAAGAATTTGGTGAAGAACAGAAGCTTGAAGATGAATTAAATAATTTAATATTTCACACAGCGGAAGAAGGATCGATACCCCTGAGAAATCAATTTCTCAGGACTGATACCATAATAGATTTAAGAAATCAACATCTCTGCAAACGGTTTTGATCAAATATGATTTGATATAAAAGTAAGAATAGTTTCTACAGAGAGAGATGGGTTTATATATCTCTTTTCTCACAACACTCCATTCACAATTATACGTCTCACGTGCATAGCACATGCTCACCTCACACAACTCTTACATGACTCACAAACTCACATTACATATGCTATTAATCGTTCTATATCAATCACTCAGAAATTTCATGGAACATTATCTACATTCTTTAACAACTGAATTAAGCTAAGCTGATTGACAAAAACAAATTAACATGATATGAGTATTGCTAAGAATCGAAATTTTATAAACGGGTTTTAAGGGGGAAAAAAGAGGTTTTAAGGGAAAAAATAGATTACTTAAAACTTACTTGCAGAGAAACGGAGAAGAGAGTGAGGAGGACACAAAGAATATTTAGGGTTCCGAGCTAAGCAATTGCTCCTGTGATTAGGAAAAACATTAAAAGGGTCAAATTAGCGATTTGGGCGACATGCTATAAAAAAATTGAAAGACATGTCCATTTCACTATTGACTTTCCTACTAATTCATGATAGGATTGTGATCATATACTCCCTCGAATGGACTAAATTATATTAAGAGAAAATCTTAGGAAAACTCAGGCCTGGGATCATCCCTGTGTATACATGAACGGAGGTTTTTAGGGCTCTTTGAATTGCTGAGAACTTTTGCAATTTTTGCTAAAGAGATAAAAAAAAGGAAGCGGGCTTGTGAACGTCAGGCCTAACCAATTAATATTCTTCCATTTCAGAGTCCTCATCGAGTTTGAAACACAATTATTTGATTGCCTATCATACTGAACATTGTGGACTGGAAAACAAAAGGAAGGGAGTGATATTTTACTTACTTTCACGTTCTCAAGTTTCACTGGAGGAGCATAATGAAATGCATGTGTTATTGTAAGCAACATCAAATGTTTAACAGCTGGATCAAGCTGCGCCCATAACAAATGAAATGCTTCACAGTAGCCTTTTAAGTATATATAAAGTTATACGCCATAAACGACTATCTGAAATAGATATTTGGCCAACCTAATGTAGACACCCCAATTTTGCACGGTCACGAAAATTCGCCGCAAAATCGTATCCGAAGTGGTAACATATATAAGTCCACAAAAATTAGTTAGGCATACAATCCAGTAGTTAAATGTTTGCCCTTGTGTACTAGTTACTAGGTCCACTAAGTGTTAGCCCATAAACTAGCTCCACTAGTCATGAAGTCCTAGTTTGGACTTACACCAAAATGAGCCTAAACTAAAGTGATAATCCACCAACTGTGTATCCACTAAACCTATGGTCCTGAAGTCCAAGTAAGTTGGACGTCCACCACTGATTTCATAGTCCATAGTTGGACGTTTCCTTTAATACTCAAAGTGTCGACATCATTTCAACATTAAGTCGGCATTAGTTTGCCTCGTATGCAAGTCTTTCCCTGTTTGACAAAATCATAGGATTAAATGATATATTTGCAATTATAGTTAAATAATTTTTAAATATGAAAATAATATATGTTAATTTGGAAATGATATTTAGGTTTTTTATGTGAGCGGTCCGATCAAAGTCAATTAATCATATGGTTATGGTTAATGGAGAAACAATATAAATAGGGAGTTAGTTTTGGTGTCAAGGAGGAGGTTCTGATAGAAACCTAGGAAAAAATTCAGTAATAATAATAAAAAGTGGGAGGAAATTTTTTGGTAGAAATCGAGGAGAAAAATTATAGAGGAGAAATCTAAGAGAGGTTTTAGAAGGAATTTAGGGGAGAATACATTAGAGGGCTAAAAGTCTCTGCGGCATTTGGATACGATATTGCGGAAGTCATTGTTGGTTCTTTGTTAATTTAATCTAAGTTATATTGAAGCCTTTCAGCCGCCAAACAGGTTTGGCTAAACTTTATTTATTTTAGTTTTATTGAAGTGATTCTATACAGACAATTGTGTACAAGGTGTTAGTGCGTGAATGAATAATTGATTAATTCTCTTGTCCTTACTGCAAGCTCTTAGAGACTTGATCGTGTTCATAAATTAGATTAATAGGGTCCATTCATAGCATAGTATACACCCTACATGTTTGATGTCATGTCGAGATATTCATTAGTGGCTCTGATCTAATATCATATTTGGCTTGCTTAGTTTACAGTATTATTGCATGCTCATTAGTTTGGATTTATGATTCACGAAAATTTTGATATCAGTAATAGCACCTGAATTAGCATGGTAGTATTGAAAATAATAATTTCGGTTTGCCGTTTTTTTAATTAAATTGTTTGAATTCTATTTTAATAATAATAGTGGGTGATCTTTTTTTTTTTCATAATAATAATCATAATTGGATTTCGTTTGAGAGCAGGTTTCGCATAGGTTGGATAAAGCCCAAACTCGAGCATCTAATATTGTTGTGATTTATTTTTATGAAATCTCTTTTGCTATATATTTTTACGATTCCCTAGCCCATATCTTGATTCCCTGACTGAATCTTTGATTTGACCAGTGCTACTTTTGGGTCCCAACTCCTTAAGTTGGGTGGAGGCTTCGATAATAATAATTTCCCTAATAATTAATTTCCACGTGTGAAATTCCCATTTTGGATATCTAGAGATCCTAACCGATTTCGACGGTATCCACACCTGAGGATTAGGGAGAGCAGCAACTCGTTCAATGTTTTTATCCAGGGAAACTTTGTCAAACCTCATGGTATAACTACAAAATGAAGAAACAGCCAGATAAAATCCTGATTATACATACGCCAGACTCCAGCTTAAGCAGAAAAAAAAAAAGAAATAGCAATTCGCCTCCATAGATGAGAGAGATGCACACAACTGTCACAGTGGGAAGAAGCACCAACTCTGAAACTGCAGCATCGCCTCTATTGAATACATGATCAAAAATGCGCTGGACCTGATCCAACATTAAGAAAATGGGTTAAAATATATATCACATTCATTAAGCTTATGGGAGTTGAGAAAACAACGAACCTTACCTTACTAAAAATGGAAGAGAAATCAATACGAGGGCGAGACTTAAGACTATCAACCTCAGTCTTTGACAACTCCGAAAACCCATAAGATTTCATTGCATACCTTGAAGAGAAGCAATTTCTCAATATTTGTTTAAAGAGAAGAAATCCAACACCTAGCAGCCCTTCCAGATGAAGTGAAAGGCACTGGTGGTGTCCTTATGTACTGGCCATTATCCAAAAGATACCTTACCTACAACGTTATTTTGATGTACTGGTTGCGTTGGTTCACCTGTTACAAGATGTTCAATAACCATAGCAAGTAGTATAGGGACCTGCAAAATGAAATCAATAAGGTTATTAGCTACTCATAGTTTTGGTTTAAACACAAAGATATATTCAAAATAAATAATATTTCAAAGCTAAACAATTGCGAAAGTAAACCACTGTGAAGTACTAAGCAGCTAGAGGAATCAGGTCTGGAACTGTTGCTTCTGTGTAGCTTCTCTTTCAGGAATTCTCTCGAGCAGCTGCTATGCACAAAACTGGTGATAAAGAGGTAGGCTTTCTATGTATTATGCGCCTCCTCTTATAGCTTTCTTCTCCTGGAAAAACGTATCTAATCAACACCCAATAATCCCAAACATACACTAACCCTGTAAGCCTTCAATCTCAGCTATTCAACTCCAAAAACTCTCGCCAAAGTCACCTCTTCTTGGATGTTTTCACGACAAGAAACTTCTTCCAACATGGAGATAAATTGAAACCCAAGTTAGCTTACCATGTTGATGTTAAAAATGTCATCTAGCCGGTGCCAGTACCCTACATACATAGCCCATAAGCTCACAACAACCAGCTATAGGGTCACCTTCTTTCACTGATCAATCTGGCATCAAGATCTGAACATAGTATATGCTTTTATGCTTAACAAAGATTCTCAGGTTTCATCGTTTTGGTTACTACCACGTTGAAATTTGAACATATACCATCATATACATGGCACTCGTAAGACCAAACTTATCAATATTTACAGGGGTATTTCTGTAGCACATATATGTTCAACAAATCATAACAAAGAACTGATTTCAGAGCTTCTAAGAAATGAGAGCAACCGAAATTACATGTTTGATGCCAGTGACCAAAAGATCTGTTCCTAAGACCTCCTTTACCCAAAGGAAGGGAAGACTTTAAACTTCATTTTCCCTGGTGTTGGTAGACGCAAATAAGAACCAGTAATTAAGTGAACTTCAAGTAACAATTATCAGTTTAAAATTGAAGGTTACAGATTTTAATCTCCACCCACTGTAACAAAACGCTAGTAATGAAAAATCTATGACTTTTACCTGTATCACCTCCACTACCACCCATTCTAATAGAAGATCCAGAGCGTTACACAAAAACACTGTTAAATGAGGCACCACCACCAACTAAACCCAAAATTCTCACTAACCAAACCACCAACACCTGCTACCACCATACCACTTTCACCATCAAAATCATCAACACCACGTGACCACAAAACTGGAATCAAAAGGAAACCCAAGTTTAAAACTCCATCGAATACATAAACAAAAACAAAAATTGCAAAATATGTACTGAATATTACCTAACAAAAGATGTAGTTCAAAGTAATTAGGTCAAAATAAATCAATAGCAAAAACATGTAAGAGGATTAGGATTGTACCTTGCAGGATCCATTAGTTCATCACTATAGAAGGAACCAAACACACCTTACAAAAACATTTGTCTTTACAGATGAAAACGATTTCTAGGGTTTGCGTGATTGAGAGATTAGGTTTGATTTCCGAGATAAGTTTTGATTAATGAGATTTGATTAGATTTCTGAAAAATGGGTTTTGATTTCTAAGATTTGATTTCGCAGATTTAGGTTTAGATTTAGAAGAGAAGAAAAATGGGAGGAGGAGAACTCGAGGATAGAGAAAATAAAATAAAAAGTAGTATTGTAAATGAAAATAGAAGGGAAATAGTCAAATATAATAAGATTCCAAAAGACATTTAAACCCTCAACTATAATAGAAAAGGCAAGCGTGTCCTACCTTCTTTATTTTTTCTAGTAATTTAGAATTAGGGCAACGTATGTTTTGCTATGAGCAACGGATAAAACTCTGTAACATATATATCCGTTGCAAACCCGAAATATCAAACGTTGCAAAATCCTTGATTTGGTGTAGTGTTTTTTCTCAAAGTAATGAAAAGATTTTTGTTAAAGGGAGAGCAAAAGATGATCCGAGAAGAGCAAAAATCGTAGTCAACTCGCTAAATAAGTATTGAAATTTGACTTGGACTAGAATACCCCTCACACAATCCGTCAGTTCCCAAACAATAAAAAAACCTAGTTTATACGCATTGGACGGAGCAAGTGAACCGACAAAATCATCCTGTCTTCTGCTACAATCATGCATGTATAATATCTCTTTTAGCCATTATCTCAAGGCTTTGTCTTGAAGTATACAACGATGTTTATGGATTTTCTTCTGTTGATGAACAATATGAGAGCGGCTGCAAAAAAAAAAAGGAAAAAAAAAAGTTTTTCGATGATCAAAGCATGGAAAATCGTCAGCGTGAAGATCCAAAAACATGTCTTAATTAATAGGTATGATATGTATAGCTAAGCCTATGTATATTGATTTATTAAAAAGTCAATTGAAGAACATACAAATCATAGCAAATTGTCAATATTAAGATTCAAACAATTCACGATTTTCATTTTAAGTTTAGAACTGCATATACTACTTTCGAATGAAACAGTCAAGCGTTTATGTAATTCAAAATCTTCTGGAATGATATCATTGAAACTAATCCAAGTAATATCTAATCTTGATCATCAATCCCAACCTCACTGTATTTGGTTTACAAGATCGTTTTTCCCTGTAAAGTTCCAAAATTTTGTAATCGGGTTTAGGTTACGAGGATAAAGGAGTGTGTGGGGGAATTTTACTCCGAGTCAAATTTTAATCTACAAATCAGTCTTTCTAGCGAGTCAACTACAATTTTCGCTCTCCTCAGATCACTTTTTGATCTCCCTTTAACAAAAATCAATGAAAAACCCAAAATTTGAATCTTAAAACAAAAATAGATCGAAATACTTACCTCCTCCACCACCGCCGCCACCGCCACCACCTCATTCGGTATAAAAATAATGATTTGTACGAATCACAAACTACAATAAAGAGATCAAGATGAGATTGTTAGATAACTATACTTTAATCATGAATCTAATTAGAAAATCGATATGAAATCGACGAAATTAGGTTTTCGAAACCTTACAATTGAGTTCTGAAATATTTTTTGAAATTGAAATATTGATTACCATTATCTGATAGTAATGGTGGAGGGGACAAAGGTGGTGGTGCTAGTTACAGTGGAGACGATCGATATGATGATGGTGGTAGGAGTGATGCAGATGATGGTGGAAGGAGAGACGGATTATTTTTCTTCCCGAGTTCTGTTTCACAAATAAGAAAGAGATAAGATAATTAAAGTTTAAAAAAAGAAATTATAAGATTTCTGGTTTTAATAAAAAAAAAATTACCATCAGGGATATTTGTGAAGTCTGTAAGGGATATTTGTGAAGGTCCATTAGAAGGAAGGACAATAATTCAATTTCCACAAAAATATTAGATATGTGTTGAAGTTGCCCTTATATAAAAATTCCAATTCTTCAATCTAAGTTTCTTCTAAGTTTAGGCCATTATATACTCACGGCAAACAATCCTTATCTAGGTGTTCTCTCAGTTAGGTGTTAGGCCAGCTCAAAAAAAAATTCTTCAAACGTGTCCATAAAAAGTTAGGCCCACAACCCATTTGATATTTGGATTGTCAGTTCTAGAGAACTGACATCCTATTCTTTGTTTGCTCAACTGCCATTTCTGCCAAACTGAAAACACATCTTCAAATTCAATCACTTGCTCCAATTTGTATTTCCAGCCTTCTTCCATGTAAATTTTCATTCACACATTCATTCCATTGCTTCAGTTTATATCATACCATTCATACATTGCATTAAGCTCGCTCCCTGCAATTCAGATATGATTTCATCTGCACAAGACCCTCTCTGTAACCAAACCAGAAGGAGAGATAACTCTTAGAGTCTCGGAATGGATATTACTTGGATACATTCACCACTTTCTGTATGGTAGATATGGTCAGTCGAGACCAAATATGGGTAACTATAGAGAGTACAAAGAGGATGATTTTCTTTCATTGGAATAAATGGGTCGTGACTCGAACCTAGCAATTGTGACCGATCAATTATGGGAATCATAGGCATTACGAAAAACAACCACCTTCTGAACTAGTAGATTATAATTAAAAATCACCACTCCAAAAGCTTTCCTATGGTTAATCAAATCATGTTGAAAAGTATCTTGTATTTAAAAATATGAGTAGCATTAATTCTTGTAGCAAGTCATAGCTATGCATAAGAGTTTCTTAAATTGGATATGTGAGAATGGGTCAACTTTGTTAAGGATAGGCATTACCCATAACAATCTCATATGTTACATGTCGAGCATGCATTTCTAGCAATTTTTATCGTATGAATTTTCTTATCCTTTGTTGGGATCCGACACCGAAATAGAGGATCATAATATTAAAAATAGATAAATTGATCATGTTGATCAACCACCTAATACTTTGAATTTGGGAGTAGCCAAATTAAGAACGCGCAATTGGGGGATACCCAATCTAATTGGGGGATATAGCTACATGACAAAAACGGTGTCCCAATGGGTGACCCCCTATGTAATTATTTTTTAATTCCTAATCTAGCCCTCACTAATCCTAATTAGTGATTAATTTTAATTAGTAAAAATATTAAGTATTAGTTATAAGATTAAGTTAGTGTTTTTATTTGTTTTTGGGTGAGTGTAGAAGGAGGGAAAAACATTTTGGGAGGGAATTTTTTAGATAAAAATGGATGATGATTGTGAAGAGAGAATTGTTGTTGTTGAATCTTTAGGTCAACTACAACAAGGATCATATCCTCAATCTTTTGCTGATGACAACAACTCATAATTGCAAGTTTTTGTGGAACCAACACCCTTGAATGATGATTTTTACGAGCATGAAGAGTTTTTTGAAGAACCTACACAAGAAAGTAAACTTGCCCAGCATACAAGAATCCCCAACACACAAGTCTAAAGATGTTGAGAGGTTGAAAATTTGATTTTTTTTTCTTTGAACCCGTCATTTTTTCAGCTGAAAAACCTCTGTACCGGCATAGATGATGTATGAATACAATGCAAACAACCACAAAACTGGCATAGTATTCATGCTTTAGGTATGCCGGCATTCAATATCCCCCAATTTGAAACCCATACCGGCATCGAATTCAAACAAAAAACTATGCCAGTACTAAAGTAACTTTTTACCTACCAAGGAATATTCTTCGGAATATGATACCGGCATGGTAAAATTCAAAGGTTTCTATGCCGGTACTGCATGAAAAACATACAGGAAGCAGTTCCTTCCGTAGATAAGTACCGGCATAGAAAACTTAATTAAACACCACACCGGCACATGTACCGGCATAGATTATACTAATGCCGGAAACATGTACCGGTGTGGAACTCTAGATAACGTGAATGTCGGAACAGGTTTAAAATTTTGTCTTCAGTTTTGTTTTAATTCGACTATGCCGGGACATAGGTCGATAATGCTCGAATACCGTTTCGGGATATTTTTCCATTTCTGTTGTAACTGATATTCATTCCATCCTTAGGTGGTGAGATATATTGAACCAACAAATGCAAAGCCGCTTGGTCGAGATACGTCGGAATACTATAAAATGCCTCTGGTATGTTACCAAAGTATACTTTTCACCTAGTATCTTGACCTCACTAATGGATTACTTGTAATGAACCTTCTAATCTCCTATTGTTGTCCTTGTGTAGGGAATAAAACATCCAAAGGAAGCAATCGCTTGGGCTAAAGAGACGTCTCTTAAGAACATGTGTGTGTTGGTGAGGAATACCCAACGTTCAGATACTCGTTTTGAGATGGTTTGCGAGATAAGTGGGAAATACAATGAGAAGAATAGCCACAAGATAAATGGTTATGTATATCCAAAGAAGACTAATAAGGTGTACAAGACTCGTACGAGGAAGGATAATTGCCCCTTTAAGCTTGTATTCCATCTAAATGACATGAACAAGGAATGGGATTATGAGGTTTGGTTCGGTTGTCATAACCACCGGGATCCGAAAGATTTTGTTGGTCACTCCCTAGTTTCAAAGCTAAAACCTCATGAATTCAAGGATGTAAAGAGATTGAGAAAAGCATTTATCAAACCGAGACAAATTCTTAGAGGATTCAAGGAAAAGGATAAGACTAACGTGTCTTCTCTTAGTATAATTTATAGCGCACAAGAAACCATTATAAGGGAGGAATGGGATGGGAGGACCGTTATGCAAGAATTTGATAAGATAGTTTGGGATCACAACTACACGCATATCATTAAAAGAGGGCCCGACAAAAATCCCCTTCAAATATTCATTTCGCATCCTTTGCAATCACAATTGGGAAATACATGTTGTGGTGTTCTTTTGATGGATTGTACCTACAAGACAAACAAATACAATATGCCGTTGTTCAACATCGTGGGCCAAACATAGGATAAGGTAACATTCACATTGGCTTGGTGTTTAATGGAAAACGAGAGGGACTATAATTATTATTGGGCATTACGACAATTAAAATTATTCTTTCGGGAAGATAAACTTCCGATGGTCATCATAACCGATCAAGAGGACGCCTTAATGAATGCAATATCTGATGTATTCCTGGGAGCAAAAAATTTCCTATGTACATATCATATACTTAAAAATGTTATTAAAACTTGGCATGCCTTGTTTGAACCTACCAAGGTGGATATTAAGAAGAGAATGATTGTTCAACTAGAGGAAGATGTTTGCAAGAACAAACTATCCCCCGAAGAAGAAGAGGATGAGAGAGGAAAGATAAAAGAGCGAGTGTACAAAGAACATGCGGAAAATTATAAAAAGTAGTTGGAATTTCTAAGAGATTGGAAGAAATTTTATTGGTCTCTGACCGAGGAAACGTACGAACAGAGGTTGGAAAAATTTATTGTCGATTGGAACGAGGTTTATCCGACCTCCGTATGGTATTGTCGGACTCAATAATTGGATAAGTTCAAGGAAAAATTTGTGCGTGCATGGGAAAACCGGTATAGACACTACAATAATGAAGCAACCAGTGTGGCGGAGTCCGCTCATGGGAGATTTAAAGATTTCATCCAGTCCGGCCTAGGCAATGTGGTTACGGTCACCGAGGCAATGGAGAAACACTGTAAGAGTGGTATCGACATGATCAAGAAGGCTTTTGAGAAAAGCTCAATGGAAAGTTTGACTCCATTTCTTCCATATGGAAAGTTTCTCCAAGGAATATAATTCAACATCTCTCATTGGGAAATAAAACATATGATGAGACAAATGGAATATGAGAGAAACTATGGAAAGTTGGGTGATGTGTGTATTTGTCCCGACATGTCTTCATTGGGCCTTCCGTGTCATCATATGCTTGTGAAGTATGAATAAGTAATACCTCTTTAGGTTATTGATCCATTTTGGAAGCATCTATCTTTCGACCCACCCCCCCACGGAAGATCCCGGACAATCACCATGGGATACGAACGAAGGAAAGGAATTCTTCTAAGCTTACTCACGTGGCACCTCGGTTAGACGACAAGTCTTGTTGAGCCAACTAAGGATAATTACACGGTCATGGATAGCACAAAGTGAAGAGCCAACAATTGTAGATCCTCCTGGTAGACCACAAACTAAAGCGACAAGGAGAAAACAAAGGAAAGAATTGAAATCAATGACTAAACGTGAAGAAAAACTCACGACAAGTAATAAATGAGATCTAACCGGATGTGAGACTTCGGAAGCCGGTTACAAACAATAGGGGTAGGCTGAGAAAGGAACCGCTATCAAGTCAACAACAAACGATAGATTCTGTATCCACACCAAAAGTCGATATAGGGGAGGTTCCAAAGAAAAGGGGTAGGCCGCGAAATGTACCAATATCGAGCTACCAAGAACAACAAGGTGAGAATTCTGAAGCCACACCCATAGTCGATGTAGCGGAGGTTCCAAAGAAAATGGGTAGGTTGTGAAAGGTACCAACATTGATCTACCAAGAACAACAAGCTCAGAATTCTGAAGCCACACTCATAGACGATGTAGCGGAGGTTCCAAAGAAAAGGGGTAGGCCACGAAATTTACCAACATTGAGCTACCAAGAATAACAAGGTAAGCATTCCGAGGCCACGCCCATAGTCAATGTAGCGGAAGTTCCAAGTAAAAGGGGTAGGCCATGAAATGTACCAACATTGAGCTACCAAGAACAACAAGGCGACGAGGCGGCAGTGCCAAACAAAAAGGGAAGGCCAAATAAGGTGCCTACCTCAAGTCATCAACATGAAGGTGAAAATTCACAATCCACACCAAAAATAAGTGATAGAAAAGGTAAGGGACCCATATCTAGTCAACAACAACATGGGGGTGACAACTCCATAGGCCCCATAGAAGTTGATTTTTTTCGGTTCAAAAACGAAGGGGTAGGCCAAGGAATTACAGACTCCCGTCACATATTGAAGACACTGGAAGTGTAGAGATTGGAGAGGATGGATTGGATATAATTAAGCTACAAAATGGTAATATGAAGATGTATAAGGATTGAAAAACAGGTAGGACCATTAGAAGTTATCTTACAAAGATACAGTCTTACATAGACCAACTTCCTGAGGTTATTCATGAGTATATTGTATATACGGATGATGCCGATGGAGATTGAAATTGTGGGTATCATGTCGTATCCAAACAATTAGGCATCTTTGAGACAGCGGTTGGTAAAGGGATGACACCATGCCGATATGCTAGAAAGAGGATGGCCGAACAACTTATGAACAAGAGGAGCTTTTATGAGCAAATGGTTGGTGATGAACAAGGGTTTGATGATATGTACGCTCGAGTGTTAGGTCCCGAGCAGGAGATGAAGTACCTTCCTTCTCAATATTGGATGAGAATGCCGCTTTGTGGGCATCTAGTGGCGGATACATTTAACTGTGTTGTTCATTATTTTACCCCCACCGTAGAAGTTACATTTACACCAAAGTGGCAAAAATGCGAAGGATCCCTTAACAAGAGAAGAGTTGTTTTGGCGTTCGTGAACGGTAATGATTTCATTATTCTAAAACTTAAGGAAAATTGTCCATTGCCACCAATTTTTGGCATGATGGAAAACAAGGATCTAGATCCCGTTGTCTGGAAGGTATGGATGGCAATGTATGAGGAGAATCACCAATTTTAGGATGCATTGGTTCTATCCAAAATACCTCTCCAAGATAATGAGATTCAACTTCATGCGTGTGGAAGCGATGATGAGTAGTTTGGATATATGTGGTTCACTAATACTCAACATTTTGTTTTTTGGAAGTGTGTATTGTAAACATTAAACAATATTTTGATACCTATCTGGTATTGTTTTATTTCATCGTTACCACGCCGTAAGTGTTGTGCCGGCATCAAAAAAACTGTCTACACGGTGCCGGTTAGTGAGGAACAACATCCAGTAAAATGAGTGAATATGCCGGCATTGAATGTTAAATAACAAACAGTGCCGGTAGTATGACTAGACTATTTTGTACCTGGAAAAATCTCAATACCGGCATCCTATCCAAATAACACTCCATACCGAATTGCTATTTTTTTTTGTGTTTGTAAGATTTAGAGTTCCGGCACTATCGCTCCCTCCAATACAATGTCCGAACCTAATGCACACTTCTAAAATCATGTGCTATCAGCGCGTTCAAAGAGCATTTAAACTCGGTCAAATGTTTAATTTGACACCGGTTTGTCAAAATAATAAATATAATAACAAAACTAGATTGTATAAAGAAACAAACTCCAAAGTTAAGAGATTCCAAACCGAAAACAAGTTAAACATAAGCCATATCAACCAAAGAGTTTAGCAAGACACGCAGATTGTTCAAGTCATAAACATAAACAGACCTACACCAATACCCCATTGTTGAATACATAAACATAAACAGACATAAACCAATACCACATTGTTCAAGACATAAACATAATTATACATAAACCAATGCCACAGTGTGGTGGAACACCGCCGTCATCCGGGTGCACGACAAAAGGATGTGACCATTCCAGGTAATCATTAATGTAGGAGGGACCGGATTCATCACCCTTGTTCAAAACCTCCCAAGTACTGATATCTACCAAATGACTTGGTTCCCTATCCCTCCAATGTGTTGGTTTTGGAAGAGGATAATACACTACCCTCAACTTTGAGGGACTTGTAATGGACTCATCCAAGTCAAGAACGTACCTTGAAGTAGAGGTTGTCATGGAGCTAGGTAATTTCTTATATACAAGTTGCTGAATCACACGTCGAGGATCGGACATAACGTATCCCTTTGGGTGAAACAATGGTCCATTGTAGAATGCAATGTTCAGATACCTCAAAATCTGGCGGTTTGCTCTAGCCTCCTTATAAGGGTCGAACACAACATCTTTGGTAGTCATCGTGTCCAGAACCAATCTCATATCTATTAGTCGACCATTTTACCAAGCTTCGGAGTATTATTGAACTGGTATCTCTTAGCTCTGGGCATATCAGTTTTAGGAATGTCTATAATATTCAAGTAGGGGTAGTCCTTAAACAATGTTGGGAAGTGTTCATAAGCCCACACCTATACCAATGTGGAATGATACATATAAGAAGCAGTAAATTACCTTTTATTAACTCTAACCCTTTCTAAATACTGGTCCAAATCCATGAGAGATTCGAAGTTCTGGATTTGTCTAGGGGGTGGGAATTTGGGAAATATTTTGCTTTTAGCATTTTGACCCATAATTGGTCGTGTTCGGTGATTATTCTGCTTGCAATCTTGGTAAGAAGGGCTAAGTTAAAATGATGGGGATTTTTATTTCCTAAACCTCCTTGAGCAATGGGTTTACATATACTTTTCCAGGCCCTTATAAATCCTCCTTGTCTTTTTTGTCCATCTTTTTTCCACCGGAAGCTTCTCTGAATACGGTCCACTTGATCCAGAGTTGTTTTCGGCAGCGCGAGGACTTGCATTTGATAAGTTGGGTAGGATTGAAGAATAGATTTTATCAATACATTCCTCCTTGCTTGAGATAGCAGTTTCGATTTCCAACCTTGTAAAGTGGAGTAGTAACGTTGTAGTAGTGGTTCAAAGTTGGCTTTTCATTTTTTGTCGAAGAAAAGCGGTGTACCCAGATACTTATCATTTTTGGTCATCAGTGGGACCTTTAAAAATTTTGCAATTATTTTCCCATGTTTTGGGTGAATTTTTGGGCTAAAATAGACACTGGATTTTTGTAGGTTCACCATTTGCCCCGTGATATCCCCGAATAACTATAATATTTCCAAAAGGTTTTTCACTTCACCCAGGTATGCTTTTGTGAATAAAAAGCAGGCATCCGCAAAAAAGAGGTGAGATATATTTGGTGCATCTTTTTTTATCTGGAACCCAGATATTCTCTTGTCTTCTATTGCCTTTTCAAGGAGTCTAGAGAGAATTTCCATGCAAACTAGGAAGAGATAAGGTGAAAGAGGGTCATCCTGTCGTAGACCCCTAGAAGTATGAAAAATTGGCCCCGGAGATCCATTTAGAAGGATTGAAAAGGAGGTTGTTGAGGTGCATTTAAGAACGAGCTTTGTATAGAATTCTGAAAATCCAAGAGCTAATAGGACTTTCTCAATAAAGTTCCACTCGACTCTATCAAAAGCTTTTGATAGATCTAGTTTTAATGCTAGGAAGCCCTTTTTTTTCTTGGATGTTTTCATCGAGTTGATAAGTTCATGAGAGATAATGATGTTGTCAGTAATTTTTCGACCAAGGAGGAAAGCCGATTGATTAGGGGAAATTATTTTACCGAGGAGGGGTTTTAGTCTATTAGCTAGAATCTTTGAGAGGATTTTATAAATGGTATTACTCAAACTAATCGGTCTGAAATCTCTCGGGGTTTGTGGTGTTGATAATTTTGGGATGAGGGTTATGTAAGAATGATTGAGATCTTTATCGAGAGAGGCCGAACGAAAGAATTCTTGGACAGTGCCGATGATATCATTTCCTAGAATGTCCCAGTTAGCTTTAAAGAAGCCTGGTTGGAAACCATATGGACCTGGGGGCCCCCCATTGGTTCATATTGGAAAGAGTGATCTGAATTTCTTCTTTAGTGGGGATAGCATATAAGGATGCATTTTCTTCGATACTGATGCAAGGTTTGATGATGGTAGAAAGGTCAAAATCAAGGCTGTTTTTTGGGACAAACCTATTTGTTGGAAGTGTTTAACCAACAAAGAGTTGATTTGATCTCTATCTGATATCCAAATCCCAAAGGGTTCTCTCAGAGAGATTATCTCATTGATTCTTTTTCTATTAGAAGCAGAGGCATAGAAATATTCTGTGTTCTGATCATATTCTTTGAAGAATTTATCCCTGGAAAGTTGATGGTAATAATCATTTTTTATTTTGTACCATTTTCCTAATTCCGCTTGGAAATTTTTTAGAGTGTCAATTTGTTTAGATATATTTCCAGACCTATGTATATAGAACTAGCACATTTGGTTGAGAGGCTTGAATGCATAAGACTAAACTAAAACATTCAAAAAACATATTCAAAGATGACCTAGTTCAAATTTGCATAATTTTTAAGCGAAAATGTTATATGAACAACCAATTAACAGTTGATCCTATGTGGAAAATACAGTTGTCAAGAGATATGTTTTTTTTCTTATCCATGTCATCCAAACAATACCAATATAACGGCCTTAATTGGCCGACTGTAAGGAGGCCTTCTATACGATGGGTTCATTGAAATCTGTCAGTAACGCAATTGGACTAAATTTTTGCAAGTTTTTTCAAATTTCATCAAATTGAAATATGTTGTGAGATAATCAGTTAAATTGTTCATCAATTTCAATTGAATAAAATCATACAAACAAATTTAAAGTTCAAAATTATTTAAAAACTCTATTGAATCGATCGATTTCTGTTTCACATTCATTTAAAATTGAAAAAGTTCAATTTTTAATACTATACAAAACCATTGATTTGATTGTTATACTTAGCTTTATTTACAAATAGAAGGTTAAAAAAAGTGTCTAATTTACTGATCTAATCCCTGGTTTAGGTTAAGTTGAAAGATTATGAGTTCTAGTAAAACCATTGATTTGATTGTTATACTTACTTACAAATAGAAGGAGATTTCTAATCCCTGGATAATTTTGGGTAACATTTGGATCAACTTAGATCCGACACACAAATATGGGTCGATCGATCCAATTCATTTCTCATGTAGTCGCACTGTAGGTACTGAATATCGCAAGATAATAGTTCACGAGTATCGTAATAGATAAAGTAGAAAAGAGTTATAAAATGATATGATGATAGAAGTAGCGGAGAAATATGAAGTTTTGCGAGGATGAAATAATTTTGCGAGGATGAATTGCAATACTTCGCAATTCATATACAACTGCATAAGTTTTACTATAAATAGGAGTTCAAATGTAAAATTCGAGAGGTTCTTTTAATGAGTGTAAGAAATTATCTTAGGAAAGAGAATAGAAAAAGTTGTAACTATTCTAGTTCCATTTTGATAATTCTATGTAATCAACTAAGAGAATTAATAAGAAAGTTATCATTCACCATCAAGAACTTCTTGAGTTTTTACTAATTCTATTGAGGGTGTAGTTGTAGATTATTCTGCAACTACATAATTGGCGCTAGAAACAGGGACTTGAGAATTGTGGTAGCCTAAATTTGAGGGAATTGTGGAAAATTGGAAGATCAAATGAAGTCAGTAGATGGATATTGAAAAAAAGAAGAATGTAATATGATCACAAAGACAATGATTGATGAATTTCATAGTAATATGAAGGGAAAAATATACAAGCGAGATTGTAGAGGAAGAAAGATCATGGAGGAAGAAAAGATAACAACTTTAGAAGAATGGGAAAAGCGGAAAATCACATTTTCAGCAGCAGAAATTCCAAATGAAGACTTGAACCACACTTCACCATTGGTGATCACAATTCCGATCATGCTAGAAGATAAGAAAGCTGTAGAAAAATGGAAATTAAACCGAATTTTGGTTGATACAAGGAGTTATGTTAATATCATATTCTATCATGCACTTAAGGGGATGGGAATTAAAGATGAAGAAATCACAAATTCAAAATGTCTTATTCATGGATTAGGAAAATCTACAACAAAATCTAAAGGGAAATCGCTACTGCGAATATTACTAGGAGAAATCGAAACACATGTAATCTTGTGTGTGATAGATATGGAATCTCCATATAACATGTTGATAGGAAGGCCGTGGATTCATGCGATCAAAGATGTTGCTTCAACATTACATCAGAGAATCAAATTTCCTACACCAAATGGAATACAAGAAATAAAAGGAGATCTTGATAGTGCAAAATTTTGTTATCAAATTGAAGTAACGCAATGCGGAGGAAGAGCAAGAAAGAAATAGCTTCGTAGGAAACTTGCGAAGGAAACAAAAAAGGAAGAAGAATTCCAGTGTATACAATAAGAGCAAAGGAAGGGAGAGGTATACCAAATGAGATTCCAGAAAAAGAAGGGGAACCAGCAAAAATAATCAAAGAACCAACACCTATGGGGGAGCAAAGTCCAAGCTATGTTGCATTTGAACCAACTAAAGAAATAAATATGGGAAGTAAAGAGGAGCCTTTATTCTTGCGAATTGGAACTAAGATGGATGAAGAAGAAGAAAAAAGAACTATTGATCTTTTGCGAGAATATAAAGATATCTTCGCAGGAAGTGTAGATGAGATACCAGGAATTGATCCATCAGTGGCGTGTCATAGATTGAACATAGATAAAAATGTAAGACCATTCAAACAAAGAATAAGGAAGATATCACAAAATTATCATGTACAGATAGAAGAAGAATTACAAAAGATGTTGGATGCAGGGATCATAAGGGAAGCAAAATATCCAGAATGGATTGCGAATATGGTCATTGTTCCGAAAAAGAATAAAGGAATAAGAATTTGCATAGATTTCACTGATCTAAACAAGGCATGTCCCAAAGACAGGTTTTCCATTACCAGATATACCACAAATGGTGGAATCATTTGCAGGTCATGATAGAGTCACTTCACTTGATGGATATAAAGGGTATAATCAAATATCACTCGCAGAAGAAGATCAAGAACATACTGCCTTTTTTGCTCCAAGGGGTTTGTATTGTTATGTGAAGATGCCATTTGGTTTGCGGAATGCGGGTGCTACATATCAACGTATGGTTGAAAAAGTGTTCGCGAAGTGGATACATAAAACTTTGGAGGTATATGTTGATAAAAATCAAGGAAGCTAAAGATCATGTGCAAGATTTGAAGGAAATATTTGAGCAAATGAGAAATTTCAACATCAAATTAAATCCTAAGAAATGTATAATTGGGGTTTCGTCTGGAAAGTTCTTGGGATACATAGTATCAAAGGAGGGAATACAAGTTGATCCCGAAAAGGTCCAAGCAGTTCGTGACATGCCAACACCTGCAACGGTAAAAGAAGTACAAAATCTAAATGGACTCTTGGCTTCACTTGGAAGATTTATTTCGCGAATGTCAGATAAGTGCAAGCATTTTTTCAACATACTTAAGAAGGGAGCAAAATTCAAGTGGACTGATGAATGTGAAAAATCTTTTCAAGGAATCAAAGAATACCTCGCAAATACATCTATACTACAGAAACCAGAGAGAGACGAAGAATTATTGGTATACCTCGCAACAACTCCATATGCTCTAAGTGCAGTTCTGTTGTGAGCAGACGCAGGAGTAGAAAGGCCCATTTACTACATTAGTAAAACCTTTAAATGCAGCAGAGAAGAATTATTCTAAAATGGAGAAGTTAATCTTAGCCCTGGTTTATGCATCATTCAAGTTACGAATATACTTTCAAGCACATGTGATAAAAGTGGTAACCAAAGTCCCAATTGAATCAATCATGAAGAACACAAAAAGGTCAGGAAGAATAGAAAGGTGGAATGCACAAGTAAACCATTACAAGATAAAATACGAAGTATTGTCATCGCAAAAATCACAAGTCGTCGCAGATTTTTTGGCAGAATTTCCTTTGGAAGAAGATGAAGCAGTAGAGTAAATGATGGATGTTGAAGAATAATTTGGAAATCCAAAAGACTTGTTAACAGAACCAGATAGATGGGAAATTCTAGTGGACGGATCATCCAATAGTGAGGGAAATGGAATTGGAGTCGTGTTGATTTCACCAGAAGGAGAAAGAACAGCCTTCTCATTCAGACTAGAATTTGCATCCACGAACAATGAAACAGAGTACGAAGCTGTAGTGCATGCGTTAAAGATCGCAATAGAAAAGAAGCTTGAAAGTATAAGGATAACAAGTGATTCGCAGTTAGTGATTTGTCAAATTAAAGGGGAATATACCACAAATGAATCTTCTTTGAAGAAATACAAGAAACTCGTTGAGGAATTATCTGCGAAGATACCAAAATTAAAATGGAGACATATATCTAGAAAATATAACCGTCTCGCAGATGCTTTTGCATTTATTCCAAGCATGATGACAAATCCAAATACAGACAATTCAGCACCCATCAGTGGACAAAGATAAAAAAAATTGAGGAAGCTGTTGCGATGGAAGTAGAAAGAGAGTTATCAAACAACATCGCAGATTGGAGAAAAGAAATTCATGCATATCTCGCAATAGGAGAAATATCCAGGAACAGACTAGAAGCACATAAATTAAAGAGTCGTGCAACAAACTATGAGTTGCGAGAAGGAATTTTATATAGAAAATCTTTCAATGGACCACCTCTCAGGTGCTTAACTCGCGAAGAAGGAGAAAAAATATTGAAGATGTTACATGGAGGAGAAGCTGGCAATCATAGTGGGGGAAGATCTCTAGCATATAGAGCAAAGATACAAGGATATTACTGGCCTTATATGCATACAGACGCAAAAAATTTCGTACGAAGATGCAAGGAATGTCAACGACATGGTAAAAGAATTCATGCACCAGGGGCCACATTAACTTCTTCAAAAAGCTGTTGGCCTTTTGGTAAATGGGGGTTGGATATTGTTGGACCATTTATACCTGGATATGGACAAAGGAGATACTTGATAGTTGCAACATATTATTTCACGAAGCTCATGAAGTAAAAGCGAGACAACATATTCGTGATAAAGATGTTTTTACATTCATATTTGAGAACCTCATTTGCAGGTACGGGGTTCCAAAGCACAACTAGTATCGATAATGGAAAACAATTTGAGGGTCGAACATAGAGATGTTACTCGGTGCTTTTAGGATAAAATGTGGGAAGTCACCCCGTTATATCCACAAGCTAATGGACAGGCAGAAGCAACAAATAAAACAATCGCAAATACAATCAAAAAGAAATTAGAAGGACATCTCAAAGGATGGTGCGAGAAAGTACCTAGCGCAGTTTGGGCATACAATACAACTAGAAGAGAAGCAAATGGAATGTCTCCTTATTGTCTAACATATGGAGTAGAAGCGTATTACCCGAGAGGTTGTAATTCCGACAACAAAGAAAGAATCTTGGGAAAGAAATTTAAGTGCGGGAGTAATATTAAGTGAATTGGATGATTTGGAAGAAAAAGAGAAAAGGTGTTGCACCATATGAAGATTTATCAAGAACGATTAGCTCGAGAATACAACAAGAGAGTCATTGAACGTGAATATAAACCAGGTGATTTGGTCATGCGAGAAACACCTCAATATCAAAAAGAAAATGGAGGAAAATTAGCACCAAAATGGGATGGACCATATGTTATTAAAGAAGTTGTAGGAAGCGGAGCTTATCGGCTGATGGATCCAGAAGGGAGAGACATGGGTTTGAGGATTGGTAGACCTTGGAACAGACTATATTTGAAAAGGTATTATCCATAAAACTCATGAAATTTTTTACGAATATTGTTTGCTCGCAGGAAATTGGGAAAAGTTACGAGTTTCAAAATTTATATTGCGATTAAACTTTCATTAATTTGCGAATAAAAGACCGCAATCTGTGATCAGCCTCCAAAAAAGAAAGAGAGCCGCAGAAAATTTTATACAGGCAAACCTTTGTGGCGTACACCCTAGTTCGCGAAGCTATATTTCGTAAGAGGCAAAGTCCTAAAGTACGTCATTTAAGGGGGTACCTATAAACGTGGCTAAGGGTAACCGGAACACCACCAAGGGCCCTTAGTACATGGTAAAATTTTAGGGGTACAAACCAATAATGGGGTACCTATCCGGGTTAGACACCTTGGATTCTCACCTAATCTAGCGACATTACGCAATATAAAATGCGGTGTAATGGGATTTAGGTTGGGCGACTAAGGCATACTGACTTTCCCAAGAAGTGCAGAAAACGATCAAGGCGCCGAGGTACAAGGTTGAGTCAAGAGTGCCGGGTGAGGTTGAACCACATCTGCCATTTTTGACAAGTCTTGGCAAATGATGCACTTGGCCCAAAGATACCCCATAGGGTGCAACCTCGTAACTATAAGCCCTATAGGCAAAAAGGATAAGAGGTTGCGATCAAAAGCTGGTTGTTGGCAGAACAGGATGGGAAGAGCTAACCTTGTATGGTCGATGTACGCTTCCTTGAAGGGGCAACCAGGGGGAAGATAAAGGGCAACACCCTCCATTAGGGAGCTGATACGTGCTATAAGACGCAAATGTCACGAGGCTTCTTGTTTGCGAAAACATAAAGGTTTGTCATATTTGTGCAACAAATGAAGTTCTGCGAGCATTCTAAAAAAAAAAAAAAGGAAAACATACAAAAAGAACTCGCAGAATGAAACAAAGAAGTTAAGATGAGATCAATGGGTTATTACATGAAAGTGTAAAAAACGTCCTGCGATTTCATCGCAAGACGATAATGTCACGAGGTTGTATGTTTGCAAGAATGTTCGTGAGCTTGTCATATTATCGCAAATACAAAAATTTACTACAAAAGAGGTGGAAAAATAAGACCTTTACTTAGGAAGGCATGATAAGACCACAGAAATTAATGAAATTCATTACATCAAAATCATTGAAGAAATTATACAAGTATATACATTATGAAGATCTGAAAAGAAGACGACTTCGTCGATATCATTGAAGAAATTTTACAAGAATATACATCATGAAGTTTTGAAGAGAAGACACTCTGTCAATATCATTGAAGAATTTTTACAAGAAGTCCTATCAAAGAAGACAACATCATTGAATAATTTTAACGAAGACTTAACAAAAGATGCGATTTTGATAGCAATCAAATACAGATAAGTTCATATTCGTAAAAGTTTACGAGAATTACATACTTCTTATACTTCTCCATATATTGAATATTTCTCCAAAAGTTGAATACTTCTTATAATTCTTCAAGAATATCTCATATTTATTATACTTCTTCAACGGATATTTCATTTGGTGAAGGTTAAGTAATCATTATACTTCGTCATATATTACGTAATTATTCACAGATTGAATACTTCTTATATCTCTTCATTTGGTGAATTGAGTACTTCTAATACTTCTTATATCTCTTCATTTGGTGGATCGAGTACTTCTAATACTTCTTATATCTCTTCATTTGACGGATTTAGTACTTCTAATACTTCTTCAAAGGTATTGTATATGTAGTATACTTATTAAGGATATTTCATATATTTTATTTCTTATACTTAAAATGGAGGATTTCTTATTTACAATCGTAACAAGTTGAAACTTCGTAAGATAAATTGAGGCAGATATTCTAATACTTCCAACAATGTTTAATCATTTAAAGAGAAATAATAGGGGGGAAAGGAGATACTAAGCTTTATCGTGAGTTATATATTATTTCTCTTCATATGATCAAATGGGGCAAAATAAGGAAAACATTTAATTAAAGAAAGGTTAAATTATCTTCGCAAAATATCAGATATACTTCTTAAGAAAGGTTAAATCATCTTCGCAAAATATCAGATGTACTTCTTAAAAAACAGAATTGTTCGCAAAAAAGAAAACCAACAATAACTAAGGAAGGAATTCAAAAGAAAGGAGGACAGGAGAGTCAATGATAAATTGAAAAAATAATGTTATCATGCTTCATCAACACTCTGTGCTGGATCTTTAAGATGAGTAGGGTCATTAGCAGCTTTTGACTTTTGCGAGATATCATCCTTTGAAGAATATGCAACAGGAACATCTCCTTGAGGAATATATATTCTTTCTCGTCATCAAGATCTTCATCATCACTCTCATAATCGAAATCACTATCAGGCTCACGAGCAACTTCATCGTCAGATATTTTCAGAGGATTAATTTTCACAGGAGGCAAGGCTCTTGATAAGAGAATGTTATTCGTAAAGACTTGAGCTTTCAGATGACTTTCACGAAGTATAGATTTTTGATGGTTGGTATCTTCGATATCTTTGGAATAATCAAGATAGTTGAATCTCCGAGTAGCACGGTCACGAGAGTTGATTAAGCGGGTAGAAAGAAAAGCATTTTTCTTACGAAGCTCGGAACAGGAGGCTTCTAATCCAGCTTTCGCATTACGAAGGTTGTTCTCAGATTCTGCGAATAAAACAAAATTCAAAGGATAAAATTTGCGAGTATAACGAAATTTAAAGATATACCAGAGGCAGTCAAATTTTAATGACTACCTTCTCTTTGCGAAGTAAGAGATTGAGCTAAAGATAGACAACAGTTCTTCATCTGATTCATCGCATTATCAAAACCATCACCAACTAATCCTTTAAGTCGAGATTGAAGCTTTTGATCTTTAGAAAGAAGAAAATTTTTATCCTTCGCAAGTTTGGCATTAAGACTTTTTAATGACGAATAATCTTCTTCAAGTTGATTCTTCTTAGTACTCAAGACTATATTCTTATTAATAAGGGAATTCTTCTCAATAACAAAAGAATTTCTTTTTGACATCTGAAGACTTCTTTAATTCCTCAAGTTCACCTTTCAACAAAGAAAGAAGATTTTCTTGATCGCAACATTTATTCTGAAGAGTTTTTAATTCTTGCGAAGAAACAATCATTGTATTCAAAACGAACATTTCTCTTCTAATAAGGTTTTGTTCTCTTCTAATAAGGTTTCTATTCTCAAATTAGCTTTAGTTAAGGAAGAAAAAAGTTGAGATATGTCATCATTCAAAGATTTTCGATCATATATTAGTTGAGTATTCTCTTGAAAAAGAGCGTCAGAGTTGTCAAGAGCACACGAGTAAAGATTAGATAAATGGGAGAATTGGTTTGAGAGGCTTTCATGCTTGGTTCGATATTCTGTTGCATCTGATTCATGGTGAAGTACCAATCTTCTACATTTGGATGGATTCTATAAAGGGAATGGGTTTTAATGGATGTTTCAAGCATATGAAGAATATAAGTAAATAAAAGGGAAAATATGAAGATAGTAATCATACCTTTCAATTCATCATTTCTTTTGCGAAGAATCACAATGAGAGAATCATTTTGAAGATGATAATTTTCTTTACGGAGATCCTCACATTCTGCTTGAGAAGATTTCAAAGATTGGCGAAGCAATTCAATTTCTTTTTCCAAGGATTGACGTGAAGAAGAAATGTCTGGATTGACGAAATTATTTAGAACTTCGCAAAACTCATATTGCGAACGAACATTAGTAGACTTCGCAGTATTGGTCAAAACCTCAGATAACATTCGGAAAGTTGAATAAATTCCATCTCGAATTTCCTGAGGAAGAGGATAAGAATTTGAAGGAATAAGAGCAAGCTGCAAATTGTTTGGAGAAATAGCACTCAAAGGATTTGGGGACAAGATAGGTTTTTCAAGAGAAGAAGTTGAAGAAATATTTTGCGAGGGTTGTTTTTCAAGAGAAGAAGTTGAAGAAATATTTTGTGAGGGTTGATCTTGAAGAAGTGTTGATAAATTGACACTGATGGGAGATTGAAAGGTAGGTAATGGAGTAGAGGCAGGAGTGTGTGAAGAAGCATTTTCACGAGGAAGAGAAGAAAATTCCTTATCAACTTCAGGAAGGAAATCATCAATCGGAATTAATGGTGTGGGTTTAGTTACTCGAGATCTCTTACCAGGGTTTGGTTTTTCGCCAACCTGCGAATCAAAATGTAGATTAAAAACTGAGGCAAAAATATATTGTTCAGGAAAGAAGGCAAAGTATTTTAACTACCTTTTGATTCTCAGATTTTCTTCTTCGTGGATTAGGGATTGAATTTTTAGTTGAGGTTTCATCTGAGGAGTTATTTTGCTGAAATAAACCAAAATCAGATAACAAATTATACAGAAATTAAAGAGGAGAACAAATGAAATGCGCGGAGATAGAAGGAAATTACCTTGGAGAACTCACGAAGATATAATAGAAGAAAAATTGCAGAGAAAACAGTAATGGAGAGTATGAACAGAAGATAAAATTGCAGAAGTAAGAAGAAGAAAAGGAAGAGAATATAAAGGAGTTATATAAGGGAATAACTAGAAAAGGACGGTTACAAAAGACGTGTCCAAATTCTAAAAGACTAAGTAACGGTTATGTTCTCACGATCATTTCTTCTTCGTAGAATTGACATGAGAAGAGGCAAGATGTAGGTACTAAATATCGCAAGATAATAGTTCACGAGTATCGTAATAGATAAAGGATAAAAGAGTTATAAAATGATACGATGATAGAAGTAGCGCGGAGAAATATGAAGTTTTGCGAGGATGAAATAATTTTGTGAGGATGAATTGCGATACTTCGCAATTCATATACAGCTGCATAAGTTTTACTATAAATAGGAGTTCAAATGTAAAATTCGAGAGGTTCTTTTAATGAGTGTAAGAAATTATCTTAGGAAAGAGAATAGAAAAAGTTGTAACTATTCTAGTTCCATTTTGATAATTCTATGTAATCAACTAAGAGAATTAATAAGAAAGTTATCATTCACCATCAAGAACTTCTTGAGTTTTTACTAATTCTATTGAGGGTTTAGTTGTAGATTATTCTGCAACTACACGCACTCAAACCCATTTCTCAGTTTTCAGTCAATACACTCAACACTCATACACAAAGCTCGCTCCGGGCTTATTTCATTGTGAATGAGAGAAAAACAAACAGAAAATACCCCAAGACTCGAGTGGAAATTAGTGCGAGTAAATATTTTATGGACATGGTTAAGGCTATACCTACATTCACATTTCACACTCAATCTTAATGATAACACCACCTTTGTTTAAAATTTGAATTTGGTTGTTTATAGGTTAGATGACCAAAAAATTCTCCTCATTTTTGCTAAGATGTAGGATGATGATAATGATAATGATAAGGTATTTTTGAAGTTACCTCAGAAGGATTGTTTGTATTATGGAGTTAATTTATATTCTTAAAACATACTACTATATGAATGGGTTTATCTACATGTTTCAATGAAAATATTACAGTGGTTTTATTTCAGACTGTATTGACGATGCTATAGATAAAGAGGTGGTTTATGCACTCATAGTAACCTTCATGCACACCAAGTGTTTGACGAGGGAACTTAATGAAAAGAAAACAATACTATTAATTTGCATTAATGGATTTTCTGTGTACCAAGTCTGAACTTCAATTGCTCAGGATTTTGGTATGGCTATTACCAAGTGTGAATTTCACTTGCTTTTATGTTTTGATGAGTGGAATGTTTGTCAGCTTTGTTCATTCGAATTTTCGGTCGGCCCCCACTTCTGCAACAATCATCTAGTTATTTTAAACGATCTCTTACATTATTTTTGTCATCTCTCCTCTATCTTTCTGATCTATCAGTTGGAACCATTTCAATGATGTACTTAACTGTGATTGAAAATTGAAAATGATTAAAATGTCTATATTAATGAATCTCTTGCAACACAATCTTTTGAGTCATGAAAACCATATAGTTTGATAAGAACAATTAATTAATCCAAGTAGAAGCGATTGGATCTTCCTTCTCTCAAAAAAATCTAAATCGCTTGTCAAAAAAATAAAATAATCTAAATCTAAATCTATTTTCACATTCTTCTATTTGCCAAACTGATTTTCAGATTTCTCAAGAATCCAATTAATTAGATCCAAATCTTCTTAATCTCTTAACGATGATCTCCTCAAAACTTCGTAATATAAAGAATCCAATTATGTTAATTAAGGGTTTGAGGAAAGGGTGGTAATCTTCGAGGTATTGATAGGTGTAGAATATACCTCGATTTATTATCTATTGTTTATGCTTTCTTTGCTATTTTTCTTGTAAATTATGTATTTTACGCATGTTTTTGAGTTATTAGGTACTCTGGAGTCGCACAGAAGAAAAGAAGAAGAAATCACCCAATTTGAGTAAAAATGGAAAAATTGTCATTTCATGGGTGAATACTATTGGGATCCCAGCCACATGTTACGGGGTAGCCAGATTTTGGTTAAAAAAGAAGTGCTAAAAGCACCCAGCAAGAAACTATAAGGCACCCAATCTGTAGGTGTATTCCAGCAGTGGGTGTATCATCCTACCCTACCTCCTTTACCCTAAATTGAGAGACGTGTTTCTCTCATTCACCTCATTCTGTTCCACCTGAAAACAAAAAAAGGAAAAGTAGCTTTTGCTGCTGTTGAAATGAATCAAGAGAGGTTAGGTTTTTATGTGAAATTAGAAATGAGAAATTGAAGGGGATAGAGCAGAGAGACGTTGTTCGAATTCATGGCAGAGATGATGTTCAAAGCTCAAAAAAGATGAACAATTAAATGGAGATTCTGGTAAGATGGGTTTGATTTGATTTAGAAATTGGCAGTGGTGTTAAGATTGAATCTGTGAGATGGGTTGGTGCTGCTTTCGAATCCATAAGAACAAGGGTTTGGAGGAGAATAAATTAAATAAAGATTGAATCGAATTAATTGAAAGAATATGTCAATCGCTAAGGGGATCTGATGAAATTGAGACATTGCTGCTGTTCAGGGTTTAGAGAAGGATTTGTTAGAATATGAGATGAGTATGTTGATGATGTTATGAAGATGGGTTCTGGATATGGTTGAATGGTGATTTTGGGTTCTAAACATAATTAGTGATGAATGAATTGAAGTTGTTGAATTTGTGTTGCTCGGAGAGAAGAATGCAGTTGTTGTTGGTCGTTATGAAGAATAAGGTTGTATGTTGGTGCAGTAGAAGCAATTTGGTGCAAGAATGAATGCTTAAAATTGTAGATGTATGTTTGGTTACAGGTTGTGCAGAAATTGAAGATAAGTGAGGCCGGAATTTGGCCGGGAAATGTCATGTAAACAGCCGAAACTCGGCCGGATTTCTGCTACGGCGAGTCAATTCAGTACCGGCGGTGACCGAGTCATGTGAGCCGATAACCTATCCATAGCAGCAGCTCAGACCAGTCAGCCAATTAAGACAGCTAACTCAAGCTAACTGGGTGTTACTGACATAGACCTTGACCCAGTTGACTAACAGATGACCGTCCGTTTGACGGTTATATACGACAGAATATTCTTTCAGCGGAGAAGAATCTCAAGTGATCGGCAGTACTTTCCGGTGCCGTTTCAGGCCAATTTCCAGTGATCCTGAGAACTTTTCCGACGACCCAAAATAACATATTTTTGTGTGAGTTTCTCTCATGGGATGTGAAGACTTAGATTTGGAATTGGATGAAGAATTGAGCTTGAACTTGGAAAGAGGAGATGGAAGATTTGAGAAAGACAAGGACTTGGAGATTGAAAGGGAAAGGGATTCTATTCCTAAGAGCTAGCACTATGGTGCTAGCTATCCCTTCCCTATCCCTCAAATGTGGGGAAGGGATGGCATATGAAAGGAAAGCTTGCTATGGTGCTCTACTATCCCTTCCCTACACTAGACGCGTACTTAGTACCTGTATGAATAGTGCCAAACGGGTACTCTATACGCGTTTTTTTTTATGGGAAAATATTTATCTAGGTAAAAAAATATTTTAGAGTAAGAAAAATATATCAAATAGCTAAAAAAAACGAGTTTAGTAAAAAAAAGGAGTGAAAAGGGGAAGCTTTAAGGTAATTTAAAAATCAGAAAAAAAATACGGGTACTCAGTACCCGTACAGTGAAAAAGCATACGGGTACTCAGTACACGTATGATTTCCATTCCCTACAAATCTGATCAGATCTGTTCAGCCATATAGGGATGGAGGGGTATATTCCTACTCATGTGGGGATATGGGAGACCATAGTAGTTGCTTTTTTGGGTTTTTGAGGGAAATTGAGGGATAGGGAAGGGATGGAGTGCACCATAGTGCTAGCTCTAAGAGGATTGCAAGGAAATTGAAGCATATAAATAGAGAAGTTCTCTACACACACTTATACACCTTTACACACACATTTACTTGGGAGAAGGAGTAAAAGTGCACAAGGATCGGAGGAAGGAGCAACCAACATATTTTCAATAAGTTCTTATTTCTTCTTTAATTATTATTATTATTGTGTGAAATCCAAACTATGATTAGCTAATTTTGTTATTGATTGGGGATGAATTCCTAGTTCTTAACATGCTTTGAGTTTTTTTTTAAATCTACTTTGATTTTTTCACGTGATTATCGTTTGTTTTTGCTAATAAGAATGTTTATGATTGATTGATAGGTTGTTTAGGTGGACAACCAAATTGATTTGTTAATTGATCTAAAGCTACTGAAAGTTAAGGGATAAGTAATCGTTTCTTACTCTTTACACAAGTTGAAAACACGAGACCTTGCAGAGGGATTCCGTGGAGAAATTATGTGTGAAAAAAACGTTAGCAAGTAGACCTTGATCTAAGAGTCTAACTACTAATATCAACCTAATAAATTCATAAATCTTAATGCGTTTAACTAAATACATCTTGAGTGATCTACTATTAGGTGGTTTTGGTAAATAGAATCCGGTAGTCGAGAACTTCCGTATCCGGTGATATAAGGGATTTATGGGTTATCATTGATCTAGCTTTTATACTTACGGTTGGTGATAATCCGTGACTAATAAAAAGTGGAAAAGAACATAACATGAATCATTGTTTTGAAACGAATAAGGATTCCTTGGTCTTGTCTCTCTTATTGATTTCAACTTTATCTTTTTAATTTCTTTGTTTATTTATTTTTCTTTATAAAATCTAAAACCAAAACCCCCCTTTGTGACATTATAAGACAACTAAAACCTCTTGCTCCTCGTGGGAACGGACTTGACTACACTATATTACTTGTTAATTAAGTGGGAAAATATTCACTAATTTGTTGTGGTTACGACACGCATCAGGTATCTTCTGTGATTTCATTGACCAAAACAAATATCATTTTAAATAAAAATATTACCAAATATGCTGTCCAAAGATTTTATGAAACTCTGGGATAATCAAAAAGGTTTTGATCTACTGTCCAAAGATTTTATGAAGAAAAGGATAGAAAAGATGGCATAGTTATGACTTAGAACCAAAGCAGAATCTCCTCCCCTTATTATCTGTGGATTCTCTATGATAATGTGCATAAAATAGATAACTTTTTTTACAGCTATGCCTGCCACATAGGATCGGTTGTTAACTGGTGGTCATGTAGCTGGATTGATTCTTAAGGAAGGGAGAAAATAAGGATTTTTTTAGGTATTTTTTCTAATTATATCTTTATGAATAGTAAATAGTAAAATTTAGAAATGATATTATCTCTCAAAATATGTCATGGATATTTGTACATTTTATATCATTGGAAAATATTTTAAAACACTTAAATAACGAATTTAAACATGACTATCAAATTAAACATAATTCTTATGACAAGATTTAATAAAAATAAAATGGTAATTATAGAAATATGGTCAAGTTTGTTTATAAAGGTCAAATTTTAGAGAGACAAAATTTTGAAATGAATAAGTAATCTTTAGAAGGACGGAGGGAGTATATAATCCTAATATATATATAGCCTCAAAATATTATTGTGGTCCTAACATTCCCAGCCCCTTGAAATGCAATTTGGATCCTCAAGTTGGATCGTTATAACTCATCATTGCAATTGTTAACCAAGGTGGTTTCCATAATCTTGAAAGGCTTGACCCGCATAATGGAAAGATTAGTTCACTTAAGTCGCGTATCAGGTCATAAATATTGACATGCACTAGAAGATATTCTTAAAAACTAGACTTTCCTCATTGGTGCCGGTATCTCAACATATTTTCATTAGCCAAAGTAGCCTTGAAAACATATCAATACAAAGAAGAAAGAGAGGGAGGCAATATGTCTTTTTGCCCGAGTGCTCTTGAAGGTTTGAAGGTATCACAAGGAGCAACGAGCAAAACATATGTTCAAGTATCGCAATGTAATATAAAAGTTCACCAACCAGAACAAAACTAGATCAACACGGTCTATATAATCATCGGTCTATATAATCATCTCCAAGATTCTGGACAACAGACTAAAGACTCACCTGAATTTCTTCATTTTTCCTTATGAGGAAGCTTTCATTTCTGGAAGGAAAATAGTTGATAGCATCTTAATTTCCCATGAGATTGCGCATGCGATGAAAAAACAAAAGAAAGGAAAATTAGGATATCAAGGTTTAAAGATTGACATGAGCGAAAATTAGGATATCAATGTTTAAAGATTGACATGAGCAAAGCTTTTGATAGAGTTGAGTAAAACCATCTTAATAAGATTTTCAAGAATATGGGATTCTCGGACCACTGATGTGACCTACTCTACCAGTGTATCAGCACCACAACAATCTCATTGCTGCTGAACGGATCTCCAGGAAAAGTTTTTCACCCATCTATAGGAATTAGTCAAGGTGACCCTTTTCCCCCATATTTTTTCATTATCTTCATGGAAGTCCTATCTCGCATGTTACTTCATGATGAATCAAAGAAACAAATCACAGGGATAAAGATCGCTAGAACAAGTCCCCCCATACCCCATCTCTTGTTTGCTGATGACATCTTCATTTTCACGAAGGTCAATATGAGGGTAATAGGATTTTTTAATTTGTCATAGTAGTAAAAGGGTTGTCGTTCAATCGGACGTTGTTGAGATTAAACTTAAAGGTTTAACAAAAATAATAAAAGAGAGAGTTACTGGGTCTAGGATTCCACCGAATCCATATCAATAGGTTCAATTATTTATTCTTCACCAATTATAGCTTAATAAATAAAACAACAAGGACTCTTATTTTTTCCAAGGTAGATTCTCCAAACATTAGTTATAAATCGTAAGCATGGGACATCAAACATCTAAGCAAGCATGACCCATCTAATAAAATGATAACTAATTTTTTCAAATCATAATTCTATTTTAAATTAATGCAAAAGTCATATAGAAAAATAAAATAAATTCACCCATGTATGAAGTTCGGCTTCCTCCGTCGACCCAGTGTAGGGGTCTAGCTTCTCATGATAAAAACACACTCAAAATATAATTCATAGCTCAAATGGTGTTTTTATTAGAGAAAAATAATTATACAACGAGTTTGCAACGCTTTCCGGGTGTTACAGAGTCCACCGTTACAATGATATTAAAATTCTATTGTTGAAGATGTTGTTACAAAAAAACTATATAAGGAAACTGTCGTAGAAGAACTGTCACTAAGTTGAGAATATGCGACAGTTCTTAAACGACAGACCAGTAGTGTAGTCTGTTGTTCTTCGTCTTCTTCTTCCTGCAGATGCAGAAATTCTTCTCTGCAGCTTCTTTTCTCGCTCTCTTCTACCCCCTAACTCTCAATCTGCTTCTCTGACTCCCAGAAATCATTTATATACCCAACAGAAACGAAATCTCACGCTATAATTACCAATAATTCTCCCATTGCTCGACAGTAAAAAATATTTTCCGGGGAATATTTTCTTCCCTTTATTATCTTTTCACACGTCGATTGGTAGCTAAATTTCTCCCAACACGACACGAACACGTTCTCAATAGAAGTTAAAGTTCTCCAGACACATACAAACCTTCCAAATACAGGATAGAAAATCCCGAGAATAACTCACAAAATGTGCTTGCCATGTTTTCTCTAACTCGATGAATTATTCGAATCCAGCTCATATACTTTCCCTGTTTATACGAAACAGGTTTATACTAATCCATAGCATGAGAAGAATCCGACCAAATCTCTTCCAATATCGAACCATAATATCGGCAGTTGAGTTTTCCCATGTTTCACTGCAACCCGTGTTCTAGCCAAATCTAACCAAATGTAATGACCATACCTTCCCTGTCTCGCCATTAAGAACAAACCCAACTGATTTGATCCATCGAGTCTCCCTCTAACACTCCAAATATTGAACCCTAACTTTTTTCGGTGACTGCAACTGTTTGATTTGAATTATACAACCCAACTCTTTCGAATACAATGACTATACCAATCATGTTTAGTGTTAACAGGTACAACAATACTTAATCCAGTGATTGAATCTCTCCCAAACAAGCCTTAAAATCAAACTCTAAATCTTCCTGTGACTGGTTTGCTTCACATCAACGATTCTAGCCAATTTAAATCGAAACAGAGAACCTTACCGGCTCTATTTAGCCGAGAAGATCATACCCATGCAATTTCAGTCTTTTAATCTCGTTATAACACCTTCAATTATCGAACCCTAGTTCTGTTCTTGAAAACCAATTTTTCCCGCCAATTTTAGATTCAAAGAAGAAGATGGGTGCCCCTTATCCGAGTCTGGTGTGCGAATATCAATTAGGGTGCCCCATAGCCAAAATTAGAGTCCGTTTATCAAATATCCTTCGGGGGAGCCCTTAGCAGTTTTTCGAGCCGATTCTTCCAAAAACGTTTATTTCTTAAAAATACCTACAAACAAGTTTATTAATGATAAAATGAGTCCCAGCTAATGTAGTTATGTGTGAAAATGCGTCACACTTTCGTGCTCATCAAATTCCCCCACACTTGCATTTTTCTAGTCCTCGAGCAAAATAGAAAATTGACCTGCTACACAACTGGTCATATAATAAGAGAGATTTAGACCCGCTACATAGATGGTCATGACAAATGCCATACATAAGATGCGACACATTTTTTTTTTTAGAGACCCGCTACACAGCTGGTCATAGGTTCGTTGAGACTTGTGAAATAAAGAGATTTTAGACTTATAAAACTTAAAAACAAACAAAACTTAACTCAAAATTTGATTTCAAGATATTAGGAATAACCAAGACACTGATTCCACTATTACACATGAATGAATAACGGTAAATAACCCAAAACTCTAATTATCTTTTAAATCCCTTATTTTCTTAACTCACAAACAATTAGGCAAATTCTCAAAACTTAATTGTATCCCCTAAGTATATATTATCTTAATACAAAGCATAACCTATCTAATTGAATCACAACTAATGAAGAAAATTATGCAAACAATTAAAAACTCTGTTAAAGCAGTGATTTAGTGAATTATAAATTATAAATTATAAATTAGAGAAAATAAAATAATTACCAATTATTCATGCGTAAATAGCTTCCTCATTGCCTTGGTTGTGAGAGAATTAGCCGCTCATCATGTTGGAAACACGCTCAAAAATCATTATTATTGCTCAGATAGTGTTTGTAAAGATGAAATGGAGAAAATAATGAAAATCGAGTGTTTGCAACGCTTATAATTGTTGCAAAACTCCGTTACAGAAAACGATAAATATGAACTGTAGTTGTTACGGTAACTATGCGACCCTCGTCTAATTGTCGTTGTTGTTGTAGCATGAACGACTGCCTCTGGTGGTCTTTTGTTCTTCGTGTTCTTCAGCAGCAGCAGAAATGGTGGTTTTCTGCAACTTGATTATCTCGATTCTCTGATGCTCTACAACTCTCCCGATCTCTTTTTCCATTTTCTGCTACCCCAGGATGATATTTATACTCAATATGCGAAGAAAATCCTCTGTAATAACTCATAGTAATCTCTCTTTATTCGGAAGTGATGGGTAATATTCTCGGAATATTTTCTTTCCAAAAATCCTTCTCCTACACGTCTGCCGCTTCTGAAATTTCCTTATTTGACTTCTCCACGCTTATTCAGAGACCCTGCTCAATCCAAACACGAGAAGCACACGTTTAACCACGTTGTAATCCCGTGATTATCTCATCCGCCCATAACCGTATTGCCCTGATTCCTTCCCGTAGACTATTAAGCCAATTTTAGCTAATTCCAAAGCCCATACCAGTCATGTCTATCTGAATCCATCCCATACAACAAAAATAAGCTAGTGAATCTCTTTGATTCCCATCCAAAATGCAAACCCTAAACCTGGTCGTGTGCTGCAATATTTTCCCGCCAAAACAAAATTTGAATGATGAAGATGTGTGTCCCCCTATCCAGCGATTGGGTGCGAATAACACTAGGGTTCCCCTTAGCAATTGGGTTGCCCCTAATCCAAAGTGGGAGTCCGAATAGCAAATTCCCTTCGGGGGTGTTCCGAGCAACTTTTCGAGGCGAATTTTCCAACAATATTTATTTCCAAAAAATACCTACAAACACACAAAACACCATAATAAGGACGAAAACAAGTACTAATAATACGAAACATTGAGGAAAAATTAGACACATAAATGCGTCTATCAGAGGGAATCTAGACACTTAATGCAAATTTACGGACTTTGAAGCTTTCTCGGGGCAATTAGTTAATCTGGAAAAATTTGAGGTGTTTCATACTCCGAACCTCGCTCCTAGATTGGCTCGTGCCTTAAACCGAACCTCAAGGATAAATAAAATAAATTTGAAAGAAACTTATCTAGCTAGGAACTTTGTTATTCTTTCAGATACCTAGGCATCTGAGCTTCTCCAACCTAATAGCTAAATTCAAAGTATGTCTCAAGGGATGGAAGGGAATCATTCTGAACCAATTTGGGAAATATGTGCTGGTCAAATAAACCCTAGATGTAATCCCCCTCTACCAGATATGGCTTCACAATGGTCGGTCGGTCCGGTTTTGAGGAAAAACCGTCGCCCGAACTGTACATTCTACGGTTTTCGATTTCAAAACCGTAACCGAAATGTGTTGGCACGGTTCGGTTTTGAAACAGATCCGAGTTGGCTCGTTTTTTTTAACGGTTATACGGTTTTCACCGATTCCACTTAGATAAAAAAAATAATAATCAAACTAAACACCTTCCATTTCTCTTCTATTAGAAAAAAAATCAATGTTGTAACTCTAGTTGATGATTCATTTTAAGACCTGATAGTTTAATAATCTTAGGGATTTGGCCATTAGTTCCAATTTCATCAACTAATGGACTCTTAATAGATATAATTAAACTACACACCTTGAATCAAACATATTGAAGTTGAATAGTGGAAGTTTAGAATCCCTTGCTGGCATGTCTTGACCATGGTCAATTTTAATATCCACATCTAACAAAGATTGAACAGAAGAACACTATCATGTAAAATAAAATGTAGCTAAACAAGAACATCAAAATACAACAACATCATTAACACACAAATTACAGAAACACAAATTGAACCTTCAAAACTTCATAGTCATATATAACATCAGTAAAACCCATGTTAAATAAAATCAAATCTAACCATTTAAAATTAAAAATTAAAAAACAAAATATATTTTAAGAACCCTAAAATTAAAAAACACAATAATCTTAAATCTTTCAATCAGAAGGTGATGTTGCTAGTGATGGTGATGTAGCAGGTGGTGGTGTTATTAATGGTGGTGTAGAAGGTAATGGTGATGTTGCATGTGTTGTTGATGTTGGTTGAAAAAGAGAAACGGGAAAAAGAAGATTTAGTCGAAGAAGAAAAAGAAGGAGAAAAGTTGGTGATTGTGATGCTCCTGATCGAGTTGATGATTGTGATGGATGCAGGGGAGAACAAAAAATAGTGATTGTGGTGATTACATAAAGGGAGAGGAGAAGAAATGTTTCTGACGAAGAAGGAAAAAGAAGAATAAGTTTTATATTTAGAGCATGTTTGTTTTTTGCTGACTCGGCCCGAGTCAGATGTTAGACCGATTGTTTTTTCTTTTGAGTCAGATCTGACTCGCGATCTGAATCAGTTCTAACCCCTGACTCGGACCCGTTTGAGTCGGGTAATAAAATACCCCTGACTCATGGTAACAACTTAGTGACTCATATTTTTTAGTCAGATGAGTCATATCTAACTCAAAAAACAAACATATTGAGTCAGATCCAGATGAGTCAGGTGATTTCAGTCACATCCAGATGAGATTCAGACGAGTCGGGTGAGTCAGGAAACAAACATGCTCTTAGGGTTGGTAATTGATATATATTGACGGTTAGGATCTAAATAGGTATATAAAATTAACGATTCAGATTAACCGGTTAGGTTTGGAGGCTGAAACTGTTAATTGACCCATAAATTTAACGTTTATGAATATTCAAACTATACATGGTCGTTGGATGAATGGTTCAGTCCGGTTCAGTCGGTTTAGGCTCGGTTTCTATGCATCCCTACTACCATGTGACTCGCTTCCATCTACCGGTTAAAACCATCAACACTTTAACTAATATTCAAAGAGATTTTTGGTGGGGAATAAAAGAAGAAAAAAATGAGTTCTATATCAAAGCTTGGGGAGGGGTGAGTAAGTCAAAAAAGAAAGGTGGTCTAGGCTTCAAAAACATGAAATTGGTTAATGAGTCGATACAAACGAAATTAGCTTGGAGGATTATCAATCATCCGAAATCTCTCTGGGCAAGGATCAACAAATCCAGATATTTCCTGAAAAAATATCCCTTAAGGGAAAAAGTTAAAAAAATGGCAATGTAACTTGGAGTGGAATTAAAGCAGGGATTCAAAACATCAAAAAAATTGGGATATGGGATCAAGATCTGAATACGGAAGAAAACTTAAGGGATAATTCTTGGGTTCCTGGTATTCAAGATAAGCTGACTTCCTCTTCCACTCTGGTGGAGGAAGTTGAGATAAATGGGGTTGAGCATCTATAGAATCCTTCTACTGATGATTGGGACTTATAATTATTAACAAATTTGTTTGACTTTGAAACAGTCAAAGCCATCAGGTGTATCGGACCTCGTAGGGATAACCAAGATGTTCTCAAATGGAGCTTGGCCAAAAGTGGAACTTTCTCAACAAAATATATCCACTCTAAACTAGAGGCTCTCTCTCCCCCTAATCCTACCAACTCCATGTTAAGCAAAATCTAGGGAATTAGGACAACCCCAAATATACAACTTTTTCTATGGAATGTTGCAAATACATTTCGAACTTCCTTCTGGTTGGGGACATTCTAGCTTCTAGGATGGTTCTAGAAACTGATTTATGCCCGATGTGTGAGTATGCTAGGGAAACGCTATACCATTTGCTAATGGAATATATGTTTGCTAGATCTGTTTGGGTTGGTCTTAGTAGTGCCTATAGAATCAGAAACAATCAGGTTATTCATTCATGGATCCTCTTTTGGTTTTATAACCCCTTTGGATGGAATGAGGATATGGAAGATTGGGTTACAGTTTGTGGCATAGTAACTTGGAATATTTGGAAAAGGCGATGCAAACTGGTTTATAAGGAACAAAAGCAAACACCAGAAGCGCTTATCAGCGTCATTGAAAACAACATTGAGGCCTACATAGCCACACTAAGAAAGATAAATAGGATAACATGAAGACTACAGAGGCTACCAAAAAACACACCTGGTCTCCACCACTTATAGGTACAACAAATATAAACTTCGATGCGTCTTATAAAGAACATGAAGTAGAAATAAGACTTCTTCTTTTTTTGGCAAGGATGAAAAGGAAATATTTGGAATGTCTGTCCGTATATCTTCGTTGGCTACATCGGGAACAATAACGGAAAGTCTGTCAGCTCACGCGACTACAAAGTGGGCTACGGAAAAAGGAATACCAAATGTTATACTGGAAGGAGATAATCAAGATGTGATGAACTACCTGGCGGGAAAAGAAGTTAACTTAGATTGGCAGAGTATTAGGATTATGAAAGAGGTTGAAGGGAATATTTTCAATCTTCAACACAATGACTGCAATCTTCATATGAAGGGGAAGTGGTGGATGCACTGGCCATGAAGGAAGAACTAAGGGACCAGCTACTTACACACCGTCAAATATCTCTCGATCTTTGTTTAATTATTAAGTTATGATGCAAACTCTATATTTTGTAATCCTCAAGCTACTCGTGTTAGTGCGAGTGGCAACAATTTAATATTTCTTCCGTCCCACTATTAATTGACCTATTTATTTTTAGATTTTGTCCCATAATGAATGACATATATCAGTAAACAAGGATAAATATATATAATTTGATAGGCATGTTTATATTTGTTACGTATATGTTTTAAAATTCTTTCTGATGGTATAAAGTTTGCGAACATCCATGGTGTAGTTTGAGAGATAACCGATAACCGAAGCCTTTTAGTTCCGAGCAAGTGAGGGTATGGCTAGAGATACTATCTCATAAAAATATGGCAAAGTTTATACGCCGGCTCGTCTACCTGGGCAACATGTACAAGGAAAGTAGTAAATCCTTGGTGCATTCCATGCCGCGTTCATTTTTGGTACAGAGGATAGAGTAGCCACCACATCAATGGGATTACGCAATCGCGACCATTGAGATGGGTATACCCACATCCCCGTCCTGGATGCAGGGCTACAGGGGGGGGTCCCTTCACAATATGCCAGGATGGTTTCACATGTTCACAATTTTGAGGGACAATAATCGATACCTTCCTGATAGATAGGCACAAGAACCAAACGTGGTTTTCGCGGAGACGAACATGGGACGATGTTGAAGAGGTGATCGGGCTTGTCGTTCGCCGCGCCGAGTGGAGAGCCAAACATCACCCAAGAACCAAACACCACTCATACGCCAACACGTATTGTCCATCAAGAGACAACTAGTAGAACTAGCCATTTAAGGCAAGGTGAGCACGAGCACCAGAGACAAGTTGTTCCATAGGAACACGCTATGCGTGAAAGATCTATCTTACCAATATTAGGTAAGATTAAGCAACAAACGGGGGGACACCATCGATACCTTCTCAATAAGTAGGCAACACAGGAACCAAATGGGAACACGAAGCGGGCCTGAAGAGGTAATCGGGCTTGTCGTTCACCGCTAGGGGCGGAGAGCCAACAAGCACACGGGAACCAAACACCACGCATACACCAACACGTATTGTCCATCGAGCAACAACCGTCACGGAAAGAACTAGCAACTCATGCCACCGAGGACAAGAGATGAACGAGCTCCCGAGACATATCGTTACGATTGGACACGCTATGTGTGAACATGCTTTAGTAAACGAGGCCAACTCAATCCAAGTATAGAAATCCTACCTCTCTTCCACGTGGATCGCTGCTCTCCACTTCTGTCTATCCAACGCATCTTCCTCCGTTAAATTACGCTTCTTCAAGTCACACTTCATCCGTTTGAGAGATAAATCATTTCTAAATTTTACTAGTTATTATTCATAAGGGTATAATTGTAAAAAAAATACTTAAAAATACTCTTTTCCCTTCTTTGTCTCGAAAATTGTGCAAATTTGAACTAGGTCATCTAATAGTGGGATTGAGGGAGTATAAGTCTCTCTCTTTTTGCTTAAAAAAAGGAAAACCAGAACAAAATCCAAAAATTCTAAAGTTTTGTAAAAGTTATTTGCAAAAATAAGATTAATAAAAGTTGAAGAAATGCATTGAAGTCCTAACAGCATTTCCCTATCAAAGGCTTGACAGAGATGTTGCCAGACAGAAAAGAAACATATTTATGGTGGCGGGGAATTTTTTTGGCCATGAGGCAGGTTTCTCTGAGCAAATCACAGCTGTTAAATTCATCTAGATTTGAGGTAGAAGGCACAAACGAACTACTGAACCCAACGGATATGAACTGAAAAGAAAGGTACTTCAACAGCCTTACAAATGACAACAACACAATTGAAGTGCGAATGTGAAGCTTCTCATCTTCACTTGCCATCATAATACATGGATTGAACACAGAAATATCCCTGGTGGGTTTCTTTAATGGTAAACTACGAAGATAAGGCTTTGTCCGGTTGACAAAGTGGAATTTCGTTATCCAAGAAATGATTACCATAACTGCTAAACGAAGCACGAGTAGAAATCAAAGTCCAAAGCACCCATAATCTACAAACATAAAAGATAAAACCCTGGATCTGACAACGGTAAACCTAAATCAACATTGCTGGCTCGCACAAGGTGGACTGGGGATTCTGGGAGTAACACATACACACTAAACATATTCACAAGTGATAAGAGCAAAAGGGTAGCTGCAACTATGTAGAGGTGATTGGTAGAACCACGAAGGTGCACAATGCAACTTCCTGCAATAGGTAGGTTGGTAAGCAGATTGACAAAACATTTACGTTTAACAACATAACATGACTGAATAGCATTCTTTCTTAAGGATGATGGAAGCTGTAAATATACAATGAAATTGATGGAAAAGGTTTCACGGGAGCTTCCTTAGTGACAAACAAGTAGAAATGTATCTTACAGAGCATCAAATTTGACTTTTTCCCTCTCTACTTTAGTATGCAGCTAAGCTGTTGTAATGACAACCCTCAGCTTTTGACCCATCAAGATCCACCCAGACTTCATTCACACGCCTTTTAAACTGAAAGGGGGAGCTATACTGTGCAATTGAGTAAGCGTAGTTACTTTCGGAAGAAGTCGAGTTTGCCCACTTAGTCCTGCTCAAGCTGACACCTAATTTCTCAGCTTCCTTAATGACGTTATGATCCCTTGCAAAGCCTGAAAATTTTCTGACAGCGATGCAGTGGCTTGCCCATGCGTCAGGTTGAAGTTTCAGTTCAGGAAGGGGAAAGGGTGGGTTTTTTTGGAACTTTAATGGCAAGTAGAATCGTACAAAGTAGGCAGATGAGTGAAGGGGTCCAGCGCCAGGGACAATGCTTGTTAGAACAGGACTAGTCATCAAGATCCTAGAATTGTTCAAATTGGCACCTTGGATATACTGGAACAACCTGCAAGATCACAACAGAAAGATAGCAACGTAAGATAGGTCCTGGATTTGCTAGGCACGTTTAGGAAGAAACTTCATTGCTCAGGAAAGTGCCAAATACATGATTCTGATGGAGTTGTTTCCAAATATATGAGAAATGTGCCTAACACCCAGGATTCTAATACTGACATTTGTATTTTAGAAGTGCAAGCACTACACCCAAGTTACTGAATCATACATCCATGATGACCAACAAAGCAAGTTCCTAGCGTTGCACGTTGTTTATTTTGGTCAATACAACAACAATATCTATAAATGATAATTAAAAAAAAGGCGAGAGAACATACAAATCAGGTCTTTAGGAGTATATTCCCATAGAGACCAAAACCCATACCGAGATCAAAAAAGAAACGTAAAAACCAGGGCATAATAGGGCACAGTTATATACTCAAGTCATTCTGTTGGTTAATGATCTTGGTATGAAAAACTAAGTTCCCTAACCCACATAACAGCATACAACAGAGGTTAGTAGACCTTATGGATGTACACAAACACAAAAACAAAAGAGATTGACCTTTGATGGGTTATTGTACAGACAACAGAAGGGTTACTCTCAGGTATTTCATTCGAATCAATCTTAACAAAAGTATTAAGTTCATGGATGATCAAAAGGCAGTTGCATGTACAGTAGCCACCCAACTCCATCCCATATACATCAACAATCCCGATTATATTGGACTCTTGCAAAACAAGAGAATCAAACAACACTGGAATTTGATGATATGTTGGAAGTTACTGTTGTTGTCAAAACATGTCTGTGTTAGCTCATGTGATTAGTATTTGCACATACACTTAGCTTCACACAAACACCCAAAAAACAATCTATCATTAACGCGAATGACAAGATTGAAATCAACACCCACAATCGTCCATTTTTCAAAAAGTGGGTATTTACAAAACACAATCTAATATAAAACCACATATCAACCTCAAGGTGATCAATGCAAACAGAATCACAAAAGACCATGTCAAAATATTTAATGATTGAACGGACATCCCTCTTTAATAAATGCAGAACCTACATCCATCCAAACTTCATTCAAGCGCCCAACTGTGTGAGTCGAGGCGTTGTACTGAGCAATAGAGTACTGATGTTTGTTTAAGGCCACAGAGTCTCCTAACTGCAATTTCCCTAAACTGTTCACTAGAGATTCTACTTCCTTATTAATGTTATTATCTGCAGCAAACCCAGAAAATTTCCTAACTGCTACACAATGACTTCTCCACTTGAGAAACTGCAAATTTAGATCCGCAGAGGGTCGTGGAGCTACCCCATGAAATTCCATGGGTACATAGTACCTCACAGTATACTCTGACTCACGTGTCTTCGGGATGATGCTTGTTAAAACAGGAGCAGTCATCGTAAGTTCAGAAGAATTTAAATTAGCACCACGAATGTATTGATGCAACCTGAGGAAATAACAAGGGTAAGTATTGCCAAGGTCAACCAGATAGCCTAAGTATGAGATTAACATTTCCATACTATCTGTATTCTTATAGCGATAACCAAGAGAAGTTTGGTATCAGAAAACAATAAGAACATAAGAATTTCACTCAAATAAAAAAGATCTATATAATCGCATTGGGTTGACAATTAAGCCAACAAATCAAACCTTCTTATGAATTCCCATATGGATGCATGTGAAAGAGAATGAAATATCTATGCATAGACAGTGCCTGGTATTATTTTTTTTGTTACCAAATACCAATAATTGTGGTGCTATCACTCTTGTTCTTTGACTACTTATACGGTACACAGATATCTAACTATGGGTCTCAAATGACTGATTACATGCCTAAAAACCCAAACATTCACCCTTCTAATGATTAGCAAGAAGTAGATGACAACATATACCAAAACAAAAATCCAATCAAACAGTAACCACGACACACAAGAGTTCACTAAAACAGACCTCAGAGCCTCCATTCTACCTTTCCCAATTGAAATTTAGGGTATAGGTCCTATCCAGCCATCAATACAGGTAAACTCAGTGGGAAAAATAATCATCAACAAAACCGAATCCCAAGCCCTAATTTAACAGCACCCGATCCTCAAATAATTAGGATTTTCTTGAAATTTAAGAATTTAATAAAAATAATAATTACCTGTGAAAGCCTAGTTTAGTAGCTTTTTCGAAAGACATTTCTCGAACAGGAGCTGACATCCATGAAGAATCTCTGTAAAGTCTAACCTCAAAATCAGACTCCGTATGAATCACTGTGAATTGAGGTGTTTCAATACCATTACAAAAGACAATTACACATAGAAAACAGATGATGAATAGTGAAGCTTTCTCCATTTTCATTTTTTTTTCCTTCTTCGTTGAGAAAAAAAGATTCGACTGATGATGAGTATATCTCACTACATCTGGCGGTTAAATAGGCAATGGAAATGCCAATCTTAAATTACGAGTTCACCCCTTATTCTATTATACTCCTATTTGGATCACTTTTAGCCCAAAACCCCTATGCTACTGAGGGCCCAAATATCCAAATGAAGGGACCGTCGAATATTTACTTTTTCTTTTGGAAGCATCGCAAAATATATATACTAGTTATCACCCAGCCTACGGCTAGGTTCAATCTTTTTCGATTCTTTTGTTGTTGTTTGGTCGGCTGGTCAGTATTCTCCCACAAAATTATAGTCATTAACAAAACTGATTAGATTAGAATTGTCAAACATCGAGCCTAAAATTTAGTTAGGGCCTACGACCGTAGTACGTGTTGTGCTCGTGTTAAATTATCCAGGGCTTACAGCCCCGGCCATGGCTTCTTAAGAATTCCCTAATATTTTGTTGGTCGGGTCAAATTAGTCATGGCCTCTTTAATCACTTTTTTGATACTTGGTTTGTTTTTAACCATTTTTTAAGATGAAAGTTGTTTAGTAGATATTATTTTAGGCGTATATAGCTTAAAATATAATACAGCTAAACAATATGTGAAGTTTATATTAATTAAAGATTTAATACCTAAATAATAATAGAATTGAACATTATAGTAGACAAGCTACAATACATTGATTATCTTTTGAAAAGAACAGAAGCAATTGATCAATCAATTGTCTTACACACTCAATACAGACCAAAGAATATCTTGTATTCAAACAAGATATATGAACCAACCAATCCAATAGTCAATCAAGAGACCAATGAAACAATGACACGTTAGTAATGACAACCCAGCTAGACAGTAATGACAGCTAAGAATCAGTTATTACAGATAAGAGTAACTGTGTGACTGTAATAATTCTACTTGCCCCCCCTCAAGTTGAAGATCGGGTGGAGAATAAATCTTCAATTGTCTCCGAGTAAACTGAACCTTGGTCCTGCTAGGCCTTTAGTAAAAATATCAGCTACTTGTTGTAGAGTGGAGATGTACAATACAATAAAGGCCATGGATTGTACAAGCTCTCTAATGAAGTGAAAGTCAACTTCTATGTAAAGTTCGTCTTAATTTGAAGGGTATTTGTGTCTTTTAACTAGTAAGGGTAAATTAGTTATTTTACATTGAAAAAAAAATTTAACATTATTTTATTTAGCCTTAAGTTGTTATAGTGGCTAGTATTGGGCACATGCCGTTTTTGGTTTAACTAGACGTATATAGAAGAGGTCTGCCATGTTAGATTTTGGTCGAATGTGTAGTATACACATTATGAATACAAATGATTTTAGCTGGTTACGTGGGAGTCTCCACTAGTTAGATAAAGATTAAACTAAATGTGTTTTGAAAATGTGTCTGCTGTTACCATCTTCTATTATTTGTCATCTTGTCACAACTCACATTGTAATTGGACAATAATTGTCATCTTGCTACGTGTTCGGTTCTCATTGGATAATGGATTAGCTGTTTGTGCATTAGGTAAATTTGGTTGAGATGAAAACATAGTATCCGTAGTGATGGGATTACCCAAAACTTAGGCCACCACCCTCACATGTCCACCAACAAAATAATGATCAGAAGTTTAGTAAGTGTGTTTCCCACCCTCACATGTCCACCAACAAGTAATGATTAGAAGTTTAGTAATTGCGTTTCCCACCTATCTTTATTTATTTTAAGCTTGTCTTATGTCTGCCACCACGTTTAGCCAAAAGAATATTAAGTTATCATTATTATTATTTTGTTAAATATGTTAACTTAACCTAAACTTGAACAGAAGTTTACTAATTTAACTTAACCTGCCACTAGATAATAGTATACTAATTTAACTTAACCTCAACAAAAGTTTGTTCTATGTTTGCCACCTTTCGTTCTCTGATTCTTGACTGCATTTTTACTTTGTTGTGTGTCGAGAAATTATCGGATTGTTTATTTTAGGTTTGCTTTAGTTTGGTTCTACTTTAGGCAGATTATGATTGAGTGAAAACCTAATTTCGTATAATATCTCGGTCAAGGAAGGAGTCGTCCAGCTCACATACAAACACTTGGAAAGATTAAGGTCGACTAGAATATTATATAAGACATGTATTGTTAGCATTAGGGTTATTTTTCTTTGTTTACTTAGAGAGAGGAGAAACATAAAAACATAGGAAGAGAAACTTCGTTCAATGGAGGAACTTGGGATTCTTGGCATCCGTGTTTTGCATCCGTTTTTCCTTAGGATTATTTCTAGCATTTGACGTAGGCGCAACACAACCAAAAACTCTCTTTATTTAGAACGCGCAATTGGGGGATACATTTATTAATTGGGGGATATATCTACAGGACAAAATAGGTGTCCCAATAGCAATTCTGGGTGACCCCCTATGTAATTAATTTTTTAATTCCTAATCTAGCCCCCACTAATCAAGATTAGTGATTAATGAAAATTAGTAAAATGTTAAGTATTTGGGGGATAAATTAGTGTGTATTTATTTTGAAGGCTATTATTGGGGCTATGGGTGGAGGATGTTTTTGGGGGCTATTTTGATAAGTGGAGTCTAAATATTATAGGGGGAGATCACATATGTGTAAAATATCTAAAATACCCTCCATAATTTTAATTAATTCCCTTTTTACCCCCCTCATTAACTACCTAATTAATAAAAAAAAAACTGAAAAAAACTGACGCCTTTTAAAACCCAATTAACCGTCCCCATTTTATTCTTCTTCTTCTTTTCTTCTTCTTTCCTTTTCTTCCTTTCTTCTTCCATTGAACATTGTTCAACGATTAATCGTCGATTCAAAAAAAAAAATCGTCGTCGATTAAACTCATTCTATAAAACCATGAAGCAGAAGGAAAATCTAGGTCAATCCCTGTCGAATCAACCTCCGATTGAAGCAGAGAAACCAAGTTCATCCACTGAAGATGAAAGTGAAGATCAAGTGCCAGTGAATGCAGAAGTTCCAGAAGCCGCCGCATCTCATGTTATGACTGCAATAAGGTATGAATTCAAAAACCCAGTCTTTATTTAAGCGTTTTGTTGCTTAATCAGTTAGTTTCGAAAATTTTAGGTCTTGAAAAACGGTTTCTGAAAATGTTTACGGCTGGGAGTTCTTGTATTTCTAGCCGTAAATTAGATAAACGGTTGGGAAATGTCGATTTCCCAGCCGTACATAAAATACACTGTTGGGAAATATAAGAACTCCCAGCCGTAATTAAATCGACTTGTATGAGATGGATCATTCCTAGCCGTAACCATTCGTATACGGCTGGGATATTCCTAGCCGTATGTTCTCCTATGTACATATGTTTTTAGTATTTTTAGTATTACGTATAGGTTTTCCCAACCGTGTATGTGTTTCCTGACCGTAATAAACACAATCCCAGTCGTATTGGTGCCCTGTGTTGTACTGTGAACTAGCAATACACAGTAGGTTTGGTTTTCCTATCCGTAATATGAAAACGTATATGTTATCCATCTGTAATACATTTCTCAGCTACGTATATTACTAATGTCCCATCCGTAATTTTTGTGTCGGCTAGGTCGATAAAAAATTTCCTATCCGTGTTTCATTTTGCGTCTTAGACTCTCCATTTTTCCTAGCCGTGTTTATTGTTTCGGTTAGGTTTTGTCAAATTTTCCCAAACGTTTTACTTATACACTTTTTGTTTTCCTGCCTTATTTGTCTTGGAACATAGGTAAAGAAAAGAAGAAGAAAATATCTCAAGAAGTAACACCTTCTGGTGACCCGACTCCGCAACCTCGTCACTCAAAACCATTGGGTGCAGACGCAAGGAAATCAATCGAAGTTGTGCATGCTGGAGAAAGGGAAGGTGGTGGAGATGGAGTTGGAGTCACTAGAGAAACTGAAGTTGGAGTTGCTGAGGGAACTGAAGTTGCTATTACTAAAGGAACTGAAGTTGCTGTGACTGGAGTTGTTGGCACTTCTAGTGGTGGTGGAAACGAAGGTGTACCGGTTGTTACCGGAGGTACTGAAGTTGGAACTTCTAGTGGTGCTGCTGCTATTGATAAAGGTAAAGCCGTAGTCGAGGAGGGCACAGAGGAGGGAAAGAAGGAGGGAAAGAAGAAGTATAAACCTAAGGCATTGGCAAGAGAAGTGATTGATTCCATGTAGACTTTACCTCCCAAGAGAAATGGGAGACCTTGGGGTGAGCCAAGAGATCGTTCCGTCTTGATTGGCTACACTTCTTCATGGGCTTCTAGGGTTTGTGGCACAAAGGTAATAAATAAAATTACATATACGTTATATTCATTTCGTTTGGATTATTATTTTTACAACCAATTTTTTTTTGGTAGTTTCCGGATGAAGATGTCCCAAAACTAAAGCACCAACAAGCAAAGTTTTGGCCGTTGGACGATGAGCATCCAGATATGCAAGTTTTGGTCAAAGCTTCGGGGTTGTGGTCTGGAATCGATGCTTTGCAGAAGACATATGATGTTTTCACAGTTTATGGTTTTAGAGAAAGATTTTGGCTAGAAACCATGATTTTTCACCTCCCATTCGGTGAGATGACTATCACTCCGGATGACACAAAGCAAATCACTGGTCTAGCTTTGGAAGGAAAGGCAGTTTTTGAGGGTTTCAACAATTCCATGCCTTTTGATGAGCTTTGTGCCTTGGTGAAGAACTGTCTTGGGTGGAGTAAAGATAAAGCTGAAGAAGAGTTTGAGATTGGGTCTGGAGCAGCTCCTAGATCTAAGAGACCATGTAGTACACCGGGCGTACTAAGTGAAGCAGTAAATATGTCACGCAAGATTAATTTGGTTCGTTTGAAGGAACAGTTTGGGGATTCTAAACGCAAGGCGGATAGTGGAATAGTGGTGATGGATGCAGAAAGAGCTAGACATACGGATATAGCTTACTTGTTGTATGCTTTTGGGACCGTCCTTTCCCCCGATTTCTTAGGCAATAAGGTAAATGCATGTTACTTGCAGTGGTTGAAGACTCTCAGTCTAGATAAGGAAACAAACGAGGTACCTAGGTACTCATGGGGCACCGCCCTCCTTGATGATGTGTTGGAATGTCTTTTCAAAGCTTCAAGATGGAACGAAACACAAATTACGGGATGTGTTGCTCTTGTGCAGGTATCTTTTTGTTTTAATATAACAAATGTTTATTTGTGTGTAATAACTTATTTATAAACCAAATTTTTATTTTTTTGTCGTAGTCATGGGCTTACGACCATTTTAAAAGCTTGAGGCCTCCTCGGAATACAGATTGGGCTCTAGATAAACCTACAAGAGGGAGATATCCTTTTGGAGGGACCCAACACAAGGCTAAAGAGACGAAAATGGTCGACATGAGGAAAAAATTGGATGCTTTGACAATTGAAGATGTAGTTTTTGATCCGTATTTGAAACTTTATGAGGATGGTGAAGAGGAATTTGATGATAGGGTATTTTCTGATGTGGAAACCTATACGGGACCTTTGTTTCATGCAACCGGGTTCGTCATTTTAGATCCTCGTAGAACGCTCCGCCAAATCGGTATTGTCCAGACAATTGTGCCTGAAGAGACTCGTTTTAAATTGAGCGTAGGCAACTCCCAATTTAAGGACAAACAGGTGAAATTGAACTATGAAAATTCACCGGCGATTGAACATTGGAATGCTCGTTCCGAACAAGAAAACCAAATGAGTAGAAGACTCCTTGAAGCAGAACATGGTACTTCCCAAGCGGATGAGGATTACATGGACTGGTATAGAGGGTGGTCTCATCCTTATGTGGAAAATCTGGATCCGGAGGCGCGGAGACATTACAAGAATGCAAAGAAAGAGAGTTCTAAGACACCAAGGAGTGAATAAAATGATTGGCGGGAGATGGTGGTACGTATACTACTTCATATGTTTGTATATGATGTTTTTTTTTAATTATCTATGAATAATCGGAGTGCGTGTGTTTCATATGAAAAAATAGGTCGAGCGAGTTAATTGGGTGGGCAGATACCTCAGCCGTTTGATTGATTTGGGTCAGGATTTAGCGGTAGCTGAGCTCAGATTAATGCGAAATCGAGTTAAAGGCATAATACTCCCTGAGAAAGGAGGTTTATATCCTGTTGAAGTACCAAAGAGATCTAAAAGGGCCAGGTATCCTTCTCCTAGCGACGACTCGGACACTCCCCCCCCCCACCTAAGAAAGTTCAATCTAAGCAACGAAAAGCCGGCCGAGGTGGTAGATGTGAAAAAGGTGGAACGAGTGCTCGAGGTGGTCGAGGTGAAAAAGGTGGAACAAGTGCTCGAGGTGGTCGAGGTAGTGGACCAATTACAAAAGTTAGCCATGTTGTAATAAGTGCTCGAGGTGGACGTGGTGGAGGTAAAAAGGCTCCAACTCAAGGTGGGAGAGGTCGAGGTAGAAAATCTGTAGTTATAGAAGAAGTTGTGGAACCTCAGCCAAGGGACGATTTGGATGACTTTTTGGAAGCCACTTCTGAGGAGGGATCAAGTGAAAGTGAATGACAATTTACTTTTCATTATATTACTTCATTTCATGCAACATTTACTATCTAACACTTTGTCTATTTAATTTTTTGTGTTTTGGTTATGCATTTGGATGAATGAATTCTTAAAACTTTGCATTTATTAAGTCTTTACAATTGTCAAATCTAAGAAAACTGAGGAATCAATCAATATTCACTAATTTTTTTGTGCTATTTCGGCTAGGTCGATCCTTCACATAACCTATCCGAAAGTGCATATAATTCTTGTCAAATTTAGTTGCACAAAAACGCGGATGGAAAGTCCCCGCCGTTATAGGAAAACGGTTAGGAAATACCTGGCCGTGTGTTTCTCTGGATACTCAAACTTTAACTGAATCTTTGTTACGGCTACGTTTCCAAGCCGTTATATAATACGCGGTTGGGTTTCCTATCCGTAAAACTAACAAAAAAATGGATCTCTGGTTTACGGCTACGTTTCCAAGCCGTGAATGCGTTTGCGGTTGGATTTCCTACACGTAAAACTGACAAAAAAATGGACCTCTAAACTACGGCTTGGAAATTAAAATACATCTGGGACGTAAAACTGACACACCACAAATCCTGTAATTTATACAGAATAATGGTTGGGTATCTCCTTCAATTTCCAAGCCGTAAATGCCTATAATTATGAATACCACATCATATCGGCTAGTTTTTTTAATTTTGAAAAATAGATCTGTTTAAAGACTGATCTATAGAAGGTTATAGATGTTCAACCTCTTATTTAAACTTGAAATAACTCCCATCTCCATATAACCACCCACTCCAAATCAAATTCACACCTTCTACACTAATAATCTCCACTAAAACTCCTACAAACTCAATGCAATGTACTCAAAGGATAAACCCAACTTCACTTTGGAAGAAGACTTATCTCTTTGCAAGAATTTTGTACTATGCTATCCAAAGAAGGGAGGAGAACGAAAGCAAGATGGTTTATCTAGTAAATCGTATTGGAGTAATATTTTTGAGAATTTTTGTGGTGAAACAGGTAACACTAACAACCGCGAAGGAGTTGAATTGTATCTTCGATTTTCAGACATACGCAAAAAAAAAAGTAAAAGAATATATGGCTTTACGCCGTATGTGCAGCCAACTTAGACTTAGAGGTGAGACTGATAGAGAAGTCGCGGCTCAAGGTAAGAAGGAATGGAGAAAATGGAAAGGTTATGATTTCAACTTGGAAGCTCAATTCGCCATCGTCAAAGACTTCTTAACACATCGAAAGGGATGTTATTAAAACCTACTTTGTAACGGGGATCTATTAAGTATGTAATGGGTTTTATTGTGGTCTAATTAATGAAAGTATTACTAATTTTCATGTTGAAAATGCAAAATTTCTCAGCTTATAGATTAAATTAAGGACGGGAAATATAAGAATTCCCAGCCGTAAAACAGACTCAGGAGATTCTCGTTGAATAACGGTTGTAAGTTCTTCACTTCCCATCCGTTGTTCTTGTTTACGGCTGGGAAGTCATTATATCCAAGCCGTAATTGTTGGATTACGGTTGTGTCGACACAATTTCAGTACCAGAATCGCAAAAAAATCCGATTTGTTCAGATTTTTGACGGATTTGAATTGATGAAATTGATGTTGGGAGTTCATTATAAGCTTATCTTGAGTTTTGGGATGAAGGGTTTTATCATTAAGCTTCAAAAAATTCAAAATAATTTCACCAAAATCATCATTTTTCATTCTTCAAATCTCAAAACAATGAAGTTTTGATTTGCAAAAAATTAATGTTTTGATTAGTCTAATTGATTCACTAACATTGATTAGTTAAGCTTAATCAAGCTAATTAGCACTAATAAAATTTAGGGTAGATTAGACATTATAAAAGATAATGGATAAGGGGTGCTATGAGTTGTTATTTCATGACCCCAAATAGCCCCCAAAAACCCAGCCATGGGCAGCCCCAATAATAGGGTTCTTTATTTTTATTTGATTTTGTGTGGGTTAGTTGAGAGTGAAGGAGGCAAAAAAAAATTGAGTGGAAATTTTTTTTTTGAAAATAGAAGATGATTGTGATGAGAGAATTGCTGCTAAGAGGTTGAAAATTTGTTTTTTTCCTTTCAATCCACCATTGTTGCAGCTGAAAAAGCTCGGTGCCGGCATGGTATTCAACCAAAAAACCATGACGGCATTTGTCGGAATATTTCAAAAATTGTTTGCCACTATCCGTGGGTTCAGTGAATTGATCTTCAAAACCTTTTTTTTTTGTTATAATCAGTCCACTTCCGGCATAGTAAGGTGATTCTCGATCATGCCGGTACCTGTGCCGGCATAGTATGTTGCTTAAATTTCTATGCCGGCACAGGATGAAAAGTATCCAGAAACTTGATATATTTTTTCACTTGACTACCGGCATTGATAGGAAGTTCTCGAGCATGCCGGCACCATTTTCTGGCATATGGTCTTCATCAATTCCGGCATGGTCTTCATCACTTTCAGCATGATCTTCATCACTTCCGTTTTGAATTTTTTCTGGTTTTAATGCCGGCACAGTTAGTTGATTATCGAGCATGACGGCACTTGACTATCGGCATGGTCTTCATCTTTAATTTCTATGCCGGCACCATTTTCCGGCATGGTCTTCATCCATTCCGGCATGGTCTTCATCACTTCCGAATTAAGAAAAAAAAATTGTTTCCAAAGTGAGGAGCCGGCAGAGAAGGAGAAGAGAATTTGATAGGGAGTGGGGAGAGTTTAGAATTTGAAAGGGAATGGGGTATATTTGGGGTTTCAAATCTCTAACCCTAAAAGAGATTAATAAGAAGTGGAGATGGAAATGGGGATATGATTTTGTTTTTTGTTTTTTGATTTTAAGTTTTTTAATTTTTTAATTTTTATTTTGAAGGAAGGGTATTTTAGTATTTTGATACCCAAAAGTCACCCCTTAATAGACACTATGGGCTGGGGGAAGTAATTCATATCCCCCAATTAATAAATGTATCCCCAATTGCGCGTTCTTTATTTATGGTTTTGTTAATTAAATTCATATTTACAAGTTTTTATGATGCTATTGATGATGATTATCGGGATGCGGTCCATAGATTGTGATTCTTAAAAATTATTTATGACGGGATACGAGGTTTCCTTGGGAACGGTTTTGTTTCCTAAAACCACGTGGGCTCCCTGGGGCGAGCGGATTAATTGAATTTATTGTTTTTATGGATGTGGTGTTTCCATGTGTTTACGGTGTTATTAATTATGCTAGTTGTTAAAAAAAATTGAAAAATGTTTGAATAAAATGTTTTGTTGCTTCTTTTCCTACTGGGTGTCACAACTCACGTCGTTTCATGACAAAAATTCCATATTTTATGACACCACAAGGAGCTAATGGAGGAAAAGCATAGAGATCGGTTTTGGTGTTTTAATTAGTTGTTTGTATATTATGATTCAAAAATTGCAATAAAATATCATCAAACTATCTTTTGGATGATTTATTAAGTATTTATTGATTATTAATACCTTGGAGATTATTGGGTTAATGTGTAACCAATGAAAATTTCTTAGTCATGTCAGTTTGACTGTTAATGATAATTATTATATAATATATATATATATATATATACCTGAATATTTTACAGTATTCCTAGAATTCACATTAAATGAAGTGGTTAAAATATTATAATTTTCGGAGTCCTAGAAGTATTTTTAAAACAATTGTTTCTCACCGTAAGAAATTAAGACGTTTTCTGACAGATTCAACTATATTGAATTATTCTTGTTTTCAAATTAGTCTATGGTATGTTTTAGACTTTCGTGTCTTCTATAAACTTGAATATATATTTTTTTTTTTTCAAAATGGTAAACTAAACCTAATTTGGAGTTGTGAGTGATTTTATACGATTTTTATAAAATGTATTATCTCTGTTTTACGTTTCTACAGTACTGGTCAACAACGTGTTTGACTGGGGTCAAAAGGTCTTTAAGTTAAACTAAAAATTATAGAAATTTTATGACCGGAACAATGCTAAGTCAGGATTCATAATGTACAATCATAATAATTTTTGGATTTAAAATTGGTTCAGAAACAATTCTTGGAGTTAACTGATGTCTGTTTTTGTTTTATGATTCTTCCTTAAACATGCGATTCTTTTGGATTAAATCTGGAACGTTTAGCGGTGAAATTAATTCTTATGGTAAACTATAGTTCTTTAGTGTTCATGTGGTTTAAAAATCACGACAAGTTAACGGTTAGATGTTCCTAAAAGAATTTTTATGTATCCGCTGCGACAGAATTTCTGAATTGAACATAAATAAAGATTAGACAAAGAATTAGTTGTTTGAACTTGGACCAAATGTGGAAGTCTAGGCTTGTTATTAAAAGTAGCATTTTTGATTTTGGGTTTTTGGATTTGGGTCGAAATCCAGGCCCGGAATTCGGGGTGTCACAGTTTGGTATCAGAGCGAGCTTGATCCTTTGAACAGGCCAGTTTTTGAATAAGTCAATGCGTGTATATGCTTGAATATGAAATTATTTGTGTATTTGTTGATTTTTGTTTGTTAGAATGCGTAATAGGTTGTATTTATTTTGCATAGAGAATTCTCTCTGTGATACTTATGATCTAATGTCCTTCAATCAGGACATGTCTCGTCGTAATAATGGTTCTACCAGCCCACAAGATGGGGGTTTTGGGGATGTCGTCCGTGCTTTGAATGTTGTTGGTCAAGTGATGCAGCAACAAGTGAATCTTAATCAGAATGCACCTCCCCCTCCCCCACCACCTAATCAACGGGCTTTGTTAGTTAGAAGGTTTATTGAACAAAATCATGATTCCTTCAAGGGTAGTCTTGATCCACTAGTTGTTGAAGATTGGATAGATAAGATTGAGAAAATATTCACCCTATTAGGCGTGAATGACGAGGATAAGCTGGATCTTGCTGTTTATAAGCTTGAGGGTGAGGCCACTCGTTGGTGGGACTTGAATTGTCGTTCTAGGAATGACGGTCTGTTTATTTGGGTGGAATTTCGACTCGCCTTCCTAAATAAGTACTTTCCACAAACTGCACGAAACCAGTGCATGATCGAGTTTATGCAGTTGACCCAGAGGAACATGATAGTAGCACAATACCAATCCAAGTTTGAAGAACTCTCTCGTTTTGCTACTCACCTGGTTGAGATTGAAGAACTGAAGGCTTTTAAGTTTCAGGAGGGACTTAGGCCTTCAATTAAGAGTAGGTTGTCTATTCTGAAGATTACCTCTTATAATGAGATAGCGGAAAGAGCAATGATTGCTGAGAGAGACATTGAGGAGGCAAATATAATTCGAGAACGTCATACTGGGGATAAGAACAAGAATAAAAATAACAACCTTCCATACCATAAGAAAGGAAATGGACCGAATATGGAGCTTCCTGCACCTTCATGTTATCACTGCAAACAACCTAGACATTTTAATAGGAACTGTCCTATACTTATTTCTCAAAGGAACCAACAACCTTTTGCACCTCAGAACCAGCATCAAGGTTATCAACAGAACCGCCCTCATAACAATCCACCACAATACCAAGCTCGACAACCCCCTCCGCAACCTAAGGCCTTCAATATTTCTCATGTTTGACAGGATCTGGATAACTCAGTTGTTGAAGGTACATTCTTAGTTTACAATTCTTGGGCTAAGATATTGTTTGATACTGGTGCTACTCATTCGTTTATTGCTTCTTCGTTTGTCTTTTCCTTGGGTTTGGAAACTGAATTACTTGATGGGATTCTTGGCGTAGCTAGTGTTGTAGGAGGTAGTGCACGTGTTGATCGCGTGGCACGAAAGTGTATAGTACGTATAGCTAGGCATGAGTTTTTGATTGACCTTTTTGTGATGAATATGTTCAGTTATGACATAATCCTGGTCATGGATTTGTTATCTGCTCATCATGTTGTTTTTGATTGCTTTCAAAAACGTGTGACTCTGCACTCGGGTGAAGGTTCAGTTGTCCACTTTACCGGAACTCGTAGTTTTGCAGATCCCCTTATCTTGTCGGAAAGACATTTTCGACAGACTCATTCTAGAGGTTTTATTTATCACTTAGAGATGATAGAAGACGAGCAGCAAGATTCCGTCTCTACTATGGGTATTCCTATGGTAGAAGAGTTTGAAGATGTTTTCCCTGGAGAATTACCAGGTTTGCCCCCTAGAAGATAAATGGACTTCACCATTGAAGTTCAACATGGTACTTCACCAATTTCGATGACTCCTTATCGAATGACACCAATGAAATTGAAAGAACTGGACAAACAACCACTCGAGTTGGAAGGTAAGAGTTTTATTCAAGGTAGTACATCACCTTGGGGTGCACCAGTCCTTTTTGTGAAGAAGAAGGATAACTCGCTAAGATTATGCATCGATTATAGAAAACTCAATGAAGTTACAGTGAAAAATAAGTATCCCTTACCTAGGATCGAGGATTTGTTTGATCAGTTGAGGGATTCTCAGTTTTTCTCGAAGATTGATATGCGATCAGCTTATCAACAACTCCGAATCAAGGAAGAGGATATTTCAAAAATCTCTTTTCGAACTCGATTTGGACACTTCGAGTTTGTGGTGATGCCTTTTGGACTCACAAATGCTCCAGCAGCATTCATGGATCTTATGCATCGAATTTTCCGACCGTACTTAGATAAATTTGTAGTGGAATTTGTAGATGACATTCTTATCTATTCACGGTCACGAGAAGAGCACGAGGAACACCTGAGATTAGTGTTCCATTTGTTGAGATCTCATCAGTTGTATGATAAGTTGAGTAAATGTGACTTCTAGATTTCTGAAGTTCAGCTTTTGGGACATGTGGTCTGTAAAGAAGGAATCAAGGTGGACCCATCTAAGGTTGAAGCAGTTACTAAATGGGAAAATCCAAAGAACGTGTTTGAGTTTCGTAGCTTTCTGGGCTTCACGGGTTAGTATAGATGATTCATTCAAGATTTCTCAAGGCTTGCTTCACCATTGACGAGGTTGACTCGAAAGGATTCCAAGTTCGAATGGAATGATGATTGTGAGAAGACTTTCTCCATTCTCAAGGAGAAATTAACTATTGCACCAATTTTGACAACACCAGTAAGTGGAATTGGTTATGTGATTTTTTCTGATGCATCATTGAAGGGTTTAGGATGTGTTCTTATGCAAGAAGGAAAAATGGTAGATTATGCCTCAAAACAATTAAAAACACATGAGTTGAATTACGCAACTCATGACCTCGAGTTGGCATTTATTTTGTTCGCTCTGAAGTTGTGGAGACATTATCTGTATGGTGAGAAGATAGACATATTTTGTGACCATAAGAGCTTAAAGTATATTTTTACCTAACGAGATTTGAACGTGAGACAGAGGTGTTGGGTGAAATTTCTTAAGGATTACACGTATACTTTCCATTACCATCCAGGAAAGGCAAATGTTGTAGCAGATGCTCTCAGCCGAAAATCGAGGGTCGGTGTATCAAGCATGACTCTTCATGCTTGGGATTGGTGCAGACTTATAGAGGAATGTGACTTGGGCCCTAACGAGATGATTTACAATATTGTAGTTGTTCCAGAATTACAACAACATATTGTAGTAGCTCAACAGACTAATAGAAAGATGATTTCAATTTGTGCTCAAATAGCGAAAGGTCAAACACCAGAGGGTTGGACTCAAACTGATGGTGGACTTCACTTTATGGGGAAACTTTTTGTGCCAGTGAAATTAAGGATGGAGGTACTAGAACAGACTCACAATTCTAAGTTTACCGTTCATCCGGGAGGATCGAAGATATACCATGACATGAAAAGACAATATCGGTGAAAGGGATGAAGAAAGATGTTACCTTGTATGTGTCAATATGTCTCACTTGCCAGCAAGTGAAGATTTATCACGGAAACCAGGAGGGTTACTTCAACCATTACCCATCTCAGAATGGAAATGGGAACACATCACTATGGATTTTGTCATGGGATTACCCAAAACTGCACATGGCAAGGATACTATATGGGTTATCGTTGATAGACTTACCAAGTCAGCGCACTTCTTAGCAATCAAGAAGACTGATACATTATCCACGTTAAGTCATATGTATATCCATGAGATAATAAGGTTGCACGGTATGCCGGTGTCAATTGTATCTGACAGAGATCCTCGTTTTAATTATCAGTTCTGACAAAGTTTACAGAAGGCGTTAGGTACACGTGTTTCTCTTAGTACTGCCTTTCATCCCCAGACCGACGGGCAGTATGAACGGGTAATTCAGATTCTGGAGGATATTCTACGAGATTATGCCTTGGATTTCAAGGGAAGTTGGAGTGAGCACTTGCCATTGGTAGAGTTTGCTTATAAAAATATCCATTAGGCTAGTATTGTTATGGCACCTTTCGAATCATTGTATGGAAGACCTTGTAGATCTCCAGTGTGTTGGACCGAGATCGGAGAACGTAGCATTTTTGGACCTGATTTGGTATGAGAGACGACTGAGAAGGTTTAGTTAATCCGGCAGCGATTAATGATAGCTCAGAGTCGTCAAAATAGTTATGCAGACAAGAGACATCGACCTTTAGAGTTTACTGAGGGTGACTTGGTGTTACTCAAAGTGAGCCCGAAGAGATATGTTAAGCGTTTTGGCAAGAAATGAAAGTTATCACCACGTTACATTGGACCTTTCCAAATTATTCGGCGTGTTGGTACAACAACTTATCAGTTGGAGTTACCTCAGCGAATTGGGCACATTCATGACACTTTCCACGTGTCAATGTTACAGAAGTATGAGATATATCCTTCGTATATTATTGACCCTTCACATATTATTGCTTGGGAAGATTTGGAGATCCAAGAGGATGTTACATACGTGGAGCGACCGGTTCGAATTTTGGACTTTAAGGAACATGTGCTTCGCACAAAGACCATCCATATGGTTAAGGTACAGTTGCAGCGTCGCCAGGTCGAGGAAGCAACGTGGTAATTAGAGTCTGAGATGTGGAGCAAATACCATGATCTTTTCCAATGTAACCTCTGAATTTCGTGACGAAATTTCTTTTAAGGGGCTCGTCTTAATTTGAAGGGTATTTGTGTCTTTTAACTAGTAAGGGTAAATTAGTTATTTTACATTGAAAAAAAAATTAACATTATTTTATTTAGCCTTAAGTTGTTATAGTGGCTAGTATTGGGCACATGCCGTTTTTGGTTTAACTTGACGTATATAGAAGAGGTCTGTCATGTTAGATTTTGGTCGAATATGTAGTATACACATTATGAAACAAAATGATTTTAGCTGGTTACGTGGGAGTCTCCACTAGTTAGATAAAGATTAAACAAAATGTGTTTTGAAAATGTCCCTGCTGTTACCATCTTCTCTTGTTTGTCATCTTTCCATAACTCACATTGTAATTGGACAATAATTGTCATCTTGCTACGTGTTCGGCTCTCATTGGATAATGGATTAGCTGTTTGTGCATTAGGTAAATTTGGTTGAGATGAAAACATAGTATCCGTAGTAATAGGATTACCCAAAACTTAGGCCACCACCCTCACATGTCCACCAACAAAATAATGATCAGAAGTTTAGTAAGTGCGTTTCCCACCCTCACATGTCCATCAACAAGTAATGATCAGAAGTTTAGTAATTGCGTTTCTCACCTATCTTTATTTATTTTAAGCTTGTCTTATGTCTGCCACCACGTTTAGCCAAAAGATTATTAAGTTATCATTATTATTATTTTGTTAAATATGTTAACTTAACCTAAACTTGAACATAAGTTTACTAATTTAACTTAACTTGTCACTAGATAATAGTATTCTAATTTAACTTAACCTCAATAAAAGTTTGTTCTATGTTTGCCACCTTTCGTTCTCTGATTCCTGACTGCATTTTTACTTTGTTGCGTGTCGAGAAATTATCAGATTGTTTATTTTAGGTTTGCTTTAGTTTGGTTCTACTTTAGGCAGATTATGATTGAGGTGAAAACATAATTTCCCATAATATCTCGGTCAAGGAAGGACTCTTCCATCTCATATACAAACACTTGGAAAGATTAAGGTCGACTAGAATATTATATAAGACATGTATTATTAGCATTAGGGTTATTTTCTTTGTTTACTTAGAGAGAGGAGAAACATAAAAACATAGGAAGAGAAACTTCGTTCAATGGAGGAACTTGGGATTCTTGGCATCCGTGTTTTGCATCCGTTTTTCCTTAGGATTATTTCTAGCATTTGAGGTAGGCGCAACACAACCAAAAACTCTCTTTATTTATGGTTTTGTTAATTAAATTCATATTTACAAGTTTTTATGATGCTATTGATGATGATTATCGGGCTGCGGTCCATAGATTGTGATTATTAAATATTATTTATGACGGGATACGAGATATCCCTGGGAACGGTTTTGTTTCCTAAAACCATGTGGGTCTCCCTGGGGCGAGCGGATTAATTGAATTTATTGGTTTTATGGATGTGGTGTTTCCATGTGTTTACGGTGTTATTAATTATGCTAGTTGTTAAAACAAATTGAAAAATGTTTGAATAAAATGTTTTGTTGCTTATTTTCCTACTGGGTGTCACAACTCACGTCGTTTCATGACAAAAATTCCAGATTTTATGACACCACAAGGAGCTAATGGCGGAAAAGCATAGAGATCGGTTTTGGTGTTTTAATTAGTTGTTTGTATATTATGATTCAAAAATTGCAATAAAATATCATCAAACTATCTTTTGGATGATTTATTAAGTATTTACTGATTATTAATACCTTGGAGATTATTGGGTTAATGTGTAACCAATGAAAATTTCTTAGTCATGTCAGTTTGACTGTTAATGATAATTATTATATAATATATATATATATATATATATATATATTCATGAATATTTTACAGTATTCCTAGAATTCACATTAAATGAAGTGGTTAAAATATTAGAATTTTCAGAGTCCTAGAAGTATTTTTAAAACAATTGTTTCTCACCGTAAGAAATTAAGACGTTTTCTGACAGATTCAACTATATTGAATTATTCTTGTTTTCAAATTAGTCTATGGTATGTTTTAGACTTTTGTGTCCTCTGTAAACTTGAATATGTTTCTTTTTTATTTTTAAAATGGTAAACTAAACCTGATTTGGAGTTGTGAGTGATTTTATACAATTTTTATAAAATGTACTATCTCTGTTTTACGTTTCTACAGTACTGGTCAACAACGCGTTTGACTTGGGTCAAAAGGTCTTTAAGTTGAACTAAAAATTATAGAAATTTTATGACCGGAAAAATGCTAAGTCAGGATTCAGAATGTACAATCATAATAATTTTTTTATTTAAAATTGGTTTAGAAACAATTCTTGGAGTTAACTGATGTCTGTTTTTGTTTTATGATTCTTCCTTAAACATGTGATTCTTTTGGATTAAATCTGGAACTTTTAGCGGTGAAATTAATTCTTATGGTAAACTATAGTTCTTTAGTGTTCATGTGGGTTAAAAATCACGACAAGTTAACGGTTAGATGTTCCTAAAAGAATTTTTATGTATCCGCTGCGACAGAATTTCTGAATTGAACATAAATAAAGATTAGACAAAGAATTAGTTGTTTGAACTTGGACCAAGTGTGGAAGTATAGGCTTGTTATTAAAAGTAGCATTTCGGATTTTGGGTTTTTGGATTTGGGTCGAAATCCCGTCCCGGAATTCAGGGTGTCACATGCTAGATGCTTTATTCTGCGGTGGAAAACAAGGTTAGATGACAAAGAAAGAGCACCCAAATTATCACAGTGTAGAGTAGGAGGGAGAGGCAGAAATATATGCAAGTATTTGAGTAGTTTACAAAACCAAACTACTTCAGCTGCAGATTGTGAGAGACTTCTATACTCAGCCTATGTTGAGCTTCTTGCCATAGTAGCTTGCCTTTTGCTTGACCAGGAGATAGTGTTAGAGCCAAAGAAAATACAATAACCACCTGTACTTCTTCTAGAGTCAGGGTCTCCTGCCCAATATGCATCACTAAACCCATGTACATCGAAAATCCATTTGGAGAATAGAATACCATAATCAATGGTGCCTTTGATGCATCTCAAGATCCTCTTAGAAGATAGAAAATGAACATCAGTTGGAGCTTACATATGTTGGCACACTTGACTCACAGAATAGCTAATTTCTGGTCTGGTCCATGTTAGATATTGCAAAGCACCAACCAAAAATCTGAACTCAGTTGGGTTGGATAAATGCTGCCATCGGTGGAACAAAGTTTATAACCAAAAGGTACTGGAGAAGAGCATGGATTAGCACCATACATATTAGTCTTGTCCAAAATATCTAAAGCATACTTAGTTTGTGACAAAAAAAAATGCCATTAGATTTTCTCTTGACTTCAATCCCCAAAAAATAATGCAAAGCACCTAAGTATTTTACTGGAAAATGCTGACCCAAAGTGTGTATGAACTCACTGCAGTACTTCTTATCATTACCATTAATAAGTATGTCATCAACATCGACTAGGATAATTGTAATTCTAGTGCCATGCTTTTGAACAAATAAAGAAGTATCAGCTGATGAAGATTTGAATCCCTAAGAAAGTAAAACAGTGTGAAGTTTATCATACCATGCCCTTGGTGCCTGTTTGAGTCCATAGATAGATTTGTGTAATTTACAAACATGATTTGGTATTTCTGGATCTACAAACCCTGGAGGTTGCACCATGTAAACTTCCTCTTGCAAGTCTCCATGTAAGAAAGAATTACTAATGTCCAGTTGAGAAATATCCTAGTTAAAATGAACAGCCAAAGATAGAATGATTTTTATGGTTGTTGGTTTGGCAACTGGACTAAAAGTCTCAGTGTAGTCACCACCCTCCTATTGATGAAAACATTTAGCTACCAATATTGATTTGAATCTTTCAATAGTGCCATCTGAGTTTTGTTTAACTTTAAACCCATTTGCAGCCTACTAGATTCTGAGATGGATGAGGGTATTCAAGAGACCAAGTACCAACATTTTGGTGAGTTGTAATTTCATCAAACATAGACACTCTCCATTCTGGTATTTTATTATCTTGAGTGAAAGATGTTGGAGAAGTAGATAGTGCATTGTTTATAAAAGTAGCAGATAAAGCATGTTTAGTGGAGAAGACTTTCTTCTTTGAAATTCCATTCTCACCTCTTGTAATCATCATATGATCATTCTTAACTAGTATTGTAGTATTAACATTTGGAGTAGGTGCAGATTCAATAGCAGATACACAATATGTTGACGTAGGAGTTGGTGAAGGACTATAAGTAGTAGCAGGTGTTGTAGAAGTAACCACTGGAGAAGTAATATCTGAAGCTGTTGAGGCTGTAGTAGTTGAGTCCTTAGGTGAAACAAGAGAAGTATAAATAGTGCTTGCCTTCAAAGGATAAAGATTTTCATTAAATGTAACATGCCATGAAATGTATACCTTTCCATTGAGAGGATTGAGACACCTATATCCTTTGTTTTTTGGGATGTATCTAATGAAAATACATGAAGCACTCTTGGGTTCAAGTTTGTGTTGTGTATAGGGTCTAAGCCAGGGAAAACAAAGACATCCTAATGATCTGAGAAAATTATAATCAGGTTCCTTCTTGAATAGTACTTCAAATGGTGACTTGAAATAAAGATATTTAGTTGGGAGCCTGTTGAAAGTGTAATTTTCCGTTTGAAAAGACTCAACCTAATAAGAATCATGAAGACCAGATTGAATAAGATATGTCCTACCTACATCAACTAGATGTTTATGCTTAGATTCAGCAACTCCATTCTGTTCAGGAGTATGTGGGCATGAAATTTCATGCATAATACCACCGACAGATAGGAAAGATGATAGTTCATTATTTAGATTCACCTCCACCATCTATTCTAATAACATGGATATGACATTATAACAAATTCTCAACTTGTGCTTTAAATTGAAAGAACACTTTATTGAAATCATATTTCTCATATAAATGGAAAATCCAACAATACTTGGAAAATTCATCAATGATGTTAACATAATATATAAATCCAGAATTAAAGTTACAGGACTGGGACCCCATAGATCAAGATGCAACAATTCCAGTGGTTGAGTCCTAGAAAAAGTGGAAATAGAGAATGGAAGTTTATGACTCCTTCTAAGTTGAAAATCATGACAAAATAAAGGTGTTCTAAGAACATTGTCTATTGAAAGATTTTTAAACACATGTTGAAGGGTTTGAAAAGAGGGATGGCCAAGTATGTTATGCTAGACATTTGCAGTAGCTAAGTTTGATGAGACTGAGGCTCAGAATACTGATGGAGAGGTGACTGAAGGAATTTGTTGATTAACTGGTTGTTGAAAGTTGATAGGGTATAAACCATTACATTGAGGGACTCTCAAAGTTACTTTCCCAGATTTGAGATCCTTCACATGAAAATCATCACAATCAAATGTAATAGAGCATTTGTTATCTCTTATGAGTTTATGGACAGATAAAAGATTGTTAGATGCTTGTGGTACTACTAAAACATCCTTTAAAGTGAAAAAAGTCATACGTGTAGTTTTAGTAATAGAACAAGTATATGAAATTTTCATACCTTCCCCATTAGCTGTGTGGATTTCCTTAGAACCGTCATAAGATGATAACATTTGTAATTCACTCTCATTAGAAGTAAGATGATTATTAGCTCCTGAATTTGCATACCAAGGGTTCTCTCCCAGAATATTTGTAGTAGCAAGCATTGCACTCATATTGTAGGGTATGTTCACATTTTGATATACAAAGTTTAATTTGTGCCTACAAGCTAAAGCAGAATGACCTTGTTTTTTGCAGATTTGACAAGGTAGCTCTAGAGAATCATCTGAAGTAGAAGTGATACTTGTACTTGGTGGTGGAGCAGAAGTAGATGCAAATTGTGGTGACATAGGCATTCTTGAGGTAAAAGGATGAGACATAGGCATTCTTGGCTGAAAATTGAAAGTACTCCGGTATTGTGGAAAATAACCTCTAGGAGGTGCAAAAGAGAAATTACCTATTTGTCTTGGTCTAAAAGAAGAAGTAGAAGCATGAAAATATCCATATGTAGACTTTTGGTGTGCAAAAAAAGCTTGTTGAGATTGATATGCAGCAAAGGCTTTACAGTTAGCTTCATTTAGTAGAGATTTTGATCTTTCTTGAATAACAATTTCTTCACCCAACAAAAGATTATGAAACTCATCAAATGAAACTTGTGGATTTTTCATACGGATCAAAGTGCTAAAAGAACTGTAATCTTGACCAATACCATTGAGAATTAACACCACAAGTTCATCATTAAAAATCTCATAACCAGATGCAGAAAGTTGATCAAACAATTTTTTTTATTTCTCCTAGGTAGTTTGAAATCGAACCATATCAAAGGCGCAAAGATTGTAATTTTGTGCGAATTTGAATAGCATGTGTAGTGGAAGTTCTGGAAAATTTAGACTCAATATTAGACCATAATTCCCTTGCAGAGTCAGCACCAACCACATAGGGAACAACAGATTCAGAAATTGTGGATTGAATCCAAAGAATTAGTGTATTATCATCATCACACCAAGCTTCATAAGCAGGATTCACATTACCTTGATTCAAATCTTCTTGTGTAAGAAATTTTGGAGGACATCCTGTAGATCCATCCAATAAACCATCTACTTTGTACCTCTTCAGTAAAGGTAGAAACAAACTCTTCCAGGTTAAGAAATTATCTTCTTTAAGCTTGTATTGAATGATATTGGATATTTGATTTAGGGGTATCTGTGATATTCTTGATTCATACGGTTGAGCAGCCATTGCAGGAAAATGAAGAAGATTATAAAATTGAAAGTAAACAAAAAGAAATCAAGTTTTGTAAAGAAGAAATTGAAGAAACACTATTAATGGTGATGAACAGCGGGATGAAGGATCGAATTACCATCTAATACCATGGACAAGCTACAATACATTGATTATATTTTGAAAAGAACAAAAGCAATTGATCAATCAATTGTCTTACACACTCAATACAGACCAAAGAATATCTTGTATTTAAACAAGATATCTGAACCAACCAATCCAATATTCAATCAAGAGACTAATGAAACAATGACACGTCAGTAATGACAACCCTGCTAGATAGTGACAGCTAGACAGTAATGACATCTAAGAATCAATTATTACAACTAAGAGTAACTATGTGACTATAATAATTCTACTACATTAACTGAAAATAGTCGAGAAAAAAACCATTTTAGATTATTGTTTATTGCTTGGTCGGTCGATCAATATCTTCCCATGAAATTTTAGTCAGTGGTCATAGCTGAACGGTCCCAATATTTAGTTGGTCGTGTCATATTATAGTGTGTTAGTTAGTCGGGTCATAGTAGTGTGTTTAATTAGTTGGATCATAGTAGACGGATAGATCCGGGGCCTACGGCCCCGGCGGTGGTGTAAATTTAAAGGCATATGTAGTGCCCACATTAAAGTTAGTGTGTTATTTGGTCCTGTCTATAATAGTCGGGAGCATATTTATTTAGTCGGGTCATAGCAGAACGATCTCAATATTTAGTTGGTCATGTCATATTATAGTGTGTTAGTTAGTCGGGTCACATTAGCGTGTTTAATTAGTTGGATCATAGTAGCCGGAAAGGTCATGGGCCTACGGCCCCGGACGTGGAGAAAATTTAAAGGCAGATTAGTGCCCACATATTTAGTTGGTCGTGTCATATTATAGTGTGTTATTTAATCGGCTCACAGTAGTGTGTTTAATTAGTTGGATCATAGTAGTAGGCCTCGGCGGTGGAGAAAATTTATAGGCAGATGTAGTGCTAACATTAAAATTAGTGTGTTAATTGGTCCTGTCTATAATAGTCTGGAGCTTATTTAGTTAGTCGGGTCATAGCAGAACCGTCCCAATATTTAGTTGGTCATGTCATATTATAGTGTATTAGTTAGTCGGGTCACAATAACGTGTTTAATTAATTATATTATAGTATCCAGATAGGGCAGCAAAAGAAGTTGAAATCTCAAACTTTACCATGATGCACTGTCGATCTTGCAGAAGCACTCGCTGCTAAGATGCCCTGAGATCTCAAGGTATTTATCAATTATCGATGATACAAACTCTGTGTTTGAATGTCTGTGAATGGTGTTTGGTAGTGATTATTTGGGTCGCTTTTATGGTGTATAGATTGTATTTTCCTTTTAGAGGGCAGGAAGACTAATGTTGATCTAATCAGTATCCAAATTAAGGTAACTTCTGCTCATGATTTCTTTTTCTTTTTTTAGAAATCTTCGTGCTAGATATTCATCTTATCTCTTCTTGCATGGCTTTTTTGTACTTTATTTCAAAACAGTAATAAAAGTGGCTGATACCATGTCCTCACACACAAGGAGCCAGTTTTTCTTCCCTTTGCACCCTACAAAACATCACTAGTAAGAGTTGTCTTGTGTTATTTTTGCAATCTAGTATCATGACTAAATTCCATTTTTATTAGTCTCAATTTTGATCAATGGAAAAATGGTTAATTTGCAAAGGATTACTCGTGATTTAAAACTATTTTTCCTTTTAGTGATTCGTACCCATGGTTCTTAATTTTGTATCCATTTGACTTTCGAAAATGGCCATATACCACCAAACTATGCCATATTTCCCGTTTGTTCTAACAACTTTCAACATCCCCATTAAGGTAGAAGCATTGTTAAAAGTCTGTCACAACGAACCTAAAAGTTTGACTTGATAATGAATCGAAAGACTAAGTAATTTGATAACATCTCATATTTTTCCACTTTCACAGTGCCACCGTGCTATATTGTAGGGACTTGTAAAAGCATTTGTAACATAAGTTGTAGCTTTCTTTGAATCACGTGTAAGAACATTTGTTGGTTTCACAAGAGACGAAGCAAATTTAAGACCATTAAGTATTTTTATCAAGTCAGATTTTCTAGTATGGAGACTGGTTCTATAAACGACAATCCAACCTTAGCAAAAAAAGCAAACAATCCGAGGTTAAGGGACGATGTGCAGCTGGTTCCTTGGTGCTGACATGGGAGGGATCCTTTGAAAAACTCATAAAATAAATAATAATAAAAAAACATAATTTCCACAGCCTTCTGATCGCCACTGCCTGCCCTATTCAAACCCCCGTTTACATGACATAGTTTTGGCAACATATGTTAACTGGCGGAACTAAAAACCTTTTGCAATGCTGCTCACAGAATGAAAATCGATATATGCAAAACCATGTAAGGAAGTTTGAATATGTAATTTGATCAAACAAAAAAGGCTTCGAATTTGTTTTCCAAGTTTATGGTTACATTTTGTTCAAATTCTCGCTCCCAATTTCAATTCCCTGTTTACACCAAGACAGATCCTGTATTTCTCTTCTCCATTCTCTGAATTTCGTAGCAACCCTATCAATAGCATCAGCATCTCAAATTCCACCAAAACCCTTGACTGCATCTATCTCAGACCAACAACATATAACAGAGAACATTAGTTTCCTTCACACAGAAAACATTAGTCAACTCCACACAGAGAACATTAGTTTCCTTCTTAATTTCGTACCAAACACCACAATTTCTCGGTTCATACCCAACTCCAGGATTCATTAAACTCGTCATCACTGCCATCACTGTTTTCTAAAAAGTAATTTAAACAACAAATCCCCATTGAATCATTATCATCTTCTTAACAGCAGCTGCAACATCTCGGCTTGTAGCAGTTTTAATTTATTTCTTCATCAAAATAACATTCTCCCTTCTCCATTCCTTTCCCATTGCTCCAGTTGGTTCTCCTTACCAGCAGCACAATATACTCAGTAGTCACAGATTATACTTGTCAGAGAGTTAAAAAACAGTCATTCATTTCTTTTGTTTTTCTTATCGTTATAGCTAATAAGTTCCTCCTGTAGACCCTGAGTAATCAAACCAAATCCTATTGATTGTGTTGTTAAACCTGTCTAAAGTTTTACTAAAGATCTTTAAATCTTATAGAAAGTGTGATCACTCACCATATCTATAAGTGTTCGGTTTTTTCTTTCAGCAATTCCATTCGACTCGGGTGAAAAAGGTTCAGTAGTTTCATGAATGATGCCATTAAGTTTACAAAATTCTCCTATATGTATCACATACTCACCACCACGGTCTGACCTAAGAGTTTTAATTGTAACACCTTTTTGGTTTTCTACTTCAAGTTTATATTGTTTGAAAGCCTCTAAAGCTTCATCTTTACTTCTACGAAGATAAACTTGACAATATCGTGAGTAATCGTCGATAAAAGTGATGTACCATTTTTTACCACCTCTAGTTGGTGTTGATTTCAAATATTTTGCAAACTTGAACCAAGCTTAATGAATGAAAATGGTTTTCTTTTTTGGGTACCTTGGACTCATGAAATTTATAACAAAATCAGACTTCTAATACGTTTATAAAGTCTGGTTTTGGAGGTAGTTTGCTGCAGCTTTTTCAAAATCGGTTTATATGGACGATAATGTAATCCGATTGTTGGAAGAAAAAGTTAGAGAAGAACATACGATTTTTAACTCAATAATCGGATTGCATATGGTCCAAGATGATCTAAACCTAAAACCACAATCGGTTGATGTGTGTATCCGAGTAAATCGATTATAGTTGATGTTCATCACATCAACCCATAATCGGGTTATATAGGTTCACATTAAAAACCTATTTCGGCAACAATCTTATTAATATGGTGCACCTATAAACCGATTCTGAGTGGATTTTCAGAAAATTTGATGAGTGAATTTTAAAGATTTAGAGGTAAATCATTGTAAAGTACCTCTTAGAAGGAATGATTTAAAGGGATTTAAATTGATCACTTGAATTGTTCGTATTTGAGTTTGTTTGTTTTTTTGAAACCCAAAAAGAAATTAGATTTCAATTGTTATTTGTGATTGATTAGGATTTAGTTTTTATTTGATGGAAACTGAAGAAAAAAAAATTGAGTTTTGATTAATGATTTTTGTATTTGTTAATTAAGTTTGATTTTGTATTTGTGTTAGAATAATTAAGGTTTATTTAAGTGTTAATTTAGTATTTTACCATCTTTTAAACACCTCATATCTTTCCCTTTAGGTTGGTTGAAGTAAATCATGAGCCCCAATTTAGGTTGGTTATTTTATTAGTCTCCCCTAATTTCCTAGGTGTAGCCCCTAAAAATGCATGGTTATTAAAATTGAATGCTCAATCTTATCCTAGTCTTTGTTTTATTCCCAAATCCCAAACTTGTGCAACCCTAAAATTCATCCATCCTTCCTTTTTCTCTCGAACAGCGGCGTCTTTTTTCCTCATCTTCTTCTCTCAGTCTCAGACAACACCAGTATCTCCCTTCAAGCAGAAGAACAGTTTGAGCTTTTACAGTGCAAATCTAAATTTTAGTTCTTCCTTCTAATACTAAGATGGCAGATAGGCGAATTGGTAGAAGGCGAAGATTAAACATGATAGCTGTTGCAATACCTGTCAAGTTTAGTCTCATGAGCAAGATCAACAGATTCAACAAACGGAGAAAACCTCGTGGCCTGAAAAAGAACCAAGGCGAAGAGAAGAAGAAGATGAGCAAGAATAAAAGTAGAGGTATTACTAGTAGTAGTTTACAGAATGTTAAAGTAGATGATGATATAATTTATGAGATACTTAGCAGATTACCGGTGAAATCACTTATGCAGTTAAAATGCGTGTCTAAACATTGGTGTTCCATGATTCAAAATGATCGGTACTTTATTGATTTACACCATAGTCGATCAAAAACAAGACCGTGTCTCCTTATTACAGTTCCAAGAGCAAGCGAGGATTACAAGGATTACAAAGAGGAAAAGCATGATAATATTTTTTATCCCATTGGTAATTTTTTGGTGATTGCTGATCTAATGTTTGAAGGCGGGGAAGTGTCAGCGGCAGTAGTTAGTACCATAATGGAGATGGATACGCCATCATCTAGATTTTCAGAACCTTTAAATGGTTTGATCTGCTTATTTGACCCGGAAAAGAATCATAGTGTTCAATTGTGCAATCTTAGTACCCGTCAATTTACACCATGGATTAAATCATCATTCATATCCAACTTAAATGTTAAAGATAAAGACAAGTATCGGTTTCGCACTGCGATGTGTAATTTGGGATTCGATCCTGCCACTAAGGAGCACAAAGTGGTTTGTATTTGGAGTATAGATCACCATCAAGTTTGTGAAGTGTTGACTGTAGGAGATGGGAAATGGAGAATTATTGATGTCCTGCCTGTAGACAATTTTAAAGAATTGTATTGTTTTGGAGCTTCTGTTTATGTGAATGGTTCCATATATTACAGCCCATGGAAGCTAGGGTGTGCCAGTAAGGATGGTAAGCATAAATTCATAGTGGCATTTGATGTTGGGAAGGAGAAATTTAGAGCCATCAGAATTCCTGATTCCATTCTTGACCAGATTCTCACCTTTGAGACTGTGCAGTTGTTAGAAATTGAAGGTCATCCAGCTCTATTAAGTAAAATAAGAAGTGATATTGCCAAGATATGGTTGTTTGATGATGATTACAACAATGGCTATAGAAGTAATACTTGGAATGAAGTTACTATTCAATTACCCTTCTGTTGGGGGCGTGGAGGCTATGGGAGGAATGAGTATTATGTTCGTTTTCGTTCGGTGATAGGAACAGATTTTATAATCCTATACTTGTATCGTTGTAACATGGTTGGAGATGGTTACCATTATGCAAGAGCAGTCTCTCAATATTCTTACAATTGGAAGAAAAAGATTTTCACGGAGATTAAAATCAATGGGCTCCCATCCTCAGTTCCTTATCTTCAATTTGTATCCTGTTTATCAACTTTCACGGAGAGTCTTTCACCTGTTCTATAGCTACCAAACAACACTCAAGACCTTGGCAAGTATGTAATGCTGGTTTTGTTAATCAACAATTATGGTTCTCGCTTTTGACATGCAATGAAATCTAAGGATCCTGTCTGACACTGCTCGATGCTTTAGTCCGGTTGTTATAATCACATGTTGGTGCCGTTTATGCTCTGATGAAGTCACTTGGCGGTTGGAGGACTTAGGATATTCAACTCTTGGATCAGGTACCTAAATAGCCTTTAGTTTATATACTGATAAGGCGTTCAAGAAACAAGTGCTTTTGCGTAGCTATATCTAGACTGTGGCTTATTACTTCTTATGTGCTTATGGATTCAACAAGTGCTTCAACCTTTCGGTTGTGCACCCTTAATGATTACCATTGAGTACTATTTTGGTTTGTTTATTAGGTCGCTTTATGAATTCGTTCAATTTGGCTTATTATGTGGATATGATCTTAGCTAGTTTAAAATTTTAACAATATAATATCCTTTTGAGTAGATCAAGATCAATAGATATACACTAGGAAAATTTGCGACATGAATGCACAGGTCTGAATAGTTAAACTCTTACAAAAACAAAATAAAAAGTCCTGCATAATTGCGAGTAGATTCTCATATGTTATTTTATCCAACCATAGACACTTCTCCTCGAGTACAAGTTATCACCTCAAAATGTAATACCCCTGTAATTGCGAGTTTAGAACCCCTCTCCCATTTTGGATTTCAAACTGGGACTCGATTGTCATCTGGGATCCACACTAAAATGAGCTGATGTATTTGTGATTGTCAGTCTTTTTTCTCTGCTGCTTTTTGAATGTTTTTTCTTGTCTCACACACTGGGTTTTAGCCAGGTGGGAGATCTTCTCAACCTTTGCTTTGGGCTGGTCTGTACATTGTCTCTCATAACAGACATCCCTTGGTGCATTCTAATACTAAACCAGAACTTAGAGTAAACATCCCTTTGGAGCTCAAAACCTGGGAATCAGCAGATATGAAAAGGCAACTATGGAATTTAACCACAGACCCATATGTATGGGTCAATCTTCAACCACAAAAAACAGAGCGTCAGAATCTCAATATTCTTGTGCACTGCGCTAGTTTCTACATATTAATCACCCTCAACTTGGTTGGGCAGACTTAAATGTGTTTAGTAACTTAATAGCCGATTCAACATTTCAATGGGGAAACAGATATAGATAAAGAGAGACATATAAGCGAACTGGGCAAAGCCAATTTAAATAACAACAGTGTTCACAGCTCCAAATGTGCAAATTTATTCATGTGCTTAACTGTGGACATTTCACCATTGTGCAGTGTAAGGTAAGACTGCAACTGCATAAAGCAAAAGACACTCCACAAATAAAGATAAAACTCCCATCATGAACTTAAGTTTTTCACAGATAGAAAACAAAAGATAATAATAACTCTGGAAATATGAACATAAGTTGACACATAGAGCAAAGGCACCAACAGACGCTAAACTTCCTCAAAACCAATGGCAACAGAAACGTTCAATTACCACCACGGAGACGAAGGACAAGGTGAAGTGTGGACTCCTTCTGAATGCGACCATCCTCCAGCTGCTTTCCAGCAAAAATCAACCTCTGCTGGTCTGGTTGAATGCCTTCTTTGTCTTGTATCTTCGCCTTCACATTGTCAATGGTGTCCGAACTCTCAACCTCTAAAGTGATGGTTTTTCCAGTCAAGGTCTTCACAAAGATTTGCATCCCACCACGAAGACGTAAGACAAGGTGAAGGGTAGATTCCTTCTGGATGTTGTAGTCAGCAAGGGTACGGCCATCTTCCAATTGTTTCCCAGCAAAAATAAGCCTCTGCTGGTCTGGTGGAATGCCTTCTTTGTCTTGTATCTTCGCCTTCACATTGTCAATGGTGTCCGAACTCTCAACCTCAAAGTGTGATGGTCTTGCCAGTGAGAGTTTTCACAAAAATCTGCATCTGTAGATCCATCATAACATCAAACTTATCAGATACCGATGACCACATCTACAATTAAAAGATACTTATTCTCCACATCCTAAACAGATACATGATGTCCATAAACAAACTACAACACCAAAACAGGCAATTTTCACCAGCTATACTGAATTTTCTGTCAAACACAAAAAAGGTCTTGAACGTTCTATTACTCCTAGAAGCCACTTGTATTCCAAGCTCAAAATAGCTGTGCACCATCATTAGAATCATAAACGATTAGACCTACCAAATTACATAATCCTAACAGTTCCAGATGCTCAAGATGCTATACACACAAAGACAAAGTTCCGTCCAATTCAATAAACAGTTCCAGATAAAAAAAAATAAAAAAAAACGACTACAAGATCAAAGATGATAAAACTAATGACCACAAAGTCATATCTGTGCAACATGAAACAAAATTGAAAAAAACAAAAGTTGAGCAAAATCAAGTATAATCATAACCTTAAACCAAATTCCAAACCTAACTTAGCTGGAATAGAGCAACATATGATCAAATACAAATCCTAGCCCTAACAGTCCAATACGAAAATAAACAAAATAATTCCGAGTAGAATCAGTAAGAACTATCCGTATGAAATTCCTATGAAATCAGGGATGAAAGACTATTAACCACAGAATCAAAACGGTGCAACATAATTTCAAACTATAATCATATAATCAACAAGATCAAATCAATCTACAAAATTGGAGTCCCTAGATTAATCTTGAAAATAAGATTTCGCCTATCTAGTGGTATAAAGAAAATTCAAAATTCCACCTATATAATAGGTACGGAGGGAATATATGTTTATTACCTGCTCGCCCAAGTATTTTTGGCTTACCTGCTTGCCCAAGTATTTCTGGCTTCCTTACTGCTCCTGCACAGTAATCAGACTAAGCCTAAGAGCCACAGTAGCATATACAAGGAGTATTTCTGGCTTCCTTGACTGCTCCTGCCAACAGTAATCAGACTAAGCCTAAGAGCAAGGACTCTTAGAGAGGTTTGATTTTGAGCAATCATCCTCTTCAAATCCTAGAGAATTTTGAGCTTACGAGTCCATTAGTTAAGACCAACCAAGTTGGCTGATAGTACGATATTTGGCTGATAAACAAGCTACTGCAAAATCCATCCAAAATTTTGTGAAAGATTAATAATAGCTGACATCAAATGCTTCAAAGATATATCTGTCCTAATCCTAAGAGACATGCAACTATGTAAAGCTCATAAAAGCGAGCTGATCATCAGATATTTAGCTGATACAAAAGCTAAAGCAAAATCAATGCAGTCAAACGTCAAGTGACTCACGTCTTTGTTTGCCTCTTTTTAACCTGCCTGTCCTAGTATTTCCAGCTTCCTTGATTGCTCCTTCCAACACTGATCTTACAAAGCTTAAGGGCCAATTGCTCCTGCCAATAGCAATCATACAAAGCTTAAGGGGCTGCTCCCGCCAACAGCAATCATACAAAGCTTAAGGGCCATAGTAGCATGGACAAGGACTCGGATGGATTCGAACCATCATCCTCTGCAAACCTTCAAGGTTCGAGTGCTCTTACCATTTGAGCTTACGAGACCATTGGTTCGAACTTAGAGTCCATTAGTTCAATAGACATTAGGCTGATAGTACTAAATTTTATGTAAACCCATAAAATTGAGATAATAGTACTAAATTTTACGTAAGCCCACCCCACAAAATTGAGATGATTGTCGGGGATGTTTAGCGTTTAGCTGATAAACGAGCAACTGAAAAATCCAAGAAATTTTGTTGGAGATTTTTTATAGCTATTGCTTCAAAGGTATTTTCTGTCAAAGAATACTCCACTGTTTTAGAAATCAAAAACATAAGCAAAATCTTTATAATTTTTAAGCAAAAAACAAATTCTCTTCATAAATAATCCAGGTAAATAACCAAAAGCACAAAACATTGATGGATACATTTTTATCTGTGTAACATCAATAATATTACAGAAACTTTTGATAACATTATACCTACATTTTTTTATTTGTGTAACATCAATAATATTACAGAAACTTTTGATAACATTATACCTTTACTAGTTCCAAACCTGCTCCGAAAAAATACTATGCCAGAACAAATGGAAAAAAGAAAAACCATCTTATTCAAAGACAGAATATAAGTAAACCCAAAAGCTTCAACGATTAATATACATAGACTTTGCAATATTCAATTTCCCGAAGTGCTTCAATTCCTTACTTGCTTTTTACACAACAACAATATATGACATATAACCTATACAAATGTTCTTTTCATCACAGTTAATAATAGGACTTTCATGTACACAAAACTTAAAACCTTTAAAAATACCAGACAAATATTGAACATTGTTTGAACATTAAACAAATGGAGCAATAGGGAAAAAAAATATAATCGCTTCAAGAGTAATTTGTGAAAGTGCAAATTTCAGTAATGAAATTATAAATCCAATAAGTTTAGGAGTAATGAACTTGTAAATAAGTTTAACAAGTGCAAGTTGATGTGCCTCAGGAAATTTAATATAGCAGCAGTACTGGGATTAAAGTGTGTTTTGAACTTAACTAACTAATTTCAATTCAAACAGATTCTGAGCGTTGAAATTGAAAAATTATATCTAATAGTACGATATCTTAATTACCAAGTAAGAATCAAATTAAGTGCAGGTATTTTGTTGTGTGTACCTTGAGCTGAAACTGCAGCTTTGCTGTGAAATTCCTTGTGATTCATCGTCGGTGGGATTGGATAATCACTATTGTTGATCAATATCACGTTGAGACAAGAAGCAATTTAAGAATCGTAGCAAGAGAGTGACACACCACACACACAACAGGGGAAGAACCCGGGCAAAAAAGACCCCGTGCGAACTCCCCTGCTAAACCACAAATCAATTTTTTTATTAGGGTTTGGTTGACCTGCCAAGCAAGCGCACCTGTCATGGCAAAGGTCGGGATGACAAAGAAATACGACACACAATCCTCTACACAAAGAGATGTTGCATCGATCTCTTTCACATCTCATCTTCTAACCTCAAATCCTCACCAAATCTAATCATCAATCAACAAATCAGTAAACCTCTGGATCTTTTCCTTTACATCATGAATGAACAATTACTGATACACCTCTGCTTTCTCATCTGAAACCAAGATCGAACTTCAACTGTCCATCTTATCTTAATTGATAGAATCCTCGCCATCAAATCACCTGCAAAACCAAAAACGAGAGACCACAAACAATCTAGAATCGTTCTCTAAGAAATATAAATCGAGGAAAATTGAGGAAAAACTGAGGATTTCAACGGGAAAACGATTTGGAAAACCAGATCCGAGAAGAGAGAAGCTAATGAAATCTTTGAAAAGTTGTATCAAACTTTCTATATTCTATAGATCGTAAACCTGAGAATCGACATACGAAAACCTAAGAAAGAGATGAAGATCTAAGAAAACAATTTAAGAAATTCAAAGGAAACAGGCAGAAAAGGTTTGGTTGAAACCCTAAAACGGAAAGCAAAAGCAGAACAGAAAAACAGAATGTCACATAGAAGAGAAAACCCAAATTTATTGAAACCCTAAAACGGATAAACGGATGTGATTAAAAGGTTTCGTTGAGAATTAAAGGGCGAGATCAAAACAACGAATTTTTAGTTGGTTTCTTGCTTTTTCTAGTCGGTTGAGGAGTCTTTGTTTCCAACGTCATCACATGTAACACGTCACCTGTATTAGCCTCAATAACGGACCACCTTGTGCTTTATGACCGTTCGTTTTTCTGCCAGGATAGCACTACGGCAATTGGCAATAAAGCCGGTCTGATCTTTCCTTTTCTCAGAATTTGAATTGAATAGGTCTAGCCGTCTAGGTTTACTTCCATTTTTCATCGATAATTCTACAGGTACCGTGGGTGGATCCCGTGAAATCCACCGCACCTCACAACCAAAAAAAAAAAAGTGGGACCCATATCAGCCTTTACCTCGAGATGCTCGAGTCATTTCCATTCTCAGCCGCTGGATGCTCTCACGGTGATTCCCACGGATTTTGTCACGGTCAACGTAGCATTACTCATTTTTCATCGAAATTTCCACCCCAGGCACAATCGATGGGCCCACCTTTGCCTATCCTTATCCCAATGCCGGGAACATAGAATTTTGTCTCTTCGATTCCCTTTCGGTGAAGATTGAAGTGGAAACCGTTTTGTGTCTAGCATAGCCGTTTTGAATTCTTTTTGTCTAAGAAACACCATTCAATTAACAAACTAGAGAATTACACACATTGTACAAGTTTTTGTTCCTAACAAAAGAGTTCAGAAAAGAAGGAACAGAAACCCAACGACTCTTAAGATAATGTTTCGTAGCCCGACGTGCAAACCGGTCTGCAAGGACATTATTTAAACGCTTAATATACACCACCTTAAAAGAAACTGAACAAGAAAATAAACTCCGACATTGTTCTAGGAGATCACTGGTTCTCCAAGCAACATTAGAACTGACACCGTTAATGAAATGCACAAGCTAAAGACAATCACTGATGAAGACTACTTTGGAGAGATTCATCTCTTCCGCCCAAGATATGGCCAAAATTAGAGCAGCAGCTTCAGCACCTACTGCATCATAAATCAATCCATAGTCCGAACGAGAACTTATTATATTTCCTGCAATGTCACACCAAATAACACCCATACCCATATTAAAACTTTTGAAAGAACCATCAACAAACATAAAGTGATCCACCTGAGCTCTAGGGATCTGAACAGTACTAAGAGAAGCACGAATATGATGCTACGGAGAGATATAAGTATTGATCATTCTTTTTGTGTCCAAAATGACCTTCCTCAGATCTATAGAAACATTACGGAAGATTACATCACATCTTAACTTCCAGATACACCAAAGAACAATGGCACCCACACTAGGCCAAGAGACATTATAAGGAGAAACACCCATATCAGAGTTATGCCAATACAAAAAGTAATCACCGATCCAATCCAAGTCAAAAGAAATCATATGTTGAAGGGAAATTCCAGACCAAATGCGCTTCGCTATTAGATAGTTAATAAACAGATGCATAACGGTTTCTTTATGAAGGCGACAAAGAGGACATATGACATCAACAGCAAGATTATAATTCTAAATCAAAGTATTAACTGGCAGCATAAAGGAAAAAAATTTCCACAAAAAGTACTTAATTTTAGGCAAACAATCAACTCCCCAAACTTTCCTCCAAAATGCAGCATCAGCAAAAGAGGAGACATCCTTATTATAAACACGATAAGAAGATTTTATTGTAAACTTACCATTCTGAGTATGCATCCACATTAATGTATCTTTCTGATTCATATTTGGTCTAATTGTCCTAATTCTAGTTACTTCTTCAAGCGTAAATAAATCCGATAAAAGGAAGACATTCCAACCACCAATCTGAGAATCAAAAATCTCATTTACAAAAGTATAATTAACCTTAGAAGGATGGCCAGAAACTGGAGGAATCGAATACCCTGAAATCCAATTATCCTACCAAATCCTAGTAGAGTCTCCATTATTAATGTTCACCACTGAGTTAGCTCTTAAAAAATTTAACCCATTTACTATACCTTTCCAAATCCAAGAGGAGGTATTAGCCGCCTTATCAATTTCAAGCAAATTTTGATTAGGGAAGTATTTGTCTTTCAAAAAGAGAGAAAGTAAGTTGTTAGGATTATTTATAATTCTCCAACCAAGTTTAGAGACGAAGACTCTATTAAAAACATGAGTGTTTCTAATGCTCAATCCCCCATTAAGTTTAGACTTACCCAAATCATCCCAGGATCTAAAGTACGTTGCCTTCTTTGGATTCTTTTTAGACCATCCAGAATATTCTCTGGATAGAATCTAATTTAGAAGTTATAGTTTTCGGAAGAGGAAAACAGGCGAAATGATAGACTGATAAACTAGACAGAACATGCTTAGTTACCACTATTCTACCAACAATATTAAGATTGGATTTTTTTGAAGAACCCAACCTAGCATACAAGTTATCAATAAGAAATTTAAAAGAAGTGGTTTTATTCTTTCCAATAAAAAGGGGGGTTCCTAAATATTTCTCTGCATTATTAAGAAATTTCATTTTAAGGGTCCTAGCTAAGATATGTATATGCTTATGATGCATCTTCCCACTAATAATGAAACCAGATTTCTCTAAGTTAATCGCCTAACCTGAAGCCTTAGCAAAAACATTAATGATATTGAGAAGATTCCTAGCATGGGAGACAGAAGCCTTAGCAAACAACATTTAATCGTCTGCGAAAAAAAGGTGAGAAATAGATGGACTATTCTTCTTAAACTTGAAGCCTTGTATCAACTTATCTTCTTCAGCATTTAAGAGCAATTGTGATAAAACATCCATACAAAGAATAAAAATATAAGGCAATGGGAAATCCCCTTGCCTGATGCCTCGAGTAGGGTAAAAAGTTTCCCCAAGAGAACCATTTACAAGAATTGAATACGAGATTGTACTAATACACTGCAAAATCATTTGACACCACTCTTCAGAGAAACCTAGTTTTTTAAAAACCGTAATAATGAAAGACAACTCCAGCCTATCAAAGGCCTTAGAAAGATCTAGTTTGACAGCAAGGTGACCATTTTTTGAGTTTTTCTTTTTATTTTTAAAAGAGTGTAGAATTTCATGAATGATAACCACATTGTCATGAATCTGTCGATTAGATACAAAAGCAGACTGAAAAGGTGAAACCACAGAGTCCATAAGAGGCTTCAAGCGATTAGTCAAAATTTTCGAAATAATTTTATAAACAGAGTTGGATAAGCGAATGGGCCTAAAATCACGGGGAGAAGAAGCATTCTTAATTTTGGGGAATAAAGAAATAAAGGACAAATTAATCTGCTTCAAAAGGAATCTATTAGTGAAGAAACTATGAACATGAGAAACCACTTCAGATTGAACTATTTCCCAATTATCCTGAAAAAAACCGGCCTGAAACCCATCAGGCCCCGAGAACTCCAAGAAGCTAAAGTATTAACTGTATCTCTAATTTCCTGGGCAGTGGGGATGACAATCAAGAAAGAGTTAATTTCATCAGATATCTTGGGGTGAACATACCTTAAGGCTTCCTCAATGTCGTTATTACCAGGGTTAGAAGAAGTGTAATTCTTCTTAAAATGTTTATAAATGACCTGAAAGACTTGTTCTCTGTTTTCTAACCAATTACCTTGCTCATCCCTAATGGTGTGAATGGTATTGTACATATTTCTAAGTTTAACCGTATTATGGAAAAAACTAGTATTCCTATCATACTGAGTAAAATAATTTATTCTAGATTTTTGTTCATAGAAACTATGTTCAATCTCATACCAATAGTCAAGTTGCTTAGAATAGTTTAAGATATACTCACCAATTTGTGGCGAGTAAGGCATTCCCTAAGGTTTTTCAAGTTCCGAGTTAAGCCTGCCAAAAGTAATGTTAATATGCCCAAAGGAGTTAATGTTCCATTTATCAGATCCAATTTCACATTCTTAAGCTTATTAACAACTACAAAAGTAGGAGAACCATTTACCCTCTTAGACCAAGATGAATCCAAAATGTGTTTGAATTCAGGGTTGAGCTGCCAACATTTGAAGAACTTATAAGGAATATTTACGTTCCGTTCCCAGTGAAAACATTTGACTAAAACAGGACTGTGATCAGAGAAAATTCTTCCTAAATTAGTAACTCTAGTTTGAGGGAGGACAGTGACCCATTTATCATTCATGAAAGCTTTGTCCAACTTTTCAAAAATTAACTCACTCGTCTTTTTAAATCTTCTATTGCACCAAGTAAAAGGATTACCATAAGAGAAAACTTCATTCATATTCATCTTTAAAAGTTTTTCTCTAACAAAATTGGGAGCAAAAGAATTGTTATGATTACCACCTTGTTTTTCCGAGTTATGCAATATGAAGTTAAAATATCCTAGTGAAAACCGAGGTTTAATGTTGTTATCATTCATCTCACTAAGAAAATTCCACTGATTTCTAATGGTAGGCATATTTAAGGACCCATAAATAAAGGAAACCACACAATTCTTGATAACATGTGAAACATCACACAAGATATGAATCATAATCAACGAATAACCTAACACTTTAATATTTGATTTTTCAAAGTACCCTAAGGCCAAACCATGTAAAAGACCTTTGCTTTCTTGAGATAACAAACATTTAGAGAAAACTCCCACTTACAAATTAGTAACTCTAGTTTGAGGGAGGACAGTGACCCATTTATCATTCATGAAATCTCTGTCCAACTTTTCAAAAATTAACTCACTCATCTTTTTAAATCTTCTATTGCACCAAGTAAAAGGATTACCATAAGAGAAAACTTCATTCATATTCATCTTTAAAAGTTTTTCTCTAAAAAAATTGGGAGCAAAAGAATTGTTATGATTACCACCTTGTTACTAACCAATTTTTTTCCGTAGAGTTATGCAATATGAAGTTAAAATATCCTAGTGAAAACCGAGGTTGAAACACGTACAAGTTAACTCCCATAGTTTTAATGTTGTTATCATTCATCTCACTAAGAAAATTCCAGTTGAGATGTTTGAGCCATGATTTCTAATGGTAGGCATATTTAAGGACCCATAAATAAAGGAAACCACACAATTCTTGATAACATGTGAAACACATTCTTGATAACATGTGAAACAGGACGGATAATCCAAGAGTCAAAAGGCAAATGATATGTATATTTTCTAACAGTGTCAGCATCAACCATTGTTTCAAGAAGGAAGATACTATCTAATTTATACTTCCTATAAAGGCTAAATAAATGCCTCCATTTCTTATCAGAACAACACCCATTAATGTTCCAACTTAAAAAATGTAAAAGTGGGGGTCTAACAACCACACCCAATATTTCGTTTGGAAATCTGTATGGAACAAACTTCAATATAATCTCAAGAATAAAAACTCAATTGAGAAATAATATTAAAGAGATTTATCTCCTTCTCAACACAATCAATAGTTAAACAGAAGCAAGTCCATAAACCTGGTTTTAGTGTGTGGTTTCTTGAAACAAGCTTTTGTGATAATCACAACCTATTCAATATCTACCGTGTATAAACCTCTTTAAGCAACAATCACTAAAGGAATATTTCAACACGGTGTCCACTTGAAACAGGGTTAGTCCGGACTTATCTAACAATGTGAAAAATAAAAAAAAACAATTATTCAAGATCAATCAAGTTTTATCCAACAAACAAGGTTGGGTTTAACAACTATGATTGTACAACGCACAACCTGTATTATTTCAATTATATAACAAAATATTATGCGGAAAATAAATAACACAGACACCAAAATTTTGTTAATGAGGAAACCGCAAATGAAGAAAAACCCCGGGACCTAGTCCAAAATAAACACACACTGATTATAAGTTGTTACACCAATTTCCTACTACCTATTCAGACTAGATGTAATAACTTCTTCAGCTGTATTCTTATAGAACTCCTAGCAAAACACCAATTCTCTTTAGGAACTCTTCACACAAATCTTCTAGCAGAACTCAAGGCTCTCTTTAGAAGATACAACAACACGATTGATATGATTCAATATTTTGTTTGCACAAAACACAAGTTTGATTTCCCTTTATATATAAATCAAGGTTTTGGAAATCTTGTAGATTAGGGTTTTAACTTACAATCAGTATGCGTACTCACAAGAAGTTCGTGAACCTGATTTTCGCAAGTGAACTTGGGTGATTCCAAAGATCAATTTCCAAGTTAAGAAAACCCTAATAATTCTACAACAAGAACAACTAGATAAATCTAGAGATATCTTGTTTAAAACTTCTCAAGGATTTTTACGAGATGCCTCAATAGAAGTTTTTCTTTCTAGTCTTCGATTTCGACTAACAACTGTTGGTATACGATCGGAAACTGAAATCTATCAAAACCTAGGGTTTATGATCAACAACTCTTGAATGGTTTTATAACAGAAGAGAAAACCTTAGAATAGACAAGAGGTGAAAAACCTAGATTACAAGTTGTATAATCAATCACGAAGACTAGATTCAACTTGGCTTTGTGATCCCCAATACAAAGACTTTTATCTCACTCTTGTTCACGAAGAACAGAAGACATGGAAAACAACCTTATGAAACTAACACCAATTTTCCAAAGGGGATGAAAACCGTGTAGACTCATGAACCCTTTATTTATAGTGAACAGTAGCTTGGAAGCTAAGCAAATAACTTATTTAGCTATTTTCCTTTTACAAGACTCAACTAAAAATATGAGTCTTTCCCAAGTTAAAACTCTTGCCAAAATAATTAAATAAATAACTTCCAAAATAATTAAATAAATAAATAACTTATTTAGCAAAAATTATATTTATGTGAATAAATCACATTTTAACTTAGGCAGGAATCATAAACACTTTAATATGGTAATCAAAAGTGTTTGGACCAATAACTAACTTGCCTAGATAAAGAAACATCACTAACATGACCAAAAATCCCTTTTAGTCACGTATTGAGCCCAAGTTCGCGGACTCAAAGGCCCATGGAACGTTTCCTACTAATGAACTTAAATCACTCATAACTTCATCGTTATAACTCGGAATTGAGTGATTCTTGGCTCGTTGAATTCACAAACTCATTCATTATAACATGAGATACTCTATGGGGATAAAGGTTATTGTCACCAAGGTCATGAATCAATTAACCTCAAGTATATATATATAAATGTACATTAACTGTCATTGGAAATGTTCCATAGAGTGAGCATTTATCTCGATAGATTAGAAAGGTAGAATTGAACAAGAATCCAAATGAAATCAATCACATACCTTTGTTGATGTATTCTTGTAGTCTTCAATCTTCAATCTTCATCCTTTAAGGATAGCTTCGATTCAACTTCTTAGACCTAATCTAGTCTGAAACTATCTTAAGTATGCTAAATCAAAAATGCATTTTGGCAACTAAAATTGATAACTAACTTGACATACCAATGCTAGTGGGTTCAACCGATCTATGCTCTAACAAAAACTTCATTATGAAAAGCAGAAAAAAAAAATAGTGGGATAAAATAAAACAAGTAATAAAAACAACATAAGTATGCAAAGATAAGACATAGTAAGAGTAATATGATAGAAATGGAAATAATATTCACTATTCACTAAATTTGAACCAACTCAGAGAACACAGAAACGATGCACAAAGTAAGCAGCTAGTAAAAACAATGATAGCTTTCCAAACAAGAGGAATACATGCAAGAAAAACTACTGTAAATAAGAATAGTGAAAAAAAAATTAAACGAGAGATAGCAAAGGACTTACAAGGTCACGGGAAGGATAGGTTCCGCTGCCTCAGGATCCGAGTCTAGCATCATGAGATCAATATCCTTCTCAAATTCTTCATTTGTAATGACAGGTTCAGGAGGCATAGATGCAAGGGGCATTGGTTCAAGAATAATGTTGTCTAATTTCTCATCATCATGATTAATACCATTCATGAGATCAAAGCTAGGGTTTGGGGGCATAAATTCATCCGAGTTAAAATTCATCTCTGAAGCAGCACCAAAGATAAAGCTTGAAGAGGATACTACAATTTGAGTAAAAGTTGAACTCGATGTAGACTATAAAACATTTATTCCCATGGATCCCATACTAGATGATTCACCCGCATTACCAAAATTAAAAGACACATCCGAGGGAGGGGTGAAAGGTGTCAAAGAAGAAGCATGAGGCCAGCGAGGGGTTGGCATGAATGAAAAGAAAGAATCAAAAACATATGTTTCTTGATGGTAAGGATCAATCTCAGTTCTAGGTCACTCTCCTTTTATATCCAAATGGTTACCCAATGTAGCTTGACCATAGAGCATAGTCGGAGGTGGTGAAGCAGTACCAGAATTACTAGGCTCCCTAATGGTTAATGCAGGGCCTGAGGGCCTCATAGATCCAAAATTAAGATTAGAAAGAGCAGATGATCTGTTACCTAAAACCCCAACAAATTTCAAATAGACTGAAAAAGCCGAAGGCTTGGATTGTTTTTGCTGAGGTCCCGACTCCGATCTACTAGCAGTTGAAGTTAACATAGTAGAGTTCTTACTTGCAGCAGCATTTCTCCTCGAATTTGTGACTGAAACATGAGAAGCACGAGGGGAAGGAGCAGGCAAGGCTCTGACATAGATTCTTGATTAAATCTCCCTATACCTTTCCTCATCATGAAAAAGCACAAAACACCTCTTCCAGGCACGAAAAGGGAGTTTCAGATAAAAATCATTCATATAGTAAGTCATACTATTTGTGTTAAAACTACCTTCCTCGTAAGGGGTGAGTGCAGCGGCACCATCATTATGACCTCATAATTGTTCCCGGCCGGAGAGTCTACAGAAACAATAGATCCTATCTGATCCATAACTTCTCGAACCATTCCTCTGTTCACCAAGTCAGATGGGATAAATATTTGTACCGGCATGAGGGTGATGTCCCAGACCAGATCAAAGACTGATTCCAATTATCTCAGCTATTGAACTGAAAAAAGATGACCGAACACAAGAGTATGCCTAGCAACATAAGCAATATCCCTATCAGTGCTTTTCTTAAACATCACAACAAACAAATTTCGATAAAGCATTTCCTGATAAAAGGGTTTTGCAAGCTTGAAGTCAAGAGATGGAATGGTTCAAATCCTATTAAGTTGATGCTTCACTGAGGTTTTATAGTAACTATGAGTGTTATCACAAAGCAAAGCATCAAAAGTATAAGGAAATTCTTCAATATCCTCATCTAAATCCAAGACTCTAATTTGATCAGGAGCCAAAGCCATATCAGAAAAACTGGGAAGAAAAAGTTAAAGAAGAAGTAATAATATTTTGAAAATAGAAGCTAAGATGAGAAAAGAAGTAAACCCAACCAGCATATAAATAGTCCAATTTCTTACAGAGCCATAACTCAGACATTAGAATTGAAAGATGGAAATGCTGCAGTAATGACATATCACAGTCCCAAAGAATAATCCCATTAATTTCAGGCATCTTAACAGGCAATTATGCTAATTCTAAATACTCAGAAGAACAAAGAGCAACTAGAATGGATAAGAAATTTGCCAAGTGTTCAAAACATTCTGCAATAGCCGCCCTTTAACAGAGAGAGTTTAAGAGTTGAATATAAAAAGATTTATCTCTTTAAATTAAAAATTATTAGCATAATGAAGATTAAAGAAATTAACACTGCTTTTGATGTATCACAATCTTGTTTTTCCAACCAGAAACGCCATTTGTTTTAAAGCAAGTTTCATCTTATTAGAGTATCTCTTAGAATCAAAGATTACCATCATTAAGATAGGACTACTCAGTAATGGAAAAACGTATTCTCCGAGCCAATTAAGAAGACAACTTGGATGAACTCAGAAAAAGAGCAGATTCTTTACTAAGAATCAAAATTAATCAAATCCCTACACGAGTAGGATCTCAAATACCCCCAAAACCTTGAATGACTAAACTTCAATTCTTAATATAAAGCAAGCATCCTTGAAAACTCAATTCATACAAATTGATAGAGAATCAATTAGACCCTACCCAATAAGCTGGCAACCCCTTCTTAATCAAGACTGTCAAAGGATAAGCAGATCTCATGATGATACCTCGAGAAACCTTAAGGCAGCACCTCCCTTAGCCATAACCTAAAAATTAGAAGAAACCTAGAACTCAAAAAGAGAGAAGATTAGTAGAAGTAAAAAACACAACAAATAAAACTTAAACAACCATGATTTTAATCAGAGAAAGAGAAGATCATATTTGAAGGACACAAAAACACAGAAAAAATAGGGTAAAGAAAATTTTAAGACCTAAGTAACAAAATGAGAAAACATATCAGCATAGTCATTTTGAATTCAATAGTAATTCTTACAACAGTGTTATTCAGCTAAACCCCATATTTGGGAATGATGAACCTATTGTGAATCTGAATCTTAATTCAGATGTGTGGTTTAGATCGGAAAGAGGTGAATAGGGAAGTGGGAGAGCGGGAGTTGAATATAATTTTCATAATTCTTAAGGGCAGTTCTATAGTAAAAAAAATGCCCAGCATGATCCGTTCAAAATGAACAAATTTGATTATTATGGTTCCACTATTTATTTATTTTAAAAATTTAATTGTTAGGTAATAAAATCGAACAATTGTTTGCAGAGTAAAGAAAAATTGAGTGCAAATTTGTGCACCCCTCGAATACAACATCCATTTTGATCCAACTAGTTAAAATTTGTTAGGAATGTAAACTAGTTTGCTTTGATTTATGTATGCGGTAACTATGTTGTAACCAACAATCTTAAAATGCACTTTATATATTTTTTATTAGTTGGTCACTGTTTTTAAACATTTGTTGTTATTATAATTTTGTTGTTGTTGTATGTTTGTTACTTATTAAGTTTGTGCGCTTCATCAACAATGATAACTGATAATGATGGGCCAAAAACCTCCACAAAAGGTGATGGTTTAGAAAAATTTATTTAAAAAAAATAATCAAAAAGATGACATTGAGGTCATTCCCAATGTCCAAATAAAACTTTCTCTAAGACCTTCATATTTAGTTTGACACCCTTCCTACTTTATGGGACCTACTGTTGGAGATGAATTTAATCTCAATGAGGGTCTAAAATCCTATGTGTCAAAAGAAAATAAAACTCTCACCCTTTGTTGGAGATGCAAAAGGTGATGGTTTAGAAAAATTTATTTAAAAAATATAATCAAAAAGATGACATTGAGGTCATTCCCAATCAAATAAAAAAATGTAACAAACATGAATTTAATCTCAATGAGTATTAAAACGATATCTCAAAAAATTTTTCGATATCTATTTATCTATTTTTCGATCCAAGTTATTCCAAAATCTCTGATTGACTCCATTTTGTAATTGATGTTGATTTGTGATTTTTTGATTGCTTCTGTAACAAATTCCCCTTAGTCTTTCATCGAGATGTGATAATGGTGAAGAAAATGGTGCAGATGTAGCTCTTAGGAAGAAGAAGCTTGTGACTGTATTAGGCTCACCATTAATGGTGGTTAGAGAAATACGTGGAAGGTGTTAGAGCATTGCTCGGTCGAACTCGCAAGTGTTGATATCTCAAGCTTTTTTGTCAAGTTTAGTTGTCAAGACTATAAATCTTGAATTCTAGTCTACTTATAACTAAGTCTCAGATTAGGATAGTAAGTGTAGTTGAGCCTTAGACTCCATGACATTCATCGAATAAAGACGAAGAACTACTCAAGGGAACTTGTGGAACTTCATCAACAAAGAGGTATGTGGAGACTTGAACTTATCTATCACTCAAAAATCTATCTATTCTATCTCATATTTTTGAGACAAAAGTTGTATTCATATATAGACTTCATTTATACACATGTGTTATTTCGAACCGAGTTTAACTCACTTATCTATGCCTCGAAATATGTGTTGGTAAGCTTTAGCTTTGACCAAGTTCATCTTTACTCGTGACGAAAGTCATGTTGATTATTTCAATAACTTGAAAATCGCTTTGATGAAAAATAGTTTGTGAATAACAACTATATAACATCCTCTAACAAATTTTCAATGATTGAAATGAGAGTTTAGAACATGTAACCATATTTGGATATAAACATAGTGTGTTCTCACATTTGTGTAAAAGTCTAAAACCGGCAACCTGAAGTATGCGTACCCGTACACGTATTGGCGGTTATTGGAAATCCGGGTGAGTATGCATTCCCCGTACGCATACCAGCGGAAAGTTATCCCATTTTGATTATTAAATATAACCGTACGTACTTTTTATTGTCAGGTTTAAGTGAGCCTAGTAACCAAATTCTGCTCTTAGAATGCTTAGAAACTTATGGTGGGTTTGGATGTAGAATTTTAAAGACGGGATTCATGGGCCCAGGGGATTTGGTGGAATTATGTTTCCCTCGCTACATTTGGTTGCCCAAATCCTTGGAATTACGTTTCCGACAGGATTCACTTTTCCAGCAAATCCTCCATATGGAGTCCGACCCCTTCCCCCTAAGATTTGCTGGGAAACTTATCAGAGGATTTATGAACCCACTTTTTTTTAGTCCAAATCCCATATATATACAATTTTAAGCTTCTTAGGGCAATGCCAAACAATACATGGACTTTAACACAAGAAAATTTTATGAATCCTAGGAATCTCAACTGAGCTACCAAACATACGAGGGATTTACATGAATCCCAGAATTTGTAATCCCGTAGGATTACAAATTCCTAAAAATTGTGAATTCTGCAACCAAACCCACAGTTAATTTATGAACGCGCAATTGGGGGATATGAACGCGCAATTGGGGGATATGAATTACTTCCCCCAACCAAAGGTGGCTATTAAGGGGTGTTTTTTGAGTGCGAAAATACTAAAACACCCTTTCATTAATTAAAAATCATTATGAAAAGACTGTAATTCCCTTTCCCATAAAACATTAAAATCAAATAACCAAATTCATATATCCCCCAATTCCCATTTGAGGTACCAGCATAGTTAGGGTTAGGTTTTGAAGAAAAAAATTTCTTCATCTTCTTCCTCATCGTTCATTCTTCATCGATGATTAATCGTTGAATCAAAAATTTCTTCGTCGATTAACCTACCATAACCATGCCTCCACAAAAGAAATCAAAAGCAAAACCGAAAACTAAATTGATTGCTCAACAAACACATAAACAAAGAATCGAGAACATTGCTCAACAACTAGAAGAGGACGAAGCAGCGAACTCGGATGATCAAACACTCATGGCTTCTCTGAGAAGGTAAGTGATTTTTGAACTCATTTATTATTGTTTTAATCGATTTGTAGCCATGGGTTTAGGTTAGAATCGCCAACAATAGCTGAAACTGTCGAGTTATAGAGAGTACCGGCATTAGATCTGTGTTTGAATACCAAGACGGTTTAGGTACCGGCATAAAATTTGGGTTGAATACCATGCCGGTTTGAATTCATGAAACTGAATTTTTTATACCGGCATACAATTAGGGTTGAATACCATACCGGTTTGAATTCCTGAAACTTAATTTTTTGTACCGGCATATGAATTGGGTTGAAGACTATTCCGGTAGTCAACTAAAAACATACAGGAACAATTTTTTGTACCGGCATTGTATCTAGGTTTCGTGAATGCCGATACTTAAAAACCGGAATGAGTTAGTTGAATTCGAAAATGCCGGTAGTACACTTAAAACATACAAGAACATCACTGAAATTTTTCTCAATACTGGCACACAGTTTAGGTTCCATAGGATGTCGGTACAACGATACCGACATGCTCGATATTTAATGTTCTATGCCGGAACATTTTACCGGCATCGATTTGGTTAAGAGTTTCCATGCCGGTTCCTAAACTGCCATGACTTTTTTTATGTTTGTTTTGTTTGCTTATGTTATAGGTCTAAAGCCAAAGAAGCGAAGAAAAATAAAGGTCCTATTGTCACTAAGAGAAGGAGGAAGGACGGTCTTGATACTCCTCAGTCCCTGCCTCCACGAGGGAAAGACGAAGGTCGCAAGAAGCGTTTGGGGTTTCAAACAAGAGGGTCAATTTGGGAGAGTGATGGTGAATGTAGTGCACTTATAATCCGTGAAGGTACTGGAACAGTTGAGGACGATGAGCATGATGAAGGGGAAAGTGAGGAGGAAGATGATGAGGTTCATCCAAGTCAATTAGCAAGCCAAAGCGAAGTTGGTGGGATGAGTCAACAACCAACACAAGGCAAGGGCAAGGCGCAACCCAAATTTAAAGTTAAAGGTTGTCACATTCCTCACATTGATGACATGATACCCGACCGCGATGATGGTAAAATTTGGGGTCAAGCTCCGGACCCGAAAGTACTCTTTGGATACAAGCACTCTTGGGCTCGTACTATCTTTCAAACCTATGTAAGCATTTTTTATTTTGTGCATGTGCATTGTTTTATCTTTTATATCATCTCTTAATCGTATTATCCCTTATTTGTAGGATCATACTAAGGCTGGGCGTGTTTGCCGAAACCAAGACGCAGCTGAGTGGAAATTGTTGTTGGAGCATGAAGATGTCCAAACATTAGTAAAGAACTCTGGTCTGTATTCTTTGGTTGAAAGTTACGTGAATCCAGATATTGTGACCGTCAATTGCTTCGTCGAAAGGTATCATGGTGAAACTGATACAATGCACTTCCCGTTTGAAGAGATGACCTTGATTCCTGAAGATACTCATGCCATTTTAGGCTTGAATGTTATCGGAAAATCAATTTCAGAAGGAGTTGAGTCTCGGGACCTAGATTGGACGAAGTTGCACGCTTTGACTAAAAAGTTGTTTGGTTGGGACTTCAAAACTTCTTCGAATAGCTTTTATGTAGCATCGAACGGAAGTAAGACGAAGACATTCAAGATGACGATGCTTAAGAAGATGTTTGAAAATACAAAGGCTAGAAGTTTGAAGGATGGATGGGACCCTGCACAGATTCGTTATACAGCCGTTGCGTACCTGTTATACATCTTGGGAACTAGGGCATTCCCTGACACTAATGGAAATAGGGTAAGTGCAAACTTTCTCCAGTACCTTGACCCGTTGGAATGTGTCTATGGCTATTATTGGGGCACCGCGGTAATGGCACATTTGATGGCGGAGATGAGAAGGGATTCATTGGCTAAAACAAACCAATTTTTCGGGAATTTCACTCTACTCCAGGTACAAATTTCTTTAATCTATGTTCACATGTTTTTTTTAACTTATGTTCACATGTATATTGTTCACATTGGATTAGGTGTGGTGTTATGAACACTTCCCAACCTTGTTCAAGGACTGCCAATTCTTGAAGATCAAAGACCTTCCTGAACCCGATACCCCTAGAGCTCAGAGGTTCGAGTTTAACAGTAATTCGAAGCCCGGTAACAAAGGTCGAGTCATAGATATGAGATTGTCTCTAGATGCTATGAGGAAGGAAGACGTTGTGTTCGACACTTATAAGGAAATTAGAGGATACGTCAAATTCCAAGAGATGTTGCGTTTTACAATGGGCCGTTGTACCACCCAAAAGGATACATCATGGCCGATCCATGCCATGTGATGCGCCAACATGGATTTAAGCAATTATCCCATTTTTGGTCGGCCTCTGTTGATAATTATCTTCTTTACTTTTCTCGGTGCAATTCAACTCCCAACAAGTTGCATGTAGTGTATGATCCAGAACCGGAACCAACACATTGGAGGGAAAGAGAGCGACATCGTTTGGTAGATATTATTAAGTGGGAGATTGCGAAAAATGGTTATGAATTTGATGACAGCTACATGAGGGATTACCTGGAATGGCCACATCCTTATGTCGTGTGCCCTCCTTCCGTCGAAGCTCCACACCAAGAAAACCCTCATGTTGAAATTTCTCCACCTCCACAACCTACGATGGCCCAACTTCTTAAGACTTTCATAATAGTGGTAAGTTTTATTAATTGCTTATAGTCATTAAATGTAAACATAATCATATATTAACATATATACTGATTATGTGTTTGATGTATTAAACTAGCGATGTCGTCTTGGCAAGGTTACGAAGATGTTAGGTTGCAAGCACAAGGACGGAGTGGTGCTATCTCTTCAAGAAATCAAGGAACTCGAGGAAAAGCTTCATATAATTGAAGAAACCGACCCTACTGTCAAAGCTAAGTTTAGGGAAACAAGGAAGGCGCCGACCCAAAAGAAACAAAAGACCAATTTAATGGAAGAGAATTGATGATAATTAGTGATGGTGGTTGTTACGTCAAAATTTTTTTCAAGTTTGGTTTGTACTGTGGGTTAACTCTTTAGTTCTTTGGTTTATGTTGAACATGTTTAGATTTCTAGTTTGAAAGTTAAAATGTTCCGGCATAGTAGAGATCAGTTTTAGAATTACCGGTACACATACCAGCATATATGGAATTCTCAAAACACTTCCAGTACCTCGTCCCGGCATAGCAATTTCTATGCCGGAACAATCAGTTTACATTATTTGGTTCCTGTATAAAAACTGACATGTACCGGCATGGTGGTGTTTGCTAACGTCCATGCCTGTATTCCAAATTTCCAAATACTCTTAAATATGTGACAGAAAACCGGCATAATAAGATTCATTTTGAGAATGCCGGTATTTAAAATTTCCAAATACTCTTACAGAGTTGACATAAAACCGGCATAGTTGTATTGATTTCCTCAATGCCGGCACACTGCTTAATTCATTTCAAATTCTCTTTTATTTCAGTCCGAAGTAATCTATTACATTGGATTGGAAACTTTAAATTAAAAAAACAGTGAATGGATTGCACTTAGTTAGAGATAATCTATTTCCATCCCTTTTCAACAATTGCGGAGCCTTTGAGCGTTTCCCTAATCTGTTCAAAGACATCGTCCGGGATAGGGGTGTCAAGGATCATCCTCATTGGCTCTTCTTCTTTTTCAACATATTTATTTCCCTTCATATAACACCCATCACACCCATCGATAGGCTTGCATTGTCCCTTGTGGTTTTCTCTTGACTCTGCTAGTTCAACATCTTTGTCAAACCATTGAAACTCATCGCACTTTGGGTGATTCAAACACCTTAGAAACATTCTTCCATTTTCAACATCATCAGTTTTTGCAATCCAAAACCGGCGTGTCCCATCACAGCTTCTACACTTTGAATAAATAAATGGACAATCCATGGCTAGGTGAGAAGGTGACTTGCAAATTTAACACTTGCAATGATGACTCTATAAGAGAAAAGTATATTAGTTATCCATCATAGTATTGAAGAGTATGTTGTTAGTAAATCTACTTACTTTGCAAATAGAGGTAGATGATGAAATCCCCCATTCTTTGAACCGTGCTTGCTTTCTTGAGAGAATGATTTTTGTTATTTGGTGCTTGGGTTGTGTAGTTTTTGCCAAAGGAATGGGGGATGTTATATAGAAATGAAGCTCCAACGGTCTTATTTTTCAAAAAACTAGCCGTTTTTTTTTTAATTTTACCCATTCCGGCATAGAGGGTATTATACATCGAATGTCGGTATTGTAGGCATATTTGGCTCGTTTCCAGTAAAGAAATTACGCAGTTCCGGCATCATCGTTTTATAACATTCATTGCCGGAAAACCATACCGGCATAGTCATACTTCCTCCTATATATGCCGGTGCCAGAAATTGAATGCCTAACGGCTAGTTTTTTAAACCATACACCAGAAAACATTAGTTCCGGCGTGGGATCTAAGTTACTTAGAGTGTCGTCACTAAAGTGGAAAAGAGTCGTTACGTCCACATCTATTTAAAGGAATGGATACACCCATTGTACTTGAGTACCTCAAAGATATATCTCCGATGGATTATCAATCACCAGCTCCCAAGTTCATCAATTCCCTCGAAAAAGAAAAACGTATGAGGAACATATTGTCCACTCCGACAGGAAATCAATCATCGACCACGACCAACTCCGTTGACACAATACTAGAAAAACTAAGAAGGAAGGAAGAAACCACCAAGTTAATTGCCGCAATGGAAGAAGAGATAATTAAGAGGAAAAGAGAAGAAAAAGAGGAAGCAAAGCTTGAACGTTAATGTCAAAAATTAGATAAGATAAAAGCGGAAGCTGAGGAAGTGGTTAAACGTCAAAAAGAAGCTAAGATAGAAGCAGATGTTGAGGAGGAAACATAGTGGATTAGAAATTACTACATAGTATCGGATTTGCCGGAGGATCAATGCCCTTCAGATGTTTTTTGGGGTCTTGTAAGGACTGGCTCTTACAAGCATAACATGTTTGACGGTAAGAAATGCAAAATTGAATACGTTGATCAAATAGTACGCATTCGAACAACTGCACTCATCAAATCATGTCTCAAATACAACGAATTTCTTGCAAGATACAATGGTGATAAGTATGAAGCTTAGGATGCATATACGAAGTGGAGAAAAGAGCCTTTTAGGCATTTCGAAGATGCTTTGCTTGTTGAATCTCGTTCCAATAAATGATGTCAGGTGTATTTGGCTTGAGAGATTTCATTCTATGTGTAACGTTGTTTATGTGTTTAAAATTTATTCTCTTAAATGATGTTAGTTGGAATTTTCTTGAGATGTTTATTTTGTGCTTAATGATGTTTATTTTGTCAAGTTTATTTCACATACCGGAAAACCGGATGAGTTAAATTCGATGCCGGTATCGTAAAACCGACATACTGGATATGTTTACACGCTATGCTGGTTTTCCCACACTAAGAAGTTAAAAAAATCATTAACTTGTAATACCGGCGTAATCGGTATGTAATTGTCCATGCCGGAATTATGATGGTTACAATTTCATTCAACTTGTTTGACGGTTACAATTTCATTCCACTAATTTGACGGTTACCAAATCTTTAATGAGTCATTGGAAGGTTACAAAATCGTCGGTTTCTTTAATGGCTCATCGGTTTCAAACTTCTCATGCTATATAAGTGACGGTTTTGGAAAGAAAAATATTCGATCTATTCAATCTATCCCTATTTTTTTCATCTTCTATACCAAAGCAATGGCTCATCGCAAATCTTCTAAACCCAATCCAGAAATACCTGTTGATGATGCGCAACAAAGTCCTGAAGAGTCTCCTGGTGAGGCGGACGTAACAGATTTGATTCAGTAAGTGATGTATAACACAAAGTCTCTTGTTGAATTGAAGTACTTTTAGGGTTTATCCCATAATATATAACACAAAGTCAAACTTGCTAGGGTTCATGACGGATTGAAAATTCTGCTTTGAAATTGCATTCTAGTAAAATGAAATTATAGTCAATTGAATTCAATTTGAAAATCATTATTGATCAATACCATGCCTCTGTTTAGGGTTTACAAACTATGTTGGTTTTGCTAAACTAAAATTGTTAAGAACTCTGTAAAAAAATCAAAAAACCGGCATAGATTTATAATTTATGTATGCCGGAAACCATACCAGCACTAGGGAATTTTCTTAGTCAATGCCGGTTCATGTTCCGGCGTTCACCGTATGGTAACAAACGATGCCGGTTTTCGTTCCCTAAATTTTTTAAATCCCTGGATAGAATTCAACCAAAACCGACATGTAACGTATTAATCTTTGCGATGCCGGTATTTGTTATGGCACTCAAGGTATGGTAACATATTATACCGGTTTTTGTTTCATACGTCTTATAATTTTATGTATAGAATTCAATATAACTGGCATAGAGTTATTTATTGCCGATAATGCCGGTATGTGTTGCGGCGTGGTTTATATGTCTATGGGGTATGCCGGTTTTCTGTGTGTTCCTTTTTTATGCCGGCATCTAGTATATAACTCAGTTTAACGTGTTGGAACATAGGTCTCACGCACCAATAAAGGACAAAGGAAAAGGAAAAGCTGTTGAAGAATCAAAACGTAAGTCTTCTCGACGTAAACGTCAAAATCCGGATACTGCTAAGGTCACAATTCGGGATCATCCTATAAGCGACTCAACCAGCACTGATGATGATGATGAGAGGGAAACTCCACCAGAACCGGAACTAGAAGGTGGCTCATCCTCACAAGCAGGTAGCTTAGGACAAACTGATGATGAAAAGGCACCCCCACCTCACTTCCATGATAAGTACGACTTGATTCCTGACAACAATGATGGCAAACATTGGGGTCAACCGATAAACCCGCAACTCTTATTTTCGTATAAAGACTCTTGGGCTCGTTGGATCTATCAAACTTATGTAAGACGTTTGTATCTTGTTATTATATTATTTATCTGTGATCAATTTAATTAAGTTCGTTGTGTTTTTATATGACCACAAGAAAGCCTGGCGTGTTAGCCTCCATCAACAATTAGATGTGTGGCTTTTGGAGGATGAGTGTCCGGATGTTCAAGAAATAGTCAAAGCATCTGGGTTGTATCCTGCGATAGAAAATTATGTGTCCACTGATACCGTCACGGCAAACTTATTTTTGGAGAGGTTTTATGGTGAAACTGACACCATGCATTTTCATTTTGGCGAGATGACCATTATCCCTGAAGATGTCCAAAGGATAATAAGACTAGAGGTTCTTGGGAAACCGGTTAAGGTAGGAGAAAAGTTGAAGGACCTAGGGTGGGAAAAGATCTATGAGCTCACTGAAAAGTTTTTTTGGATGGAACAAGGAAACCACGTTGGCAAATTTGTACAAGAAACAAACTTCTCAGACAAAGACTATAACATTCGTCCAACTCAATCAATTATTTGGGAATACGAAGAACAAGGAATTGACTCCCATACAAGCTCAACAAACTTCCGCTTCATATATTTTGTTCATTTTGGGAACCACTATATTCCCAGACTCTAATGGTAACAGGGTGCATATGAACAACCTACAGTACTTGGATCCGTTGGAAGACGTTCATAAGTATTCATGGGGCACTGCTTTCTTGGCATATTTTTTGGCAGAAATGCGTCGAGCTTCTAAGGCGAAAGACCGTCAATTTAATGGGAATTTCATTGTGATTCGGGTATAGTAAACTACATATTTTGTGATTGTTATCATTACATTTGTTAGTTTTCAACTATTTATTTTCTTATATATTTCATGGGAACAAGTGTGGGCTTATGAACACTTCCGAGATTTGTTCATAGGGTATAAAGGATTGCAGATTTGGCATGATTATCAACCGAATATGGCTCTAGCTCAGAAATACTTCTTCCACAATACCCCTTCGCCTAACAAGAAGCGGTTTTTAGAAATAAGTTTGACTTTGGACTCGTTTTCTATGGAAGATGTTGTGTTTGACCCTTATAGGAATGTCAGAGGAGTTCACCTTCAGAGACATGAAAATGTTTCATTTTACAACGGACCGTTATTTCATCCAAAAGGATTTGTTATGCATAACCCTCTCCGCATGATGCGCCAACTCGGTTACAAGCAGAAAGATCTCACGGATACATCTTATCATTAATATTCTCATGACTTTACTAAATGCCAATCATATGAGAACCATACTCTGGTATGCTACGACCCAGAACCTATTCTTGCACATTGGATCAAAAGGGAAGAAGAAGAACTTGTGCTGGATACGTATGATTGGGAATTGGATGAGAACGGTTTTGATAGTGAACCAACATTCCTAAGCGGCCATCTACAGTACTCGCATCCTTATGTTGTATGTCCGGATACGGTAGAGGTCCCTCCACCACCAGCACGTCCCTCCACAACTCCAGATATTGTACCCGGACTTCTACAACTCGTTACGTTGTTGGTGCGTTCATTACTATTCTCTTAATCTATATCTATCAACTTATAAAATTGTACATACTAAATACATGTTTAAAAATTCCTTCACAGCGTTAGCGGCTTGGAAATCTGTCAAAATTCATTAAGAAAAAGACCAAGAAAGGAGTGGTGCTGACCCTGAAAGAAATGGAGAAACTCGATGAAAAGATAGACAAAATCGAAGATCCAGCGGAAAAAGACTTGTGTGGCGAAAAGAAGAAGAGGGCACACAAGAAGCCAAGAACTGAGTGATTGTTTGTTTCTTTTATAGTATTAGTTTGGTTTATGTTTGTTTGTGTGTCTTGGTAAACTTTGAACATCTTTGTTTCATTTGTTTTCGGTTTGGAACATCTTAACTTTACATTTGGTTTATTTAAACTTTGCTTATGTTATTTTATGGTATTAGGTCTTTGCTTATGTTATTTTATGTGTCTTATTAAACTTTGTAGATGTTGATTTCATTTGTTTTTGGCTTACAACATAATATATTAGTTAATCTATGTCAAACATTGCAATTTGCAATTTCTAAGTTTTTATTTTCCAAAACCGGCATAGTCGATATCGTGTGTACTATGCCGGAACTCTGTTTAGTTCCAGAATAAAAAAATAGAGTTCTGGCATGATCGGTAGCGCCACAACCATGCCGGTACTGTAACTTTCCCTTGTGAATAAACTATCTATGTGTAGTACCGGCAGTGTTATGCATTTTTTTTCAATGCCGGAAATGGCAAAATTATATCTGTGTACTTATGATGTCATTCCGGCACAAAAGAGAGCATATATTGCAACGCCGGTACGAGTAACGGCATAGTAAAGTTTGAATCAAATCACACTGGCTCATACATGGCATATGGTTTAATGATTACAATTCAAACTTCCAAAAAAACAAAAGGTGGCGTATTAGTAAACCACATATATCCAAATTACTCATCATCGCTTCGACACGTATGAAGTTTCAACTCCTCCTCTTTAAGAGGTTTCTTTGATAAGGCCAAAACATCCCATAATTGGTGATTCTCCTCATACAATGCCATCCATCCCTTCCATATATTTGGATCTAGTTCCTTGTTTTTAACCATCCCACAAACAGGTGGCAATGGACATTTGTCCTTGAGTTTTAGAATAACGAAATGATTGTCGTTCACGAACGCCAAAACAACTCTTCTCTTCTTAAGGGATCCTTCGCATTTTTGCCACTTTGGGGTAAATGTTGCGACTACGGTGGGGCTCAAAAAATAAACAACACAGTTAAATGTATCCGCTACTAGATGCCCACAAAGCAGTATTCTCATCCAATATTGAGAAGGAAGAAATGCCATGTCATGCTCGGGTCCTAACACTTGAGCACACATATCATCAAACCCCTCGTAATGGCTAACCAATTGCTCATAAAAGCTCCTCTTTTTCACAAGTTGATCGGCCATCCTCATTCTATCATATCAGCATGGTGTCATTCCTTTAATAACCTCCGTCTCGAAGATTCCTAATTGTTCGGTCACGGCATGATAGCCACAATTTCCATCTCCATCGATATCATCCGTGTACATAATAAACTCGCGAATAACCTCAAGAAGTTGGTTTATGTATGACTCTACCTTGGTATGGTAATGTCTAACAGTCCTACCCGTCGAGGACTCCTTAAACATCTTCATATTACTATTGGTTATCTTAATTATATCCAAACCATCCTCTCCAATCTCTAGATTATCAATGTCTTCAGTATGTGATGTGATATTATACTCCCTTGGCCTACCCCTTCCCCTTTTCCTAGGAACCTATGATACATGGACTATGGGTGTGGCTTCAGAATGCTCACCTTGTTGTCCTTGGTAGATTAATGTTGGTACCTTTGGCGACCTTCCCCTTTTCCTTGGAACATCCGATACATCGACTATGGGTGTAGCTTCGGAATGGTCACCTTGTTGTCCTTGGTAGCTTAATGTTGGTACCTTCGGCGGCCTTCCCCTTTTCCTTGGAACATCCGATACATCGACTATGGGTGTAGCTTCGGAATGGTCACCTTGTTGTCCTTGGTAGATTAATGTTCGTACCTTTGACGGCCTACCCCTTTTCTTTGAAACCTCCGATACATCGACTATGGGTGTAGCTTCGGAATGGTCACCTTGTTGTCCTTGGTAGCTTAATGTTGGTACCTTTGGCGGCCTACCCCTTTTCTTTGAAACCTCCGATACATCGACTATGTGTGTGGCTTCGGACCCCGTCGTTTGTTGTTGACTTGATATCGGTTCCTTCTTTGGTCTACCCCTTTTGTTTGGAACCGGCGCTTCTGCGAATCTTACTTCCAAAATCTCACCTGCGGATAGATCTCGTTTCTTAGTTTGCGCGAGTTCTTTTTCACGTCGGGTCATTTGTTTCAATTTTTTCCTTTGTTTTCTCCTTGCAATTTTATTTTGTGGTCTACCGGGAGGATCTCCCTTTGTTGGCTCTTCACTTTGTGCTATCTAGGGCCGTGTAATTAGCCTTAGTTGGCTCAACAATACCTGTTGGATAGCCTAGTTTCCACGTGAGTAAGCTTCGTAAAATTCCTTGGCCTCCTTTGTATCCCATGGTGATTGTCCGAGAGCTTCTGTAGGGGGAAGGTCGAAACTTAGTTTCTTCCAAAACGGATCAATAACATTAAGAGGTATCAATTCTTCATACTTCACAAGCATATGACGACACGGAATCCCCAATGAATACATGTCGGGACAAATACACACATCACCCGATTTTCCGTAATTTTTCTCATATTGCATTTGTCTCATCATATGTTTTATTGCCCAACGGGAGACGTTGAACTCTATTCCTTGGAGCAACTTAGTATGTTGAAGAAATTGAGTCATCCTTTCCATCAAGCTTTTCTCAAAATCCTTCTTAATCCTATCGATATCAGCCTTAAAGTGTTGCTCCATTGCCTCGGTGACCATAACCACGTTTCCTTGGACGGACTGGATGAGATCTTTAAATCTCCCATGAGAGGACTCCGCTATACTAGTTGCTTCATTTCGTAATGTCTATAACGATTTGTCCACGCACGCAGAAATTTTTCCTTGAACTTATCCAACTAATTATCCCGACAATATGAGACGGCACTTGGATACACTTCGTTACATTTGGCAATAAACATGTTCAATCTCTTTTCATACATGTCCTCGGTAAGAGACCAATAAACTTTCTCCCAATCCTTCATAAATTCCAACCACCTTTTATGATTTTCACCGTGTTCTTTGTCGGCTCGCTCTTTAATCTTTCCTCTTCCATTTTCTTCTTCTTCGGGTGATAGTTTCTCTTTGCGAACATCTTCCTCCAGTTGAGCAACCATTCTCTTCTTAATATCCACCTTAGAGGGTTTGAACAAAGCATGACAATGTTTTTTCACATTTTCACCAATATGATATGTACATAGGAAATTTTGTGCATCCGGATATTGATGAGTGCCAAATATTGCATATTCATACACCTTTTCATCGGCACTTAACTCATCTTTCGCGCTTCAAAGTCATATATTATCCCAAATTCTGCATTTTTACCATTTTCAAGAATAAATATTTGTATTAATTAATTTTGTGTTTTTAAGTACTAAATAAAGCTTGGAAGAATTGAGAAGACAAAAGAGAAGAAAGTTGGAAGCATTGCAACCCGATCGCGCATCAGTGGCAACCTGTTTACAAATTCATGGGATCCAAAACCCATGATCCAAAACCCAAGACCCAAATCCATTTCCACCTCACCCCCATTGGATTCTTTCCAAAACATCCACCTCACCCCATTGATTCTTTCCAAAACATCCACCTCACCCCTTTTCTCACTCAATCACTCCCAATTTGTTTCCCACAACCAAATATATTCCATCAATTAAGAAAACATGTTTTGTTGAGTGGATGAGTGCCAAAATTCGGATCCAAGTGCTTGAGGGAATTTTGTGTATAAATAGAGAGGGTTGTTGTGTTGAAAAACCATCCAAGAATAGCTTGTTCATGTTAGTTTATCAAATTTAAGTTTTGTTGTAATGTTCTTCATGTTCTAGTTTCATTTACTAGGGTTTAGATGAAGCCCTAATCTCATTGGTATGTATTCATATCTTGTATCTTGTATCTTGTTCTTGAAAGTTTAGAATTGTTTAAAGATATAATTTAATCCAAGTTTGTCAACATCTTACTCTCACAATGTATGCCATGTATCCATTGTAGTTAGAATATCTCTATGTTGATTATGCTACAACTCATGCTTAACCAAATATTGATCTTTAGATTAGTTGTGCTTAATTAGACAATTAATGCTTTGGAGAAATACTTTAGTTGTGATTAAATTATCCATTGAGAAACACCTTAGTTATAATGAGACTTGAATCTACTATAAGGACAAGAATAATATTACAAGTTGAATGCATATCATAGGTTATTGGTGGATTTGAATACCCTAGTATCCATATTATCATTGTTTACATATCTTGCTATTTGCATCTTTTACTTTTATTATTTCAAATACTTGAAAATCATATCGTCAGATCGACAAAATCAAACCCCTTTTGGTTACTCAATCGTGGATTTAGAATCAACTTCTACACTCTCCAAGTCTCTGTGGTTCGACCTGTGCTTGCCCTGTGTTGCTTGTCGACACTGTGCACTTGCAGTTTATACATAGAAGTAGGTATCTTTCCGAGCCTACCAGATATATGTCGGATATGGAATTCATTAGTGCGTCAAATTGATCGGTTATGATGACCTTCGGTGATCGGTTTTCTGGGAACAATAATTTCAATTGTCGCAATGCCCAATGATAATTGTAATCCCTCTCGTTTTCCATTAAACACTAAGCCAATGTGAATGTTACCTTGTCCGATGTTTGCCCCACGATGTTGAACAAGGGCATGTTGTATTTGTTTGTCTTGTAGGTGCAGTCCATCATAAGAACATCACAACACGTATGAGCCAATTGTGAAAGCAAAGGATGTGCAATGAATATTTGACGGGGCTTCTCGTCCGGACCTCTTTTAATGATACGCGTGTAGTTGTGATCCCAAACTCTCTTCTTAAATTCTTGCATAACGCTCTTCCCTTCCCATTCCAACCTTCTAATGGTTGCTTGTGTGCTATAAATTGTACTTAATGAAGAAACGTTCGTCTCATCCTTTTCCTTGAAGCCTCTGAGGATCACTCTTGGTTTGATACATGCTTTGGTCATTCTCTTTACATCCTTGAATTGATCAGGTTTTAGCTTCGAAACTAGGGAGTGACCTTCAAAAGCTGTCGGATCGGGGTGGTTGTGACGTCCAAACCACACCGTACATTCTCATTCTTTTTCTTCTTCTTTTTCTCCTCTTAGATAGAATACAAGCTTAAATGGGCAGTCATCCTTCCTCGTAACTATCTTGTATACCATCTTAGTCTTCTTTTCATATACATAACCCTTTCTCTTATGGCTATTTTTCTCCTTGTATTTTCCACTTCTCTCGCAAACCATCTCAAAACGAACATTTGAACGTTGGCTATTCCTCACTAAGACACACATGTTCTTAAGAGACGTCGCTTTTGCCCAAGCAATTGCTTCCTTTTCATATTTTATTCCCTACATAAGGACAACAATGGGAGATTACAAGCAAATCCCAACATAAAATTGTAAAAAATAGGTGAAAGTATTGTTTGGTAACATACCCGAGGAATTTTATAGTATTCCGACGTATCCCGATGGAGCGGTTTGGAGTTTGGTTGATCGTTGTATGTCACAATCTAAGGAATGAATGAAAAGAAAATTAGATTAGTTCAAAACCGGCATTGTCGATAAGTAAAGTAAACTGCCGGGATTAAGCACCGGCATAAACGGTAATTGACTCTCCATGCCAGTATTAAAACCGACATTCAGAAATTTTCAGTTTGCATTCCGGGAAAGGGTTCCGGCATAGTAAGTTAAAATAAAGGAATGCCGGTATTTAAGTTCAAAATATCATTAACTTCTGTATGTTTTTCATGTACAACCGGCATCCTCGACATTTAGGTTTCCATGACGGTATCATATACCGGCATTGTCTGTCATGTACTCACACTGCCGGTTTGAATATTCCATAGAATATTCGGTGGTAGGTAAAAAGTATAAATGTGTACCCGCATGCAATCTTGGTTTGAATACCACGCAAGTTTGTTCTTGAACAATTGGGGATATTTTTTCCCGGCGTATACATTTGTATGAATACAATGCCGGTTATAGAGGTTCCGACGTAGTATTCATACAACGAGCATGCCGGTACTAAGTTTTTTCAGACAGAAATGGCGGTTTCAAAAAAAAATAATCAAATTTTCAACCTCTTTGAAGCATTACATGTGTGTTGGGGTTGCTTGTATGCTGAACATGTTTACTTTCTTGAGTTGGTTCTTCACAAAACACTTCATGGTCACGAAAATCATGATTCAAAGGTGTTTGTTCATCATGCAACAATTGTGAGTTGTTATCATTAACAGAAGATTGAAGATATGATTGTTGTTGTAATTGAGCTAAAGATTCAGCAGCTGCAAGTCTCTCATCACAATCATCTTCCATTTTCAAAAAAAAAAAAATTCTACTCAATTTTTTTCCCTCCTACTCTCAACTAACCCACACAAATTCAAATAAACATAAATACACACTTATTATATCTCCAAATCATTAACATTTTACTAATCATAATTAGTAACTAATCCTGATTAGCGAGGGTTATATTATGAATAAATAATTTAATTATATAAGGGGTAACCCAGCTAGGATATTTGGATCCCTATTTTGTCATTTAGTTATATCCCCCAATTAGTTTTCATATCCTCAATTGCGCGTTTTAATTTATGACGTCTTTAACGTTTTTGGGTGCCTCAATGGGGAAAATTTAGTTTCTTTAACACTGAGGTTGTCTAATTCAAAATCATTGGTGCCTTAATAGGCCTGTATGCATGAAGCACACGTGTAGCCTTTAGAAACTGAAAATAAAAATAGAAGGGGTCTTTCTCGAGAACTCTCATTTTTTTTTGATCGGTCTTCCCATTTCCCTTCTTTTCTTCCTCTGGCGATTTGTCTCAAACTCAGAAAATTTAGAGAATACGACTAAAATCACAGAAAGGTAGTAATCTTTATGGACAGCCACACCTCGTTGCTGATAGAGTTCAGGTTGATTGAATTACAAATGGTGGATCTGGGTTTGAAGTAACATTTCAGAATTTGTGGCTTATTGGTTCAATTTGTGAGTTTTGCATTACCTAATTTAGATTTGGAAGTTTGATCTGAAGTAATCGGTCCTAACTTGATTCAAGGTGTTTTCTTATTAATTGCATGGCAAGAGCAGGGAGAGGAATGGATGAGAATCTATTTTGGCTTGGATTATGAATGTCTTGGAGTCCCAGAAGTACTAGGATTGATGGGTTTATTTATCAATGTGAGTTTTCAGTGAATAAGAGGTATAAATAAAAGTTAGAAATACTGCAGAAATCTCATCTCTTCACCAACATCAAAGTGCCCACAAACTGTTTGGTGAGATGCTCCACAAAAGAGAAAAATGGCTAGAGCAGGTTCTTATCACATCCCTTGCATGTTTTGTGGATTTTAATGTGTTGAATCTATGCAAGTGTCTCGTATTTGAAATTTCAAATGGCATGCAATATAATGTGGGTTTGAATGATGTTAGTATTACTGTTAAAGTTGGGTGTCTTGGCCCATGCTTGAAATTTATGTATTAACGATTGAAATGTTAATTTGGGTCTTGATTTATGTAAAGCTGTAGCATGAAGTTTTATTAGGATACTTAGGATATCACGCTTGTGCTCATTTGTGTTGTTGGCTGAATTGACATTTACTGTAGATTATTTTGAATCAGTTATGCGATAAGCATACAGGACATGGCTGTTGGACTTAATAAATTTGCAAAACTTCATCACATCGTTAGGTGATGGGCTGAACTAATCAGGATGATAATTTGGGTTTGTTTAAATATTATAGTTTTGGTCTAATCTTGAGTTATGTCACTAGAGTGAGTAGGGTGTTTATCTCTTTTGAATCTCACTGGGAATTGAATCTCCAGGACAATTATGTGTACAACGAAGGTTATAATGTGCTAGATTCATTTATTTAGTATACAGCTACTCTGTATACTTGTGAACACAAATTAAGAAAGAAACTTCAAGGATATACTCTTACATACCTACACCAGCTGTACTAGGGGGACATTTGAAATGATTTTGAACATAAACGCTGCTTGCTAGGCTAGTAAAAGATGAGTCTCCACTCGTGTTTAGTCAACTATTAGGAATGTTAATTTCTTCACATAGCCTTGAATTTGGTAATATACGTGGTTCTATGATCAATTAAGGTACTGTGAGTGACTATTTATGTTAAATTGAGACCGTACATTCTTATGAAAGAGTGAAGGTGCCTTGCTGATATTTTTGGGGCTCCGGTACGTATTTGCATCTTACATTTCTTTCATGTGTAGTTTTAACTCCAGTCAATTAACATTTCAATTTAACATACGTTTCGGATTCTATACCTTCTTTTTACTGTGGTGGAATGACTTATAAATTCCTTTACTATTCATGATCTTGAAATTGTGAATGTGCTGATCATTGTATGGTGAATCATTTCCTTTAGCTTATAAAAGTAATTCACTGGTTGCTGTGGGTGTTGTCTGATAAGGCAAGTAGCTGCACGGGACGGTAAGTTAAATGGTTACCGTTAGTCGGAACATCGGTATGAAGTGGTGTGAGTCATTTGGTCTATTCTGTATAGCATGGGAAGATTAAACTTCTTAATGGTTCATTTGTATAAATTATTGGAGTTGGCAACTGGCCATCTCCCGTTTTGGGGCAATTGGCCCGTGTTGATTTTGGCAACTGGCCGTCTGTTTGGGCAATTGGCCCGTGTTGATTTTGGCAACTGGCCGTCTGTTTGGGCAATTGGCCCGTGTTGATTTTGGCAATTGGCCGTCTATCATTTGGGAAACTGGCCAACTCTAATTTTAGGCAACCATCCATCTCTTAGTTTTTGAAATTGGAACCCTTGTCGAATTTTATGAGTATTATGGTATGGGACATATGCTCATAGAATTACGACCTTGAGACTAATGAGATTTCTACAATGTGCAGGATTAAACGAAATTTTTACTTTAGTGGCGTATTAGAGAGTCGGATCTTGCCAAGCGATCTGTAATCCGACCCGCTGGAAGCAAAATTCTCTGATCCGTCACATTAAAGGCGTTCTTGAATGGAATTTTTGTGTGCCATTAAAAAGGGTTTTCTTCTTTACTCAAATGTAGTACTGTTGCATCTTTCCGTTTCGAATTCCATCTATGAACGAATCTATAGTGATCATGCAAAGGTAAGAAGTTATATATTATCCGAACTGTAACACTTTGTAATAGGTAACAATATTATTGAAATTTATTTAAGAAAACACAGTGAAGGATCTAATGACCCATATGAAAGAGAAACTGATCAAACATCATCAGTTAATAAAACTTAAAACCAGATCTCCTTTTAGCAAGCAAATCTTCTCTTATTCATTCATTTATTCAAGTAGAAGATAATACCCAAAATTTTCTTTTTCAGGGGCAGAATGTGATGACGTAATTACCACCAGCAGCGCAAGTAAATGTACTAGTGCTATCATCATATGCATAACTATAAGCTTGAGGACAAGCATTTTTAAAGATCCTCGAGTAATTCGTTGGAGGACAAGTCTGAGGAGTATTGAAGGAACCGGTACAACAATATTGGGGTTGACGGAATGCTTCGCAAGCACTCCTACAAGCAATTACACCGCCACTAGCACCCCTAACGCTTAACTCTTGTGGGCAAACGGAGTTTACATTACTTCGACATGTAGTCGAGCTACATCCACCTTGTGGAGTGATAGAGGCAGGTAAATTAAAACCATCAACAAGGCTAACATCATAAAAATCTTTACCACCGTTTCCGTTTAGAGTGAATTCAAGTAGGGTTGCTGGTGGAATAGCTCCAGCACCGTTGCATTCTACTCTACCCGAGGCACAATCTGCAGTGGCACACCTGAGCCTCCCAGAGGAATCAGTAGAACAACCGGTTCTTGCCCAAAATCGGCCTGACCATCCAGCTGGAGCATCTACGGATGATGATGCCCCAGGTGCAAGTACAAACCCAGTTTTAGATAATTGGGATCCACGCCCGGTCAATGTGCCTGGCCATACTGTGTATGGACAATTGTTTCTAAGTGTAAATGTAGCCGAAAATGCACCTGCAATAAAAATACCAAAAGTTTCCCCATCATTTTCAACATATATATAACAGCTATAAAAATGCTTAAAAGTATATATTGTTAGGATAGCTTATTGGAAGCTCCCTCATTAAAGAGGACGTAGTTAAATAAGAATTCAGAAATAATGAATATCATGATATGTAAATGACAGCAGATTTACTGTTAAACATCGGTCTTAGCTACTTATTTAATCACTACAGTTGATAATTCATGGAATGAAACGCCGAAACCAATCAGAAACGGGAAAAAAAAAAAGACTAAACCTGTTATGGACACAAGAGCCAAGAAAATGGCGAAAAATCCTTTTGCTTCCATTGAAAGCTGAAAATTTGTTTCCCTGGCGATTATTCTCTTCTTTTTTTTCACACAAAAGTATATGAAAGTAGGAGTGAATACTACATTTGGTTCAGTGACCATTTATAGACTTTTTTTTCATGGGGCTGCTCGGTGAAAAATATATACGGCTCGCTACTAAACTTGTCACCACCATTTACTATTCTACTATCCTTTCTCTGTCAAGACAAATAAAGAATATCCTAATAATTCCTCTATAAGTTAGAGAACTTGGGGAGAAGAGACTATCATTTTAACCATGTCTGCTACGTCTTTTAATCTCACGAGGAGAGACCACTGACCACCACTTTGCTCCACTGACTATTCAAAAGGAAAATTGGACAAAACGTGGTTATAAACCTTGAAGTTCACCCCTGAATCGATGCAACTCGTTCATACGACCCTGACCAGGTCGTTGCTTGACCTGAGGATACCCCAGTTCCACATGTTTGTCAAGATTACAGAGAGGCATAATGAATTATGAACATCAATTTTGATCATGAATTTCTCTAAAAATCACATCTAACGTACATTCGCAGTTGGACCCAGGGGAGTGAAGGCGGAATTTGTAGTTGAAAATATCAGATGGAAACATTTGAACGCTTTCTGTATGACCTGGCAGATCCTAGCCATCGCGTATTACTTGAGGTATACTTATTTTCCACGTAATCCCAAAATGTTCTCAAGATTGTTGAGTGAGTGCAAACAAAGAAATTCTTATTGAGAACGTTGATCCTAAGCGGAGAGGAAGTAAAGAGACGTAAATAAATCCTGTCGACATGACATGACAAATCGAAAAAGAAAACGCGATTTATACTTTTATTTTTCCAACTTAACCTCTCGACTGACACCTAGGAACGGTTGGTTGATACCAACATTTTTTGACGTGGAAATTTCTGAGGAACCCAAGTTGGGTTCCTCTCTCTTTTACAAACCCATCATTAAGATGGTATATATGTGTTCCCCAAATTATAAAATCTACGACAGTTAAAGATTAATAGTTTTAGATTTAAGTTACATTTTTACATTTTCGGCTGGACTAAACTAACCTTAATTAGTTAAGTATTACTAACAATTTTTTTTATTTTTTTTCTATAACCGTTATGGTCGTTATTTATGGTAAAAATATCTACCATTAATTTGGTCAATTAGTTAGGCGTTACTTATGGTAAAAAAATATTTACCATTAATTTGTTTCCCTTAATTCCGGAAGATATAATTATTATCTTCATCCAAATAATGTAACGCTAAAAACCATCCTTGCTAATCAATGTTATTAATTTTCTTCGTGAAATAATTTGAAATTTCATTGATCTACGTTTTTTTTCTTTGTTTAGCTATAAATCTTTTCTTAGCTTTAGTATTTTTTCTGCATAAACTCCACAAAGCTAACATAGGTAAATCTTCAACGTGATTAGTAAAGGAGAGAACGAAGGTAACCATGGAAAATCATAATTGATTCTTGATTTTTTTGTACAAGAAATTTAGGTTATTAAATTGAGGATAATTATGATTTTCACGAATCAGGTAGGGTGATAAGTGGAGTTTTATAAGTGAAAACTGGAGTTTTCATCAACCACCCATGAACTTATTTTGGTGAAAATCGCATTTTTCCTTTCTTATCAAGTGAAAAATATAATTTCACCCTCTCATTCCGGTGAAAGATCAAATTTTCATTTTATTTACATGTGAAAAATCTAATGGTCACATGTTCCTCATGTGGTAAATTTGAGTGATAATTTTTTTTTCATGTTACAGGGCCTACGGCCCATTAGATGTGCGGTCTAACTAGATTCCTAGGGTTGTATATAAAGGGAACTATGTAAGCATTCTTCTCTAATCTACTAATAAGATTGTTCTTTCCTTCCTCTTAATCTAATTCACCTAAAACACGTTATAAGATGCTGTTCAAGATTTATTTATTTATTTTTTTTATTTTGAAAACAAAACTTTAGAATTTTTTTAATTTTTTTTTTTCCTTTTATTTAATTTCAAATTATCTTTCCTAGCAACAAGTTTCCAACTCCTTTTGAACTAATTAACCTGAAAAAGGAAATCAAACACGTTAGCATCATGACTAGCAATATACGATGCTCAACCATTGTCCCCTAATTCACCTAGAGTAGTGAAAGCCAAAGCACCAAATCCGCTGAACGAACTCCTTTTTTTTTTTTTTGATCGCTCCAAACCTGGCGAATACAGTTTTGCAAAACATCAATGGATATGTGCATCTGTTGTTGGATAAAATAAAATAAAAAAGTTAAAAGGTATGGGTACAAACTTCAAAACCAAATGTTGTCTTCCATGATTATTTTCCTTCCATGTACATCACATACATGTGTATATCCATGTAACGATGATTCTTTTACTTAATTGATGATTGTGTGCTTATGGATCTATGATCATGTTCATATTTATTTTATTTTTTGGATGTGCGATGGATTTGATGATTGCTATGCTCTTTTATTAAATCCATGATGATGATTGATGGGTTCATTTGATTGTGTTGTACCGTGTATGTACTGATTTGTGGGAGGGAAAATCTATCCGCGTGAATCTGTGGAAAAAAAAAAACGATCGTCTGTTCACGATGTTGTTTCTTCTCCGCATGAATCTTTGAAGATGGTGATAAGAATTTCCGGACCGGTCCGGTCCAATCAACTTTGTCCGATCCGTTCCAACCCGGTCAACTCTGTCCTATCCGTTCTGATCCAGTGGACCCGGTTCAGATCTGTCATATCCCGTCCCCTGTCCTGTTCCAGGTGGTTAACTTTCCCAGCCCCTGTCCTGTCCTGTTCCGTCCAGTTCGGTTCTGGTGCCCTGTCCTGTTCCGTTCCAGCTCGGTTCTGTGGCCTGTCCCGTTCCGTTCCGGATCCAGTCCTCAGCTGTCATGTCCCGTCCTGCTCTGGCTCATCTGTTCTGTTCCGCTCCGGCTCAGTTGTCATGTCCCGTTCCCGTTCCGGTTCTGTATGTAAAGTGGGAACCGAAGCTTAAGGTTAAGGTATGTAACCAAAATTGAATACTTGTTGGGCTTATTTATTTTTTATATTTTTAGAAAATGGGTAGTCCTTCTTTTTATCTTTGTCTTAAGATAAGTCCATACCATATAAGCAATCAACTTAAATTATAATTGTTGATCTCGATCATTAAGAATTTTGATCATAGAGTTATTTTGTTCTCTTGAATATGATATTGGATATAGTTGAATGGTGTATTTTGTTTAATTAGTTGCACCAACTCAATTCCAATGTATTCATTTGGGGCTTAGAAGTACTTGAGCACCATTATTGTGTACTTGATATTTTTCTCCCAAATTTTTTTGAATGTTCCGTAGAATGTAATCCAATTACTCGACTATTAATTTGTTAGTAGTTTCAAAATACATGTTCAAATAAAATCACATGTATTCCAGTTTTTGTGGAAGAACTCACAAAAGATTATATAAGTCTGAATTTTTTTCAATTATCTACTTCATCCATAATACTAACGAACCGGTATATGTTGAAGTATGACAACAAGAGAATTAATTATTTTTTAGTAATATATTCAACCTAAAGTAATTGGTTGACATGTGTAGTGAGCTTATCTTGGCCTATTGAGATAAAGAAATTTCTCAAATTAAGCTAAATATAGCAAAATTGAAAATGGAAAGAACCCCAAAGTAATGAGGGTTAGACGTACAGACTCATATAAAGCGTGTGAAAAGGGACATATATATCATGAAAATAAATAAATAAATAAATATAATTATTTTTTTATTTTATCTTTCCCCAACAGTAATGACACCAAAGTATAGGTATCAATTGAACATGGGATCAGCTAAAATGTAACTCTAGCTCCCATCATAAATAAAAGAATTGGAAAATGCACCTTGGTCATAGGTGTTGGTATATACAATATAATGTGTATGTGTATCATAGTAACAACCAATTTTCACATCCACTTTAATGGCAAAAAGAACTTTACCTGGCCAATTGACTATCTTATCGAGCGCAACACTGTTCATTTTTTTTCTTCAAGATAGAACAAAGACGTCGCAAAATCTCTAGATGTACCAAGAGATAATCACACCTTGTTAAATTCCTAAGTAACCCGTGCAAATGGATATCATCAAAAATGATGAGAATGTAATTGCTTGCATATTTTATAGTCTCTAATATATTTGGAAGGAAATTAAATATATTTTAGAGAAACTAATGAGTCAATCAAGTGCAATGTAACTCACTATAATATTTGGATTATTCAATCATATTGACTCCGACGATGAAATGTTGGAAACTGACTCATACAGGCTTTGAGCATAACCATAAAGAAACTTTGGTTGTGACATGATGATTGCTTTGAAAGAACTCATACAAATATCACTTTATTTGAGTGAACGAAAATGGGAAAAAGATTGACAGAATGCAAAGTGACGACATATCTCTCAATAAGTGTTTTCTAAATTACTAGATGAACAACCCCCCCTTCCCATTATGCTTTTAGGTAAGAAAGCATATCACTCATTTTTACAAAGTCTTCAATAAAACAGGATCGAGACCATCCTAAGATGCAAATGGTAAAAATTCCATATTACAAAGAAAACAAGGTGAACTTTAGAAAATATTCATGCAGAATGCAGACCATTAAAGTGACTGATGGATCTGGTGAATGTTTTGACATTTTGGACTAGTTATAGTTCCCAAGAAATTTGCGTTTGAAAACTCCTAGCACATATTACACAATGCAAAGTGCAAAGGCTAACCACCCTTGTTAATGCTAGAGAATTTACATCAAAAGGACTTGATGAATATTGCATGTTTAATAAGATCAATATAGAACATCTTATACCCAATGGTCTCGCAGAGGCTACCATCAAAGGTTACAGATGGTGCCTAAGGAATAGGTTATGCATACCAACCTATCTTTTATTTCTTTGGGGATATGCAATATTACACGCATCTTACTTAATTTGTTTTTAGAACCCAATATTAGTCAACCTTTTCTGCATACTAGTTGGTAACTGGATTTAAGCCTGACATTCGTATTTTTACGCATTTTTGGTTGCACTATATATGTGCCATTACGACTCCACATCGTACTATGATGGGTCTTCAAAACTGTTAAGTAGTTATGTTGGAAATGAGTTCCCAACAATTATCCGCATTTTAAAACTTTTGGTAGGAGATCTCTTACCGCTAGATTTGCGGGTTGTCATTTTAATGAGACATTCTTCCTGTTGTTAGAGGGAGATAAGAAAAAGTATTTTCTAAGGGAACGACATGAATTGTTGTGGTGTGTTCCCACTATGTCTCATGTTGATTCTTGTACTCCACAAATGTAAATGTGAAGTGACAAAAAATAATCGATTTTCAGAATGTACACTGATGTCGCTAAAGTGACAAGATCACACATACCAACTGCAAATATTCCTGCAAGGTTAAAAATCCTCAGTATGGGGTACACCATAGACTAAGGTGTTGCAACTACACTTGGTGGAAGTGTAGTTAAGACCGTGGCTCCATAAAGGAAGATGGAGATGCCACCAGGTTCGATCAATGCTCACCTAGAAAGGAAGTAGATGAGTAAGGCACAACCTAATTTGTATCATTAATGAAATCATCTCATTTGATTGTCTCTGACTATGTCCATGAATCAATACTGGAGGACGCTCTGAAGTTTAACGATTCCAGAGAACAGTGACATCCCAAGTGGATTATGAGAACACACACGAGTCAATGAAGGATCGTGTGAGCATATTAATGATTATTATTTTCATATACAGTTGCTAAAGGAAATCGAGCACGATGAGATCGAACCATGCTTCTTATTGTTTGAATATCAACAATAAAGAGAATATTTGGCGCCCTACACAATCCAGGTAGAATTTGATTCTTTGACAAATATATAGGTATTTGGTATGGTAGTGCTAACCAACCAAGTTTAAAGCCTGTGGACATGCATGATTATTTGTCACAAAGCACAGTGAGAATAATGAAGTCGTAATGGTATAAAGACTCTCCTTGTGGCGCGAGGTATCTCACAAATCCCTGGAATTGTTTACTTTGTTGTAATGAACATTATAGCATTTTGCTACTTAGTTATCTTGGTAATTTCAAAAGGACTTTAAATGTAGCATATGTATGTGGTTGTTACGTATCTCTGAAAGAATCAAGAGATAGAAGATATTTACAAAAGTACTTGATAGACTTTTGTTTCCAAAATCAAATGACTCTAAACCACAGAGTGCGTTTACAGTTAGATAGAACGCTCACTTATAGATTCAAGCAATCAGGCGGATGTGGTATACCCGTCCAAGTGACTATTTGATTTGGAGGGGATAGACAAGCAAGTTATTTTCCTTGCGTATTCACAAGAAAGTTCATGATTTCGAATTGTAGCTATCTATGTCGATGGTACAGACATGACGGGTACTCTTGATGTAATAAAAGACCTTAAAAGGTATTTGAAATCCGAATTTGAGATGAAAAATCTGGGGAAAGCTCGACTGAATACTGAGCTTGTGGTATATTATCCCACCAGTTTGCATTTGTCTAAAGTTGTCAGGAAATTTAACAAAGACATGCATCCTGATAGCACTCCCATGATTAGTCGAGGTTCAAATGTAAGTAAGTGACCATTTCGTCTAAAGGAAAATGACGAAGATGTGTTGGGAGATGAAATTCCCATATCTAAGTACAATAGACACATTGTTGTACTTAGTATAATAATGTACTCGATAAAATTTTGCATCCTCAAGGAATTTGTTAGCTAGATATAGCTCAACGCCTAAGCAATGTCATTGGAATGGTATAATGAATGTAATCATGTACTTAAAAGTAACCATTGACATAAATTTTGTTTTTTCCCTACAAAGACATTAAAAGGAACGCTAATGAAAGTGCAATCCAAAAGTTGTTGATTATGAAGGAACAATAATCTCTTCTCCAACGAAAGTAATCATAGGGAGATATGGTAGACTATTTTTTAAGTCATTACCAATATTCAGTTTCGAAAAATACATGACTAAGGGAACTGTCTAGAATAACTCTGAAAGTAATCAGGGGGAGATTCCGACATCAGGGGGAGGATCCAAGGATATGATGTCGACATAATTTACTTCGAAATTGAAGTTGTGTCGTACTCTTTTTCCCTTAGATCGAGAATAGTTTTTCCCAAAGGGGTTTGTTACTCGACAAGGTTTTTAGAGAGACGACACTAAAAACATCGAGTATGTTGAATGTTGAAAACATAAAGATCGCGTTGATATTACTGAAAATATCTGAATCAAAGAAATGAAACGCGATAGTTTTTTAAGCAACGTAACTTCCAAGATCAACAACATGGTCTTATAAGTTTTCAAGTCACCAAGGTATAGTGTGATAAACTCATTTTGACTGCATTAGACTAATGAAAATTGTCTGACATCAGGGGGGGTATCTAATGGTGTGTTGAACTCTTTTCCTTCACCGAGGTTACTTTTTCCCACAGGGTTTTGTTGCTCGGCAAGGTTTTTAATGAGACAACAACGTAGCACCGGGAATGTAATTTCCCATCTAAGGCTATTGTCTTTCCCACGAGGATTCTATGCCTTAAGAGTTGTGAAGCAACTAGTCAACTTCAACAAAACAAAGTGATCATCTGTAACGGATCACATTTACCTGCATCTTCCATGTTGTACTCTTTTCCCTTCGTCAATGTTTTGTCCCAATGGGTTTTTCCTTGTCAAGGTTTTAATGAGGCAACATATTTGAGTCTAACTATGTTTTACGTTTGCATAATATTTGTACTCTTTTTCTTTAGTTCAGGTTTTGTCCCTTGGGGTTTTTCCTGACGAAGTTTTAACGAGAAAATTAACTTAGACTCGTCGATCTTTGAGGATCATATTGCATGTGACGAACTACATGTAAAATATTAGACAACATGTGAAGTACTACATGTGAAGAGTTGTACCAAGATTTTATCCCACTGGGTTTTTACTTTTCAAAGTTTTAATGAGGCGATTGATTTCCGCACAAGCCATCAAGGAGAGGACGTCATTTGAAGAACAACATTTGAATAACTATATGTGAAGCACTATGTATAAAGTTTTGTTATTGAACCGCACAAGGGGGAGTGTTATAGGGCCTACAACCCATTAGATGTGCGGTCCAACTAGATTCCTAGGGTTGTATATAAAGGAAACTATGTAAGCATTCTTCTCTAATCTCCTAATAAGATTGTTCTTTCCTTCCTCTTATCTTTCCCTGTTTTCACCTCTAATTCACCTAAAATATTTCATCTATTTTACCAGGGAGAATTTTTGTTGCACTAAAATTTTCATCCCTTTCTCACCAATGTTTGAGTGAAAAATTGTGGTTTTTCTTATTTTCTTCACTTTTGGTTACTTGAGTTATTTTAGAAATGTACATAAACTTATTTAAGCCTTAAAATCCTGATACTAGTTGCACGTTGCAACGAGAATTTTAAGGAGATGCGTGAGTTAATTTTAGGAAGAGAAAAAAGAGAAGTTGTGGTAAAAGGTGGAGTAATTTTAGGAATTGAATTTAACATAAAATTTGGTGGAGTTATTTTAGGAAATTGGTTATGAAATCACGTTTTTATTATATTTATTTCTTTTTTTTAAATCATATCATAGTTTAAATAAAAGGTTATTATAGTAAAACTAGTAGTTGTAAAACTAATTTTGGGTTTCTAATATAGGGTATCTTAATGATGGACTACTAATATAAAAATTCCAAAATTGGGCTAGCCATATATTCCCCCATTTTTTGACTCACACAACAGGTCCATAAAAGCGTGGATGTACCTGAGTAACTAAAGAAGAAGGGATAATAGTTGCTAATATGAGACTGGTTCGATAAACAAAACGCAGAAGAATAGAACAATAAGACATACAAAAAGATAAAAAAGCAAATTTATAATTTATCCAAAATCAAGATACAACAAGTTTGAACAGGAGAAAGAAAAATGAAATAGATAGTATTGACAAATTTACTACAGACAAACTTTCAATAGGCAAGTGTATAAAAATGGAACAACAAAACTTGTATAATTCTTCCTACAACGTCTGAAACTTGCTGAAGAAATGCAGTGTTCTATATTTCAGCACATATTTTCTTATCTCCTATATATTGTGATTTGTGACTTGTAGTTGCAGGAATTCCCACACTACATCCTTGTTAAGATTCTGTAGAAATCTATTGGAAATCAATTAAACTTCAAAGATTTAAACTACACTTTACTATTCAAATCTCAGAAATGTTTACAGAATTATAAGAAATCAAGATTACAAATATTCTCTCTCCTCAAGACTCTTTCAACTCTCAAAAATACATCATCCTTTTCTGGATTTATCGAGCCCTTTATATAGGGATTTACATAATGGATGACAGCTAAGTTTTCCTCCTATTTCGGATTTATTCTGTGATCTCATCGCGATCGCTGCAATATTTCCTATCGCAAGAATGATGACCATCGCAGGATCAATATATTCTTCCTTTACTTCTTCCATCGTCAACTTCTTTTGGATATTCCTATGGCACTCGTGAAACGTTGTTAAAGAATTGGCAGTGACGCTCGCAGAAACGTTGTTAATATCGCAAGAATAGCGTTGTAGAGATATTCTGGTCCTACATCTTGCCTCTTCTCATGTCTTTTCTGCGAAGAAGAGAAGATCATGAGAACCAATATTCTTTATTACCCTCGCAACTTTTTTCTCTTTTATACTTTCTTCTCGACAAGATTCCGTTAATCTAGCCTTTCTTACACGTGTTGTGAATTCCTTCATTTATTGACACGTCTCTGCTCAATAGGCCCACCCCTTTTTTCCTATAAAAGGTAGAATTAAGTTTCAAAACTAATTTTCTTCTTCCGTTTCCTCATCTTCTTTATTTTTCTACTTCATCTTCTGTCTGCAATTTTTCTTCTTCTTCATATTCTTCTGCTACTGTTCTAATGGAGTCATCAAGGTATGTTTTTTGATTTATGTTATGTATTTAAGTTAATTTTTACTTTCATTCTTCAATCTTTCTTATTTGATTCTTCATAACTTCCGTGTTATGTCTTCTCTTCAGCGGAACTAAATAATCCACGATTCAAAACCCTAATACTCGCAAAAGACTTGCAGAGAAGAAGAAGAGGAATTCTACGAATGATAAGGTAGTAAGAAACATATTTTATTTCCTAATAACAATATTGTTGCCTCTGTTTCTTATCTGAGTTATTGTTCGCAGAATGACGAGAACCCTGTTAAGCCTCCCAAAAGATCTCGCCACTTTAAGACACTTGGGGAAGATCTCATTATGCCCACACTAACATCTGTGAAGATTACTCACACACCATCGCAACCAAATCTTTCTACTTTTTTTTGCAAGAATATCGCTACCCACACTTCTACTTCTTCTGATCCTTTGACTGATCGAGCTTCTAAAATTGTTGTAACTGAGACTCCTTATAGTCCTTTACGGCCTTCAACTGTTGTTTTTCCACATACTCCTCCTGACAACTCAACCATCACAAATGATCGTCAACTTTCTCTCATTACTACTTCATCTTCTACACCCATTCCTTCATCAAATGAAACTTTTGCAGGTATTGATGTTGCTTTTAAAATCTTGTCTAACATTTTAGACAATGCTAAAAAGTCTTCCACTGACCCTCTTCAACATGAAGCTTGCGAGATTCTTCTTAAGTATTTTGGTTATGATGGTAATGCTTCGAGAGCATCTTTGGAAAATGAAGTTGAAGCTCTGAGGAAAAGTCTTCAAGTTAAAACTGCGGAATGTGATACTTTGAATCATATGCTTCACAACTCCTATCTAGACTGCGAGAATCTTCGCAGAAAAAATGACGAGCTGAAAGGTACATTTTTCTTGCCTCTGATCTTTGGTTTTTCTATTTTATTTTTCTATTTTCTGTACTCAGGATTCCTTCTTAAATTCTTGATTCATATATTAGTTTCAAATCAGACTCGTTTCATAGAAAGACTAAAATTTGAATCTATCGCTGAAGAAGCTCGCGTTGAAAGAGATTCTTGGATGGATCAACATACTAGACTAGACAATCTTTACACTTATTCAATTTATCACATAAATAATCTTACTAATGAGAATAATCAATTATTGCAAAGGCAGAATTTATTAAGTGGCGAGGTTGATCGCCTTTCATACTTGTTTTTTAAGGCTAATTTGGCGATGAAATATTTATCGGATGAAAATAAGACTTTGTCCCAAGAAAAACATAGATTTTCAAGCTTGATGGAAATTTCCTCGCAGCAATTAAGTAATCTTCAAAGCATATGTAACAATCAAGAGCAATCTCTTCGCTCTCTTAAGAATGAGCTCAAGGAATTAACTGAATCATCTGCTGTCGAGAAGGATAAACTTATCAAGGGTAGATTAACTCTTAGTTTAAGATCCATCGAACTTCAAGACCAATATTCTTAATTAAAGGAATCTCATTCTTTATTAGCAAAGGAAAACTCATATCTTCGCAACAAAGAAGAAAGCATGAAATCTCGTCTGAAGAGTATGGTTGGTGATAAATTTGATGATGCCATGAATCAATGGGAGAACTGTTTATTTTCATTAATCCAAAACTTAACCTCGCAAAAAGAAGGTAGTCAATTGACTGCCTCTCTTGTTGATCTTCTTATAAAATTTTGTGTTATATTCCTTGTGAAATTTTTGTCTAACTGATCTTTTATTATTTTGTTGCTCGCAGAATCTGAAAGAAATATTCATTCTACCATCACTGATCTGACCACTAAATTGGATAAAGTTCGCAAAGAAAATAAGTCTCTTGTTTCCAATTATCTTGATTCCTGCGACAAAGCAGAAAGAAGACTTGACTATCTTGAATACTTTAAAAACATAGAGATTAGGAATCGTGATAGAAGTTTCCTTCGCAAGGTCCACCTCAGTGCTGAAGTTCTTGTGAACGAGATTCTGCTCTCCAATTCTCTCCCTCCTATATCTGTTCCTCCTCTAAAGGTTGATGATGATGAAATTCCTCTTCCCATGGATGAAGATTTAGAGTTTAATAACGATGAAGAGAATACCACTCAAGAAGATGGTGAGGAAGAAGAAAAAAAGAAGTCCTCCCAGAGAAGCAGCTGCGGGTAGCGAAGCAAATGTTGATGAAGAGTCAAAAGAAAGAGAGACTCATGATGAAAAGGATGCTGAAGAAGCTGATAACTCTGGCAGAAATAATAAATTTGAAGAGCAAGAAGAATAAATCTGGCGAAGCCATCGCTGAAATTTTATCTTTGCTTTCTTTTTCTTCTTCTTTCTTGCGAGCGATGTAACTCCTGAGACTTTTAGAATTTAAATTTCAATTTAGCTTACTTTGAATATTTTCAAAGAAGATAATGAAATCTTACTTCTCTATTCCCTTACTTGCCCTTCATTATCTTTCTTGAAATGGTGAATCATTTTCTGTATCTTCTTTAAGGAATTGTGTTGTTGCATTATTCACGAAAGTATGAATATATCTGCGATACAATGAATACTGCTGCGATGTTGTGAAAAATTCTGAAGGAATCTGCAATGTGAAGGATTTTCCTTCTTATATATAGTTCCGCGATGAATGAATACTTCATGCAATCTTAAAATAGAATAGTTAATTGGTAAAGATTATTCTTTTGGTCTTACTTTGCCTTCCTAGTTAAAGGTCTTATTTTGCCAAACTTTTTCTGTCAGCGACAAAATCGCAGGATTTATTAACATTTGCATGTAAAGACCCTTTGATCTTGTCTTATCCACGTTCTTTCAAAATCTTTGCGACAATATGACAAGTATAAACTCTCTTTCAAGAATTTAGCCTTATGATATTGTCGTCTTACGATGAAATCGCAGGACGTCTTTACACTTTCATGTAAAAACCCATTGATCTCATCTTAACTTTTGGCTTGTTGCCTCTGTATAATTTAAGTCACGCGATAATATGATAGGCCTAAATGTTCTTGCGATCATAAAGCCCCATGACATTGCCGTCTTAAGACACTTATCATCTCCCTAATGGAGGGTGCCACCCTTATCTCCCCCCTGGTTATCCCTTCAAGGAGGGCACATCGGCCATACAAGACTAGCTCCTCCCATACAGATTTACCAACAACCAGTTTTTTCGCAGCCTCTTGTCCTTTATGCCTATATGGCTTATAGTTACAAGACTGCACCCTAAGTGGGGTTTTCTTCAGGCCAAGTGCATCGTAGCCAAGACTTACCAAGAATGGAAAGGAAGTTTCGTACGCCCTTGGCACCCTTGGCTCAACCATGTACCTCGGCGCCTTGGTCATACTTTGCACTTCTTGGAAGAGATTCTCAGTCGTCCAACCAGGGTATAACCATATATAGTTGGAAATCCAAGATCTCTCTCCCGGATAGGTTTTCTTTAACCTCAACATCTGCATGACTCAGGATCCAGCAGTGGTATAACCTTACCCCTGAATCATGTCGAGAGATACCCCCTCTTATGACGCACTATTAGGTCTCCTCTTGAGAAATTTTATTCGCGAACTAGGGTGCACGCCATAAAGGTTCGTCCCATTATTTAATCTCTGCGAAATTTTATTCGCTTTTCTTGCGATGATGCTCGCTGCTCTTGTTGAGCTTTGTTATCAGAAGAATTTTTCAATTGTAAGAGAGAGAAAAGAGTTTATTAACTGTGTCATCATATAACATACCAGTATTTCTTATCTCACAGAGGATGTTATTGATAATACCTCTTCAGAAATAATCTATTCCACGGTCTATCGAGTCTTTGACCAACATCTCTTCCTTCAGGATCCATTAGTTTGTATTCCCCAGTACCAACTATTTCTTTAATGATGTATGATCCATCCCATTTTCTCGCCAATTTTCCACCACTTTCTCGCTGATAACTAGATGTTTCTCGTAGTACTAAATCGCCAGGTTGGAATTCACGCTTCTTAACACGTTTGTTGTACTCGCGAGCTAATCTTCGTTGATAATTCTCCATATGTTGTAGAGTTTGTTCTCTTTTTTCTTCTAACTCATCCAAATTATTCAGTATCATACCGGCACTTAAATTTCTTTCCCATGCTTCTCTTTTTGTTGTAGGAATAACAACTTCTGTTGGTAATACAGCTTCTACCCCATATATCAAACAAAATGGTGACATTCCAGTTGATTCTCGTCTAGTTGTGTTGTAAGACCATATTGCATTATGTAATTTCTCACACCATGCTTTGTGGTATCCTTCTAACTTCTTTTTCAAGATGTATGCGATTGTTTTATTAGTTGCATCAGCCTGACCATTTGCTTGTGGGTATAAAGGAGTAGACTTTCCACATGTTATCTTAAATGCATTGAGTAACAATTCTATATTATGTCCCTCAAATTGCTTTCCATTATCAAATACTAATTGTGCTGGAATCCCAAATCTGCAGATTATATTTTCAAAGATGAATGTAAAAATACCTTTATCGCGAATATGTTGTACTACCTTTACTTCTCCCCATTTTGTGAAATAATTTGTTGCGACAATCAGATATCTTCTTTGTCCAGAACCAGGTACAAATGGTCCCACAATATCTAACCCCCATTTCCCAAAGGGCCATACACTTGTTGAGGATGATAATGGTGCTCCTGGTGTAGGTACCGAATATCACAAGGCATTAACTTACGAACATCGTGACAAATATAAGAGGAAAGAACTACAAAACAATACGAAGATAGAGGAAGCATAGGGAAGTATAAAGATTTGCTAAGATAGAATAATCGTACGAAGATGTGTTGCGATACTTCGCAACACATATACAGCTGTACAAAGTTCATTATAAATAGGAGTTCAAATGTAAAATTCAGGAGGTTCTTTTAGTGAGTATTAGAAATTATCTTAGGAAAGAGAATAGAGAAAGTTGTAACTATTCTAGTTCCATTTAGATACTTCTTTGTAATCAATTGAGAGAATTAATAAGAAAGTTGTCATTCAACATCAAGAACTTCTCAAGTTTTACTAATTCTACTGAGGGTGTAGTTGTAGGTTATTCTGCAACTACATAATTGGCGCTAGAAACAGGGACAAGAGGATTGTGATAGCCAAAATTTGAAGGAATTGTGGAAAATTTGAAGATCAAATGGAGTCAGTGGATGGAGATTGCAAAAAAGAAGAATGTAATATGATCACAAAGACAATGATTGATGAATTTCATAATAACATGAAGGGAAAGATATACAAGCGAGATTGTAGAGGAAGAAAGATCATGGAGGAGGAGAAAATAATAACTTTAGAAGAATGGGAAAAACAGAAAATCACATTTTTAGTAGCAGAAATTCCAAATGAAGACTTGAACCACACTTCACCATTGGTGATCACAGTTCCAGTCATGCGAGAAGAGAAGAAAGCTATAGAAAAATGGAAATTAAACCGAATCTTGGTTGATACAAGGAGTTCTGTTAATATCATATTCTATCATGCACTTAAAGGGATGGGAATTAAAGATGAAGAAATCACAAATTCAAAATGTCTCATTCATGGATTAGGAAAATCTACAACAAAATATAAAGGGGAAATAGCACTGCGAATATTGCTAGGAGAAATTGAAACACATATAGTCTTATGTGTGATAGATATGGAATCTCCATATAATATGCTGATAGGAAGGTCGTGGATTCATGCGATCAAAGATGTTGCTTCAACATTACATCATAAAATCAAATTTCCTACACCAAATGGAATACATGAAATAAAAGGAGATCTTGATAGTGCAAAATTTTGTTATCAGGTTAAAGTAAAACAATGTGGGGGGGAAAGCAAGAAAGAAACAGTTTCGTAGAAAACTTGCGAAGGAGGTAAAAAAGGAAGAAGAATTCAGAGTGTATACAATAAGAGCAAAGGAAGGGAGAGGAATACCAAGTGAGATTCCAGAAAAAGAAGGGGAACCAGCAAAAATAATCAAAGAACCAACACCAATGGGGGAGCAAAATCCAAGATATGTTGCAGCTGAACCAACTAAAGAAGTAAATATTGGAAGTAAAGATGAGCCTTTATTCTTGCGAATTGGAACTAAGATGGATGAAGAAGAAAAAAATAGAACTATTGATCTCTTACGAGAATATAAAGATATATTCGCAGGAAGTGTAGATGAGATACCAGGAATTGATCCATCAGTGGCGTGTCATAGATTGAATATCGATAAAAACATAAGACCATTCAAACAAAGAATAAGGAAGATATCACAAAATTATCATGCACAGATAGAAGAAGAATTACAAAAGATGCTGGATGCAGGAATCATAAGGGAAGCAAAATACCCAGAATGGATTGCGAATATGGTCATTGTTCCGAAAAAGAATAAAGGGATAAGAATTTGTATAGATTTCACTGATCTAAACAAAGCCTGACCCAAAGATAGCTTTCCATTACCAGACATACCACAAATGGTGGAATCAGCTGCAGGACATGATAGAGTCACTTCACTTGATGGATATAAAGGGTATAATCAAATATCACTCGCAGAAGAAGATCAAGAACATACTACCTTTTTTGCTCCAAGAGGTTTGTATTGTTATGTGAAGATGCCATTTGGTTTGCGAAATGCGGGTGCTACATATCAACGAATGGTTGAAAAAGTGTTCGCAAAGTGGATACATAAAACTTTGGAAGTATATGTAGATGATATGTTAATAAAAAGCAAAGAAGCCAAAGATCATGTGCAAGATTTAAAGGAAATATTTGAACAAATGAGAAAGTTCAACATCAAGTTAAATCCTGAGAAATGTATAATTGGAGTTGCATCTGGAAAATTCTTGGGATATATAGTATCAAAGGAGGGAATACAAGTTGATCCAGAAAAAGTACAAGCAGTTCGTGACATGCCAACACCCGCAACAGTAAAGGAAGTACAAAAGCTAAATGGACTCTTGGCTTCACTCGGAAGATTTATTTCGCGAATGTCAGATAAGTGCAAAAAAAATTTCAACATACTTAAGAAGGGAGCAAAATTCAAGTGGACTGATGAATGTGAAAGAGATTTTCAAGGAATCAAAGAATATCTCACAAATACATCCATATTACAGAAACCAGAGAAAAACGAAGAATTATTGATATACCTCGCAACAACTCCATATGCTCTAAGTGCAGTTCTGTTGCGAACAGACGCAGGAATAGAAAGGCCCATTTACTACATCAGTAAACTTTTAACGCAGCAGAGAGAAATTATTCTAAAATGGAGAAGTTAATCTTATCCCTGGTGTATGCATCATTCAAGTTACGAATATACTTCCAAGCACATGTGATAAAAGTGGTAACCAAGGTGCCAATTGAATCAGTTATGAAGAACACCAAAAGGTCAGGGAGAATAGAAAGGTGGAATGCACAAGTAAACCATTACAAGATAAAATACGAAGTATTATCATCGCAAAAGTCACAAGTCGTCATGATTTCTTGGCAGAATTTCCTTTGGAAGAATATGAAGCGATAGAAGAAATGATGGATGTTGAAGAAGAGTTTGGGAATCCAAAAGACTTGTTAACAGAACCAAATAGATGGGAAATTTTAGTAGACGGATCATCCAACAAGTGAGGGGAATGGAATTGGAGTTGTGTTGATCTCACCAGAAGGAGAAAGAACAACATTCTCATTCAGACTAGAATTTGCATCCACGAACAATGAAACAGAATACGAAGCTGTAGTGCACGCATTAAAGATCGCAATAGAAAAGAAGCTTGAAAGTATAAGGATAACAAGTGATTCCCAGATGGTAATTTGTCAAATTAAAGGGGAATATACCACAAATGAGTCTTCCTTGAAGAAATACAAGAAACTTGTTGCTGAATTATCTGCGAAGATACCAAAATTAAAGTGGAGGCATATAACAAGGAAATATAATCGACTCGCAGATGATTTTGCATTCATTCCAAGTATGATGAAAAATCCTAATACAAGAAATATCAAAATTCAGACGATTCAACACCCATCGGTGAACAAAGAAGAAGAAATTGAGGAGGCAGTTGCGATGGAAGTAGAAAGAGAATTACCAAATAACATCGCAGATTGGAGAAAATAAATTCATGCATATCTCGCAACAGGAGAAGTATCCAGGAACAAACTAGAAGCACATAAATTAAAGAGTCGTGCAACAAACTATGAGCTACGAGAAGGAATTTTATACAGAAAATCTTTCAGTGGACCACCTCTCAGGTGATTAACTCGTGAAGAAGGAGAAAAAATATTGAAAATGTTACATGGAGGAGAAGCATGCAATCATAGTGGTGGAAGATCTCTAGCGTACAGAGCAAAGATACAAGGATATTACTGGCCATATATGCATACAGACGCAAAATTGTTCGTACGAAGATGCAAGGAATGTCAACGACATGGTAAAAGAATTCATGCACCAGGGGCAACATTAACTTCTTCAACAAGCTGCTGGCCTTTTGGAAAATGGGGGTTGGATATTGTTGGACCATTTATGCCTGGATCCGGACAAAGGCGATATTTGATAGTCGCAACATATTATTTCACGAAGCTCGCAGAAGTAAAAGTAGTACAACATATTCGTGATAAAGATGTTTTTACGTTCATATTTGAGAACATCATTTGCAGATACGGAGTTCCGGCATAGTTAGTATCTGATAACGGAAAACAGTTTGAAGGGCAGAATATAGAGATGTTACTAAGTGCTTTTAGGATAAAATTTGGGAAATCAACTCCGTTATATCCACAAGCTAATGGACAGGCAGAGGCAACAAATAAAACAATCGCAGATACAATCAAAAATAAATTAGAAGGACATCTCAAAGGGTGGTGCGAGCAAGTACCTAGTGCAGTCTGGGCATACAATACAACTAGAAGAGAGGCAACTGGAATGTCTCCTTATTGCTTAACATATGGAGTAGAAGCAGTATTACCAACAGAGGTTGCAATTCCGACAACAAAGAAAGAAGCTTGGGAAAGAAATTTAAGTGCAGGGGTAATATTAAGTGAACTGGATGATTTGGAAGAAAAGGTGTTGCAACATATGAAGATTTATCAGGAACGATTAGCTCGAGAATACAACAAGAGAGTCATTGAACATGGCTATCAACCAGGTGATTTGGTCATGCGAGAAACACTTCCATATCAGAAAGAAAATGGAGGAAAATTAGCACCAAAATGGGATGGACCATATGTTATCAAAGAAGTTGTGGGAAGCGGAGCTTATCGGATGATGGATCCAGAAGGGAGAGACATGGGTTTGAGACTTGGTAGACCTTGGAATAGACTGTATTTGAAAAGGTATTATCCATAAAACTCATGATAAATTTTACGAATATTGTTTGCTCGCAGGAAAAATGCAAAAATTACGAATTTCAAATTTTTTATTGCGATTAACTTTCATTAAAGAAAGACGCACACATTAACTTGCGAAGAAAAGACCGCAATTTGCGAATAAAAGACCACAATCTATGATCAGCTTTCAAAAAAGAAAGAAAGCCGCAGAAATATTACACAGGAGAACCTTTGTGGCGTACAACCTAGTTCGCGAAGCAACATTTCGTAAGAGGCAAAGTCCTAAAGTACGTCATTTAAGGGGTACCTATAAGCATGGCTCAGGGACACCGGAACACCACCAAGGCACCTGAGTACATGGAACTTTACGGGGTACAACCCAATAACGGGGTACCTATCCGGGTTAGACACCTTGGATTCTCACCTAATCTTGCGACATTACGCAATATTATGCGGTGTAACATGATTTAGGTTGGGCGACTAAGGCATACTGTCTTTCTCAAGAAGTGCAGAAAACGATCAAGGCGCCAAGGTACACGGTTGAGTCAAGAGTGCCGGGTGAGCTTGAAGCACATCTGCCATTTTTGACAAGTCTTGGCAAATGATGCATTTGGCCCAAAGATACCCCATAGGGTGCAACCTCGTAACTATAAGCCCTATAGGCAAAAAGGATAAGAGGTTGCGATCAAAAGCTGGTTGTTTGCAGAACCGGATGGGAAGAGCTAACCTTGTATGGTCGATGTACGCTTCCTTGAAGGGGCAACCAAGGGGAAGATAAAGGGCAGCACCCTCCATTAGGGAGCTGATACATGCTATAAGACGCAAATGTCACGAGGCTTCTTGTTTGCAAAAACATAAAGGCTTGTCATATTTGTGCAACAACTGAATTTCTGCGAGCATTCTAAAAATATATATATATACAAAGAGAACTCGCAGAACATAACAAAGAAGTTAAGATGAGATCAATGGGTTATTACATGAAAGTGTAAAAACGTCATGCGATTTCATCGCAAGATGATAATGTCACGAGGTTGTATATTCGCAAGAATGTTCAAACTTGTCATATTATCGCAAATACAAAAATATTATCACAAAAGAGGTGGCAAAATAAGACCTTTACTTAGGAAGGCATGATAAGACCACAACAATTAATGAAAATTATTCCATCAATATCATTGGAGAATTTTTACAAGAATATATATATCATGAAGTTCTGACAAAGAAGACAGCTCCGTTAATATCATTGAAGAATTTTTACAAGAATATAAATCATGAAGTCCTAAAAAAGAAGACAGCCCTATTGAAGAATTTTCATGAATATATAACAAAAGATACGATTTTGCTCGCAAATAAAAAAAAAAGATAGTTCGTATTCCATTAAATTTTACGAGAATTACATACTTCTTATACTTCTTCATATACTGAATATTTCTTCACAACTTGAATACTTCTTATAATTCTTCAAGAACGTCCCATATTTATTATACTTCTTAAATGGATACTTCATTTTGCGAAGGTTAAAGTACTTATTATACTTCTTCATACATTGAGTAATTCTTCATAGATTGAATAATTCTTATACTTCTTCATACATTGGATAATTCTTTACGGATTGAATACTTATAATAATTCTTCAAAGATATTTTATACTTCTTATACTTCTTAAGGATATTTCATAAGAATATATTCTTATATTTCAAAGGGAGGATTTCTTATTCCCAATCGCAACAAACAGAAGCTTCGTAGGTTAAATTGGAGCAGATGTTCTAAAACTTCCAACAATGTTTAATCATCTGAAGAGCAATAATAGGGGGAAAGGAGATACTAAGCTAAGTCTTTAAGTTATATTATTTCTCTTCATATGATCAAATGATGCAAAGAAGGAAAGCATTCAATTTAAGAAAGGCCAAATCATCTTCGCAAAATATCAAATGTACTTCTTAAAAGAACAAAAACAGTGGGCAGAATTGTTTGCAAAAAGAGAACCAACAGTAGCTAAGATAAAAAATTCAAAAGAAAGGAAAACAAGAGAATCAATGATAATTTGAGAAAGAATATTATTATGCTTCATCAACACTCTGTGATGGGTCTTTAAGATGAGAAGGGTCATTAGCATCATTCGACTTTTGCGAAATATCATCCTTTGTAGAGTCTGCAACATGAACATCTCTTTGAGGAACAGATTCCTTTTCACCATCAAATCCTTCATCATCACTCTCATAATCAAAATCACTATCAGGATCACGAACAACTTCATCATCAGATATTTCCAGAGGAGTAATCTTCACAGGAGGCAAGGATCTTGATAAGAGAATGTTATTCACAAAGACTTGAGCTTTCAGATGACTTTCACGAAGTATAGCTTTCTGATGGTTGGTATCTTCGATATCTTTGGAATAAGCAAGATAGTTGAATCTCCGAGTAGCACGATCACGAGAGTTGATTAAGCGAGTAGAAAGCAAAGCATTTTTCTTACGAAGCTCGAAAGGAGGCTTCTAATCCAGCCTTAGCATTGCGAAGGTTGTTCTCAGATTCTGCGAGTAAAACAAAATTTAAAGGGTCAAAATTGCGAATATAACAAAATTTAAAGATACATCAGAGGTAGTAAAATTTTAATGACTACCTTCTCTTTGAGAAATAAGAGATTGAGCTAAAGATAGACAACAATTCTTCATTTGATCCATCGCATTATCAAAACCATCACCAACTAATCCTTTAAGTCTAGATTGAAGCTTTTGATCTTTAGAAAGAAGAAAATTTTTATCCTTCGCAAGTTTGGTATTAAGACTTTTTAGTTCAGAATAATCTTCTTCAAGTTGATTCTTCTTAGTACTTAAGATTATATTCTTATTAATAAGGGACTTCTTCTCGGAAAAGAGCTTCTATCTGCATCTGAAGACTTCTTTAATTCCTCAAGTTCACCTTTTAACAAAGAAAGAAGATTTTCTTGATCGCAACATTTATTCTGAAGAGTATCTAATTTTTGCGAAGAAACAATCATTGTATTCAAATACGAGCATTTCTCTTCTGATAAGGTTTTGTTCTCTTCTAATAAGGTTTCTACTCTCAAGCCGGCTTTAGTTAAAGAAGAAGTAAGTTGAGATATGTCATCATTCAAAAAATTTCGATCGTAAATCAGTTGGGTATTCTCTTGAAAAAGGGCATCAAAATTATCAAGAGCACACGAATAAAGATTAGATAAATGGGAGAATTGGTTCAAGAGGCTTTCATGCTTGGCTTGATATTCTGTTGCATCTGATTCATGGCGAAGTACCAATCTTCTACATTTCTGGATGGATTCTATAAGGGGAATGGGTTTTAATGGGTGTTTCAAACATATGAAGAACAAAAGTAAACAAAAGGGGAAAATATGAAGATAGTAATCATACCTTTCAATTCATCATTCCTTTTGTGAAGGATCGCACAATCAAGAGAATCATTCTGAAGCTGATAATTCTCTTTGCGGAGATTCTCACATTCTGTTCTTGAAGACTTCAGAGATTGGCGAAGCAATTCAACTTCTTTTTCCAAGGATTGGCGTGAAGTATAAATATCAGGATTGATGAAACTATTTAGTGCTTCGCAAAACTCATATTGCGAACGAACATTAGTAGACTTCGCAGTATTATTCAAAACCTCAGATAACATTCGAAAAGTTGAGTAAATTCCATCTCGAATTTCTTGAGGAAGAGGAGAAGAATTTGAAGGAATAAGAGCAAGTTGTAAATTGTTTGGAGCAATAGCACTCAAAGGATTAGGAGTCAAGATAGGCTTTTCAAGAGAAGATGTTGAAGAAGTATTTTGCGAGGGTTGATCTTGAAGAAGTGTTGATAAATTGACATTGGTGGGAGATTGAAAACTGGGTAATGGAGTAGAGGCAGGAGTTTGCAAAGAAGAATTTTCACGAGGAGGAGAGGGAAATTCCTTATCCATCTCAGGAAGGAAGTCATCAATTGAAATTATTGGTGTAGGTTTAATCACTCGAGATCTCTTGTTGGGATTGGATTTTTCACCAGCCTACGAATCAAAATGTAGATTAAAAACTGAGGCAATAATATATTGTTCAAAAAAGAAGACAGAGTATTTTAACTACCTTTTGATTCTCGGATTTTCTTCTACGAAGATTAGGGCTTGAATTTCTGGGTGGAGATTTCACCTGAGGAATAGTTTTGTTGAAATAAACAAAAATCAAACAATAAATTATACAAAAATCAAAGAGGAAAACAAGTGAAAAACGTGAAGATAGAAGAAAATTACCTTGGAGAACTCATGATGATATGAACAGGAGGAGAAAATGATAACGGAGAGTGTGATAAGAAGACAAAATTGCAGAAGTAAAAAGAGAAAATAAGAAGAAGAAAAGGAAGAGAGTATAAAAGAGTTTATATAAGGGAATAACTAGAAAAGAACGGTTACAAAAGACGTGTCCAAATTCTAAAAGACTAAGTAACGGTTATGTTCTCACGATCATTTCTTCTTCGCAGAATTGACATGAGAAGAGGCAAGATGTAGGTACCGAATATCACAAGGCATTAACTTACGAACATCGTGACAAATATAAGAGGAAAGAACTACAAAACAATACGAATATAGAGGAAGCACAGGGAAGTATAAAGATTTGCGAAGATAGAATAATCGTACGAAGATGTGTTGCGATACTTCGCAACACATATACAGCTGTACAAAGTTCATTATAAATAGGAGTTCAAATGTAAAATTCAGGAGGTTCTTTTAGTGAGTATTAGAAATTATCTTAGGAAAGAGAATAGAGAAAGTTGTAACTATTCTAGTTCCATTTAGATACTTCTTTGTAATCAATTGAGATAATTAATAAGAAAGTTGTCATTCAACATCAAGAACTTCTCAAGTTTTACTAATTATACTGAGGGTGTAGTTGTAGGTTATTCTGCAACTACATAATTGGCGCTAGAAACAGGGACAAGAGGATTGTGATAGCCAAAATTTGAAGGAATTGTGGAAAATTTGAAGATCAAATGGAGTCAGTGGATGGAGATTGCAAAAAAGAAGAATGTAATATGATCACAAAGACAATGATTGATGAATTTCATAATAACATGAAGGGAAAGATATACAAGCGAGATTGTAGAGGAAGAAAGATCATGGAGGAGGATAAAATAATAACTTTAGAAGAATGGGAAAAACAGAAAATCACATTTTCAGTAGCAGAAATTCCAAATGAATACTTGAACCACACTTCACCATTGGTGATCACAGTTCCAGTCATGCGAGAAGAGAAGAAAGCTATAGAAAAATGGAAATTAAACCGAATCTTGGTTGATACAGGGGAGTTTGTTAATATCATATTCTATCATGCACTTAAAGGGATGGGAATTAAAGATGAAGAAATCACAAATTCAAAATGTCTCATTCATGGATTAGGAAAATCTACAACAAAATATAAAGGGGAAATAGCACTGCGAATATTGCTAGGAGAAATTGAAACACATATAGTCTTATGTGTGATAGATATGGAATCTCCATATAATATGCTGATAGGAAGGTCGTGGATTCATGCGATCAAAGCTGTTGCTTCAACATTACATCATAAAATCAAATTTCCTACACCAAATGGAATACATGAAATAAAAGGAGATCTTGATAGTGCAAAATTTTGTTATCAAAGTTAAAGTAAAACAAAGTGTAATGGGGGGAAAGCAAGAAAGAAACATTTTCGTAGAAAACTTGCGAAGGAGGTAAAAAAGGAAGAAGAATTCAGAGTGTATACAATAAGAGCAAAGGAAGGGAGAGGAATACCAAGTGAGATTCCAGAAAAAGAAGGGGAACCAGCAAAAATAATCAAAGAACCAACACCAATGGGGGAGCAAAATCCAAGATATGTTGCAGCTGAACCAACTAAAGAAGTAAATATTGGAAGTAAAGAGGAGCCTTTATTCTTGCGAATTGGAACTAAGATGGATGAAGAAGAAAAAAAGAGAACTATTGATCTCTTACGAGAATATAAAGATATATTCGCAGGAAGTGTAGATGAGATACCAGGAATTGATCCATCAGTGGCGTGTCATAGATTGAATATCGATAAAAACATAAGACCATTCAAACAAAGAATAAGGAAGATATCACAAAATTATCATGCACATATAGAAGAAGAATTACAAAAGATGCTGGATGCAGGAATCATAAGGGAAGCAAAATACCCAGAATGGATTGCGAATATGGTCATTGTTCCGAAAAAGAATAAAGGGATAAGAATTTGTATAGATTTCACTGATCTAAACAAAGCCTGCCCCAAAGATAGCTTTCCATTATCATACATACCACAAATGGTGGAATCAGCTGCAGGACATGATAGAGTCACTTCACTTGATGGATATAAAGGGTATAATCAAATATCACTCGCAGAAGAAGATCAAGAACATACTACCTTTTTTGCTCCAAGAGGTTTGTATTGTTATGTGAAGATGCCATTTGGTTTGCGAAATGCGGGTGCTACATATCAACGAATGGTTGAAAAAGTGTTCGCAAAGTGGATACATAAAACTTTGGAAGTATATGTAGATGATATGTTAATAAAAAGCAAAGAAGCCAAAGATCATGTGCAAGATTTAAAGGAAATATTTGAACAAATGAGAAAGTTCAACATCAAGTTAAATCCTGAGAAATGTATAATTGGAGTTGCGTCTGGAAAATTCTTGGGATATATAGTATCAAAGGAGGGAATACAAGTTGATCCAGAAAAAGTACAAGCAGTTCGTGACATGCCAACACCCGCAACAGTAAAGGAAGTACAAAAGCTAAATGGACTCTTGGCTTCACTCGGAAGATTTATTTCGCGAATGTCAGATAAGTGCAAACATTTTTTCAACATACTTAAGAAGGGAGCAAAATTCAAGTGGACTGATGAATGTGAAAGAGATTTTCAAGGAATCAAAGAATATCTCACAAATACATCCATATTACAGAAACCAGAGAAAAACGAAGAATTATTGATATACCTCGCAACAACTCCATATGCTCTAAGTGCAGTTCTGTTGCGAACAGACGCAGGAATAGAAAGGCCCATTTACTACATCAGTAAAACTTTTAACGCAGCAGAGAGAAATTATTCTAAAATGGAGAAATTAATCTTAGCCCTGGTGTATGCATCATTCAAGTTACGAATATACTTCCAAGCACATGTGATAAAAGTGGTAACCAAGGTGCCAATTGAATCAGTTATGAAGAACACCAAAAGGTCAGGGAGAATAGAAAGGTGGAATGCACAAGTAAACCATTACAAGATAAAATACGAAGTATTATCATCGCAAAAGTCACAAGTCATCGTAGATTTCTTGGCAGAATTTCCTTTGGAAGAATATGAAGCAGTAGAAGAAATGATGGATGTTGAAGAAGAGTTTGGGAATCCAAAAGACTTGTTAACAGAACCAAATAGATGGGAAATTTTAGTAGACGGATCATCCAACAGTGAGGGGAATGTAATTGGAGTTGTGTTGATCTCACCAGAAGGAGAAAGAACAGCATTATCATTCAGACTAGAATTTGCATCCACGAACAATGAAACAGAATACGAAGCTGTAGTGCACGCATTAAAGATTGCAATAGAAAAGAAGCTTGAAAGTATAAGGATAACAAGTGATTCCCAGCTGGTAATTTGTCAAATTAAAGGGGAATATACCACAAATGAGTCTTACTTGAAGAAATACAAGAAACTTGTTGCTGAATTATCTGCGAAGATACCAAAATTAAAGTGGAGGCATATAACAAGGAAATATAATCGACTCGCAGATGCTTTTGCATTCATTCCAAGTATGATGACAAATCCTAATACAAGAAATATCAAAATTCAGACGATTCAACACCCATCGGTGAACAAAGAAGAAGAAATTGAGGAGGCAGTTGCGATGGAAGTAGAAAGAGAATTACCAAATAACATCGTAGATTGGAGAAAATAAATTCATGCATATCTCGCAACAGGAGAAGTATCCAGGAACAGACTAGAAGCACATAAATTAAAGAGTCGTGCAACAAACTATGAGCTACGAGAAGGAATTTTATACAGAAAATCTTTCAGTGGACCACCTCTCAGGTGATTAACTCGTGAAGAAGGAGAAAAAATATTGAAAATGTTACATGGAGGAGAAGCTGGCAATCATAGTGGGGGAAGATCTCTAGCGTACAGAGCAAAGATACAAGGATATTACTGGCCTTATATGCATACAGACGCAAAATTGTTCGTACGAAGATGCAAGGAATGTCAACGACATGGTAAAAGAATTCATGCACAGGGGCAACATTAACTTCTTCAACAAGCTGGCCTTTTGGAAAATGGGGGTTGGATATTGTTGGACCATTTCTGCCTGGATCCGGACAAAGGCAATATTTGATAGTCGCAACAGATTATTTCACGAAGCTCGCAGAAGTAAAAGCAGTACAACATATTCGTGATAAAGATGTTTTTACGTTCATATTTGAGAACATCATTTGCAGATACGGAGTTCCGGCACAGTTAGTATCTGATAACAGAAAACAATTTGAAGGGCAGAATATAGAGATGTTACTAAGTGCTTTTAGGATAAAATGTGGGAAATCAACTCCGTTATATCCACAAGCTAATGGACAACAGAGGCAACAAATAAAACAATCGTGAGATACAATCAAAAATAAATTAGAAGGACATCTCAAAGGGTGGTGCGAGCAAGTACCTAGTGCAGTTTGGGCATACAATACAACTAGAAGAGAGGCAACTGGAATGTCTCCTTATTGCTTAACATATGGAGTAGAAGCAGTATTACCAACAGAGGTTGTAATTCCGACAACAAAGAAAGAAGCTTGGGAAAGAAATTTAAGTGCAGGGGTAATATTAAGTGAACTGGATGATTTGGAAGAAAAGGTGTTGCAACATATGAAGATTTATCAGGAACGATTAGCTCGAGAATACAACAAGAGAGTCATTGAACATGGCTATCAACCAGGTGATTTGGTCATGCGAGAAACACCTCCATATCAGAAAGAAAATGGAGGAAAATTAGCACCAAAATGGGATGGACCATATGTTATCAAAGAAGTTGTGGGAAGCGGAGCTTATCGGCTGATGGATCCAGAAGGGAGAGACATGGGTTTGAGACTTGGTAGACCTTGGAATAGACTGTATTTGAAAAGGTATTATCCATAAAACTCATGATAAATTTTACGAATATTGTTTGCTCGCAGGAAAAATGCAAAAATTACGAATTTCAAAATTTTTATTGCGATTAACTTTCATTAAAGAAAGACGCACACATTAACTTGCGAAGAAAAGACCGCAATTTGCGAATAAAAGACCGCAATCTATGATCAGCTTTCAAAAAAGAAAGAAAGCCGCAGAAATATTACACAGGCGAACCTTTGTGGCGTACAACCTAGTTCGCGAAGCAACATTTCGTAAGAGGCAAAGTCCTAAAGTACGTCATTTAAGGGGGTACCTATAAGCATGGCTCAGGGACACCGGAACACCACCAAGGCACCTGAGTACATGGAACTTTACTGGGTACAACCCAATAACGGGGTACCTATCCTGGTTAGACACATTGGATTCTCACCTAATCTTGCGACATTACGCAATATTATGCGGTGTAACATGATTTAGGTTGGGCGACTAAGGCATACTGTCTTTCTCAAGAAGTGCAGAAAACGATCAAGGCGCCAAGGTACACGGTTGAGTCAAGAGTGCCGGGTGAGCTTGAAGCACATCTGCCATTTTTGACAAGTCTTGGCAAATGATGCATTTGGCCCAAAGATACCCCATAGGGTGCAACCTCGTAACTATAATCCCTATAGGCAAAAAGGATAAGAGGTTGCGATCAAAAGCTGGTTGTTTGCAAAACCGGATGGGAAGAGCTAACCTTGTATGGTCGATGTACGCTTCCTTGAAGGGGCAACCAAGGGGAAGATAAAGGGCAGCACCCTCCATTAGGGAGCTGATACGTGCTATAAGACGCAAATGTCACGAGGCTTCTTGTTTGCAAAAACATAAAGGCTTGTCATATTTGTGCAACAACTGAATTTCTGCGAGCATTCTAAAAAAAATAATATATATATATATATACAAAGAGAACTTGCATAACATAACAAAGAAGTTAAGATGAGATCAATGGGTTATTACATGAAAGTGTAAAAACGTCATGCGATTTCATCGCAAGATGATAATGTCACGAGGTTGTATATTCGCAAGAATGTTCAAACTTGTCATATTCTCGCAAATACAAAAATATTATCACAAAAGAGGTGGCAAAATAAGACCTTTACTTATGAAGGCATGATAAGACCACAACAATTAATGAAAATTATTCCATCAATATCATTGGAGAATTTTTACAAGAATATATATATCATGAAGTTCTGACAAAGAAGACAGATCCGTTAATATCATTGAAGAATTTTTACAAGAATATAAATCATGAAGTCCTAAAAAAGAAGACAGCCCTATTGAAGAATTTTCATGAATATATAACAAAAGATAAGATTTTGCTCGCAAATAAAAAAAAAAGATAGTTCGTATTCCATTAAATTTTACGAGAATTACATACTTCTTATACTTCTTCATATACTGAATATTTCTTCACAACTTGAATACTTCTTATAATTCTTCAAGAACGTCCCATATTTATTATACTTCTTAAATGGATACTTCATTTTGCGAAGGTTAAAGTACTTATTATACTTCTTCATACATTGAAAAATTCTTCATAGATTGAATAATTCTTATACTTCTTCATACATTGGATAATTCTTTACGGATTGAATACTTATAATAATTCTTCAAAGATATTTTATACTTCTTATACTTCTTAAGGATATTTCATAAGAATCTATTCTTATATTTCAAAGGGAGGATTTCTTATTCACAATCGCAACAAACAGAAGCTTCGTAGGTTAAATTGGAGCAGATGTTCTAAAACTTCCAACAATGTTTAATCATCTGAAGAGCAATAATAGGGGGAAAGGAGATACTAAGCTAAGTCTTTAAGTTATATTATTTCTCTTCATATGATCAAATGATGCAAAGAAGGAAAGCATTCAATTTAAGAAAGGCCAAATCATCTTCGCAAAATATCAAATGTACTTCTTAAAAGAACAAAAACAGTGGGCAGAATTGTTTGCAAAAAGAGAACCAACAAGTAGCTAAGATAAAAAATTCAAAAGAAAGGAAAACAAGAGAATCAATGATAATTTGAGAAAGAATATTATTATGCTTCATCAACACTCTGTGCTGGGTCTTTAAGATGAGAAGGGTCATTAGCATCATTCGACTTTTGTGAAATATCATCCTTTGTAGAGTCTGCAACAGGAACATCTCTTTGAGGAACATATTCCTTTTCACCATCAAATCCTTCATCATCACTCTCATAATCAAAATCACTATCAGGATCACGAACAACTTCATCATCAGAAATTTCCAGAGGAGTAATCTTCACAGGAGGCAAGGATCTTGATAAGAGAATGTTATTCACAAAGACTTGAGCTTTCAGATGACTTTCACGAAGTATAGCTTTCTGATGGTTGGTATCTTCGATATCTTTGGAATAAGAAAGATAGTTGAATCTCCGAGTAGCACGATCACGAGAGTTGATTAAGCGAGTAGAAAGCAAAGCATTTTTATTACGAAGCTCAGAACAGGAGGCTTCTAATCCAGCCTTAGCATTGCGAAGGTTGTTCTCAGATTCTGCGAGTAAAACAAAATTTAAAGGGTCAAAATTGCGAATATAACAAAATTTAAAGATACATCAGAGGTAGTAAAATTTTAATGACTACCTTCTCTTTGAGAAATAAGAGATTGAGCTAAAGATAGACAACAATTCTTCATTTGATCCATCGCATTATCAAAACCATCACCAACTAATCCTTTAAGTCTAGATTGAAGCTTCTGATCTTTAGAAAGAAGAAAATTTTTATCCTTCGCAAGTTTGGTATTAAGACTTTTTAGTTCAGAATAATCTTCTTCAAGTTGATTCTTCTTAGTACTTAAGATTATATTCTTATTAATAAGGGACTTCTTCTCAACGGAAAAAGAGCTTCTATCTGCATCTGAAGACTTCTTTAATTCCTCAAGTTCACCTTTTAACAAAGAAAGAAGATTTTCTTGATCGCAACATTTATTCCCGAAGAGTATCTAATTTTTGCGAAGAAACAATCATTGTATTCAAATACGAGCATTTCTCTTGATAAGGTTTTGTTCTCTTCTAATAAGGTTTCTACTCTCTTCGGCTTTAGTTAAAGAAGAAGTAAGTTGAGATATGTCATCATTCAAAAAATTTCGATCGTAAATCAGTTGGGTATTCTCTTGAAAAAGGGCATCAAAATTATCAAGAGCACACGAATAAAGATTAGATAAATGGGAGAATTGGTTCAAGAGGCTTTCATGCTTGGCTTGATATTCTGTTGCATCTGATTCATGGCGAAGTACCAATCTTCTACATTTCTGGATGGATTCTATAAAGGGGAATGGGTTTTAATGGGTGTTTCAAACATATGAAGAACAAAAGTAAACAAAATGGGAAAATATGAAGATAGTAATCATACCTTTCAATTCATCATTCCTTTTGTGAAGGATCGCACAATCAAGAGAATCATTCTGAAGCTGATAATTCTCTTTGCGGAGATTCTCACATTCTGTTCTTGAAGACTTCAGAGATTGGCGAAGCAATTCAACTTCTTTTTCCAAGGATTGGCGTGAAGTATAAATATCAGGATTGATGAAACTATTTAGTGCTTCGCAAAACTCATATTGCGAACGAACATTAGTAGACTTCGCAGTATTATTCAAAACCTCAGATAACATTAGAAAAGTTGAGTAAATTCCATCTCGAATTTCTTGAGGAAGAGGAGAAGAATTTGAAGGAATAAGAGCAAGTTGTAAATTGTTTGAAGAAATAGCACTCAAAGGATTAGGAGTCAAGATAGGCTTTTCAAGAGAAGATGTTGAAGAAGTATTTTGCGAGGGTTGATCTTGAAGAAGTGTTGATAAATTGACATTGGTGGGAGATTGAAAACTGGGTAATGGAGTAGAGGCAGGAGTTTGCAAAGAAGAATTTTCACGAGGAGGAGAGGGAAATTCCTTATCCATCTCAGGAAGGAAGTCATCAATTGAAATTATTGGTGTAGGTTTAATCACTCGAGATCTCTTGTTGGGATTGGATTTTTCACCAGCCTACGAATCAAAATGTAGATTAAAAACTGAGGCAATAATATATTGTTCAAAAAAGAAGACAGAGTATTTTAACTACCTTTTGATTCTCGGATTTTCTTCTACAAAGATTAGGGCTTGAATTTCTGGGTGGAGATTTCACCTGAGGAATAGTTTTGTTGAAATAAACAAAAATCAAACAATAAATTATACAAAAATCAAAGAGGAAAACAAGTGAAAAACGTGAAGATAGAAGAAAATTACCTTGGAGAACTCATGATGATATGAACAGGAGGAGAAAATGATAACGGAGAGTGTGATAAGAAGACAAAATTGCAGAAGTAAAAAGAGAAAATAAGAAGAAGAAAAGGAAGAGAGTATAAAAGAGTTTATATAAGGCAATAACTAGAAAAGGACGGTTACAAAAGACGTGTCCAAATTCTAAAAGCCTAAGTAACGGTTATGTTCTCACGATCATTTCTTCTTCGCAGAATTGACATGAGAAGAGGCAAGATGTAGGTACCGAATATCACAAGGCATTAACTTACGAACATCGTGACAAATATAAGAGGAAAGAACTACAAAACAATACGAATATAGAGGAAGCACAGGGAAGTATAAAGATTTGCGAAGATAGAATAATCGTACGAAGATGTGTTGTGATACTTCGCAACACATATACATTTGTACAAAGTTCATTATAAATAGGAGTTCAAATGTAAAATTCAGGAGGTTCTTTTAGTGAGTATTAGAAATTATCTTAGGAAAGAGAATAGAGAAAGTTGTAACTATTCTAGTTCCATTTAGATACTTCTTTGTAATCAATTGAGAGAATTAATAAAAAAGTTGTCATTCAACATCAAGAACTTCTCAAGTTTTACTAATTCTACTGAGGGTGTAGTTGTAGGTTATTCTGCAACTACACCTGGTGCATGTATCTTTTTTCCGTATCGCTGGCAATCCTCGTAACACCTTGCGAGTTTCTTTGCATCTTCATGCATATACGTCCAGTAATAACCCTGCATTTTTGTTCTATATGCTAAAGATCTTCCTCCATTGTGATTACCAGCATCACCACTATATAACATCTTTAATACTTTTTATCCTTCTTCTCTCGTCAAACATCTTAGCGATGGTCCATTAAAAGATCTGCGATATAACACTCCATCTCTTAGATCATAATTGGTTGCCCTACTTTTCAACTTGTGTGTTTCTAATCTATTTCTTGGAATTTCTCCTCTCGCCAAGTATGCATGAAGATCTGCTCGCCAATCCGTAATATTGCTCGTGGGTTCTCCCTCGCCAGCTTCTACCATCATTGTATCTATCTCTTCTTCTTCTTTGTTTATCGATGGAAATGAAAGTGTTTGAATTTTTATGCATCTCGCCAATGGATTTGTCATCATACTAGATATGAAAGCGAAAGCATCTGCGAGCCTATTATCTTTCCTTGATATATGTCTCCATTTTATTTTTGGTATTTTCGCAGATAATTCTTCAACGAGTCTTTTGTATTTTCTCAGGGATGGTTTATTTGTTGTGTACTCTCCTTTTATCTGACGAATAACCAATTGTGAATCGCTGGTAATTCTGGCATTTTCCAAATTCATTTCTATCGCGAATTTTAAAGCATGGATCACAACCTCATATTATGTCTCATTATTTGTGGATGCAAATTCTAATCTAAATGAAAAAGCTATTTTTTCTCCTTCTGGCGATATGAAAACAACTCCAATTCCATTTCCTTCTCCGTTTGATGATCCATCCACTAATATTTCCCATCTGTTGGGTTCTATTAATAGATCTTTTGGATCTACGCATTCCTCTTCTACATCCATCATTTATTCCACAGCTGCATCATCCTCTAAAAGAAATTCGGCCAAGAACTCTGCGATGACTTGGGATTTTGGCGAAGATAGAATTTCATATTGGATATCAAAGTGTCCTACTTGTGCATTCTATTGCTCAACCCTGCCTGATCTTTTTGAATTTTTCATTACTGACTCAATTGGTACCTTTGTTAATACTTTGATTTTATGTGCTTGAAAATAAATACGAAGCTTGAAAGTCGCATGTACCAATGCTATAATTATCTTCTCAATCTTGGAATAATTTCTCTCTGCAAAATTGAATGTTTTGCTAATATAGTAAATTGGTTTTTCTACTCCTTCATCTATTCGCAGCAATACTGCACTTAGCGCGTATGTGGTTGTCGCGAGATAGATTAATAATTCTTCTCCTGGTTCAGCCTTTTGTAAAATAGATACATTCACTAAATGTTCTTTGATTCCTTGAAAAGCCCTTTCACATTAATTCGTCCACTTGAATTTTGTTCCCTTCTTCAATATGTCGAAAAAATGTTTGCACTTATCTGAAGATCGCGAAATGAATCTCCCTAGCGAGGCTAAAAGTCCATTCAATTTTTGTACATCTTTTATTGTTGCAGGTGTTGGCATATCGCGAATTGATTGTACCTTTTCTGGATCAACTTGTATTCCTTCTTTTGATACAATATACCCCAAAAATTTCCCTGAAGTTACTCCAAAGGTACACTTATCAGGATTTACTTTAATATTGGATTGCCGCATTTGATCTAAAATCTCTTTCAAATCTTGCACATGATTCTCGGATTCTTTTCTTTTGATCAGCATATCATCTACATACACTTCTAATGTTTTGTGGATCCATTTTGCAAACACCTTCTCTACCATTCTTTGATATGTTGCTCCAGCATTTCGCAAACCAAATGGCATCTTTGTGTAACAATACAACCCTCTTGGAGCAAAAAATGTTGTATGTTCTTGATCTTCTTCAGCGAGAGGAATTTGGTTATATCCTTTATATCCATCCAGTGATGATATTCTTGCATTTCCCGCTGCTGATTCAACCATTTGTGGGATATCTGGCAATGGAAAACTATCTTTTGGACAAGCCTTGTTTAAATCAGTAAAATCTATACAAATTCTTATCCCTTTGTTCTTCTTCGGGACCACCACCATATTTGCAATCCATTCTGGATATTTTGCTTGCCTTATAATTCATGCATCAAGCATTCTGGTCCCAATTTTTAGTATTTTAGGCTCTTCTTTACTCCCATTATTTACTTCTTTTGTTGGTTCCTAGTCCCATTTTTAGTATTTTAGGCTCTTCTTTACTCCCATTATTTACTTCTTTTGTTGGTTCCGCAGCAGTGTAACTGGCTTTAGGTTCTCCTATTGGTGTTGGTGTTTTCATAATTCTCGTGAATTCATCTCCCTCTCACGAAATTTCACTGGGCACTCCTTTTCCCTCCTTTGCTCTTATCATGTAAACTTTAAACTCTTCTTCTTTCTTTGATTCTCTCACCAGTTTTCTGCGAGCTTTTCGCAACTTTGGACGGTTTTCACAATTTTTCACTTCAATTTGGTAACATAATTTTGCAAAATCCGTATCTCCTCTAATTTCTCCGATTCCGCTGGGCATAGGAAATTTAATGCACTGGTGCAATGTTGATGCTATGGCTTTGATTGCATGTATCCACGGTCTTCCAAGTATCATATTGTACGGCGATTCCACATCTACCACACATAATGATATTTGTGTTTCAATTTCTCCTAGTGGAATTCGTACCACTATCTCGCCTTTAGGTTTTGTTATAGACTTTCCAAAGCCATGAACATAATATGTTGAATGAGACATTTCTTCATCCTTATATCCCATTTTCTTGAAGGTATGATAAAATATCATGTCTACAGAACTTCCTGTGTCTACCAAAGTTCTATTCATAACCCATTCTTCTACAGATTTTATTGATTTCTCCTTTCTCATTGGTATAGTGGTTACTGTGACCACCAATGGAGATGTATGACTTAAATCTTCTTCTGGTATTTCTGCTGCTGTAAACGTGATTTCTTGTTTTTCCCAATCTTTCAATGATGATATCTTCTCCACTGTCATAATCTTCCTTCCTTCAAAATCCCGTTTATGTATCTTCCCCTTAATGTTTTCATGAAATCTATCAACCATTGATCTTGTTACCATATCACATTCCAATTTTCTAAAATCCTTTTTGATTTTGATCATCCTTCCTTCAATTATCTCACAGATTTTCCTTAATCTTGAACAATTCTTATCTTCTTCTTCGCCTTTTCTTCGATTTTCGTTAATTCATTCCCTGTTTCTAGCGCCAAAATGTAGTTGCAGGAATTCCCACACTACACCCTTGTTAAGATTCTGTAGAAATCTATTGGAAATCAATTAAACTTCAAAGATTTAAACGACACTTTACTATTCAAATCTCAGAAATGTTTACAGAATTAGAAGAAATCAAGATTACAAATATTCTATTGAAGTTTCTCTCTCCTCAAGACTCTTTCAACTCTCAAAAATACATCATCCTTTTCTGGATTTATCGAGCCCTTTATATAGGGATTTACATAATGGATGACAGCTAAGTTTTCCTCCTATTTTGGATCTATTCTGCGATCTCATCGCGATCGCTGCAATATTTCCTATCGCAAGAATGATGACCATCGCAGGATTAATATATTCTTCCTTTACTTCTTCCATCGTCAGCTTCTTTTGGATATTCCTGTGGCACTCGTGAAACGTTGTTAAAGAATTGGAAGTGACGCTCACAGAAACGTTGTTAATATCGCAAGAATAACGTTGTAGCGATATTCTGGTCCTACATGACTAACACCATGTTTGTTTACTCCTGACTCATCTGAGTTGTCTGGATCTTATTAAAATTACCTAAGGATGCACATGGTCCGGTACAGCCCAGTTATCTTATGGAACCGGTCCCTATACTTGGTGTTGACCGATACCTGTACTTATACCTGGCGTTGTACCTGTACCTCCGGTATCGGTCCGGTACCGGGTTTTTACCTGTTCAAAAAACTAAAACAACATTTCCATTTTCCATTTCAAATGTTCAATACTAAAACAACATTTTCAGTTCAATGTTACATGCATACTTAAGTTCAACATTTTTATAACTTCAACATTACAAAATACTAAAGTTAAAGTCAGTGAAAACAACATTTCCATAACCATAGGTCTATAACATAAGTCTGTCTACTACAAGAAATAAAATGCGATCATCTCATCATGCAAACAAAAAAGGATGGTTCACAGCCTGCACTTTCAATCCTAGGCCACAAATATGCACATTCCTCTCCTCTCCAATAAGGCCAGTGATAGCACAACCTCAACCCGTGTTGAACAAATAGCAATCAAATACATAAGAAGTTCATAACTACGAGTTGAATTTATGTTTCTTAAAGAAATGGATGCAGAGAACAGATGCATCAATGCACAATGCCGAGGAAAATCCAACATATGCAACATGTTACAAAAATCAAATTTAACATGGAAACACGAATTGTCAGTGTCATCTTGTATCTGACAGAGAACTGCCAGCAACCTTGGTGCATTCAAAAGATTACCTAAAACATGAACAAATTAATCCAGAGCAAGAGTTTATCAAAATGGATAACAGTAACAACAAACTTGTACAAACTTAGCAGAATTGAATTAAAACATGAACAAATCAAAGTTAAGCCCATACAAAGAATAATCCTCATTTGTTTCTCCTTTTCACATACAACACGACCCATAGTATAGTGTAACTTATCATTCATCTAAAAAGAACACATTGTATACCTGCAGCCAATAGTCTATTCTCTAAGGAAAGCTAATCATTTCCTCAACAGCCAACAATCTATTACTCTTAGGTATTTTATCAAAAAGTTCGCATACAGAGTCCTTTCCATATTATACAGTATACAGTACATACATCACAAGATTCACAACTCACAAGAAGCCTAACAAAAACCCAATTTCTTAAACAAAAAGATGGAATAAAGTTATACCTTCACACATGACACATAGCTCTAATCCTCTTCCTTCTTCCCTTCTCCACTGAAAGCCATTAAGAACTCCAATTAGAAGATTAAATAAAACTCAGATTGAATAAAACACTAAAGTAACAACAACATCAAAAGCGGAAATATATAGAACTCAGATTGAGTTGAAAGAGATGGAGATGATGAGTTGAATATGTACCCAAGTAGAACCCTAAATCAATAGAGCAATAAAACCCTAAATCAATCTACATTAAAACCCTAAATCGAACAAGAATGGGAAGATTACTTACCTGACTCAGTCAGAGATGGTGAAGAAGAATAACAATCGAACTAGGTTGATAGAGATGGTGATACTGTGAGAGCAGAACAAATCGAACTAGGTTGCCGCTTCTTTTCAGACTCCCATAGAAAGAAAATTAGAAAGAAAAATGAGAATGAAGACTGGAGACTGATTATTCACTCGATAGTCTATACCTAGTATGGACGATTGGGATTAAAAACATATCAAGATCTTACGGCTTATAACAACCGGTACTTATGGTTCGGTTCAAGTCTGGTACCTATCAAGAACCGTTCCCTGTACTTGTCCTATGCCGGTTTTAAAATGTATTACTGTTCCCTGTACCGGTTATACCGGTCCGGTTTTTTCGGTTCCAGACCGGTACATGTCTTGTTGACCGGTTCTTGTGCAGCCTTAAAATTACCTGATTTGAATCAGATCTGACTTAATATATTGGTTTTGAGTCAGATCTGATTCAACTGTCATAAAAATATATGAGTCAGTTGTTTAGTCCCATGAGTCAGGGGTATTTTGTTACCTGACTCGAGTCTTAGTCAGAGTTTGAGTCAGATCTGAGTCATCTGACTCAAAATAGATAACAAACGATTTGACTGCTGACTCGACACGAGTCAGGAGTTGACTCAGACCCAGACGCCAAGTCATCTGCAAACAAACAAGGTCTAAGTACTTGTTTCAAATGATGTCAGGTTTACCCGTATATAAATTTTCCAGCAGAGCCAATCACCAAGTGGTCTGGTGGTTTGCATGCTCCCTCCCTCTGCGGAGGTAGGGGTTCGAACCCTGTAATTGTTGAAATCCACTCCAATTTAAGGAGTTTAGATGTAGTCTTGGGACCACTAATGTAGGGCATCAAAAATTAAAAAAAATCCAGCAGGAAAATTTTGTTGGGCACTATATAACTAGTCAGTATATTGCACAACTCCTCATTTCAAGCTCTGAGTTACGAGATGCGTGTACCTCCTACAATCCACAACCAAACTCTACCAGAATTTTGTTTCTGGGTTGTAACCTACCCTTAGTAGTGAGCTCCAATCTCACTCAAAGGAATATTTTTGGTTTCTTCACACTTGTAACTCATCCTATGTTGAGTGCAATGACTCCAGGCTCCAGCTTATTTTGTAGTTCTGAAATTTGTGCCTGAATGAACCAATCTGTCAGGAAATCAGCTTTCTTGCCATCTTATTAAAGAAGGAAACAACAAATGCAAATACGCACACAAAAAGAAACCTCCAAATTGATATATCTTGATGTTTCAGCTTCTAGTTGACCTTTAACGGAGAGGAGTTTAAAAGGAAAAATCATAAATAATCAGAGGCTAGAACATTGGACGACGTTCAACCATTGTGTATAGTACAATATAACAACTTTGAAAATTGAACAAAAAAGAAAATGTGATATATAACAATAACATATGATAAATTTACTAGCTAGTGGATCAAATAGAACAACATTCGAAACTTTTTATTTAAGAAATATGGTATCCAATTTGTAATGGGTAACGCTAACATTACAATTTATTTAGAAACATGCACTCAGGGATCTAATGACCCATAATAAAGAAAAACTAAAACATAGGTTGATAAAAAAAAACAATAGAGATGAAAAGACTTGCCTTTAACAAACAAGTCTTCTCTTATTCATTCATTCATTCATTTAGAGTAGAATAGATCACCTTAGATTTCTATTCAGGGGCAGAATGTAATGTCGAAATTACCACCACCGGCACAAGTAAATGTGCTAATTCTATCATCATATGCATAACTTTAATCTTGATGTGAACATAAAATTAACGATGAAGGCTTCGTGTCCACAATCAATGTTCGCAATGTCGATGAAATATGGTATTTGAAATAAAATGATAATATGACAATAAAACAAAGAAGAGAACTCTGATCATAAGTGCTCGTCATCGTTTTGCTTATACTACATAACATATAAATGTAATGATATGATCATAAACAAGTGCACAAGATAAAGATCAGTAAAATGACAAGTGCGTAATGTAAACCAGATAACGATTTTACGCGGTTCAGCACTAAAGCCTATATCCACGAGGTGTTGGGGTTTTCACTATAGATTGATCGAAATTACAGAGGTCAATCAAGTGACTTTGAGTAGAGAACAAAGATAAAGTAAAGGGATCAAACTCATACCTAATGTTTTACACTTTCTCTCCACTATTAGTACTCTCTCTCCAATTGGCAGGGTATTTATAGATTTTTCGAGTAGGTCACACTATCACAGTTGTCATTTATTATCTTGGTTCGTGTGCCGATCACGAAGATGGACTTCGTGATGATCCGATGATATCCAACGGTAACATGTTGTGACGATGGTCCACCTCTGTCTGTGCCATAAGAATTTTGACACATATCCTATGTTCGTAGCATTTAATACGGGTGGTTGGGCAGTCTGCACGCTTCAGATAGCTGTAAATGCAGATGTCGTTTTAATGTCAATTTCGTTTCATGTCTTTCGTCCATGTTGAATTCATCTTGATATTGGGTAAAGTGATTTGTTGATACATGAAAAATAATACCCCTTAACGAGTTTGGGGTTCCCCGAAAGGGGGAGGCAAGCCTAATATAAGACATGGAGACTTGGGGACTAATCCCAAATTTAATGAGAAAATACCCATGATAGAAAAGGGAAAAGAAAGGGATTAATGAAGAAGAAAGAGGTTATATTAAGGAAGGAATGTCATTATAAGTAATTAAGGAAGTTAAGGACATGTGGCATGATGTCATAAAATGAGGGGATTTTGGAAAGTCTATATAAGGAAGGACAAGGTACAATGGAAAAAGAACTCTCTCTCTTACCATTCCTAGTAAGTGTGGTCATCAAGTGTGATTAGGACGCTTAGGACCAAAATCATATTCACCCCTCAATATTTAGCGACCATGCCCGGAGGCTCGTACCTATCTCACCATGACACACCAAAGAGGTGCTAGTGCAGGCGCGCTAGAAAACCAATTGAGCAACCCGCCAATAAACCAGGAAGGCGAGAGAGTAGGGATAGTATCAGATTCAATTACACAAGGGAGAAATCCATATGCTCTACAAGAGATGGACAAGCAGAAGGTCGGACTCACACGATCCGCGCACCCTTCTGCGCAGGAAATGCGGAAGGAACTATATGAGCACATTCAGAGGGATCAGGAGCTGAGGAAGTTGTTAAAGGTGGACAACGCTGAGCAGAACGCAAAAGGAGCGGCGAAAGAAGCTGGAGAGGAATAAGAAGAGCATGTGACCATGACGCAAGGGGAGATGGCTAAGTACTTATAAGCAAACTACCGAGTAGTAAAGCAGGACAATTATGACTTCATGGCCAACCCATACTCCCCCGAAGTTACAGATTATCAGTATCTAGAGGATTATACTTCACCAAAATTCAAGGTATACAATGGTTAAGGGAATGCGCACGAGCATCTTAGCCGGTTCTTATCCGCCATGAATGATTGCGCGACTGATAGGAAGCTATGCCCGAGGATATTCCTAAAATCACTAACTGACACGGCGTTCACTTGGTATGACAACTTAAAACCAGGGAGCATCAGTTCGTGGTCGTAAATGTCGACTTTTTTCCTTGGAAAATTCTATTTAGAAAAGAGGATGGTTACGACCATAGACTTGAGCAGATGTGGCCAACAAATAGGAGAGGAGATAGGAAAATACATCACCAGGTTCCGCCACTTCGCGCTAGACTGTCACGAGGACATCAAAGATGAGTCACTAGTGGAGATTTGTGTACGAGGGATGACGCCATCATTTAAGAAAAGTCGGGTGAACTTTCGATTTCCAACCTTCGTCGAGCTAGAAGAAGCCGCAATGAGGATCTCCGAATATTTGAAGAAGTATAACTCGGACTATACCTAGCGTGATATAGTTAATGTCTTATCAACCTTACAACGGAACACCCGCATGAACAACATCCAAGAGGGATGGAATGTACAGGCGAACCAACCGTACAAAGGCCAGTCGCAGGCATTCCCGCCTTCTCTGCTATGTAGCAAGGAACAAATCGTGGGACTGTTGGAACAATGGGTGGCGAATAAAGAAACCCAACTACATACTATAAAAGAGGACTTTAACACCCTCGATATAAATGACGCTACATATTGTCTTTATCATCGAAGGATACAACACCCCACAGTCGATTTCTACAACCTCCGAAGAATTTTTCAGAAGAAACCGGAAGTAAGCGAAATCGAGATGAGCAACCCTGAAGGAAAAACTGTTAGAGAACTGCTTGGTCGAACTCGCAAGTGTTGCTATCTCAAGCTTGTTTGTCAATATTAGTGATCAAAACTATAAGTCTTGATTTCTAGTCTACTTATAGTGATGTCTCATACTAGGATATATTGTGTAGTTGAGCATTAGACTGCACGGTGTTGATCAATTGAAGACGAAGAACTAATAAGGAGAGCTTGTGGAACTTCATTAGAAAAAGGTATATGGAGACTAAAACTCATCTATCACTTGGAAAGTCTATTTCTACTATATATCCTATATCGAGACAAAAGTCGTATTACGATAGTTTTCGATTATACACATTTGAGATTTCGAGCTGAGATTAACTCGCATACATATTTCTCGGAATATATGTTGGAAAGTTTTCGCTTCAGCCAAGTACATCTTATATTTTTGATGAAAGTTAAAAGATGATCATGTGAAAATAGATGAGTAACATCTTACATGGTTTTGTGTGATACAATCATTTGGTGTAGACTTGGAATGTTTCGTTATGATTATTTCAATATCTTGAAAATTGCTTTGATGTTAATAGTGTGTGAAAACGTCTATTTTCATCCTCTAAGAAAGTTTCAATGATTGAAATAGAGTCTAGAATACTTAATTATCGCTGGATTATAAACATAGTGTGCATTCTTGCATGTATGTGATCCATGGCCGGAACTAAAGTATGCATACTTGTAGTTGTGAAATTCTGTGTACCAAGTACACATACCGGTACGCATACTTGCGTAAGGTATAGGTCAGGGAATTTCTGTTGGGTTTTGGAAGTGTACTTAGGTATGCGTACCCATTCTCATACTGGCGAACCCAAACTCAGACCGGCTACTTAAGTATGCGTACCCGTTTGCGTATTTGAGTGGTTAAATTTCTAGAATTGGTTTGTTCATGAACTAATACATTTATATATTAAGGAATGCATTCTTTGCAAATTGTGTCTATAATGTTCATGAATTGATTCTAGTGAATCAAACCAATTTTGCTTCGATTGTATTCTTGTATACTTCTATGAGAATATAGCAATTGAACAAATCTTTAACTAGTTTCATTTGAGTCATTTGAACTAGTTATGGTTAAGATGAATATGGTTGATATGAGAGTGTTCATATAGCTAACCTCGGTTAACTAGGGTTGAGCTAACATGGTGTACACGTTTAGGTACGGTTACATAAACCTAAATGAGGGTACATTTTATTTATGTATAACAGTCTAAGTTCGATCTAACGGTTGAAAGATATTAGCTTGTATCTAATCAGGTTTTCATCTAACGGTGAATATTGAATGCTTTGTTACCAAGGTAACTTAGATTGCAAACCCTGATTTGAAAACTATATATAGGACAACTCTAGCAACTGGGAAACCTAATCCCCGCACCACTTGTGTGATACTAGTTGTATAATCTAGAGTCGATTCTCCTTTAACCTTAGGTTTTCACGAAACCCTGTAGGTTAACGACTTAAAGACTTCATTGGGATTGTGAAGCCAGACCCAACTATTTTCTCTGTAGTTGCGTGATCTGATCTTGCTATTTATATCATATTTGAGTACTATCTTATTTAAGATTGGCTCGAGATTTATTCTCCGATAGGCAAGGTAAAGAGTAGTCACAAACATCTTCGTCTCATCGTTTGTGATTCCACAATATCTTATTTCGCTACCATACGATTAAGATTATTGTGAGGTGGTTGATAATACTAGGATGTTCTTCAGGAATATAAGTATGGTTTATTAATTGTTTCATGTGCACCTTGATTTATCAAAAGTTGGAACAAAACTCGTAAGTATTTTTGTGGGAGACAGATTTATCTATTCAATAGACTTTTCTGTGTGAGACAAATTCGTTTATCAATTTTTCGACTTTGGGTTGTATCAACTCTTGGTTGTGGGTGAGATCAGCTAAGGGAATCAAGTGCGTAGTATCCTGCTTCGATTAGAGATGTGAGGAGCGCAACTATACCTTGAATCAGTGTGAGATTGATTAGGGTTCAACTACAGTCCAGTTCGAAGTTCATTGGTAGTAGGCTAGTGTCTGTAGCGGCTTAATACAGTGTGGTGTTCAAATCTGGACTATGTCCCGGGGTTTTTCTGCATTTGCGGTTTCCTCGTTAACAAAACTTCTGGTGTCTGTGTTATTTCTTTCCGGTATTATATTTTGTTATATAATTGAAATATCACAGGTTGTGCGTTGAATCGATCAATTGGGAAATCCAACCTTTGGTTGTTGATCGAAACTTATTTATCCTTGAACATTGGTCTTTGATCGAAACTGATTTATCCTTGAACATTGGTCCCTAAATGACCGTTTTGGTGTAGTGTATTGCTATGCAACCGCAAAGTTTGGGTCAGATGGATTTCCCATCTTTAGGTAGGTTGACACTTGAAAATGAATTTCTTCCTTCCCAACCTCCACCAGACACGGGTGACGCATTTGCATATCCTACTCAAAGTTCATCGTCAAACATGCCACCATTTTCTTGGGAAGTAAAGACTATATCCAGCACATCTGGAGAGATTGTTACTTATCCAATTGTTTCTAATGCACCTACTTGGACTTATCCATACTTGGGGGTCAATGCTACAGAGTTACAGTATCAGACTCGGTGTAACGATTATGAGGCTCTATTACAGGGACTTCAGAATATGCACTTGGATGAGCTACAAAAATTGAGGGAAAACATGATGTTTGAGATGAGTCAAGGACTTGAGGGTAATGATTGTTCAGGTAGTAGGGGAATGAGTCCCGGTGTTACAGGAGCTGGTAGAGGAATGACTCATTTGAGTCCAAGTGTTACAAGAGTTGTTAGGGGAATGAGTCCAACTGGAAGTCAACAAAGTCGTAGAAGTCACCGAAGTCGTGGAAGTCAGCAAAGTCGTGAAAGAAGTGAAAGAAGATTGAGACGTCGTCCTATGGAGGAGGTACCAGAAAGTTCAACCCCACACATGGTGTTAGATACTCAAGGAGTACGTGGTGGTGAAGAAAACATTGGCTTGGATACAACTCCTACACGTATGTTTAGTCATTCGCAATCTGACATACTGACTCCAAGTGGTGGTGTGAACATGGAAGTAGTTAGGCAAACGAATCTGTATACCCCAATTGCCTCAACCTCATCAGCATTTCAACCATTCCAGCAACACTATCAACCACACCCATTTCAAGATTTGTATTTTCTTCCCATACCCCCTACTCCCATTGCTTATCAAGGTTATGGTGATTCTGATGAGACTCAAGCACCAAGCGAATCTCAAACCGGCAGCTTAACTAATTTGTTGAACAACTCTATGGATCCAGAAAATGCAGGCAATTGGATCTTTGGCCCGGGAGGAAATGGACAAGGAAATGAGTAGTTTAAATATTTTCTTTTAGTTGAAATGTGAAATGTAATTTTTTTTTTTTTTAAATTAATTGAAACTATCTTTTAAATTAATATTTAGATTGAAACCAGATTTACATTTCATTAAAAATTAACCTTGATAGTAGCGAATTAGATCAATTAGCTACTACTGCTCTACACCTTACTAAGAAGTTATACCACAACTATCAGTGGTCATCCATTACTAAAAGACTTTTCTCTAAGTGGATATGTGGAAATATGCTATCATGATCCAGAGAAACATGTTGTTTCCTCTGGAGTCAAATCCACTTCGGTTATGCGAGCACTAGGCATGGTGAAATGAATTTGAAGTTGGGTTGGAACTGGTTGAAGTCAGGTAGTCGTTGGATGAAGATCTGATGAGCGATTATCATAGTATCGAGCGATAGCTTGACTATCGATGTCGATTGAATGACCATCGAGCGATTTGTTGACCATCGAGCGATGAACACTCTATCGCTCGCTGGAAACTCTGTCGTGTATGCCAATATGCCAGAAAAAACATATTGGCATATATGAGTTTGGCAGTTTGGCATACTCATAATGGGTGCATATATGTCAAATACCATATTTTGGCATGTGCATAGGAATAGGCCTTATGATGAAGATTAAAGGTTTAGTCTTCTCATGGGGTCAAGGTTTTTTATCAAGAGTTTAGAACCCCTCTCCCAGTTTGAAATTCAAACTGGGACTCAATTGTCATCTGTGATCGTCTCTCATAATAATAATATAGCAGACATCCCTTTGAGCATTCTAATACTAAACTCATAGACCCTTCCAGAATTTAGACGCGTGAAGCTCTTAACTTGGGAATCAGTTGATATGGAAAGGAAACTAGACCTAAAGAAGGTCTAGTTGTGGAAAGGCTCACAGTAACAAAGAAATTTAACCAGACGGCATATGCACGGATCTTCAACCACAAAATTCAGGCTCTCGACAATTCTAGTAATTTTATGCAGAAAAATTAAAGCATCAGAATATTCTTAGTGGCAAGACCTCAATATATTCTTGTGCATATTCTTGTCTAGTTTCTACATATTAACCACCCCTCAAGTACTTAGGCAGACTTGAATGTGAATAGCTGAGTAACCGATTCAACAACATTTCAATGGGGAAACAGATATCGATCTTGATAAAGAGAGACGTATATCAAAGCACCAAATGTGCAAATTTATTCATGCGCTTAACTGTGAGCACCATACAGGCACGTAAAAGAAATCATGAACTTAAGTTTTTCACAGATAGAAAACAAAAGATAACTCTGGAAACATGAAGATAAGTTGTCACAGAGAGCAAACGCACCAACAGACGCTAAACACTCTTCTCCAAAACCAATGCCAACAGAAATGTTTAATTACCACCACGGAGACGAAGGACAAGGTGAAGAGTGGACTCCTTCTGAATGTTGTAATCAGCAAGAGTGCGACCATCCTCCAGCTGCTTTCCAGCAAAAATCAACCTTTGCTGATCTGGAGGAATTCCCTCCTTATCCTGAATTTTGGCCTTCACATTATCAATAGTGTCAGAGCTCTCCACCTCCAAGGTGATGGTTTTTCCAGTCAAGGTCTTCACGAAGATTTGCATACCACCACGAAGACGTAAGACAAGGTGAAGGGTAGATTCCTTCTGGATGTTGTAGTCAGCAAGGGTACGGCCATCTTCCAATTGTTTCCCAGCAAAAATCAACCTTTGCTGGTCTGGTGGAATGCCTTCTTTGTCTTGTATCTTCGCCTTCACATTGTCAATGGTGTCTGAACTCTCAACCTCTAAAGTGATGGTCTTTCCAGTGAGGGTCTTCACGAAAATCTGCATACCACCTCTGAGACGAAGCACCAAATGGAGAGTAGACTCCTTCTGGATGTTGTAGTCAGCAAGGGTACGTCCATCTTCCAATTGTTTACCGGCAAAAATTAATCTCTGCTGGTCTGGAGGGATACCTTCCTTGTCTTGAATTTTGGCTTTTACATTGTCAATGGTATCTGAACTCTCAACTTCTAAGGTGATGGTCTTTCCAGTTAGGGTTTTCACAAAGATTTGCATACCACCTCTAAGTCGTAGAACCAAGTGAAGGGTGGATTCCTTCTGGATGTTGTAGTCTGCAAGGGTGCGTCCATCTTCCAGTTGTTTACCTGCAAAAATTAATCTCTGCTGGTCTGGAGGAATACCTTCCTTGTCTTGGATCTTGGCCTTGACATTATCGATAGTATCAGAACTCTCGACCTCCAAAGTAATGGTCTTGCCAGTCAGGGTTTTCACAAAGATTTGCATACCACCTCTGAGACGGAGGACAAGATGGAGAGTGGATTCTTTCTGGATGTTGTAGTCAGCTAGAGTTCTTCCATCTTCCAATTGTTTACCGGCAAAGATCAACCTCTGCTGGTCTGGGGGAATTCCTTCCTTATCTTGAATCTTAGCCTTAACATTGTCAATGGTATCTGAGCTCTCAACCTCAAGTGTGATGGTCTTGCCAGTGAGAGTTTTCACAAAAATCTGCATCTGTAGATCAATTATAACAACAAACTAATTAGATACAGATTTACCAATATGATGAAACTACATATGTGATGTCCATAATGAAACTACATCAACATTATAACTCACAATATATCTGTAAAGCAAACCAGAGTTAGTTGTTCTAAATTGTGAATTAGATACAAAATTTAAACACAAGAATATTTCAAGCTCAAAATAGTTGAGCAACATCAACCTAGACAGATTTTTCTGTCAAAGAATAGTTGTGCTTTGTTAAGGCTTCTGACAAATTAACGGTAGTATGTCTATCGCTTTGAATAGTCATATAGCTTTAAAGAAAGCCACTGTATAAATTCAAAATACGCTCATGAACTTGACTACACCTTTCTTTAGGTAAACATGTATATTCTTCAAGAAAACCTAATCTTTTTGGTATGAATATAATCCATTACGTATTAGAATGAAACTAAGTAACAGGACCAGGACCCTCACATGTACATGAAAATAGAAAGCCACACTAGTCTAAGATACCATCAACTCAAGAAGTAGAATCATAACCTAATAGCCCTTCTACCAAATTTCAAACCTAATTTAGCTGTAATTGAACCACATATGATCAAAAAGAAACCCTAGCCCTAACGATCCAAGATGCTCAAGAGACTACATACACAAAAACGCAGATCCAACTTATTTGAAAGAAAATAACACAATTCCTAATAGAATCAGATGCAAAATAACCAACTCCAAAGTTCATTAAAAAAAATCCATCTAAAAAAAACTATTAACAACAACAAGATAAAATCAATTCTTAAATCTTCTCGAACTAACTCATTGAATCAAAAAATAAAATTCAATACAGAAACTAAGACTAGGTTACCTTGAAAGAGGAGGATGTTGAAGAAGCTAAGTTTGGATCGCTGAATAAGAAGGTTATTTTTTCTTTTCGAAGAAGCGGAGAAAATTATTATTGTGGAATTAGCGAAAGGGGAAAACGTCAATTTATAATCGAATATAGCACTGAAAATTCTTCGGTCGGACACGAGATTGGACCGTCTAAAGAAGAACTCTTATTGGGGCTGAAAAAGTCTTGGTCAATTGGGGCTATTTTGGGTCACCAAATAGTAATTGGGTTACCCCCTATCCAATACTGATATAATGACTAAAGTGCATCCATATGATTTTAGATAATAAACTTGATTAACATTTGTAATCATGATTAGGAGATGAATTAAGAGTAATTCATGTGTTTAAGGTAAGTGTAATTCATGAAATGAAAACAAACAAAAATCAGAGGGAAGAGGAGAAGGAGAAGGAGAGGAAAAAAAAATATTGGGGATTTTTTTTTGAAAATGAGTGATTCAAGCAAGACTTTTGATGTAGGTGAGCATTCATCTTCAAAATATGATAACATATTAATACCCATCAACAACGATCAGTTATTTGATGATTTTTTAGAAAATCAAGAATTTTTTTCTCAAACTCAACCTAACCCTTATGAACCTTACGATGATTTCGAATGACCAACCCAAGAAGCAGCAGAAGAAGAAGAGATCAATGTTGAAGATTACCAGGTATGCCTCTTTTCTATCTCTAATTTCAGTTTTTAAGCTCAGCTTTTCGATATTTTCTTTCCGAAAACCCTAGGTTTCAAGCCGCCAGTAGTAATAACGGCTGGGAAACCAAGAAATCCTGGCCGTTGTGTTGTTCTACGACCAGGAAATAATGAACCCCCATCTGTTACCAAGTACTTTCGTCTGAGACGATAAAATTTCCCGGCCGTTACTTAAAAAAATACGGCCAGGTTTTTCTACGTGCATGGGAAGCATTTAATACTATCGGTGGCGGTTGGGTTACCCGGCCGTAACTTGTCTTACGTCTCGTTTTCTAGGCCGTAAATAAACTGTTGCAGTTACAGGACACTTTACGTCTTGGAATACCTGGACGTAACAATGTTACGGTTCAGAATTATACTTTTCGACCCAGCCGTTTTATTTATGACGGTTGGAAGATAACTTATCGACCCAGCCGTTTACTATATGACGGATGGAATATCACTGGTTTACCCAGATGTTTTTGAGTGTTTAAATTTCTTTTGTGAATAATTATGTGACATGTGGCATTCTATTATAGATTTACCATACATTCTGGTGGATGACCAAGAGGTGCGTATGGAAGATGAAGAGGTGCGTATGGAAGATGAAGATGTGTTTATTGATCAACCCCAGCATGTGCAAGTTTCTGAGGACACAAGTGCTCACTATGCAAACAACTATGAGTGGAAAGATAAGGAAGATGCAAAGAAGTGGGCTCGAGCACAAGGGTTGAAAAAAAATGTGCATCATAGTCCAGAATAAACAAGTTAAATCCGACCAATTCACAAGGAGTTCCTGGGGTTATTTCTCCTTCTCAGAGTTCCTCCTAAAAATTATGAAAAAAAACATATCAGAAGATACGACCAATTCACAAGGAGTGATACAATTACGGTTTGGAAATAACATATCCGTAAACACATTTTCGGCTTAGAAATATGCGGAAGACCAAACCGTAAATAAAATATCGGCTTACAAATATGCGGATCACCTCGCCGTAAACAAAATATCGGCTGGAAAATAAAACAAACGGCCAGGAAATTATATTTACGGTTACAAACTCCCAACCGAAACACTCATCAGTCAATTTTACTTCACAAACACAGGACAACTTACGGCTGAGAAATACCCATCCGTTAATGTATTTCACGGTTGGGTTACCAAATTTTCCGAACCGCATTAACCATTAACGGCTGGGAGTTCTTGACATCCCAACCGTTATATACAATTACGGCCAGGACGATATGAGTTCCCAGCCGCAATTGCTTCAGAAAACCTTTTCTGGAAACCCTAAAACCATCAATCGAACCTAGATTTTCAATCTAATGGCAAAATAACTTGTGGGTTTTTCGATTCTTACCTAGTAGGATTCATTTGTGGAGGATTCGCAGGTGTTTGAACAGATTGGTTCACCACATTTCCATTAAAAGGAACATCAATAACTTGCCATGTTTCAGAATCAGGGTTCAATCGGCCGGATCTTGTCACTCTTGATCTTGCTGCCATCTAGAGCTTCTTCAGAAATCAGTGGAGAAGAAAGGGAGATATTGTTAGGTTTTGGAGAGTTTTTGAGAGGTTTTGGAGAGTGTTTTTGAGAAGAAGAGAAGAGAAAATGAAAATGAAATTGAAATTGTTTGATTTTTGGGGTTTTAATTAGGATTAGGTTTTAATTATATAAGATTTGTTTTTAAAATTAATTTATTAGGAAAGGGTAAATCTGACTTTTTAACACTTGAGATCTCCCCTAACCATCTTTTGGCTCCCCAAAGTAATTTAGCCCCCAAAAATTCAAAGGGGAGCATCCCCAATAATAGAGTTCCTAAAGAAAGGTATTCCCTCCCTCCGTACCTATATTATATAGGCGGAATTTTCATTTTTTCATGTACCAATACATAGGTAGAGTCCAATTTCCTAGATGAATATTTTCAGACATATCCTTATTTATGGTACATAGATAATAGTGTTATGAATAAGATAAAGGGTAAAAATGAAAAAACATAAAAAAAATTATGAGTTCAAGGCAGTTTTCTTAATCCACGAGAATTGTCCCCTTCCGCCTATATATACAGTATAGACACATGTGCGATGCACATGCTTGAATTTTTACTCATCCAACAATACTAAATTTGAAAGCCATGAAAAAAAGATTTTCATGGCTTCTTTTTACTCATCCAACAAGATTTTCTTCTGGCTATTCCGATTGAGGGGCTAGGGCAGAAGATGTCTCCTTTGGAGTACCGGTCTATCCTCAAATACAGGTTAATGATCCCGCTTTATCCCTCTGACTCTCGCTGCCCTGCTTGCATCACAGGTTGCTTGGATTCATATGGTGAACATGCAGTTCATTGTAAAGTAGACCCTGGTTATAAATATAGACATGATCATGTGAGGGATATTTTGTATGATGTCTTGTGGAGGTCCGGCATTTCGGCAAAGAAAGAAGCACTGTGCATTTCTGACAGACCCACTTGAAGGGAGATCGACACTAAGACCAGCTGATGTTCTTATTTTTGGATGGGCTAATGGGAAACACACATGTGTTGACCTCACCGGGTATCTCCTTTGGTAGGAATTGGACATGGCACCTTCTCGTCGGGGCGAGCAGCGCTAAAGGCTGCCTCAGGTAAGATATCGAAGCATGAGAAAGCATGTGTTGACAATGGGCATGCTTTCGTCCCCTTTGCTTTTGATACTTTTGGCTATTTGGCTCCAGAAGCAGTTGGACTACTCAAGAGGGTCCAGAAAGTCATGCGCAACAATGTAATGACCCCTGGCTCACGAGATTTTATTTTTAATAGGATAGGTTTTGCTATTCAAAAAGGGCTAGCGGCACAGCTTGTCGCTCGCTTGCCTAGTATGTAATTTTTATCTTTTAAAGAAATCAAGATGAAATAAATTTAAAGATAATTTATAAAGAATAAATATTTAGCTTTAATTATATTTATGATTGTCAAAATAAAATAATAAAGATGATTTTTAAGTGTGTAAAAAAAAATGAAAAAAATATTCTAAAACAAAAATTTATTATTCTTGTTTGTACTCGTTAGGTAGATAATTGAAAGAGCTTTTTAAATATATAAATTTTTGAAAAATCCGATGTATATTTTGAAAGATATTAAGTTTTTAAATTTTTTGATATATTTTTAAAATAATGGTATTTATGTAAATATGTTAAAAATAAGGACAACTTAGTAATTTAGGGGGTCTCCTACCAAAAAGAACCCTTTTCTTTATATTAGTATAAGATGGCACCGAGGGAGTATTAAACTACAGATGTAAACGGAAAGGATAAATTCTAGAATTTTCACGAATCTCTTCTCCTTTAAAATGCTAAGTTATATGAGCTCCCACATCGCACGGTGAGTATGATACCCCCTTCAAATTAAATTAGATAAAAGCTTTCACACAGAGCAATTCTGGAGAGGACAAGTGGCGGAACTCTATTGGTTGAGACCTTTAAAAATGGATTACATTATGTTTACACCCAATATTTAACTGGCCGTTAATAACGTCGTTAGGGAAAATGTAGGTATACAAAACTTATGTGAATATTTACACCTAATTAATAACTTACACTTGGTTTACACCAAAGATTAACTGTACTTTATTAACATCCGTTAGGTATTGTACACACCCGTAAGAAATCTCTGACAGTTTCCCATTAAAACAACTAAACCTAAAATCTAAAAGATTTTCGCCTTCGATTATCTTCTTCTCCTCTTCTTCCTTCTTCTTTATTCTCTTTCCCATGTTCTTCTTCTGTGATTGTTTTGAGAATCAAAAACTGAGAGTTTGAAAATTAAATGAATAAGAGTGAGATCTAGGAGGGGTTTTTGGTGGTGAAGATCATCAGGTAATTTAATTAGGCTCACCTGAAAACGGGGTTTCATAGAAAGGACTTGGGTTTCTTAGAAAGTTGATTCAGTGATGTACAAGAAGAATTAGGAAGTGTGGGTTTAGTCGATTGAGGAACGAGGTGAAGTTAATTAGATGTTGTAGCTGTTCTTGGGAAGAATTAAGTAATTAGGATTCTGTGAATTGAAGATGAACTGGTTTAATTAAATAAGAAGAGATTAAAGTATAATGAACCTGATGTGAAGTGGAAGGTTATGGGTTTGATTTCGAAGAAGAGCAGTGATTGAGGAAATTAGGGTTTTAAAATCAATAGGGAATTTGATTTGGAAATCTGAAGGATGTGTTTACGTTACTTGAAGACATGGATTGAGATTTTGATCTCGAGTAAGGGGAAAGATGATTTAGGGACTTATCTTATTATTTCTGATAACCAGTGATAATATTGAAGAATCATTGAGTGCTGGTCGAATTGAGTTACGAGATTATTGCTGATTTGTATTCTTATATAGAGGTTCAACTCCTACTTTGTGCAAGAATCCCAGTTCTTCTCAAGGAGTGTGTAGCCATGGTTTTCGAGTTAAGCACTAATACAGTAGTGTTGTAGTTTTCTTGGTTCATAGCCAACAGTTTTTGCATTTCTGCATATTTCTTGAAAATGGTCTTAACTAATCGTGTAAGAAATGTGGAACCAACCCTCAGGTACCCGAAACATGAATTATTAATTAAATGGACGAAGAAATTCGCACGAATTTTGGTAACTCATTTAGTATAGCATAAGCGGTGAATCATGGAGGAGGATTTGGTGTTTATCATCCCCAAATGAGAGAAATGGGGAGGTTTTATTCTACACATTTTGCAGCTGGATTTTCCAATGAATTTTATCTTGCATTTGGCCTTCCTGTTGTATTTCCTGTGCTCAGCAGACTTATCCCACAAATTAAAATGTTCATTTAGAAAGTCCAAGTTCTCCAATTTGGCATTTGGTGCTTATCGTCGTCGAATGTGGGAGTGATAAAAAATCACGTTATTCTCTCTTATGTTGTTTTGTGTTGTGAATATGGTATTAGTGTTGTGGATGAAAAATCTCGAGGAAGTATGCTTCCCTGACAAATCTTTGGATGAACAAAAAATTATTAATGCGTTTTTAAGCTATTTCATAATATTCATATTTTTGTCGATTACACCAATGGAGTCGTGTTTATCCTTTAAGGTTACCGGTCTTAATTATTTGTTTTAGAGAAAGTTTAGATTAGGTTTCCAGTGGAAGCACCAGTGTCTTATTGGTGAACAATAGGAAAACAAAACCTCAGCCTTTTAAACAAAAATGTTTAACGAAGATAATGTATGGTCAGCAATAAACATTGATCTTGTAGTTGCAGGAATTCCCACACTACACCCTATTCAAGAATATATCAATATTTATGACATAACTTGAAGATTAAGAACACTTTTTCATTAATATGATCTTATGGAATTACAGAAATCAAGAACACAAAACACTTAACAAAGATTTTATCTCTCCTAAAAACTTTCCTAACACTCAAAAATTCATCCCCTTCTCTGGAACTACTCATCTTCCTTATATAGGTATTTACATAGTGGATTACAGCTCATGACAGCTCATTTATAGTTAAGATTCCCTTCAATTTCGGATCTGAGTTCTTGCGATAAATCGCAGCTGGCACCGCCTTTATCTTTCGCAGGTTTTATTGATATATCGCAAACATGTCACACTTTCTTCGTGTTTCTGTCATTACGTCATTGTTTAAGTCATCTTTAGATGTGTAGCAGAATATTACTGATGTGTCGCAGAGTAATTCATTTATTATCGATATATCGCAGAACAGTCGTTTATTTCTCAGGAATATTGTTGTGACAATATTCTGATCCTACATCTTGCCTATTCTCATATCTTTTCTGCGAAGAAGATAAAGATCATGAGAATTTAAATTTCTTGATTTGCCGCAACTCATGTTTTTCAAGAATATTAATACATCTTGTCTTTTCATATTTCCTTTATTCTGACACGTCTCTATATCCATCGCTAAATATTCTACACATGTTTTTTCCTCCATTTATCCCTTGACACGTATTCTTCCAACCGTTGAATTCTGACCATTCATGTCCTTTCTTCATTGAATGCACATTGATATTCTCGATAATTTTCTTCTCTTATAAATATCATCTTTGTTAATCCTTCTTCTTCTTTTTACTTTCGCTTTTCTTCTCTGCAACTTCACTATTCATCGTCTCCTTCCGCAAATTTCGGATCTCAATTATTCTTTCAGTTTTTCTTCTTTTCTCTTCTTTGTTTTAATCATCGTTCCCATACGAAGAAATGGCTCCTGCTAAAAAATTAGGTCAACCCACTTTGAAAAAACACCAGCAGAAGCTTCAATCCTTAGGTTTCACACTTTCTGAGATCCCTGATCAATCTTCAGACTCTGATCTCTCCATTGATCTTGTTTCAAGATTTCCTTCTTCTAATGAGAAAATCCTTGTTTCTCTAGGTCAATTAGAAGCTGGCCTTCCTATTCCTCTTTATGACCCAGATCTCCCTCTTTTTTATGAGATTATTTCTCATGCTAAACTTTCACGAGAAATTTGCCAACTAAGTGGAGATTGTATTCGCCTCATTCTTGAATATGCTTCCCGTGGAGCTGGTAAAGGATCCCTTTATCCTGATGATGCGAAACATCCTGATTATGAAAAAATCCCAATTATTCCAGCGAAATATACCGTGGAGAACTTCTTTGCGAATTATCAAGTGATTCCTATGAAGAAAGAAAGCACGTGTTGGGCTATTCGTTTGAATAAGGATAAAAAGGTTGCGAAGGATAAAATTCTTATGCAAGACATAAACTATCATTCCACAAAAAACAATCTTCCATGCTTCTTTAAGGATGATAAATGGTGTAGATTTCCTCTCCTCCTTGAAGGTCCATATATTTCTAGTACTCTTAACCTCCATGCGAATCCTGCATATCTTGCGGCTTATCGCCCTTGGATTTTTAATTGGCCTGAAAAGAATTCTGAGGTATATCTCGCGAAGTTAATCATTATTCGCAAATTCAGATAAATATACTATTCTTACTAGTTATTGAATTATTTGTTATCAGATTGGAAAAATGAAGGCTAGCTACATCAGTACTGGGAATCCCAATCTCCTGAAAATTTTGAAAACCTTCACAGATGAAGTAAGAAACATTCTCTTATAACTTTTAACAATATATTGTTGCCCCTGTTTCTTATCTTCATGTGTGGTTGTTTTCTAGGAAATACCATTTGTCGCAGTAGTTGAAGCCAAGGATAAAGGCAAAAAAGTAATAACTCCAAATGAGAGTTCTGGCACTTCTCCTCATTGCAATGAGAATCAAACTGCTGAGAGTCCTCCAAAAAAGAGAAGAAAAACTCAACCACTTAAAGACATTTCTTCTGTCGCTGAAAAAGATAATGAGGTTGAAGAGAGCGAAAGAATTAATAATGATGCTACCATGGGCACCTCTTCATTACGTTTTTCCTCTGCAAGAGTTAGATCTGCGATGGGTCTTTCTCAACCTGAGACTCCTATGGATCAATTGTCAAATATCTTTAGAAATCCCATGCAAGGTATTGGTGATGACGATATTGCTCACGCTTGCAATTATCTCTCAAAAATCTGCGATGCTTCCATCTTAACCAATAATAAAGATCTTAAAGGAGTCTCGAGATTTATCAATCCAGATTTTCTTCATGCACTAGCTTCATTGGTATGCCCCTTTACACTTGTCATGAATTTCGAAGATCTTCTTTTTACCCTTACTTATTTTCTATTATCTGCCACAGACTGCTAGAAATTCTTTTTCCGTTGCTTCGGAATTAGAAAATAGATTATCATTATCACAAAGAAGGCTTACTGATTCACAATCTGAGTCTGCGAAACTTCGCGAAAAGAATAAGCAATACGAAGATGAAATATCCATTCTTCGCGAAAAATGTAAACAATTGGAAGTATCTGGGAATACTGAGCTCCTTAACAAGAACAAATCGCTTAAAGTAGATGTTGAAGTTCTTCAACAAAAACTAGCTAACAAGGAGAAGTTCTGCAAACAAATTATTGGTATGATTTATTTTATTTTATTTTTACTTTCTTCTTTCTTGCTATTTTAGCTTATTTAAACAACCATTTTGCAGATGCCTATAACCTTACTGATGAAGCTCTTATTCTTAATTCTTTTTATGAACCCATAGATGAATCCATTCTTCTTCAGCATCTTAATGACGCTTTAAATAATTATTCCGGTGAAAAAATTAATGCTCTATCTATCGATGAACTTAGATTTCACATTTCCCTAATAAGAATGGATTATAGATCTACTTTGAGTATATCCAATAGTTTTAAGACTTGTAGATATGAATTTGGAAAAAGAATCAAAACCTTGAAAGCCCAAAAGAAGGAACTTGAGAAGGAGAAAGAACGCATTACTCTTCAAGGCGCTGAAGCTCTATCAAAGTTCCACAATGCCCTTATTGACACTGAACTTGAGAGAGATAGACTTAAGGATGAAAATATTGAACTTCTTAAAAGAGAAAAACAGATCCGTTCCCATCTTCTCATTCAAAATGATGATGAATTCGCATGGGCTGCGACAATTCTCGATAATGCTAGGAAAAACTTAGCAATAGATGTCAGTCTTCACACCGAACAGGCAACCTTGGTACAAGAAATGATTCATGAAAGAGAAGGTTATTTATTGCTCCTCTAACATCTTTATATTTTTTGTAAATTCTTGATAAATTTTTAACTTGTTATTGTGTTATCGCAGAATCTGAAGAAAAACATGCTAGAAGGATCGCAGAACTTGAAGAAGAAAAAAGTGGTCTTGCGAATAATCTTGCTTCCCGCAATGATAAGATCACTAGACTGCGAAAGAAGATAAAAATATCTAACTCCAATTTGCGTGGTAATCTTCTCATTGTTCGCAATAACGCTATTGAGAAAGTCTGCAATGATAATAACCTCTCTCTTAGCCTATATCCCTGCCTCTTGGAAAATATCCCAGCCAGATCTGAAGTACCAGTTATTTCTGACAGTGAGGCTGATATAGATGAGAATGAAAGCGAAGATGTCGAAGAAACTGATGATGAAGATAATGAAGACAAAGATGAAGATAATGGTGAAGATAAATCTCAATAATTTTGCTTCTTCTTTTTGATCTTCGTCTGTATTTTTCTCTTCCTTTCTTGCGATAATTATCTTTGGCAAATTGTATCATCCTTTCCACAAGATACTTGTAACTCCTGATGTTCTTCAATATATATGAATTCCCTTTTTGCTTCTATCCATCCGTTACTTATATGAATTTATCATATAATGATGAATAACAATATTTATCATTCTTATACATCGTTCCCATACTTTCCTCTTGTTATTAATCTGCAATATGATAAATGAATTATCGCAAATATTTCTGCGAACAATTTATTATATGTTTCGCAGACATATCTTTTCTTGTGGTCTTATTTCTCCTTCCTAGTTAAAGGTCTTATTATGCCACCTTTATGCAACAAGATCCCAGGATATTCTTACCTTATATGTAATAATCCATTGATCTTGCCTTATCATTATTTTATTTTCTGCGACAATATGATAAATCTTAGTCATCTTGTGAGAGATTAATTTTCTCTTTGATTTTTAAGATTTATGACATTGTCGTCTTTGCGATGAAATCGCAGGACGTCTTTGCGATTTATATCCTCTTATTATTGATTTCATTTATCTCATATTTTGATCTTATCGCAAAAACCCATTGACCTCATCTTAACATTTCTCTTTAGGCTTTTTGGCAAATCATGCGGCAATATGACAGGCCTAAATATTCTTGCGAATATAAAGTCCCATGACATTGCTGTCTCTGTCACGCGACAATATGACGGGCCTAAACATTCTTGCGAATATAAAGTCCCATGACATTGCCGTCTTTTTTGATACACAGCTCCCTAATGGAGGGTATCGCCCTTATCTCTCCCCCCGGTTGCCCCTTCAAGGATTATACATCGGCCATACAAGACTAGCACTTTCCCATCCGGTTCGCCAACAACAGTTGTTTTCGCAGCCTTGTCCTTTATGCCTTATATGGCTTATAGTTACAAGACTGCACCCTAAGTGGGGTTTTCTTCGGGCCGAACACATCGTAAGCCAAGACTTGCCATGGATGGCCAGGGTAGGTTCATCCATCCCAGGCACCCACAGCTCAACCGTGTACCTCGGCGCCTTGATCATACGTTGCATTCCTTAGGAGAAACTCTCGGGCGCCCAACCAAGGTATAACCTTATATAGTTGGGAATCCAAGTTATATCTCCTGGATGGATTTTCTATAATCCCAATCTCCATGACTGCAAAGAGTTCCAGGACACCATAAAAGTTCATAAAAGTTCGTCCGTTCTTATGATAATTGAAAGTTCTTATATGTTTTTAGGCGATTTCGTCCCGTTCTTATATGTTTTTAGGCGATTTGCGCCCGTCTTATGCATTTGCATTAAAAATTCTTATATGATTAGAAATCATCATCTCTTTCTTTTTAATAGAAAAATTTCTCATTTTTGAGCAGAATTTTTCTTTTAATATTCGAAATCATCTTGTTTTTTAATTGTTCGCAAAATGATATTGTTGTACTTCTTTTCTTTACGTGACGAATGATTATTCGCAACTTCATCGTTTTGTGCTCCTGCGAAAAATGAATATTTCAACTTTTCCCCATTTTTGTATGATTAATCGCCATTGAATGTTTTGAGACAAACTATTCTTGAAGTATACCCTTTCCCCGCAATTCTATATTGTCCACCATCAATTTACCATCTCTCTGATTTTGCTTCCTGTTATGTTTCCAATTACGATTTCGAGCATTCCTTTCTTCGCAAGTATTAATGTCAACTTCATAACACTTTTTGCCTTCAAACCAATCACCTTTAATTATCCCAATACCATGAGGATGTGGAAATTTTATGCATTGATGATATGTTGATGCTATGCCCAAGATCCCATGGAGCCATGGCCTTCCAATTAAGGCATTGTAAGGAGATTCTATATCCACTACACAAAACTTGATTTTTGAAGATATCTTGTTCAATGGAATTTCCATAGTAATTTCTCCTTTTGGCTTGTTTGCGGTGCCATTAAAACCATAGATCTTTTAAGTTGAAGGGATTAGCTCATCATCTCTTCCACCCATTGTGCGATAAGTATGATAAAACAAAATGTCCACCGAGCTACCAATGTCAATTAGAACTTTATCTATTGCCCAGGAATCACTTGCTGCATCATCATCATCATATTCTTCTCCTCTATATTTTGGATTTATCTCTAATTTCACCACCAATGGATTGTCATGCATCTTCCCAGGCTCTGGTCTCTCTTCTGCAGTAAAAGAGATAACTTGTTTCTGCCATTCTTCTAACGGAGAAATCTTCGCAATATTCATCACCTCTCTTCCCTCTATATCCCTTGCAAATACTCTGCTTAGCACATTATCATGGAAATCCTCTATCGTTTTTTGTGAATGTACAATTGAATTGCAAAATAGATTTTTTTGTTGTAGATCCTACTTCAATGACAAATGTTTCTGCTTCTTTCGCAACATTAACTCTGCGAATTTCTGGTGCTTGCGGCAATTGCTGCGGTTGTAAATATCTTGCTAAAAAATGATCTAATTTTCCTTGTTCCATCATTCGCAAAATGATTCTTTTCACATTCCTACAATTATTCACAGAATGACCATGAAAATGATGATAAGGACAAAATTCTTGATTGTGATTGTTGGGATGTGGTTCATTCCCCATGTTCCAGGGTGAGGGTATGTTCTCCATTAAAATAATCGCTTCCCAAATCTTATCTATACCAGTATTTAAAGGCGGCAATTTGATATCTTCCCACATATTCCTCTGACCTTTTTGCTCTCTTGAATAATTCTGCCTCTGTCCACCATAAGTTTCCTGCGGTTGATCAAACCGTGGGACCTTATTATTGTTATTGCGATTATAAAAATGTCTCTCTTTTTATAATTCCTCTTGATCTCTACTCCCCATTGCTACTATCTTAAGTTGATTATCAGTCTCCATTTTCTCTCGCGGATTTTTGGAAGTACTTGCTACTGTATTAATCATCCTTGGTAACAAACTTCCATTTGCTGCGGCTAAACTTGTGCCTACAAGAGTTGGATAAGATTCCATTTAATTTTGTTTTTCCTCTAAAGCAATATATTCCTCTTGCAATTCTCGCAACTCTGTCATAGTGATTGTGTTTTTGACTCTGAAGACCTGGATGTATAATAGATTTGTCGCAAACATAGCATTTATGAAGGACAAAATGAGATATCTTTCATCTAATCTTCCTGCCATTTCACTACACATTGTCCTCCACCTTATGGTTAAGTGCTTCAAACTCTCACCAACTCTCTGTTTTAATCCAAACACATCTTCAATTCCAGGTCACGTATAATTATTGCTGATGTAGGCTCCTAAGAAAGTGGTTTGCAAGTGCATAAATGAAGTTATTGTATTCTTGGGAAGACTTTCGAACCACTTCAATGCTTCGCCAGTTAAACTTGACGCAAAATATTTGCACAAAACGACATCATGGTTCTCCCATTGTAGCATACATCGAATATAAGCTTTGATATGTTGGACAACACACGTAGTTCCATCAAATATACTGGTCAACACCGGTAAATTACATTTTGGAGGTATCCCTCATAATTGTACCTCTTGAGTAAATGGAGTTTTCGCAGCCTCTTCGATTGCCTCATCAAGTTGTCTTCTTCCTCCTTATCTTCTGTTATTTATCATTCCTCTCATTTCTGCCAATTCTCGCAAGATTTGTTCATTCCTATCAGAATTTTGCTCAATTGGTCTTTTCAACGCAGCTTCTCTTCGTCTGCGTTCATGCCTTTCTCGTCTTGCGATATTTCTCGCTTCTTCCTCAACATCTTGGTTTTGCCTTCTTCTGCGACTTTCTTCTTCTTGCAAGTTAATTTGTCATTCATTCTCTTCTCCATGAATTTCATCATCCCTTACTGTTTCTCTTCGTTTCCTTTCTATGTCTCTGCGAATTCTCTCATATTCCTCATTGAGATTATCATTATTACGATTTTGCGCACGTCGTTTTTCTCGATTGTCATGATTATTCTGACGCATCACTGCTTGAATTTCTTGCTCTTCTACTTCTGCTTGCAATCTCTCTCTTTCTCCTGCTAAATGTACTTGCTCAATATAATGTCTCTCAATATCATCTTCGATAATCCTGCGATTTCTTCGAATCTCTTCATCACGTAACATTCTCCTTCTCTCTTCTTGATTTTCTCCTTCTATCTGATTATGTCTAATGTCTAAAGTTTCATCGCGTGGAGCATAACAATCATTTATCAAATTTTCCTCAATATTTTGTATAGGAAGATTTTTCCTTGCTTCTTCTCTATATGATCTTGAATCTGATCTCATGCTGCTTCTTGATCTTTTGTTTTGTAACCTCAAATTTTCCATTCTTAATTCATGATTTTGCCTTATAATATTAGCACGTTCTTCTGTCTCTAATCTTCTTTTTTCCTGTATCCTTTGTCTCAAATCATCTTCCACTTCACGTGCTTCATGAATTAATCCTCCCTCCATTTCTTGATTTCTTTCCTATTCTTGACTTTCCGCCTCTTCTATCGAATCCTACCTCCACGTATGCACACTTACTCTATCATGATCCATATTTCTATCTTGTGCTCGTATTTGTTGATTTGGTGGTTGGATTGAATTTTCTGCTCCATTTCTCATTCTACTTCTTCCTGATCTGTTCCTTAAAGATCCTTCCAATTCACCTGTTCCTTCCCCTGCAATTCTTTTACTTCTTCTCACCGTTGTTGGTGGTTCCGATGTATTTCTCCTCCTTCTAACCATTTCTCTTCAATTCTAATAATTTCTTCAAATCTTCAAACTGCAATTTGAAATTTCTCAAGCTTGATTCTCCCTGTTTCTGGGCGCCAAAATGTAGTTGCAGGAATTCCCACACTACACCCTATTAAAGAATCTATCAATATTTATGACATAACTTGAAGATTAAGAACACTTTTTCATTAATATGATCTTATGGAATTACAGAAATCAAGAACACAAAACACTTAACAAAGATTTTATCTCTCCTAAAAACTTTCCTAACACTCAAAAATTCATCCCCTTCTCTGGAACTACTCATCTTCCTTATATAGGTATTTACATAGTGGATTACAGCTCATTTACAGTTAAGATTCCCTTAAATTCGGATCTGTGTTCTTGCGATAAATCGCAGCTGGCACCGCCTTTATCTTTCGTAGGTTTTATTGATATATCGCAAACATGTCACACTTTCTTCGTGTTTCTGTCATTACGTCATTGTTTAAGTCATCTTTAGATGTGTCGCAGAATATTACTGATGTGTCGCAGAGTAATTCGTTTATTATCGATATATCGCAGAACAATCGCTTATTTCTCAGGAATATTGTTGTGACAATATTCTGATCCTACAGATCTTTCCTGCATTATTATGTTTATGGTCGTCTTTTGACTATTATCTCACCCCTCTTTTAAAATTTCTGTCGTGATGAGATTGGTGTTACAACTGAAACAACAAGGAGTTGTGTTAGCTGAGATGAAGAGTTTGGTGTTGGCTTTAAGGGATTTAAGGTTGTAGATAAATGATTGCGTGAATATGAATGTTTAGGTGTGTTGCTAGGATTGATATGAATGATAGAAACAATAACCTGGCATGCATCAGGACGGGGCTAGGCGAAGCCGAGCCAAGAATTCATAAAGACGGAATGGGGCAAGGCGAAACCGAGCTACACCAAATCAAAAATTCTAAGCATGCACTCGCCCACCAAATCAAAAATCCTAAACATGCATCGGGACGGGGCGAGGAGAAGCCACATCACACGAAACCAAAAATATGCTTAAAATTTTAAAAAAAATGATAATGGATAGTTTTCGGCCTGCCCATTGCGTAGCACGAGCAAAAATTCTAATACCAACGAAAATGGGAGGATAAGGACTCGAGGCTATGGATTGGATGGATATGAGGATTTGTGAAGGGCACGGCTCTTAGGGAAATTCCTATGGCAATGAACAAATTTTTTCTTTTGTTCAGCCACGTGGATGAACAAACACGTTTCTCCACTATGGTAAATCAGAGCAAAATTAACAGATTTAGTTTTCTAGGGTCCCATTATTATTATTTTTGAATATAAAATATTTTTTAGGATAAAGTTAAAATATAAAATAATATATTTGGTGAGATAAAATATGATAAAGTGAGATAAAATAGGATAAAGGGAGTAAAAAAGTAGTAAAATATTTTTTGGGAATCAGGAATTGCAGTGGGCGTTGGAGGAAGATTCGCGGGCATTTGAGGAAGAGTCGTGGTAGGACTATAAACCTACAACTAAATACCGCAAGCGCACGGCGTCTAAAACGCAGAAAATGGCAAATACGGGTCGATCCTACGGGGAGTTGTTACGATGTGATACTATACTTCTAAGTTCTACTTCTACTAATTTAATACAAAAAGGATTTGTAGATACGACTAGAGATTGATGGTTATACTAAAGAAATAATATTGAAAGCAAATCCAAATATAACTATGGTGTCGAATCCACCGCCTAAATGCTTAGAAATCCCCTAATTTGATATACTAGTTCTCTTTTTAATCAAGGAGTTATGGAGTTTCTAGCCTCAAACTACCTTGAAGATGTGATAAATCACTTGCACAAATGGATGAATCAACCTCAAGCTAAAAACCTGTCAAACCCAAGCGTTGGTTGTCTTGTTATGGCACAACCAATCAAATACTGAACTATAAGTGTCAATTCCTAGCATTACCTATCTGTTTAAGGCATATGTAATCACAAATTGAACTAAATCAATTTACAAAGCTTGGATACACATCAAAGAATTAATCAAACTACCAAGGATGCATGACATACAAGGTGAGAGTAAATTGATATGAATTATTCAGAGATTAAATCATGCTTTTCAATATAAATTCACGGAGAAAAAGTAAAACCAAATCAAGAAATTCTAATTATTTAGAGGTTTCATCTAAACCCTAGTTATAAAACTAAAACATGGAGAAAACTGAAATTAAACATAAATTACAACTAAAGCTTGGTGCACCGGATACTCCAGGCATGCCCTCCATTCACAACTTCCTCCCTATTTATACAACAATTTTACCCAAAAATTGGGTCCAATTTGTCAACACATATACTGAAATCTAGGGATTGAGATGTCAATCACTCACCAAATGGTACATAACAACTGATTTGCACTCCATTGCGTTCAACCACTTCGTTATCATCAGAACCATGCTACTGTTGATGGAGTTTCAAAGTTGTATTCAGACTTTAGGTTTTCGATTCCTACCCCAACGACTTTCAACCAATTTATTCAATTCACATAAATGGCTACGGAAGAGTAGGTAAAGATGATGAAAATGGGTGATTGACATTAGAGAAAATAGTAAAGTGGTAAGGGTTTTGGTAGCAGAATTATGGTGAGGGTGTCGTAGAAACAATATGGGAAAGAAAGGGAAATAAAATAAAGTCGGTGACGTTATAGAAAACTCTCGAAAGTGGAATTAAGAGATTCATGAAGGACTTACTTTGGTGTTGACCACAAATACCTAGCTTAGGTATACGATAGTTGAATGGCTAGCAATTTGACTCTGTCACTTAGGCCTTATATTGGTATCCATCTTCTGTATTAAGAAGCTTGCAAACCTTGCCAAACAATTGCACCCAGCTTGTACTTCTTAATATTTCCTTCCACCTGACATTGCACTTCTTTCTTCAAAATACACTTCTCGTATAGAGCACTAGTCGCATCAAATTACTACTCATTCAGATCTTCTTGTGTACCATCATTGCCATCTCTCTAGTATATTCAGTCACCCGCATCCATATTAATCACATCCTGTAAAATAAACAAAGATACCACTTAGAAGCAAATATAATTATTTCCGACTCGGGACGCAAAATGTACAATTTGACATAAAATTAGGATATTAATGCACTTGAGATGTGATAAATGCATATAAAATGATCTAGAAATATGCATTATTAGGCCCCAAACACACCCCCAAAACCTGAATTTTGCTCGACCTCGAGTAAACAAAAAAACTAAAAAAATCCTACCTATACCACTGTCGCTGGTCTCTCAATTGCATTTAGTGAATGCAATAAGCCTTTTAAACCACTAAGTGTCCATAGTGGACGAGTTGAAGTCTCGTGAGGGTTTGCTGAGAACACACCCACAAATTTCTAGGTCAAAATAGAGAGCTTACGTTGTATGATGTGCAATACCTGCATTTCAGTTTAAGCTCACAGCAAAATGGATCTGTCAATATAGATTTCAAAGGCACAATTCTAGCACTAGAACAACTAAGGACAAGTGATAAGCGTGTAAAGTGTATCTACACATGCATAGAGAATGATTAGATGTTATGATTTCCAATTACCAAGAGATAGTTTTTAGCTAAGAACCGAATTCAAAGCCAAGCTAGTTGTCCGACTTTACGAGAATTTTGAATGTTCACCATAACAATTGGTGATATTTCAGTTTACTCGCGTTGTACATCGATGGAATACACCCTCCCATGCTTATTACAACACTATTTATAACATATAACAAAAAATGACTCTTATTTACATCGACTACTCTCTTATTTTTTTGAGGCAATAGAGAAACATTGACTTTAACATTTGAAACATAACAAAATGGACTCTCTTATCATTTATTTATCTATCTTTTTTATATTCTTTTTCTTTTCTTTCCTGATTTCTTTTTCTTTTTCTTTTCTTTTCTGAATTTTTGCAACTTTTTTCTTCTTCTGATTTTCTTTTTCAACTGATGAAAGACTTCAAGAGAACAAGAATAATACAATAATATAAGATAACACTGTTGACTTGTGAACATAAAGAAAAATTACATGACACTTAGCAAGAGGTAGCCCTTTTCGATGTACCCGGTCAAATTCAATGGTTGTTTTTCTTAATATATCCTCCAAATTCTATCCTAGCCAACCAAAGAACAAGCTAGTCAAGTCACATTCAATATTCTAAAGTGATTGGCAGTCTACTTAACCGATGAAAACACCTGCGGCCCGACGCTATACATGTATTGGTAGATTGTGCATGTGCAAGTTTCTTATCACTTGTGAATTGTGCTAGAATCAAGTGGTGCCTCATCATCTAGATTAAGAGTCCTAAAATTATTATACATGCAAACAAATCAAGCTAGATGAGCTCAACAATTTATTCCTTTTTTTTAACATGGCAGAGTTCAGTTAGAGTTCAATTTATAGCACAATGACAATCTTATGGTATCTACTTTTCAACCCCAAACCTAAACTAAACATTGTCCTCGATGTTTCTAAAGATGATCAGAATTATAACAACAACATACCATAAGGACCATGTTGAGTAGAGAAAGGGAAAGAGATTACCAGATGTCTGCGAAAAGAAATTTAGAAATCCATTATTCAAGGCTAGAATCCAACAAGAATTCAACTGATAAGAAAATTGGATTAGCAAAGTTATATACAGAAAGAGAAAAATGAAACTGACTCAAGATAGAGAAATTGGACATTTACCTACTGGATTATATACACACATGATTCACCATAAATATACAACCTAAAGAGATGAGGATCGGCCTAAAAAATGACATGCAGAAACATCAACAGTCTTACACAAATATAACATGAGAGTGCAAGTAAGACTGCAGATGTAAACGAGTTACCCCTAAACCATAAGTTTTCAACAGATGTGTTTTTGAACACAAAATCTTGCAATTTCGGAGGTGCTGCATGCACAAGATCTAATTCAAAGTGGTCTTTGCTAGGGACGGGCAGAGATACACATTCCAACTGTGCCTCCTCAAAGGTATCATATTTAGCTGAAAAATAGTCCAAGAGGCCTTGGGAAGCACACAATTCCAGACCTATATTAGGAACTCCCAGAAAAGCTGGTTTCACAATGTTGTTACAAATAAAATCTAGGTTGGATGGAACATTATCAGTTTGTGACTTAGGAAGAAAATTAGGCACATCTAAGTTGCTCACACGTATGAGATCAACATCACCATTATTATTAATCACATCAACATCTCCTAAGTCAGAAACTAGAATTGTAGTATCATGCTCGTTGAACAAATTATCAAGTCCCAAATCAGAATCATCATCATCAAAAATTTCAGTCTCATGCATAATAAAACCAGAACAAACATCATGATGTGACCTAGGTATGGAATCAGATACATCAAGGTTATTTTCATGCGTAAGATCATTGGTGTCAACAAATAATTCAATATTTCCTAAGTCCGGCACAAGCTGTTTGTCATGCTCCCTTTCACAGTTCAATTGCACAATACCAAAATCAGTAGCCACATCATCCAACAATTCAGTGTTACGAATAAGAAAATCAGAAGAAGCAACAACATGGTCTAATGTCTCAGAAACATAAGATTCTATAAGAACATTTTCAGAAAAAACATGCTCTTATAACTTTAAATCATTATTATCGTAACAAGGATGTAATTCCCTATTCAAAACCATAGCGTCTCTAGTCCACTCGTTTACCTCTACATTAGGTTCATATTCAATATTAATTTCCTGAGTAGAAACATAAACACTATTTTCAAAATTTACTTTATTAGGACTAACAAACATTTCATTTTGAAATTCCCCCTTCCTTCATTTTGTAAATGAATTAGATTCATCCTTAAGATCATATTAAGTTGTTCAATGGAAGGGGAGTCTTCAACGGTGGGTATCCTCATTTCAGATGGATATTCGGTACATGGTTCCACATGAGGGTCACTATAGAAAGGAATTTCAGAAACGTAGCTATATGGATTATCATGTAATACTTTCAATTCAAATCTAGCATTATTTTGTTCGATGAGTTTGAGATTTTCCATCACAGATTGCATACAAAGGGTCGGAGGAGTACAAAATTGTTCAACATTAGGGTCTATATATTGTAGCTAAGGACCTTGAAAAGGTCCATAATATTCCCTAAAGTCATTAAAACCATGGTCTATGGGATTCTCATAATGTTAAGCATGCTCGTAAGCAAGTTCTCTAAGTGATTTGTTCGATGATTTCTCATCCTAACAGCTGACTAAAATCCATACATTTTTTTTAAATTTTTTTTGTTTTTTTTCCACAAAACAAAATGAAATGAGTCTATCCTAAATGCTTCTACTAATTCCTAAACAGAATGATGCGAATTATATATAAGCTACTAAGACTAAACAGTAAACACAATAGACTAAACACAGTTATTACTAGTAAAGAAAAATGACAAAAACTAATTTTTTTTACAATGTTTTTGTTGTAACAATGGCTGAGAGCTGTGACGTCTATCAATCTTGAACTGTTGGACTATGGAAATAAAAATATGGTTAACTAACGAGAGGCCAAATCGTAATTGTCAAAAAAATATGAATCTTAGTTGTTAAACCCAATGTCAATACCATTCATGTTAATTACAAAGACAGAGTCGTCATTTTGTTGTCGTGTTTAAGAAACTTACCTCCAGTGCGCATCCAGGAGAATACTATATTTAACTGAATATTGCAACTTTCCTTGTAACTTCTGCAGTAGTTTCTTTGTTTCCATCGGTACAGTACCAGAGTAGGCACAACAACACTTATATTCTTTTTCCGCCACTTTTTTAGCACCTGGTAATGCTCAAGGAACAAATTCAGTAACCAGATGTGTATATACAAAATACAAAAGTAAATGAATTAAACCTATTGACACCTACAGAAAATAAAATTTATACAAGTTATTGTACTACAAACTAAAACAACATCTACAAGTCCATGAAAACAAGTCTAACAAGTAAAAAGGCTAAGCAAAACAAAAACGAAATACTATATACTACCCAAAATGAAAGGCACTGGGTACTAACTAAATATGAAACATTTGATGCAAAACAGACAACCTATAAGTTGAAAAAAAATATTTAAAAAATAAATGCAAACTGACTGAAACATAACAGAATCATGAAACCAATATTTGCTGATGGTTCAAGGAATCCTGATATCAAAAAAGACACCCCCCCCCCCACCCCCACCCCCATCCTACACCTAATGTATGATGATGATTTACTCATCACATACACAACTACCTAGGAAAGTAGCAACCACCTTCAGAATTCTTCGATCATACGGTTCTTCAGCTGGTCAGATTATCAACGCAGCAAAATCAACCATCATTCACCGACCAAGACTACAACAACAGCACATAGATACTCTTAACAAATTCTTCGGCATGCCAACCACATCAATCCCACCTATATATTTAGGAGTTCAATTCAAACACGGGAGGACCTCAAGTCACATCTTCGAGCCACTACTCCAGCGATTGGCACACAAAGCTCAAGGATGGATCACAAAATTCCTTACCCCTGCGGGAAGACTAGTCCTAATAAAAACCTCATTAACACCAACCTCAAATCACCTCATGTAAACACATATTTTCCCAACCCATGTTCACAAACAAATTGATCGAATCACTAGGAATTTTTTCTGGGGTCATGATTCTTCGGTTCGAAAACTTCACCCATTAGGATGGAACAAGATAAACAAGCCAATAGCGGAGGGAGGGCCGGACATCATGAAGAGTAGTCATCACAATAAAGCTCTTTTCATGAATATTTTTTTGGAACATTCAAGACCAGCCACATTCCATTTGCTCAAACCTCTTCAACGAGAAATACCTCCACCATCATCCTATATTGCAAAGTACAATTTCGATACCTAGTACTGCAAGCCCGCAATGGAAACAAATGGCATATCTCATACCAACTGTCAAAAATCATATATTTTACCAAATAGGAAATGGTTTAGATACCCCTATCCAAGCTAATTGGATACCTCACTTTCAAAACCTTGATCCAATCCAATGCGATCCTATTCAATATGTCGCATAATTAATCGACCCCATCTCTCATAACTGGAATTACGATCAGCTAAACATCCTACCCTATACTACCACCCAACATATTATAAATATCCACCTTCCCCTTAACAACATCTCGGACAAAATTATTTGTCCCCACTCTAAATCTGGTAAATACACCACAGCGTCCGGGTAAAGTTGTCTAATCCATCAAGAGAACATCTCTCTCCCACAACCTCACCCTCAACCTCTTCCAAACACTAAATTCTTATAGACCTTACCGTGTCCGCCAAAAATACAACTTTTCTTGTGAAAAGCTATAAACGAAGGTTTACCAACCTTCTCTCTACTCCATCACATCAATCTCTCCACTTCCAACCTATGCCCCCGTTGCAACTCTGAGCCTGAAACAACCCATCACATGTTGATTCATAGTCTAGTGGCTCTGTCCACTTGGAACACCTTTCTAACCGAATATCAACAAACCAAAGGTAACAACCAATCAATTATCATAAACCACCAAACAACCATTTCTCAATTACTGTAAACTCGAGGTAATACCTCTTCTATCACAGCCTGTTGTTTCCTCTTGTGGTCTATATGGACAACCAGAAATGAGCTCTTATTAAATTAGACACACTCCACCCATGATGACATCCTGGCAAGATCTTTCGCACAACAACATGAATTTGAATGGGCAAAAGTGATCTCCCCTCCAGTTCTACCCGGGGAGCTTCCTTGCAGATTGACAACAAACATAACAAAATCTTCTACAACCATTCAAGTGGGTTGGAGTATCCCAACATCAGACTGGTTTAAAATAAATGTCGATGGAGCATCCAGAGAATACCCGGGAATAGCGGGAGAAGGATTCATATGTAGGAACTCAAGCGCTCACACGATATTGGCTATTGCACAACCTCTAGGTATAACCACAACGCTAACGGCGGAAACATGGGCCACGGTGATAGCAACCAGAGCAGCAAATGAAAGAAATTGGACTAAAGTCATATTCGAGACGGGCTCATAAAATCTCGTGCACTTCATTAAAACTCCAAAGGAAGCTCCATGATATATATCTGCAATGATTGAAGAAATCATACATCGAATGCATCAAATCCCATTATTGTGTTATTCAACATAATTATAGAGAAGGAAACCAAGCAGCGGATGGTCTGGCAAACTTTGCAGATGATGGAAGCCAAGCGAGAAACCTATCAACATCAATTTGGGAACAGACGAATCCGACTTTTCTAAACCAAATTCTTTTGAGCGATTCTATGGGAATCACATTCCCACGTGTAATAACAATTTAGTTGGTCTTTTTATATTATTTCATGCTTTAAAAAAAAACTAAAAAAAAAACTAAAGCTTTTATTTATTATACAATCTACTACATGTAAACTATGGGGTACAATTAGCTTCATGATAAAACTTAAAAATAACAACTAGCTAGTACATATGCAACTACAGACGATACTCTCTCTCAGAAAAGTTCACAGACAGAGTACTAGTTCTACAGAAATTAAACACAAATTTTATTCTGATACTTTGGAAAGTAAAAACAATCAGTTCATAACCCCTTACAATAACAGCTTCAGCACCTTGTCTCACTATCACACTCAAACCTTTACTACTACTTATCATAATACCAACATTACAATTACTAAACATATCAACCCATCCCCAAAGAACATTGTTCCAAAATTCTCCCATTACACAAAGTTTCAAAATACTTTTAAATATCTGAACAAACCACAAAAAGAAATAACCTTTTCAACATCCAATATAACTCCAAACAAAGCCGACCGATCATATGTAAAATCAAGAAAAAAAACTTACCGCATTCAACAATAGCAGATTCAAGAAGTTGGGAAGACATGGAAATCACTAGAAAAGCCTTTTCATAAGATATTTTCTACCCATCTTCAGGCTTTATACGCATCCTAAAGATTTGGCTTCATTTGGTTACTTAGTTTCTCTCACCACAAATCATCATGTCCCCCCCCCCCCATCCTCGCTTACTATCCTCGCTATCATATGAAGATGGAGAAGTTCCACTGGAATCGGTATCACCATTCCGATCACTATCACCATAATAAGCCTCTTCAGTGCTGCTTGCTCTTCTTCCCATTGATGGTCTTGCAACTGCAAATGCCTCTCAATCTCAGAGAGAACAAATCCCTGCAATTTTTGCAATTCCTATAAACTCAATGATTTCAGAAGAGATTTGTCTAATTCATATTCTGGAGATTCTGGAGATGCAACATTGGATGTTTGTGAGGAACCTGATGGAATTACCCCATTCCCAGCACTCTGTAAAGTTTCTCCGACCATTCTTTAATTTGGTTATGTTCAACCTAAACTTTTCCTATTCTGGTGAAAATGATACTAAATTTTAGTTGGTTTTTGCTAATTACTCCCACAAACCTCCTTTTAAAGCCACCAACATACCTATTCATTACCATTTAAGACGCTTGGTTAAGCGTTATGTCGCTTTGTTTACCACGCCTCTTCAAATCCATGCGTCTGATTTTACCATTCCAAACCATAATTACACTGCCAATACCTATTTACAACACCTAAACCTCATCATAATCCCTACACCCTACGGAACTGCCATTAAGAGATTATATGGTAGGTTACCAATCTTTGAATTTTATATTTGGGGTCTAATTAACATTTTATGTTGCATGCAGATTGGGAAATGGCAGCATCAGTTGGGAGGCACCGCTGCAGTCTGGGTATATTAGTCAGGAATGGTTCTAGTCCACATACCAAAAACAATTACCTAGCAAATAAAACAACAGTCCCACCCCTTCACCATTTCATAAAGGAAATTTTCTCTCTCTTTTCTATCATTATTACTCTTGGAAGTTTACATCATCACCCCAACGTCATCACAAAAAATGACAAACAAAATAAATATTCAACAACCCGATCCTCAATCATCCATCTCTATTCTATTTTGTCCCAAAGTAACCACTATATCACCATTAATTATACTCTATTGTGGTTCTCTTTGTATAATACTCACGTGAACACCTTGAAGCAAAGACTAACCCAAAAGTCTGTTACTGAAAGCGACCTACCATACGTTAAGCCTCTCACTCAAAGTACAATGTACAACTTTTCTCCTATAATCTTACATCAAAAACATCCTAAAATCTGCTCAAACATTAGTCAACATTATTCTCATTCCATTTTTAAGGTTAAAATTCAAAAATTTACGAACACTTCCAACACTTCCCTTTCTTACACTGCCTACTCCATATATCAACAAAATATCCAGCAGATTTCTTTCTCTTTATTTATCTATTTGATAATAGATTCTGGGAATCCTAAGTCTACTCAAATATCTATAATATATATTATCATCACCTTCACTATGGAAAACCCATCTTCTTCTGGAAAATCTCATAATCTTAATCTTGATATTCAAGCTCTTTACACCCAAATGTCTGATAAGTTAAAACTTCCTTTTTCCCTCACTAAACATGTTTTCATTGACAAGAAAGTTATTCTAGCATAAGCAGATACTAACTAGAAATGGTGTATGGCTGGCTACATCTGTTGTGAAACCCTTATCCCAACTGCTTCAATTAGATATTACATTTGCAACAATTGGCCTTTGGCTCAGCACCCGTCTGTTACCACTTTCAATTTTCAAAGAAATAAAGTTCTCATCTGTTTCCTCTTAGAGGAGGACTTTAACAGAATCAATTCTCAAAAACCTTGGTTCATTTGTGGTTATCTATCAGTTCTGAAAGTTGTGTCAGTCAAAGGTTGGCCTCCAAATCAACAAATAACCTTTGATGAAGAGATTATGTGGTTCATTTTGTGTAATATACCAAATGAAAGAACAAAATTTGAGGATCTTAAGCTCCTTACTAGAGATATGGGTGAACTCATGGAAGCTCAGAACCCATTTGGCAAGCATCCACACAAGAAGAATGTTAAAGTCTGTATCAGAATTCCAGTTCAGAAAGCTCTACCAACAGGCATCCCTCTTTTTACTAATGGAAGGAATGAACCTTTCCTTATTGAATGCAGACATATCATAGTCCCAAGATACTTTTGTACCTCTTGTCGTATCCTTGATCACAAGGATCAAAACTGCCCTGCTTGGAAGCTTAAATAGAAGAAAATTAAAGATCTTGCACCCAGCTGCAACAATTACAATATCCCAAGAGTTTCAAAGCTCATGATACCTTCTCCTGTCAAGGAATCAAGTCCTTCTTCTGCTGGTACTAATGAGATCAACATGCAAAGTCCTTAGGATATACCAGATAATCCTATGAGTTCAACAATCGAACTAAATTCCAAAATAAAATCTGTAGTGATTGATCAAAGATTGGAAAATTTTGCACAAAAAATTATGTCCAACACATTCCAGATGGGTCCCTTTGTGAATAGATCTAATGCTTTGAAGATTTTTGATGTTGGTCCTATGCAAAAGCACTCAACATAGATGGAAAATGGTTTGCCAATAATCGTTAAGAAAGTAAATACCCAAAATGTTATTTTGGCTGCCTCAATTACTGGATCTGAGTCGACTTCTAGTTGACCGATTCGAACCACCAATTCCTCGAGAAGATTCAAAACTACTTCTTTACCAAACATCAGCCCTATTGTTACTAGGGGAGCTGTTAATTCTGCTGAAAAAGATGCTATATCCAATCTCAAAAGAAAGATCAACCCAAGGTCTGAACTAAGGAAGCGTACCTGAGCTAATTCTAATGTTGTTAGCCTTGATGATATCCCTGGAGAACAAACCGCCAATGAGACAGATTATGCCCAGCTGTGTTCTCTAATCACCAATCTAGGTAAATTACCAGACCTAGATCTGTCCAATTGCTCCCTTAATACCTAATCTATGTTCAACTCTTTTGGTAACTTCACTGTTCCTGCTGATACTTCCTCAGTCAGCAATGTCATTTGCAATAATTCCCCCCTCAATGATGCTAATCCTAATATGATTCTTCCCCAAAGTTCTTCTCAGAGTGGTGATGGTTCCAACTCTTCTATTGGCAGTGGTTTTGGATCACCTTCTCAGCTAAACTCTATTCCCAATCACCCTATCCTTTATAATTCTACCTCTATTCTGAACCAATTCCCTGTCAACAACATAAATCTTATAGCTTGGAACCTTAGAGGCTTTGGCAAAAAATCTGCTAATAAAGAACTTAGCATGATTTGTAAAAATGTTAATCCTGACATTATTTCCTCTCTTAGACCAAAATGGGTAAAGATATGGCTGTTAGGAAACTTAAAAACATGGGTTTCCCTTGCACCTTTAATGTCCCTAGTATTGGTAGAAGTGGTGGCCTGCTGCTGGCTTGGAAAAAATAAATTCATTTGAATGTTATATCTTCTAGCTTAAGGGGCATCTATGTGACTTCAACTGATATTATCTGTAGTTGCAGGAAAACCTACACTACACCCTTGCTAAGACTCCACAATACTCAACTCATACTTAAAGATTAAAAACAACTCTTTATCATCTAATTCTCAGAATTTTTTACAGAAATGGAAGAAATCAAGAACACAACTAATCTCTCAAAATTTATCTCTCCTCAAGACTTTCTTAACTCTTAAAAAAAATACATCATCCTCACTCTGCACATACTGGGTCTCTATATATAGGGTAGATACATAATGGATGACAGCTAAGCTATCCTTTACTTTTGGATTTGATTTGCGATTTTATCGCAACAGCTATAATACAAAATCTCTCAAGCATTGTAACCATCGCAGATAAATCATGCTCTTCTCGTGTTTCCTCAATCGTCAACTGTTACGTCATTCTTTAACCTACTTTATGACACTCGCAAAGTGTTGTTGAGGAGCTCGCGGTATTATCGCAGAAGTGTTATTTAATCTCGCAAGAATATTGTCATGGCGATATTCTGATCCTACATCTTGCCTCTTCTCATGTCATTTCTGCAAAGGAGGGAAGATCATGAGAACTAAATTTTTTATAATGCCGGAACTGTTTATCTTTTGCATTCCTCTGTTTTGACACGTTTCTGTATTCTTCGCCAGCTGTCTTCATGTATATTTTCTTTCATTCAATTTTTGAAACGTCCTTTTCAACCGCTGCGATCTGACCGTCCACGTCTTTCCTCTGCATTTATTACATTTATCTTCTAGAGAAATCTCTCCTCCTATAAATACTTCCTCATTCGTTTTCTTTCTTCTTTTTACTTCTTTCATTCTTCCCTCCGTAATTTCTCTGCAAATTCACTGTTCTTCCGTAAATTCGGATCTGTTACTTTCATAAATTTTCTCTCAATTTTTTACTTATTCAATCTTTATTCCCATACTCAAGATGGTTGTAGCTGGTCGCAAATATGAGGCTGCCTTCAAGAAGATTCAAAAAGAATATCAAGACAAAGGTTTTACTTTATCCGCCATTCCCAATCAAAACCCTAAGTCTGAACTTTTTGTACCATTATTTTCTAACTTTCAATGTAATCGCAAGAAAATCATAGTCTTGCTAGGTCAGCTTGAAGCTGGTCTTCCCATTCCTCTTTATAACCCTGAACTTCCTCTATTTTATGAGATTCTTTCTCACGAGAAGTTCTCGCGAGCGATATATCAGCTGAGTGGGGACTGCATTCGTCTGTTGATGGAATATGCTACTCGCGGTGCTAATAAAAAATCTCGCTATCCTGAAACCACGAAGAATCCTGAATTTAAGGATATTCCAATTATTCTTGTGATGTATATCGTAGATAATTTATTCATAAATTATGACATTATCCCCATGAAGAGGGATAACACTTGCTGGGGTGTCCGCTTGCAAAAGAAAGATAAGATCTCTGAAGATAAAGCACTTATGCTGGATATCGATTGGCATACAAGTACTAATCAAGGCCCTCGCCATTCTAGCGATGACAAATGGTTCATCTTTCCTTTATGTCTTGAAGGTCCTTACATCTCTGGTCTTCATACTTTGCCTGCGAATCTTTCAGCATATCAACCGTAGGTCTTCAACTGGCCCGGGAGAAATAAAGAAGTTTGTTCTTCTTAAGTCTTTGTACAGTAAGTTATTATTATCAATCTTTCCATATCATTAAGCTCTCGCTGATTATCCCTTTTTATTAGATTGGAAGGTTAAAATCCAGTTACAAGAAGTCTGGGAAACCTACTACTCGCTTAACTCTTCAATTACTCACAGATGAAGTAAGAAACACTTCTTTTTGAATCTTAACAATATATTGTTGCCCCTATTTCTTATCTTTATTTGTTTTCGTAGGTAATTGAAGAAATAGAACCTGTAAAAATTGTAAAAACCAAGGGGAAAGACAAAGATGCATCTCGCAAAGGGAAATCTACTGCGCCTCTCAAGGAAAAATCTTCTGTTTCTCGCGGAGGAAAATCTGGTGCTCCTTCCTTGAAGAAAAGAAAAATTCAACTTGTTTCTTCTTCAACTCTTCAATCCAATGAAGGAACTTTGGATTGAAGATTTTAACAATGGCAACGATGATGATGATTCTTCCCCACCTGAGTCTTCTATGACTCAATTATCCAAAATATTTGGCGATGTTACTCATGGCATCTCAAATGATTATGGAGATGAAGCTCTTAATGGGATATCCCATGCTCATGCTAAAGTCTGCGATGCTCCTATATTAGTTGATAATGATTCTCTCCAAGGAATCTAAAGATCGCTGACTCCCAGCCTCTTAAATTCACTTGGTATTCTGGTATGTTTTTATTTCTTCATAATTCTTATGTATTTATTTTATCACTATATCTTGACTTATATTATTCTCTCGCAGGTTGGGAAAGCTTCATTTGATGTTGCCTCTGACTTGGATAGAAGATGTGCATCTTCCCATAAGAAGAACATCGCTCTTCGTGGAAAGAATTAGAAGTTAGAATCTGATTTCTCTAACCTCCGCGAAAGGAATGAACAAATGGAATCTGAACTTGCTAGTCTTCGCGAGAAGAATAAAAAACTTGCGAGTAATCTTTCTCAACAATCGCTCAAAGTATCCAATCTTGATACTGTTAACAAACAACTCTTAGGTATGATAATCTTCTTCTTTTCCCTCATAATTTTATATTTTACTATTCTTTCTTACTTGATTTATCATTCTCACAGACATTTATGGTCTCACTGATGAGGCTTTAACCATTCGTTCTTTTCCTGAACCAATAGACAATGATACTCTTCTAGAACTTCTTAATAATTCTTTGAATAACCCTTCCAATATTAATTCCCTTTCCATATATGAACTCAGATCTAAGTTTTGCCTTTTAGAAATTGATTACAGATCTTGTTTAGATATAACTCACAGATTCAAACAACTTTATCACAATTCCAAAGTTGAGATTAAAACTTTAAAGGCCAAGAACAAGGATCTTTCAAAAGACAAAGACCGTATATCTAGGCAAGGAGCTGAAACCTTAGCAAATTTCCATAAGACCATTCTTGAAGTTCAAATTGAAAGGGATCGGATTATCCGCGAGAAGGAAGGTTTTATTGAAAGAGAAAACCAAATCTTTTCCCGTCTTCTTATAAATAATAATGAGGAGTTTGCTTGGGCTGCAAAAGTTCTTGACAATGCCATAACTAATTTAGGTGTAGATGTTAGTCTTCATACTGAAGAAGCATCTTTAATTAAAGACTTGATTTCTGGAATAGAAGGTTGTTAACTGTTCTCCCTTGTTAATTCCTTGCTTTTGTTATTCTTCCTCGCAAAACTTCTAACTTATTGTTGTATACTCCCAGGAGCTGAAAAGAGATACTCTGAAAGAATTGGAGAACTTGAAGATGATAAGAATCAACTCGCAAGTAATCTTGCTGCTCGCAACGAAAAGTATTCAAGATTGAAAGACCAATTACGAATTAACGCTGCGAATTTTAGTAGTACTCTTGTTGATGTTCGCAATAATTCCATTAAATTGGTCTGCGATGATCATAACATCCCTCATTATACATATCCTGATCTTGAAAAAGAAGTTCCAGCAAAAACTCCAAGCCTTGTTATCTCTGATAGTGAAGCTGAGGACTCTGATGAGGATGAAGATGATGGTAAGGATGAAGGAGGAGAAAAATCTGGCCGCAATGATGGTGGATCTAATTAGATCTATTTATTATTTTATCTTCCTTGTAATTTTGTACAATTATTTTCTGCTTCTCGTAATATTACTGCGAGTTTCTCCAATTTGATGTATAAATTTTTTTGCTTCTATCTGTATGAATTAGAAAATAATTCTTTTCTGCAACATGATCAATCAACGTATTCATTATTTTTTAACAGTCTATGTAAATGTGTCATATTACGTGAATGTGTCATATAATAAGATCTACGTAATTTTATCATATAATGATGAATAATAATTTCATCACTCCATGCATTCCCATACTTGCCTCTATTATTCATGTGCAATATGAAAAAAATGAGTAGAGCTTAGATATCCATTGTAAATAAAATTGAGTTGCGAGCATCATCGCAAGTATTAGTTGTATACTTTAATGATATATGCGTGAATATCGCAAATTTCATAATCTCTGCAGAAATATCGTAGTTATTCAACTTCTTGTGGTCTTATTATACCTTCCTAGTTAAAGGTATTATTTTGCCACTTTATGTATTTGCGACAAAATCGCAGGACGTCTTTACACTTATATGTAAAAACCCATTGATCTTGCCTTATCTATATTTTTTCAATTTCTCTGCGACAATATGACAAGTCTAAGTTCTCTTTCAAGAACAAAGTTTTATGACATTGTCGTCTTGCGATGAAATCGCATGACGTCTTTACACTTTCATGTAAAAACCCATTGATCTCATCTAATCTTTTTTCTCTTATGGCTTGTTGCCTCTGTATAATTTTTGTCACGTGACAATATGACAGGCCTAAATGTTCTTGCGATCATAAGCCCCATGACATTACCGTCTTAAGACACTTATCAGCTCCCTAATGGAGGGTGCCGCCCTTATCTTCCCCATGGTTTCCCCTTCAAGGAGGGCACATCGTCCATACAAGACTATCTCCTCCCATCCGGATTTACCAACAACCAGTTGTTTTCGCAGCCTCTTGTCCTTTATGCCTATATGGCTTATAGTTACAAGACTGCACCCTAAGTGGGGTTTTCTTCAGGCCGAATGCATCATAACCAAGACTTACCAAGAATGTCCAGGGTAGGTTCGTCCGTCCCAGGCATCCTTGTCTCAACCGTGTACCTCGGAGCCTCGTCCAACCAGGGTATAACCTTATATAGTTGGAAATCCAAGGTACCTCTCTTGGATAGGTTTTCTTTAACCCCAACATCTGCGTGACTCAGGTTCCAGCAGCGGTATAAACTTATCCCTGAGTCATGTAAAGATATATCCCCTTATATGACGTACTTTAGGTCTTACATTTGCCTCTTGCGAAATTGTATCCGCGAACTAGGGTATACGCCATAAAGGTTCGTCCCGTTCTTTGTTTCTTTTGCGAATATTGCAATCTTTTGTTCTTTGAATAATCTCACGATTGTACTCGCTGCTTCTTTTGATCTTAATTCATCTTTTGCGTAATTTTTTCAATTTCATCCCTCTTACTCAAACAAAATAAGACAACAAACCATTTATAGACTTTATCATTTTACCTTCATACTCACTGCTTTTTTGCTTCTGCTCTTTTGTTGAGTTTTGTTATTTTTTCTCCATTTGTGATATGCTCGCCATCTATTTTTTGCTGCTCATATTGATTTTGCAGCATCTCATCTTCTCGCTGCTCTATTGTATCTACCATTAACCTATCACACCTTTGTCTTTGTTTGATGTTATGCTTTCAATTGCTATTCTTCGCAACTCTATCTTCACAAGACTTTATATCAATCTCATAACATTTTCTACTCTCACCCCAATTTCCTTTGATGACCCCGACACCATGTGGATGTGAAAATTTAATACATTGATGATAGGTTGACGCCACACCTAAAATTTCGTGTAACCATGGTCTGCCAATTAAGGCATTATAGGGTGTCTCCACATCTACTACACAAAATAAGACTTTGGACTTGATTCCCTTTAATGGTATCCTCATTGTGATTTCTCCCGTTGGTTTATTGGCGCTACCATTGAAACCATATATCTTATATGTTGAGGGTATTAAATCCTCATCTCTCCCTCCCATGGTCTTATAAGTGTGAAAAAATAAGATATCCACTGAACTACCTGTATCAATCAATACTCTATTTATTTCCCAGGAATCTTCATTTTCATCCTCTTCTTCATCCTCACCTTCATCTTCTTTTTGTTTTGGGTTTATCTCTAATCTCACCACCAATGGTTGATCATGCATTTCTCGAGGTTCATGTACTTCTTGTGCGGTGAAAGAAATGGTTTGTTTTTGCCACTCTTCTAATGGCGAGACTCTCGCAATGTTCATAATCTCTCTTCTATCTGTGTCTCTCGCGAAGACTCGACTAAGAACGTTGTCGCGGAAATGCTCAATAGTCTTGTATGAATGTACGATGGAATTACAAAACAAATTTTTTGCCTTTGCTCCAACCTCTATCACGAATGTTTCTGCTCCTTTTACAATATTCACTCTGCGAATTTCTGGTGCTGGTGGTAGCTGTTGAGATTGTGGATGTCCTATTAGAAAATGATTTAACTTTCCTTGATCAATTATCCTAAAAATTATTCTTTTTACATTTCTGCAATCGTTTATTGAATGTCCATGGAAATGATGATAAGGACAAAATGCTTGATTTCGATTATTCTGATGTGGCTCTTTTCCCATGTTCCAGGGTGATGGTATATCTTCCATCAAAATGATAGCTTCCCAAATATTTTCTATGCTAGCGTTCAAGGGTGGCATCTTAATTTCTTCCCATATTACTCTTTGATTCCCTTGTCCTATGAAATTATTTTGCCTATGACCACCATAATTCTCTTGTGGCTGGTACAATCTTTGAATTTTATTATTTCCACCGCGATTGTAATAATTCCTTTCTCTTCCATACTCCTCTTGATCTCGACTTCCCATAGCTAGTAACTTCTGCTGATTTTCAATCACAACTTTCTCTTGCTTTGGCTGCGAGGTGCTCGCCACATTGTTGATCATTTTAGGAAGTAAACTCTCGTTCGCTGCTATTGATCCAGTGTTTACGATTTGGTATGATTCCATCTCATTTTGTTTTTCCTCCAAAGCAATGTATTTTTCTTGTAGTTCTCGTAGCTCAGTCATTGTGATGGTATTTTTGATTCTGAAAATTTGTATGTATAGCAAATTGGTTGCGAACATTGCATTGATGAAAGATAAAATAAGATATCTCTCATCCACTCTTCCTGCCATTTCACTGCACATTATTTTCCATCTTATGGTTAGGTGTTTCAGACTCTCTCCAATCCTCTATTTTAATCCAAATACATCTTCAATACCGGGTCGTGAAGAATTGTTGCTTATATATGCTCCCAGAAATGTAGCTTGCAAATGGTCGAAAGAAGTTATTGTATTTTTAGGTAAGCCTTCGAACCATTTTAACGCCTCGCCAGTTAAGCTAGATGCAAAGTATTTGCATAACACAGCGTCATGGTTTTCCCATTGTAGCATACACCTAACATAAGCCTTAACATGTTGAACATCACAGGTAGTCCCATCAAAGATACTGGTTAATGCTGGTAAATTGCATTTTGGCGGAATTCCTCTTAGTTGTACTTCTTGAGTAAATAGAGTTCTCGCAGCTTCTTCAATGGCTTCATCAAGTTGCATTCTTCCTCCTTCTCTCCTGTTATTCAACATTCCCCTCATTTTTGCTAATTCTCTTAAAATTTGTTCATTTCCAGCTGAATTTTGCTCCATCGGTCTTTTTAGTGCAACTTCTCTTCTTATTCGTTCATGCCTTTCTTGTCTTGCGAGATTTTGTGTATCGTCATCCGCATCTTCATTTTGTCTTCCTCTGCGATTTTCATATTCTCTTCCTTCCTAGATTCGCAACTGGTTACATCTTCCAATTTCTTCTCTACGAGTTTCTTCATTTCTTACTGTTTCTCTTCGCTGCCTTTCTATTCTTAATTCTTTGTATTCTATCATATTCCTCATTGATATCATTGTTATGGCTATTTTGTGTGCGTCTTCTTTCTCAATTATCATGATTATTCTGCCGAATTGCTTCCTGAAATTATTGTTCTTCTACTTCTGCTCTTAATCTTTCCCTCTCGCAAGCCAGACGTGCTTGTTCAACATAATGTCTCTCAATTTTGTCCTCCATGATTCTTTGATTTCTTTGCATTTCTCGCCCATGTAAGATTCTTCTACCTTCTTCTCGATTTTCTTCATCATTTTGATTATTTCTACCTTCTTGATTTTGTCTACCATTTACAATTTCATCGTATGGAATATGGCGATTATCAATTATATCTTCTTCTTTATGATGATGTTCTTCATTTGGATTTTGCATTCTTTCCACATTTCTCATAGGGGAATTTTTCCTTGGTTCTTCTCTGAATGACCTTGAACTTGATCTAGCAGTACTTCTTGATCTCCTTCTTTGCAATATTAAATTCTTCATTCTTAACTCATGATTTTGCCTTGTTAAATTCGCACATTTTTCTGCTTCTAATCTCCTTTCCTCCTGTATTCTTTGTCTTAAATCAGTTGTTGTTTCATTTTCATTTTCTCCATGAATTAATCCTTCAACCACTCATCGACCTCTCTCTTCTCTTCTTTCATCTCTTAATTCTCGATCTTCTTCTTCTTCCACTGAATCTGATTGCCAAGTATGCACGCTAACTCTATCATAATCCATAGCCCTATCTTGTATTGTTGTTTGCTGATTTGATTGTTGAACCTGATTTTCTTCATTATTCCTTGTTCTATTTTTCCTTGTTCTTACTCTTGAAGATTCTTCCATTTCATTTGTTCCCCCACCTGCAAGTTTTTTACTCCTCCTTACAGTTGTTGGTGGTTCCGATGTGTTTCTTCTTCTTCTAGCCATTATTACGTTATATCTTTCACTAATTGTTCCAAATTCCTTTCAATCACAATGTCAATTTTTATCTTTTTCTTCAAGTAATCATCAACTCATCCCTGTTTCGGGCACTAAAATGTAGTTGCAGGAAATCCTACACTACACCCTTGCTACTAAACTCATACTTAAAGATTAAAAACAACTCTTTATCATCTAATTCTCAGAATTGTTTACAGAAATGTAAGAAATCAAGAACACAACCACTACACCATTTTTCCCGATTAGAAACGGTTTTTGAGCGTTACTAATCGGTGTTGTAACGGTTCCCGACCGTTACGAAAAGGGGTGCTACAATTTTTTTGCAACGACCCACTAGCCGTTACGAATTCTTTTTGCAACGGCCGTTGTAACGGTGGCCAGCCGTTACTACGTGGTGTTGTCGTAACATGCAAGATCCGTTACGAATTTATTTAGTAACAGGACGTTGGAACACCTTCAAGCCGCCGTTTAATTTTTTGTAACAGATTTTTTACGCAGGTCAATGTTTTGTCAAAATCATCAGCAATGACCAATTTTGACCAGGTCAATGTTGACCGGCATTGTCGGTCGGAATACGTCGGAATTCCAAATAACCACCTGCATACACCATTCATTTTTTTATCCTCCACAATCAACAATATTTTCTACAATCAAATTCATCTCACATTCAATCAATTCTTATCACATTCAAATGGATTCATACAAAAAAGAACTTAAATTCTTCCAAATACCAAATTTTATTTTTTAAGTATCAAATACTAAGGGAATACTAAGTATCAGTTCATAGAAATTCCAACATAATTCTTCTAAGTACCAAATTTTATTTGTTAAGTATCAAATACTAAGGGAATACTAAGTATCAGTTCAAAGAAATTCCTATGTTCACAAATTCATCCAACTTAGAATGTACATAGAAACTTATTGTAACCTAATGTCTGCCTTGTTCTCCAACATTTCTGCTCCAAACTTGTTGTAGCAGAGCGTCATCCAAGTAACATGCAAACACAAAAAATATATACTTAGATGGAAGTATGCACAGAAAAATCATCTCCTAAGTTATGAGGTTACTGCTGCAAGTAAGGAAACTTACGATCCTATATGACAAACCAAAAACATTTATAAGTAAGGCTAGAGAAAACCTCATGATAGGAAGAAAATAGTGTGTGATAAGGTTGGTGTCGTCCTCGAGGGACAAGGAAAATTTCCTTAAGTAAAATCATTACCTATTGGTGGTAACTGATTTGGCTCCATGAATGTGTCTTTAGTGGAAATTGCTGAGGTTGCATAACAAGGCAGTCAACCATATAATACTAGTATAAAGACTGCTTAAGATAATAAATATCAGAAGGAATTCTATGAAGTGCTTTTTGTTGAGGTTATGATAATTACTCATTAATAACAACAAAAAATGCATCTTACTTTTTGGACATAGCCTTTTTATCTAATGTGCAAATCCAGTCTATTTCTTTAAGCGTTGCTTTTTCAACAGGGTCACCAACCTGCACCCACAATTGTTTTTTTTTTTTTTGAAAAGCAATTTAACTTCGATAATTAACATCTATCTAATACACCATGAGTTCTACCCTTTAACCAAATGCACGAATGCTCAAGTAAAAGAATGAATGTAATAGATATTATTAAGATAAGAAATTGAAAAGCTGGGGAGAAACTTGCAAGTACAAAATACAAAATAAACATACCAGCTTATTGTCCACAAACACCAACATATGACAAGCATCAAGAATCTCCACTGTGCAAAGAGGAACTTCAATCATATATGGCACTAGATCCTCACTGTCGCCTAATCCAACAATGCCTTGAAACTCCTAAAAACAACAGGGATAATATCTCCTTGCAAAAGATCGGTTCCAGAGAGCTTTATCCACCTATTTTCAGCAGATAATACTCAAGTAAAGAATCATTTCCAAAAAATAAAACACCCAACAGTTAAAAAACAAGAATGCACAGATCGAAGATAAACACAATCACAATTCATAGAACATAACAGGCTTCTATGAGGTAAAGAATGTTTATGTGACATACATATTTCAACCCGTCAGCAAGGCCAAACTCACGGTATGTCACTCAAAAAAATATAAAAAAATAAATGAAATATATACATTTTTAGTACTTAACAAGTCCCAAAGACTGATACCAATAAAAAAAAACAGAAATGAGAATTTCTTGTCGCAGCTACAGCAAGCCAAAAGAACTTTACAACTATTATTATTTTGATACTGGGTACTAGGAAAAATAGATCAAGAACACACATATAAGCTATCTAAGAGTTAGCAGTATATAGGGAAAAATGCCAAAGTGGTGGAGAAAGTATGCAAGCATCAAGCAGTTTAACAAACTTATTAAATTACAATAAAGAGGAAGACACAGCTAAGTACACATGAAAACAAATCCATAACTTAGTGATGAATGTATAAGTAAAAACCCCAAATATGTAAGGTCTGTAGTACATCAAAGCTAAACAAAATAAGAAAGGCATGGATCAGCAGCGATGAAAACTACATATTCAGAATTCTTTCTTACAAACTTTGCAAACATCTTAGCTTATATATATTCACATCAACACATGGGCTAAGCCTACAATACCAAAATAAAACGACAAGAAAATAGGCATGGATGTTTTTCATTTTAGCTACCCCAGCAACCCCGTGATACACATATTATAAACAACAAAATACTAACTTTCGATATGTTAAAGCCTGCTGTAAGCTCTGCTCGGCTTACTGATGAAAGAAGTGATCCACAACTCAGTAGGGTGTATAACAGTTTAGTATGAACTATTGACATAAAAATATGAAGGCATAGGAAAGAGCAGCGGCAATAATAATTTACAAAATGTAAAGTTTAAACAATCAGGCGATGACCAAAATTCAGTGATGCAAATACAGATGAGTCGCTCTACTATTCCTTTGGCGAACACCATTGTCAGGGTAGCCATCCGTATATGGGGTGCCAATTAGGGCATGACGGTCCTATAGTAGAGTCATCTAGCCATCCGTAGTTAACTAATCTCTCAAAATTTCTCTCTCCTCAAGACTTTCTTAACTCTTAAAAAAAATACATCATCCTCACTCTGCACATGCTGGGTCTCTATATATAGGGTATATACATAATGGATGACAGCTAAGCTATCCTTTACTTTTGGATTTGATTTGCGATCTTATCGCAACATCTATAATACAAAATCTCGCAAGCATTGTAACCATCGCAGATAAATCATGATTTTCTCGTGTTTCCTCAATCGTCAAATGTTACGTCATTCTTTAACCTACTCTATGACACTCGCAAAGTGTTGTTGAGGAACTCACGGTATTATCGCAGAAGTGTTATTTAATCTCGCAAGAATATTGTCATGGCGATATTCTGATCCTACATTATCCTTTCTAAAAATTATCATATTCATTTTGTGTATGGGGAACCTGATAGTTCTCTTAGAGCCTCCTTTTGGGAACAACAATGTCAGCATACTATTGCCCCCACAGATGAGCCTGTTTTTGTCATTAGTGATTTTAATACTCTTTTAGGAACTGAAGATAAAAATGGTGGTCTAGAAGTAAATGAGTTTGATTTTGAAATTTTAAAAAACTTTTGCTCTACTCACAATTTACTTGATCCTGGATTTTCTGGCCCAAGATTTACTTGGTCTAATATGCAACAAGGTCCTAATCTAATCCTTGAAAGATTGGATAGATGTTTTCTAAATCAAATGCTAAGGAACTTTGTCCTAAATTCTGTGTTAACAATCTCCCTAGAGATTCCTCTGATCATTGTCCTATGGATATAGGTTTTAATTATAAGGATGAGGAAAATTGTATTCCTAGGCCCTTTCATTTCATGGCCATGTGGATAGAGGATCCTACCTGTAAAGATATCATTGCTAACTCTTGGCCCACCAACGTTATAGGCTCTCCTGCCTATAAACTTAAAGATAAACTTCTTAGTACTAAGAAGGGTCTTAAAGATTGGAACAAATCTTCTTTTGGTAGTATTCAATCTGATATATCTACCACTAGAAAAGACTTGTTAAATTTGTAGATTTCTAATCCCACTGATACTACCTCTACCTCTAGACTTAAAGATAGACTAGAGTACCTCTATAATCTAGAGGAACTCTACTGGAAAGACAAGTCTAGAGAAGTCTGGATCATTGAAGGTGATAGGAATACTCCTTACTTTCATAAAGTTACTATTTTAGAAGAAAAAGGAATGCTATCAGTTGGATTAAGGATTCTACCAATGCTACTCTAACTGATAGAGATAGTATTGGGAATTCCTTTCTAGATTAATTTAAAAATCTTTATTCTTCTCAGCCCCAAAAATTTCAGGAAGAAATTCTTAAGGATCTCTCTGTTAAGTTTTCTGCTGAGGATAATGACCTACTGAATATCCCCCTTACTGCTGAGGAAATAAAAAATGTTTTTTTTCAAATGGGTGGTAAAAAAGCTCATGGACCAGATGGTTTTACTGGTCTCTTTTACCAAAAATACTGGGATATTGTGGGTGAAGTTGTGGTTGATATGACCCAAACCTATTTCAGATCTGGTCATATTGCTAAAGTTTTCAACCATACCAACATAGCTCTTATTCCCAAATTTCCCCTGGCTAAGCTGGTCAACCATTATAGACCTATTGGTTTATGTAACTTCATTTACAAAATTCTTTCCAAAACTCTTTCTAACAGGCTTAAACCCTTTATGAATAACATTATCTCCCAAAATCAAAGTGCCTTCATCCCAAAGAGGAGTATTTCTAATAATATTGTTCTTGCCAATGAAGCCATATATTCTGTTAATCATAATGACAAAGTTGAGGGAACTGCTGCTATCAAACTTGATATGTCAAAGGCTTATGATAAATTGGAATGGGGATTATTAGAAAAAGTCCTTAGGAAAATGGGTTTAGCTGAAAACTTGATTAAACTTATAAATCAATGTGTATCTACTGTCTCTTATTCTGTTCTTCTTAATGGCAGTCCTACTGGTTTTTTCCAACCAGAGAGAGGCCTTAGGCAAGGGGATCCTTTATCCCCTTACCTTTACATTAGCTGTTCTGAGGCTCTATCATCATATATAGATAGTCTCCAAAGAAATGGCTCTCTGAAAGGTATCAAAATTTGTAAAAATGCCCCTGAGATGACCCATCTCCTTTTTGCTGCTGATTCTCTTCTCTTTTCTTCTGCCAATACTAAAAATTTCAATGTTATAAAAAGTTATCTTCAAAAATATTGTCTTGATTCTGGTCAGGAAATAAACTTTGAAAAGTCTGGTATTCTTTTTAGCAAGAAAATCCTTGAACATAGGAAATCCATTTTAGCCAATATTTTGGATATCCAAAGCATGGATTTGGGGGAGAAATACCTTGGCACCCCCACCGTCTTTCAATCTTCTAAAATACAAACCCATATGAGCATGGTTTTTAAAAGCGCCGCTTCATGCTACGCTTCATACGCTTCGCTCTAGATTTTTCCAATTCGCTCTGAAGCGTAGTTATGAAGCGAATCTACCATGAAGCGCCGCTTCACGCTACGTTTCGTACGCTTCGCTTCAGATTTTTCCAAATCGCTTCGAAGTGAATCTACCATGAATTGGAAGATTCCTTTAATTGATGCGCTTTTTGACTTAGTCAAGTCATTTTTAGGGGGGTTTTGAACCTCTGACTTAAACTAAAGTGAACCACTGTGCCACGCTACTGTTTTTGAAATTGACTGGACTTATATTAAATTTATGCAATTATTATCTTCCTAAATATTAAATTATTAATAACAAATTAATATTATTTATAGGAAAAAATCCGCTTCAAACATCAATCATGAAGCGACGCTTCACGCTTCAACATACACATCGCTTCGTAAAAATAAAAAACGCTTCACGCTTTCAATACCTTGCATATGAGCATTTTACAAGCTGTGGATGCCAGAATAACTGTTTGTCTTGACAAACTTCTTTCCCAGGCTGCTAGAACTACTTTGGTAAAACACATTGGCCAAGCTATCCCCCTTTACCAAATGGGAGCCTTTATGATCCCTAAGCACTTTTGTAGGCAGATGGATACCCATCTTTGTAAGTTTTGGTTGGGAGAATCTTTAGATCCCAAAGATAAAAAGCTTCATCTTTTGGGATGGGATACTCTATGCTCCCCTAAATCTGAAGGTGGTTTGGGATTCAGAAAAGCTGAGTTAAATAATTTGACTATGTTGCCAGGAAAATCATTGAAAATCCTGACTGTATGTTAGCAAATTTTTTAAAAGTTATGTATTTTCCTATGACTGATTTTCTCAATGCTAAGTGCCCTCCTAATTTCTCTTGGACTTGGAATTGTCTTCATGCTATAAAGGAGTTGATTAAACCCTTTGTTTCCTGGATTGTATGAGATGGTAAATTTATCAACCCTTGGTGTGATAAATGGATACCAAGTTTATGGACTGCTACCCCTAATCCTCTTACTCCCCTAAATCCCAGTTTAACTGTTGATTACTTTATTGACAACCCTTCTAGAACTTGGATTGTTTCTAGACTCACTACTCACTTTGATGATGCGTTTGTTAAGAAGATTATCACAATTCCCTTAATCCAGCTTTGCAACCCTGACAGGAGGGCTTGAGACCTTTCGAAGAATGAGAAATTTTCTTCAAAATCTTCTTATTTTGGACTCAGAGGCTCTTACCCATCTCCCTATAAGACTCTTTGATTACATATCTGGAAAATCAGAGTTCCTTACAGAATTCAACTTTTTCTTTGGAAAGCTGCTAAAAATTCCTTACCAGCTAAAACTGTTCTCCATACCAGAATGCCTATGCATTCTGTTGCTTGTACCAGGTGTAAGGATCCTCTTGAAACTATCATGCATACTTTGGTCATGTGCCATTTTTCCTCAAAAGTTTGGTTTCTGTCTAAGTTTTGTATAAATACCTCTTTATTTATTCAAAAAACTTTTCAACAGTGGCTTATGTTCTGGTTGCTGGTCCAAAACTCTAGATTGTCTGAAGAGGATCAACAACTCTTTGTTGCTATTTTATGGTCTATCTGGACTAGTAGAAATAACTTGGTTTTCCAAAACTTTTCTGAAGGTCATAAGTCTTTCTTAGAAAGGGCTAAAGCTATGCTCCTAACTATGAAGAACCATGTTGTAGCAACCCTTTCTAGACCTACCTGCCTGAATCACAAATGGATGCCCCCTTTGATTGGATAGATCAAATGTAACACTGATGGAGCTTTTGATGATATCTATGGAAACAATGGTGCAGGTTTTGTGATGAGAGATCACCTTGGTAAAGTTTCCCTCTGTGCTTCCTTAGTTTTTGAAGTCTTATCAGCTGAAGAAGATGAAGTTAGAGCTATCTTGGGAGTTCTCAATAAAGCTGTGGAACAGAAGTTGACTCATATTCGATGCGAAAACTCTGGTGGATCAGTTCTCTTTGGGATATTTTGATGGTGATTCTAGGACAGATGATATCTTTAAAGATATTCAGTTTTTTGCTTCTAGCTTAATTGCTTGTGTTTTTACTTTTCAGCCTAGAATTTGTAACTCTGTTACCCACGAGTTAGCTCTTTGGGCTAAACGGAAAAAAACTTCTATGTTCTGGTCTATGCCTCCTACTTGGCTAGCTCCGGCAGTTGAAGCTGACATTTAACCTGTTTTCTGCAGGCCTTTGATTAAAAAAAAAAAACACTAGAGATGATACTTTAGTGGGAAATGAAGAAATAAGATGTAACTATGTAAAGTAAAAGAGAATGACAAAAAAAAAACTATGTACAAAATTCTAAACTAAATACCAATCCAAAAGCTACATGACAAAGACTAAAAAATGCAAATGCTATGTAAACAACTAAAAACTAGTTCACAATCTAATGTGCTTTGTACAGTCAGGACAGATTCGATTAAACCAAATATAGAGTCAGGACAGGTTACAAAAGCAAAATGAAATGCAAGTTCCAAAGCTACAGGACAGAATTTCTAAGTGAGATGCGAAATACAAATGATACAGGGAAAAAAAATCTTAACTAAAATAATATATGTTATGAACTGGCTATAAAAAGTTCAAAGGATATAATAATATAAACAAATACTAGCTACAAAACAAAGAACAATTGAACTGAATATGGAAGCTACATTTCAAACAAATTCATGAAATCTATAACTAAGATGCAAATCCTAATGACTACAGTACGAAGGTTTCTCAAACTATTCCAAAATTTTAGCACTGACTTATAACAACAAATGGACTTCTAAATGGCAGTAGCAAAACAGACGTGGGATACACTACTGAAAACAACAACATGAGGTGTTCCAAATGACTAAGTAAACCCAATAACTTCCTGACAAGGATTATATACAACAAAACACAATGATTAGCCAAAGATCTCTATAGTTAACACAAGACCCTACTAGTATTAAATTGTACAGGGCAAACAAGCATTAAACTAAACACAAGCTAAGCAACTACTAGCAATGAATTATGTAAACAATATATAAGCATATTTACAATTAAGAGCAAAGGGCATCAATATTACTCCTTTCTTGGAAAGGTTCAGCCCAGGAACAACTATTGAAAAAGTTAACAAGAATGTGCGTTTTAGACTAGGTGGACCAGATGAGTTGACCCGTAACGTTTTATTACTAACTTACCCTTCCCCCTATTTTTTGTTGATTCGGTGATCATGACACCATACTTACACAACCAAGTTCTTTTATTATTGCTTTACATATATAGTTTTCAAACTCTAAACTTAACGAAACTAAGAAGTCTCCGAGAGATCTGTATCTCTTATTCTTCATCTCTACTAAAAAAATCCCCCTGAAAACTCTAGCATCTTGCCCTAGTTTATTTGCTTCTCTTTATCCTCTTCTACTGCCGCAACTCAAACTCAAAATTTCTTCTTATTTTTAACTCTGGTTGAAAAATTTGAGCTTGTATACCAGCGATCTGTAGAACACTTTTCAATTGCATGCAGTTGATTCTCGTGATTTTATATGAGGTATCTTCTAATCATTGATAGCGATTTAGGGATTTTTCTTAATTTGTCTCAGCAATTTCGTATTTCCCTACCATTTACAACTTCAAAATCTAAAACATGGTATTTTGTTTCAGTAATCACTGTTGAAGTACTAGAAGAAGTGTTTTTTTTTGGCATTACTAGTTTCTTGAGAGCAACCCATTAGATTCAAAAAAAAAAAGGAGTGAGCTTTGAGAACAGATCTCAAGAGAAAGAAGAAAACAACAAGAAGAACCCAAATATCCAAAAAGAAAAGGGTTCTAATTCTTTGCTTTAAAATGAAGTTGAGAATTTCAATAAAAGAAGACAGAGAGAGAAGAATAAAAGAAAGGATTTTTCTTTCTTAAAAAAAATTGTTTCATTAATGGAAGGTGAATGTGAAGAAGAAGAGCAGGTGGTGGTAACTGGTAATATGGACCCAAAACTGATTCTTTATTTTTTGATTTGAATATTAATCAAGAAAGGTGAAGTGAGATCATGAAATTGAATTTGATTCTGTGGTTTATATTGTGTACAAGATGATAATTTTGACTATACACTGTCATGAGAATCTCTTTGATTTCGTTCCTGATGCTTATTATATGAAACCCAAGCCCTCGATCTATACTCCCATATCATATCCGCTTGTCAATCTAAAACTCAAATTCATCCTTTGATCTCGTTCTTCTAAAACAAACCATTGACAGACTGATTTTCATGTAGTTAACTTCCCTTATTTTTATGAGTTGTTCTTCGGGTGGGGAAATTTTGTTTCTAATAACTATTTTGTTCTTTGTATATTTCAGTATACAAAGAAACAGCTGGTTCGGCTGTCAACGACCCTGTAGAGTTCACAACGCATGCTAGAACAGATTCCCTTTCAATTGCCTGGCAAACCAAGATTGATTTTGCTGCTGGAACAGAAAGCCTTCGCACCAAGAGAGTTACCCATTTAATTTTATAGGGCCGTGTTATCTCCTTACCCAATTTTTTTATATGACCGTATGAAACAAGGTACCCATTTATTTTTATACGGCCGTGTTCTGATCTTACCAAAATTGTTTTATAGGTCCGTACGAAACAAGGTACCCGTTTAAATTTATAAGTTCCATGTTATCGAGTTAATTAACTAACCTTACTAGGGAGGGTAAGTTAGTAATAAAACGTTACGGGTCAACTCACCTAGTCCACCTAGTCTAAAACGCACATTCTTGTTAACTTTTTCAAGAGTTGGTCCTGGGCTGGACCTTTTCAAGAAAGGAGAAATATCGGTCCCCTTTGCTCTACAATTAACTACAGAGCAGTACTTATTTTTATTTTTTAAGGAAAAGAGGCAAACCTCAATCATAATTCATATGATAATAACCGGAATGAACTACCGGAACCGTTACAAAGGATTTCTTACAGTTAAAAGAGGTTACATGGCATGATAATAAACGAATTTTTGCCGGAATCTTAACGGGAAATTTAACTATCTCTAAGTCTAACACCAAAACCGAATTTACCTGGAAACATGAAGAATCCATTTCAATCAGCGGTACCGCTGTAAACAGCAAAGGTGATTTGTTACCAGGAACTGACCGGAATTTAACCGGGTCTTCACCGAAGGATTTTGAAGCTACTCCTATCACTACAAACGGATTGCACCTAACCATTAAATGGAAATCTTCAATGACCGGCGCCGCTGCTGCAAACAACGGGGTAGATTGGTTTGATTTTTACCACCATCATCAAGATCAACCCCTTTTGAAAAGATATTAGATCTACTGTCTTCTTGTTGCTGTTGTTGTTCTTGTGTCTTTGTTGTTTCTGATGATGTCTTAGTGTCTTGGTGAGGAAAAATGATATATATCAGAGAAGAAACCCTATTATACTCATTAATCCTTTTAAAGCTAAAGAGATCCATAATACTAGTGAAAGTTACCATAAAATTACAAAGGAAAAGCTCAAAATACATCAAAGAAGTAAAAAAAAAAAAGTCTAAAAAGTAGCTTGTAAAGAGATGAAATCAGTATAATAGATCAACATGAGTGGAAGATCGGTGTTAACCTGCCAAAATCTGCCCCAAAGGAGCCGATCTGAGCAGTGGGATAGTTATGCGGCTAGGATTTTGATATGTTTTCTCTGGAAAGAGAGAGAGGGTTTTCTACTTAATTATCAGGAGTTGTCTGGTATCTAGAATTAAAGTATCCTCAACTCTAGACACGTGCATCTGAGAGCAGTACTCATTGAATTGAAACAAAGACAAAAGAAATACAAGAACACGGGTAAAAATTATCAAATCAGTACCATTTTTTATTTTTTGTTATTACGGAACGAAAAGAAAATACTATATACAATCCTAACTACAAACCAGTAAAGAAAAACCTACTAATTTAACTACACCATTTGCCAATTCCCCGGAAACGGCGCCAAAAACTTTGTAGGGCTAGAAACCTACAATTAAATACCGCAAGCACACAACATCTAGAACGCAGACAATGGCAAATATGGGTCGATCCTACGGGGAGTTGTTACGATGTGAAACTAGACTTCTAAGTTCTACTTCTACTAATTTAAATACGAAAAGGGTTTGTTGATACGACTAGAGATTAATGGTTATACTAAAGAAACAAGATTGAAAGAAAATCCTAAGATAACTACGATGTCGAATCCACCACCTAAATGCTTAGAAATCCGCTACTTTGATATAGTATTTCTCTTTTCAATCAAGGAGTTATAGAGGTTGAAAAAGCGGGGGTCTAACAACCTCACCTAATATTTCGATTAGCAATATGTATGGACTAACTCTAATATACTTTTTAGAGAATCAACTAGACAGTCAGACTCAATCTTAATAAAAAGTATATAAAGAAGTAATATCTCTATCTCTCGATTTGATATTCACTCAAGCAAATTGAAATATGCGAGTATTTATCAAATACAAGAGACATATAAACTTGGATGGTACCAAAGACCAATATCCAAGGATCAATCAATTTTCAATCAACAACCAAAGGTTGGATTTCACAATTGATCTATACAACGCACAACCTGTGATATTTCAATTATATAACAAAATATAACGCGGAATAGAAACAACACAGACACCAAATTTTTTGCTAATGAGGAAACCGCAAATGCAGAAAAACCCCGAGACCTAGTCCAGATTGAACACCACACTGTATTAAGCCGCTACAGACACTAGCCTAGTATAAACTAACTTCGGTCTGGACTGTATTTGAACCCCAATCAATATCACACTGATTCAAGGTACAGTTGCGCTCCTTACATCTCTGATCCCAGCAGGATACTACGCACTTGATTCTCTTAGCTGATCTCACCCACAACCAAGAGTTGCTATGACCCAAAGTCGAAGACTTGAATAAACAAATCTGTATCACACAGAAAAGTCTACGATAATAGATAAATCTATCTCCCACAGATAAACCTATGAGTTTTGTTCCATCTTTTGATAAAATCAAGGTGAACATGAACCAATTGATAAACCAGACTTATATTCCTGAAGAACAACTCAGTATTATCAATCACCTCACAATAATATAAATCGTATGATAGTGAAACTAGATATTGCGGAATCACAAATGATGAGATGAAGATGTTTGTGATTTCTTTTTTATATCTTGCCCTATCGGAGATAAATCTCAAGCAAATTATTCAATTGAACTCTTACGCTAAAAAATGGCAAGATCAGATCGCACAACTATAAGAAAAGTAGTATCGTCTGGCTTCACAATCCCAATGAAGTTTTTAAGTCGTTAACCGACAGGGTCTCGAGGAGAAACCTACGGTTAAAGGAGAATCGACTCTAGCAAACTAACTAGTATCACATAGGAGGTGTGGGGGTTAGTTTTTCAAATTGCTAGATGTCTCCTTTATATAGTTTTCAAATCAGGGTTTGTAATCTAAGTTACCTTGGTAACAAAGCATTCAATATTCATCGTTAGATGTAAAACCTGACTTATCCAAGATAATTTCTTTCAACTGTTACATAGAAACTTAGCTTGTCACACACACATGAAATGTATTTCATTTAGGTTTGAGTAACCGTACCTAAACGTGTACATTTGGTTGGTTCACAAATGGTTAGCCATATGAGTACTTTCATATCAACCGTATTCATCTTTCTCATAGCTAGTTCAAATGACTCATAAGAACTAGTTCAAGAGTTGTTAAATTGCAAGGAAATCTTATGCACTACACAAGACACAATTGAAGCAAAATCAGTTTGATTCACTTGAATCAATTCATGAACAATATAGCCATGGTTTGCAAAGATTGCATTCCTTATTGATTTATTGTTTTAAATTCATGAGCTAACCGATTTGAGATATAACCAGCTTGGGTATGCGTACGGGTACATGTACTCTAGCTTTACCGGAATTGGGTTTGAAAGCCCAGCAGAAATTTTCGGTAGGAAAACTTCCGTGATTTTTTATATTTATTGCAATTATTTTATGATTATTTGCCTTGATTGAAAATTGTTTGAATGATTTTTGTTAAGCAATTATTATTTGTTTTGACAGAGCATGCTTGGCCATACTTCCTCTGAAGAATAAAAATAAGTAGTTTTGTTTAAAAAAAAAAAAAAAAAAACTCTCTTGATTCGCAAAAAAAAAACATTTGAAACATCGAAAATGCACAAGAACTGGATTGTCAAGAAAAACATATTTGTTGCACCTGCTTTAAAAAAAATAAAAAATTGTTGCACCATGAGGCTATAATGCATTCACACTCAGCACAACACTGCACAACTACCCAACCAAAAGTTCAATAGGACCGTCGGGCTGGCCTAGATTTCCAAGTAACGATGCACTTTCTTATGCAATTTAAATTGATATACATGAAGAATGATTACGACTCATTATAGTGGTAGAAGTCTTCCAATACCCCGAGTGAAAATATGATTTCAAAAGAAACCTATTATAGAAGCTCCAAACATTGAGTTTTGAGGGCTCACAAGATGACAAAATTGGGTTATGAAATAGTAATTAACAAAACCCAGCTACCCAACCAAAAGTTCAATAGGACCAGCGGGCTGGCCTAGATTACCAAGTAACGATGCACTTTCTTATGCAATTTAAATTGATATACATGAAGAATGATTACGACTCATTATAGTGGTAGAAGTCTTACAATGCCCCAAGTGAAAATATGATTTCAAAAGAAACCTATTATAGGCTCCAAACATTGAGTTTTGAAGGCTCACAAGATGACAAAATCGGGTTATGAAATAGTAATCAACAAAACCCCACATCCAACTATTTTTGTAATGGCTAAAATACCCTCCATGAATTATAAAATTAAATTTATTATCTTTTCCTTCTCTTTTCATTCATAAATCATGATGAAGATGGTGATAATAATATGTAAAAAACTAAATCTATTATTTTCTCCCTCTCTTTTTATTCATAAATCATGATGAAGATAATGATCATAAGAAAACCTATTATTCTTTTTTCTCTCTTTTTCTTCTCTATCGCGATGAAGATGACGATCATAAAAAGAAAAAACTAAGAAAATCCATCACTTATTCTTGCTTTTGAAAACCCATAAATTCAAACCGTAATCCAACCTATGGTTAGGAAAATTCATACTTCCCAACCGTAGGTAGAAGTTACGGTATGGAAGTATCATTTTTTCAAACCGTAAGATTTGAACCCATAATATATGGTTTGGAATTTAAGAACTCCAGACCATAGGAGAATTACGGTTTGGAAACAACACCGTATGCGAAGTCAGTTAAACCTACGGTTTGGAAGTATAAATTTTCCAAACCGTATTCAGTACTATCTATAGTTGTGAAGTATGAATTTTCCTAATCGTATACAGTACTAAAACTGTTTTTTCAAAAACATAATTCGATTGATTCTGCATATCCATGCATCATTATTATAAAAAGGTGTGGTGTTTGTCTCCATGATGACAAAAGCTATCAGACGGACGACGTTTAATATAGACCCGATCTGAAGGTCGGGAAGCTCAGGATGGAGTAGTCATTGGATGGCTAGGAAAACTTGCGGTAATTTTAAGTGGGTCGGTGGGTGAAAAATAGAAGACTTTGTTATCAAAGATTGATAATCATGAAGGAAACAAACTGATTATATTGTTCATCTGGATCTCTTTCTCCATAAACCTAGCCATTGACATCACCCAAAAGATTCATTCGGAGATGAAATTAAATCGATCAATATCCATAGAGAGAGATTTGTTATCGATATGGCATCAGGATGGGGAATCACAGGGAACAAGCTGGACAAATTTCAGTGAATGTATGTCAAATTGTAGAGAACCTGAATATTGCGCTATTCTTCGAGAAGATTATCCTGAGTGTCTTGTTAAAGTGGTTTATTTATTCCTTCTATTTTGTATGGATCTGATTACTGAATTTCAAATTAACATGAAATTTTGATGAAAACCTTAGCTTTGAATTTAAGGTAACCTGTTGTGTTTTTTTCTTATATGAATTTACTAAGAATTTATTAAATAAGTTTTCTAGATGTGATTAGCTGTTCTGATGACATGTTCTATGTTGATGGTGATTTAAGCTGAAAATAACATGAATTTTAATTAACCTCTTAGAACCCCGGATTTTAGGAATCATTTGATGTATATCAGGTATTTATCTTATAGGGATTCTACAAAGATTTGTAATATCGTTGCAATTTAGGGTATTATCTAGGCTTAGGCAGAATCAACGTTTTCTGGGTTCACCAAATTCTAGGGTTTTTTTTCCTTTCCGTTTCAGTCATCGACTGTTGCTGGAGTTGGTTGCTAATAGCTTGATATTGTATACAGTGTACTTAGTATGATTCTTTTTTGGTGATTTTTCTCTTGAGCCTTATTCAATTTACATTTAGGACAATGTAAAGTTTAAGTGTGGGGGAGTGGTTAAGCATTTGTATTGTAAAATTTTCATAAATTTTTAACTTTTCTGTGAATTAGTGCATGAAAAACTCCAACTTGTAGTTAGTTTAGAGTCACATAGTATACATGTCGCTAAGATTACATCGAGATTCTCATAAGAGTGACTGAACTTAGAGATTCCAGAGAACGTGATCAGGTTTCTTACTTATATGAGAGTTAAAGTTGGATTTAACCATGCCAGTGGCAAATGAGGTGCATATTGAATTCGGTATTAGAGTTGTGATCCCCTATAATGTCGACCTTCACTTCTTTGTACCTGTCTAAATATGTGCTTTTAGAGTGTGTGTCACCGTACGTTAATTCCGGGTAGAATAGTGATCTACCTAACCTCCCACCAATAGAAGCACTATTTTGATATCTTGAGTGCTATTTTATCAATCATGATGGTGACATCGAATTGCTAACTTGCATACCACTTGTATTCTTGTTCGTAGTTAGCACCATCCACTTTATCTCTCTCTACACCAATAGGTCCATATAAACACCATCATCATCAACAAGAGGAGCATCACAAATTCGAAGAAAAGTTGAAGACGTTCAAGGTTTACAAGCAACGATACATAAATGAGAAGATTTTAGATTCAAGTAAGCAACAAGACAAGGAGCAGAATTTTTGCAAGTTGAAGACTTATGTACAAGAGTGAAGATTATCAAGATGAGAATTCAAGAAGTTTATGATATCGAGACATTCAAGTTGTGAAGAATTGAGCGGTAAAGTGCTTACACCATGGCCTTTGTACTTGCATTTTTATTTTTTATTTTTTTGTTGATTTATATGTTGTTATTTGATTCAAAAAAAATGAAAGAAAAAAAAAAGACAAGAGAAAAGTTCATTAGGTTCATCATTAGTTTTAATATTTTGTTTTTGTTCATTTTGTATTTACTTTATTTGTCTTGCATCTTACAAAAAAATAAAAATAAAAAAATATTAATGTATCATATTTTGGTTTGTTTAGTTCTTCTTAGTTTTGTTTCTTTCAATAAAGCCAATGGAAAGAAGGAATATTCATAATGAAGTTTCAAGCAACAACGAATTAGAGGAAAGAATCACATTGTCAAGATTCTACGAAGTTCAAGAATTATCATCAAGAGTTGAAAACCGAAGAAGGAATAAAAGCAGAGCCTACATGAGAATAGTAGCTATCTGCATTCGCTAATACATATAACCCTACAGATACTGTCAATCATTCCCATTAAAAATCTCACTAAAGCACCACAAAAGTAGTACTTACAAAAATTCCAGTATGTTGTATTGTTGTTCCGTGTTCTCTAATCTAACTTCTTTAGTATTGATTGTTAATTCTAGACATTAGGATTTCACTGTACTTCTTTTCACACATAATCATCACTAACCAAACGGTCAAAACCATTGCAGAACTTGAGCGTAATAAACCCAATAAATAGCTTGACGAGTCAGCCAACCATACCCATTTTCTCCAAACGCACGCCCATGAGAATTCAGATATACATACCCTACTCTGTTATTCTGATACCTCCACCCAACGATAAAAATCGCATGCCCTTCTTCTACAAATTTCTTCCCAACCAGCACCTTCGTCCTCATCCCACTTGTAGTTGCTACTTGTGCTCCCATATCATCAAAATCAGCAGTAATAAGCATTTCTTCCAGCATTGGCCCATGGCGTACTAAGCATCTCTTAAGGAACTCATCGAACTGTTCACCCTCGGTATCAGTTCCAAATCCCCAAGCATAGCGTACATAGAATCTTTGCGCACCCTACAATTTTAACAAGAAATAAGTACATGGAAGAAAATGAAGCATATAACTGCCAAAATGTCACTTTTGCAGTTTACAATATCAAGGTAAATATGGCATCCTTTTAACTTTGTTATTATTTCTCAGTGATGTTGTTACTGACATGGTGACTAGTGTGCATAGTTCTTGAATAATTATAACTTTAGAATATTCAAGATTCAAACACGTTTCATTGTTTATGTGCAGGAAGCGACAAGGAAAGCTGAATCTTAAGTGAGTGAAGATTGGATGTTTCTAATTTACATCCTTTCTATACCTCCTATCAAGAACTAGATAACTTAGGGTGTGATTTTTTTGGTTGACACAGGATCAAGGGATACAAAGTTCTTACTAATGAAATCAAAGATTACACTGAAATAACAGATGGCCACAAGGGGAAACTGGTAGTAAAGGAGGCACCAAGAGCGGCAAGTATCATCTTATGCAATCGATTTCAGAATCTTGTGCAACACAATACAAAAACCAAAGTCCTAACATGTTTTTATTTTGCCAGCAAATCCCCAAAACTTTCTTAGTGCAAATTCCGTGTTTGGTTTCACAAAAAAATAATTATAATGCAAATCTTCTAGAAGATGAAGAATGGGTGGATTAGGTTGGCATACCAATGAACTAAAAGATGAACGAAAGAAAAAGAAATATGGAAACCCTAATCTAAAGTATTCCAATCAATAATTGAGAAAGTTTGACAAGAACTTTCAATCTTCACTGCTCCTAATGCCTTATCATAACCTCGGGCATTAACGAACCCATCTTTATGCATCTTTTCAAGCACACTGTCTATTGTCTTTTTCTTCAGTCTCAGTGATATAAAATAATCAGTTACATAGGGAAATAATAAAATTGGTACCATGTCAGGAGCATCTACAGCATATTAATCTCCATTGGCATAAAGTCTTACAAGTAAGTTCATATGACACTTCAACAAGCTAATCAGAGCATAACATATGCATAGATCTGTAAAAGTTTTCTTTTTTTTGCAAACACATAGATTAACATTTCACACATTTCACCCAATTCACTTTCTTATTAACACATTTCAACCAAATTCAGTTTCTTACCTCCTTCTTGCGTAAGGACTGGTGGTAAAGGAGAACCACCCTCCATCTGTTTGCCATGAAAAACTTTTTTGTTTTTCTGGTGAAATCCCCTTTACATTAAACATAGTTCTAATCTTTCTTGTAAGTAAGGTTCTATATAAAGATGCTACTCCCGTCTCTTTCTTTCTTGCAACAGACTTTGGGTTCACATCCGATACTTCTTATTCTTCAACCATTGCCGATGGTGGTGCGGCTGCGAGTTTTTGAAAGTTCATGGGTTTTTAATTGTTAATGGCGGCGGCGAGTTTTTGGTAAATTTCTTAGGTTTTTAATTTTGGAAGTTCCCCATATATATATATATATATATTAAGGAGGAAGAAGGGCTCTAAAGAGCCCAATTTATCAAACTACCTCATTTAATTGAGGTTTACAGAAATACAAGAGGGTGGAGAATTTTCATTCCACCAATTATTTACATTGTTATGCATCGCATATTGGCAATAAAGAGTGTGCCAAGAAATTGACATTTTTAGGAACTTGTTGAAACTTCTCATCCTCAACTTAATTTTTAATATTTCCGAACGAATACTCCAAGGGATATTCCTTACATCACCAAGAACAGCTTCGGTAACATTTGCGACATCACCTTCGATCTCCAGTTTACTAAAATTGAATCTAGAGCCGAACTGCATTCCCAAGTTACAAGTCATCGCCTCTGCCAATAGTGAAGATGTTACCATAAACGTTGTTGAAGCATATCCTAGAAAATTACCATTGTGATCTCGAGCTACTGCCCTTGCAGCACCATTATTGGGGATAAAGACTGCATCCACGTTAATTTTAACATAATGAGGAGTTGGTGGTAACCATTGTTAAGAAGAAGATTGAGAAGCATAATTTTCTGAAAAGATCTCCATACAAAGTTAAAAATCCTGTGTAGAATTTTTGATAATTTATGTAGTTGCAAAGTTCCCTCTAGAGAAGATTATATCATTTCTAGTTATCCACAGATTCCAGATGATACACAAACGTTTAATGAACTTATGATCCACGTTATTATCCATCCAATCTAGAATTATATGATGAACATTTGCATCTGGATAAGAATAGTCATCTTTCAACCCTGCCATGTTAAAAACTACCTTGGATCTTTCGCAATCAAAGAACAGATGAAGTATTGTTTCTACATGTTGAGAGAAAAATGTGCAAGCAGTAGGAATGTTACTAACAAATCTGCATATGTTTTCTTTCACCGTATTTCCAGATGAAACATATGAATCTTCGAATGATATTAGAAAAAGACCAAAACTTTCTCCACGAAAATGCAATGTGTTTAGAATTAAAAGGAAAATTTCTCATCAATAATTTATAGCAGGACTTTATTACGAATTTACATGATGGAGTACAAGACCATGTTAAAGATTCTTATGAATTGTCATCTTCACTGAGATACAATGACGAAATACAGTGAGCAGTTTCTGGTGTAAAAAGATGATTTATTAACTCCATATTCCAAGATCGAGTATTAGGAATTAAAAAATCTGCAACCTTGTTGAGGTTAAAAGGGTGAGACTCAGGCATGTTGATTAAATGCTCAATATTTTGAGCCAACCAGGGATCCTTCCAAATATTCACCTTTTCTCCATTTCAAATATGCCAAAACACCTTATTTTCCAGAATATTTCTAACCTCTAATAAACTGCTCTAAACCGCTGTGCATTTTTCAGGGTGTTCAGCTCTCCAGAATGATCCCTCTTGAATGTATTTTGCCGACAATAACTTAACCCAAGTTGCATCTACATTATCCAGAAACCTTCATGCAAGTTTGCAGATCAGAGATATGTTCATCTGCTCAATGTTACAAATTCCAAGCCCTCCAAATTCTTTGGCAAGGAATACCTTCGACCAATTGATGAAATGCAGCTTTCTCTCCTTAGTAGTATGACCATTCCAAAAATATCTTTGAATCTTTTCTATTTCATTGGTTACACTCTTTGGAAGTAAGCATACATTCCCATAAAGAAAACAAGAATGGCAGAGAGTGTTGATTTTAATAAAATGAAACCTCCAACTTGGTAATCTCGTGCCAAACTTATCAATAAGAAAGTCATAACTAGCGATCCTGAAATCTGATTTAAGAGGGTAAATCCCCAAATATTTGTCATCTGATGACATTTCTTTAACCCCCAGGTCTTGAATAGTTGTTTGCTTTCTTAAGACAGAGATTCCCTTACTGAAGTGGATTGAAGATTTCCCATAGTTTGTAACCTGCCCAGACATCTCAACATACTCTTTTAACAATTTCATCAGATTGTGAACATTAATTCTTGAGTGTTCCCCAAAAAAGAACAAATCATCAACAAACATTAGATGAGAGATTGTAGGAGCCATTCTGTTAAATAAGGGTATGCTAATTTCGGGAAGTGCTACCCTGCACGGGCATGGTATATATTAGATTAATTAAACATCTTATCAACATAAGCAACTCGTATATTTGATGATGGCTGATTTTGTGAACGGGGATTATTATATCAAAATAAACATTTGATCAATATAAACACCACGTATATTTGATGATGGATGATTTTAGGAACGAAAAGAAGGGGTTACAGAGTTTAAGATAAAAAAATGAATTCCTTCTTAGTTTATCAAAAAAAGCGTCCTTCATTAACTAAAGAGTCACTAGAGAAATACTGGATAGTTAAAAATTTAGCTTCTTTTGCTAATTTATCTAACTGAAGCAGTAAAATACTATTTTGCTGCGGTGCCAACTCTTCAACAGACTAGTTTTTCTTATGTATTTATGCTATGTTTAGCTTAGTTAGTTTTTTTTTATTTAGATGATTTCTTAACCTGGCTAATTTGGGGCATATTGTGATTAGTTGGGGGTATTGTTTTTTTAACTATTTCTATGTAGTTGCATGTTCTGATCTTGTTGTTTTGTATCATGATTGAGTACTATCTTCTCTAATATTTGTTCGAGATTTAATATCCGATAGGCAAGATAAAAAGTAGTCACAAACATCTTCGTCTCATCGTTTGTGATTCCACAATATCTTGTTTCGCTATTGTACGATTAAGATTATTGTGAGGTGATTCATATTTCTAGGCTGTTCTTCGGGGATATATGTCCGGTATATCAATTGGTTCCTGTTCGCCTTGATTTATCAAAAGACGGAACAAAACTTATAGGTTTATCTGTGGGAGACAGATTTATCTATTCAATAGACTTTTCTGTATGAGACAGACTGGTTTATCAAGTATTCGAATTTGGGTCGTAGCAAATCTTAGTGGTGTGTGTGATCAGCTAAGGGAATCAAGTGCGCAGAGTCTTGCTAGGATTCAGAGGCGTAAGAAACATGACTGTACCTTGATCACTGCAACTACATTCCAATCCAAAGTTAACTGGTAGTAGGCTAGTGTCTGTAGCGGCTTAATACAGTATGGTGTTCAAATATGGACTAGGTCTCGGGGTTTTTCTGCACTTGCGGTTTTTTCGTTAAAAAATTTCTAGTGTCTGTGTTATTTATTTTCTGCATTATATTTGTTTATATAATTAAAATATCAAAGGTTGTGCGTACTTCAATCAATTGGGAATCCAACCCTTGGTTGTTGATTAAATTGATTGATACTTGGATAAAGTTTTTTGATACCATCCAAGTTATTTCATATATTCAATCGGGCTCGCAAACTCCTATTTTTTTGATTGCGTATTGAATTGAGAAATAGAGATATAACTCTTGGATATACTTTTCTTAAGATTGAGTCTGGATGTCTAGTTGATTCTCCTGAAAGTATGTTGGATTTTGTACATACAGATTGCTAAGAGAAATATTGGGTGTGGTTGTTAGACCCCCGTTTTTTCAATTTATTAAGATTAACTAGTGGTACAACGTATGTTCAATGTCTACAACTGTTGCACATCATTTGTTTTTTTTTCCTTCGTAATTTACGTTTTATGGACTTTTAGGAGTTCTTTTCTTTTTTCTGAATTAACAAAACTTTCCCCCTATTTTTTCTCTTTAATTTCATAACCTAAGCACACTTAATGAAGATGTAAAAAAAATCAGACACATTTTATTCTTAGTTTTAGAGAAATAAAATACAAATTATAACTATCCTTATTTATTTCACATCTCTCTCTCTCTCTGTTTCTATTTTAATTTCATTTCGTGAAAAACCAAGTCCGAGAGAAGAGAAACACTTTTCTCTTTTTCTTTTCTTCTTCACCAAATCTGCTTAGATTTAAGGTTTCTCTTGAACTGCAAACCCTTAATTCAATAAATTTTGTAATCTAATCAAAACCCATCTTCAAGAATGTCCAATATACAATCCATAATTTTTTTCTAAACCTAATTATTTTCTAAAATCTAAAATCAAATCATTCAACCTCTGATTCAGCAGCAGTTTATTGGATTATCATCAGGTATAAACTAGTTTGTGGTTAATTTTATTTTCATTTGAAATCATTTGATAGAGTTAGGGTTTTTGAAAAGGGGATTTTGGGTGTTCTTGTTTTGAGAATGAAGGTATGATTTCTACCTTGAATACTTTTGTTTCGGATGATTGATTCAGATAAGATGACTTATTGAATGATTCTACTACTTTTACTTCTACATAATCTTCCTAATTTGTATTTGTAAGACCTATGGCATCAGTTGAAATTGAGTTCATAATTACCTAATTACTGAGATGTTTAGGGAGTTACAATTTGATAGAGTTTGAATTTATGCATTTCCGGAATCTATAAATCATCATGAAAGTTGGGTTCTGGAGAAAAGTTAGCTAATTTGAATTAGAAGTCTTGTTTCAGTTATTAGGTTGTTTAGAACTGCTGTGGACTGATTTTACACATGTTTGGTATTGAACTGGATTGAGAAATTTTCCTTGATTAACATATCTCTTTGAATGAGGATTTCAACATGGTATTAAATATCCAGTTCACTTGATGTGTTATGAGCTATGTCAGTTTCAGTTCCAACTGCTCTGCACTCCTGACAATTCTACTTTCAACAAATTTGATATATTCGCATCTTGGTTTAGCCTTAGGCTTCTACTGATAATTTTTAGATATTTCTTCAATAATTCCATATTGACGTTAAGAGATATAACTCGATATATATGTTAATAACCTAGATCAGTTTGTTATGTTCTTATGTGTTCTTTGAATTTACTCTTGTACTAATTATGTAGTGTAATCAGATTTAAATAGTCACTTAGTCTGAGTCCTGAGGTTCTAGACAATATAGTATATTTGATGTGCTATTAATGAATTGCCAGTTTTTCTTTTACTTTTGATACTTTAGCTGAAACTCTATTTGCTTGTCCAACAAGATGGGATCTTAGGAGGTGAAAGTTTCCATTCTGTAGAATATTTTCAGAAAAAAAGAGAGGCAACTTTTCCTATTGGTTTGCGTTGAGTTTGATGTCTACCTGTAGTCTTAAAACTCTAGTTGTATGCACTTGTATGAGTTTTCCAATGTACGCGTAATTAGAAAAATGCAAAAGCTGCAAGACTAGTGTTTTACAATAGTCAAATGAGAAACTTGCAGGCTAGCAATAAATTCTGAAACCAATCTCGAATTGAATGTTAAATTGATCTTATTTTATTGCTCAACCAGACTTCCTGTATATATAGTTGGCCACTGATCTTGATTGATTTTTCGTAGAATCTTCATATTTGAAATAAATCAAAGGAAAATGGATCTGATGAGAGAAATGATATGGATTACCAAACTCAAGCAACCCTCTGATCACAATTATGTTGAAAACAACACAACTGTCGGAGAACAAGCACTACTGCGACAACTCAACAGCTTGAACCACAACTGATTTTCACAAACTGAATAACACATAAATAAATAGGAAATCTGCACAAAAATTAGCAACCCATAAGTTTTGTTCCTTAAAAATTTGAAACCAAAAAATAAAAACCTAAGATTACTTCTACAAGCTAATCTTATTCTAAGAATATAAACAGAAAAAGTTAAACATGTAATATATGAAAAGAATTAAGAAACTTATCAACATAAAAACTTATATATCATTGAAATTAATCGAAAATAGGAGATAAAAAAATGGAGAAATTTAAAAACTGAGTTGACTCAGTTTCGCCCGATTTGCAGAGCTCCGTAGAAACCCGTGATGGTGGAACAATGCACGTAACAAAACTGTCACTAAGCAGATTGTCCATTGATAAGTACCCTCATTTACACAATCTATCTGTTTGTATTTTTTTTTTTTTTTTATCATAACTATATGGTTGGCTGACTATATTATTGTGTCTAATTTAATTACTTTCTTAAAATCGAATTATTGGACATGAAATATTCTTTCCTCTTCTCTCTCCTCTCTCCCCCTCCTTCTTCTCGAACAAAAACACCACTAGCTACTATTTTTTTCCTCAAATCTAGTCCGCTTGGGCTAGATTTGGGCATGTTTCTTCACTTTTTCTTGCCCTTTGGTTTACTTAGTTACTTTAGTTTAGTTGTTATCATGTTTTCTACTTATCTACACCATTATTGTGGTTTTTTATGAACGCGCAATTTGGGGATATCAAAACTAATTGGGAGATATAAATTACTTCCCCCAACCAATAGTGTCTGTTAAGGGGTGTTTTTTTTTTTGGGTACTAAAATACCCTTCCCTCAAAATAAAAATCAAAAAACAAAATCATATCCCCCATTTCCATTTTCACTTCTTATTAATCTCTTCTTTGGTTAGGGCTTTGAAACCTAAATATTCCCAACTCCCTTTCAAATTCTAAATTTTCCCCACTCCCTTTCAAATTTTCTTTTTCTTATCTGTCGGCTCCTCACTTTTAAAACGATTTTTTTTTATATTCACAAGTGATGAAGACCATGCTGGAAGTGATGAAGACCATGCCGGTAGTGATGAAGACGAAGTGATGAAGACCATGCCAGAATTGATGAAGACCATGTCGTAACTTAATGCCGGCATGCTCGATAGAAATCTATCAATGTCGGTAGTCAAGTGAAAAAAAATCAATTTTCTGGATACTTTACACCATGTGCCGGCATAGAAATTTAACCAACATACTATGCTGTTAGCAGTATCGGCATGGTCGAAAATTAATTGACCGTGTATTTTAAATAAACTAATTAAAACCAGAAAAAAAAATTCAAAACGGAATAGGTTTTGAATTTCAAACCAGAAAAAAAAAATTATGGCAAAAATTTATGAAAATTTCCAACAAATGTCGACATGGTTTTTTTGGTTGAATACAATGCCGGCTTGCTTTTCAAAATGGGGGATATTATTGGCCGGCATGGACATAGTATGAATACCATGCAGGTAATGGTGCTGCCGACATTGTATTCATACTAAGTCCATGCCGGCACTGAGCTTTTTCAGCTGCAACAATGGTGGATTCAAAGAAAAAAAATCAAATTTTCAACACATTAGCACCTTTACATGAGTATTGGGAGTGCTTGTATAATCATCCTCCATTTTTACCAAAAGTTCCCTCTCAATTTTTTCCCCTCTTAAATTTTTTCCCTCCTTCTACTCTCACCTCACTCACCATAATACAAATAAAAATACACACTAATCATTTATCAAATAATCTTATGAAATTACTAATTATAATTAAGCACTAAACCTGATTAGTGAGGGGCAGATTAGGTATTATATAAAGTACTTATATAAGGGGTGACCCTGATTTGATATTTGGATCCAGTTTTTGCCTTTTTCCTCTATCCCCCAATTAGTTTTTATATCTCCCAATTGCGCGTTCTTTTTTATCTAGGTTTGTCTATGCTTTAAGAGCGGTTCTTGGTTTGAGTTTTAAGATGAATAAGGATGTTCTCCAACGACGAAACATTCATCTATGTTATCTCTGGCGACAAAATCTTCATCGGAAATTTCTTATTCGACGACGGAATTTTCACCGGTGATTTTTTTACGGTGGAATCTTCATCACTAGTTACAAGAAATTTGATAAACTCATTCACATTTTGGAAGCACATCTTTTTATCAAAGAAAAACAAACAAAATGCTTATAGTTTAATTCCGAGATAAACCATTCTTTCTCCAATTTAATCGGATTATATTCGTACTTGTATTTATCTTATTCCGGTAATCATTTTCTCTTTCTTATCGGATTTCTGGGTATTATATTTTTGCGGTATGCTTCATTCATTTATAATTTTTTATCTTCGATCTCAAATTTAGAACGTGCAATTGGGGGATACCAAAACTAATTGGGGATATGTGCCGGCATGGTTTTTCAATGAAACCGGCATGGTCGATGGACTGCCGGCATTGAAAAACCATGCCGGCACATGTTCCCCAATTAGTTTTAGTATCTCCAATTAATCCTTCCAAATTTACTGTAACCTTAAAAAAAAAAATATATCAAAAAGAAATACAGTATGTTAAATCCATCCTTTCTTTTTCTCTCGAACAGCGGAGTCATTTTTTCCTCTTCCTCTCCCGGACAACTCCAGCAAGCGTTTCACTTATATACCTTATATACCTGTGTGTATCGCTCTGGCTAATCTCAAGTTTTATTCTGGCTTCTAATACTAAGATGGCAGGAAGGAGAATTGGTAGAAGGCGACGATTAAACAGGATAGCTTTGGCAAAACCTATCAAGCTTAGTCTCATCAGCAACATCAACAGATTCATTAAACGGAGGAAACCTCATGGCCGGAAAAAGAACCAAGGCGAGGAGAAGAAGATGAGCAAGAAGAAAAGTAGAGGTATTCCTAATGTTTGTGTAGATGATAATATAGTTTATGAGATACTTCACAGATTGCCAGTTAAATCACTTATGCAGTTAAAATGCATGTCTAAAAATTGGTGTTCCATGATTCAAAATGATCGACACTTTATTGATTTACACCATAATCGATCAAAAGCAAGACCATGTCTCCTTATTACAGTTCCAAGAAAAATTAGGGATTACAAGAGGACAGATTATGATAATATTTTTTATCCCATGGGTCATTTTTTGGTAACTGCTGATTTGTTGTTTGAAGGAGGTGGGGAGGAAGTATCAGCAGTAGTTCGTAACATAAGGGAAATTGATACCCCATCATCTAGAATTGCAGGACCTTTAAATGGTTTGATCTGCTTGTTTGACCCAGAAAAGAACCACAGTGTTCAAGTATGCAATCTTAGTACCCGTGAATTTACACCATGGATTAAATCGACATTCATATTCAACTTAAATGTAGAAAATAAAGACAAGTATCTCTTACGCACTGCAATGTGTAATTTGGGATTCGATCCGGTCACTAAGGAGCACAAAGTGATTTGCATTTGGGGTATACATCACCATCAAGTTTGCGAAGTATTGACTGTAGGAGATGGGAAATGGAGAACTATTGATGACCTGCCTGTAAACAATTTTAAAGATATGTTTGGTTCTGGAGCTTCTATTTATGTGAATGGTTCCATATATTACAGCCCACAGAAGCTAAAGTGTTTTCTCGTTAAGGATGCTAAGCCTAAATTCATTGTGGCATTTGATGTTGGAAAGGAGAAATTTAGAGCCATTGGAATTCCTGATTTCATTCTTGACCAGATTCCGCAGAGATATCAACCATTTGAGTCTGTACAGTTGTTAGAAATTGATGGTCATCCAGCTCTATTAAGCAGAATAAGAAGTAACATTGCCAAGATATGGTTATTTGATGATGATTACAGCAATGGCTATAGAAGTAATACTTGGAATGAAGTTACTATTGAATTGCCCTTCAATTGGGGGCATGGAGACATTGGGTGGAATAATGAGTATTCTGTTCATTTTCATCCGGTCATGGGAACAGACTTTATAATCCTATACTTGTATCGCTGTAACATGGTTGCAGATGGTTATGATTATGCGACTGCAGTCTCTCAATATTCTTACAATTGGAGGAAAAAGATTCTAGTGGAGATGAAAATCAACGGCCTCCCGTCCTCGATTTCATATCTTAAGTTTGTATCCCGTATATCAACTTTCACAGAGAGTCTTTCACCTGTCAATAGCTGGCAAATAACACCCAAGTCCTTGGCAAGCATGTAATGCTGGATTTGTCAATCAACAATTATGGTGCTCGCAAAGAATCCTGTCTGATACTGCTTGATGCTTTAATATGGTTGTTGTAATCACATGTTGGTGCCATTTAGACTCTGATGAGTTGATAGTCACGTGGCGGTCGGATGTCTTAGGATACTCGTCTTTGATCAGGTATCTAATAGCCTATAGTTTATATTCTGATAATGTGTTCAAGAAACAAGTAGTCTTATCTAAACTTTGGCTTATTACTTCTTATGCGCTAACGGATCAGACAAGTGCTTTCAGTTGTGCACCCTTAATGATTACCATTTAGTACTCTTTTGATTTACTTTTTACCATTAGGTCGCTTTATGAATTCATTCAATTTGGCTTATTATGTGGATATGATCTTAGCCAGTTTAGAATTTTAACAATATAATGTCCTTTTGAGTAGATCAAGATAAATAGATATACACTAGGAAAATTCGCGGCATGAATGCACAGGTCTGAATAGTTAACTCTTACAAAAACAAAATAAAAAGTCCTGCATAATTACGAGTAAGATTTTCATATGTTATCATCCAACCATAGACATTTCTGCAGTATGTTTCCTCGAATACCAGTTATCACTTCAAAATGTAATACCCCTGTAATTTTTGAAAGGGATTAATCCCTACTGCACAGTGACGGAATCAGTTATGGGAACTGGCTCCTAAACCCATTTTTATATATTTTCACTAAAATCCCCTAAACTTGTTCTATTATTCATTGTATGGCCCTAGCAGAGTGGATACTTTTTTCCACCCCTAGCTCCTAGGAAGCACAAAGTGGTTTGGGTAATCCCCTAAACTTGTTCTTTTATTCACTGTATGGCCTTAGCAGAGTGGATACTTTTTTCCGCCCCTAGCTCCTAGGAAGCACAAAGTGGTTTGGGTAATCCCCTAAGCTTGTTCTATTATTCACTGTATGGCTTTAGCAGAGTGGATACTTTTTTTCCGCCCCTAGCTCCTAAGAAGCACAAAGTGGTTTGGGTAAGTGGAGGCGTACCAAAGACCTCCTCCCATACAAATTTGCTTAAACTTATACTGAACTGTTGAGAGTTGGGTTGCACAGATATTTGTGAGGTGTCTGGTACGACACAGATACAATTCCGAAAGTCTGATACGATATTTCCGGGAAAAAAAATATTAAGCTTCCCTGGTGTTGGTGTTGGTGTTGGTTCCTGATACAGGACCCGAACATGCCCTACAAATACACTAAACAATGTTTTATAATAAATATTTGTTGTGCATTATTCTTATTTCATTGTTCACACCTGCGAAGCAAAAGATCAAGTCAGATATTTTTTAGATGCTATATGTAATTTGTTGCAAGTATGCTACGCCAAATTTTTTACTTCAATAAGACTAGGTTTTGTTGATTTGCTTCATTTCATTTGTTTATTTTGCTGGTAGAACCGTAGTACGGTAAATCTAATGCCTAATTTTGTATCTTGTTTTCACAATATAAGTCATCCATATAGTGTTCGTATCTTTATAGAAGTAATAGCGAAGAAATTTACCTGCAAATAATGATAAGGATGTCAAAGATTCTTCATTGTACGTGAGGATGATGTTTATTCCCCAAAACTGGGTTCTTTTTTTTTTTGGAGGGGGGGGGGAGATTCCTCTTGCTGAACCCTTTAAAGGTGCGGGTATTGTCAATCATAAAAGTTGCAAGGAAAGAAGCTATTGTGGCGCAGCTTAAAAGGGTTTTTATCAAGAGTTTAGAACCCCTCTCCCATTTTGGATTTCAAACTGGGAGGAACTCGATTTGATGTACTTGTGATTGCCCGTCTTTTTCTCTGCTGCTTTTTGAATGTATTTCTTTTTTCTTTTTTCTTGTGTGTACACTGGGTTTTAGCCAGGTGGGAGATCTTCCCAACCTTTGCTTTGTGCTGGTCTGTACATTGTCTCTCATAATAATTTAACATAACAAACCTTTGCTTTGTGCTGGCCTGTGCTTTGTGCATTCTAAACTCATAGACCCTTACAGAAATTAGATATGAAAAGGCCAGTAGACCATTCAATGGGGAAGCAGATATAGATCTTGATAAAGAGAGAAGTATAATCGAACTGGGCAAGCCCAAGTTAAATACCAAATGTGCAAATTTATTCATGCAGTTAACTAACTGTAAGCACCATACAGGCACATACTACTAACAGACATCTTGCCATTGTGCAGTGTGGACTGCAACTGCATAAAGCAAAAGATCATTACACAAATAAAAGATAACTCCAATCATGAACTTAAGTTTTTCACAGATAGAAAACAAAAGATAACACACCAACAGATTCTAAACAATCTTCTTCAAAACCAATGCCAACAGAAATGTTTAATTACCACCACGGAGACGAAGGACAAGGTGAAGAGTGGACTCCTTCTGAATGTTGTAATCAGCAAGAGTGCGACCATCCTCCAGCTGCTTTCCAGCAAAAATCAACCTTTGCTGATCTGGAGGAATCCCCTCCTTATCCTGAATTTTGGCCTTCACATTATCAATAGTGTCAGAGCTCTCCACCTCCAAGGTGATGGTTTTTCCAGTCAAGGTCTTCACAAAGATTTGCATACCACCACGAAGACGTAAGACAAGGTGAAGGGTAGATTCCTTCTGGATGTTGTAGTCAGCAAGGGTACGGCCATCTTCCAATTGTTTCCCAGCAAAAATCAACCTCTGCTGGTCTGGTGGAATACCTTCTTTGTCTTGTATCTTCGCCTTCACATTGTCAATAGTGTCCGAACTCTCAACCTCTAAAGTGATGGTCTTTCCAGTGAGGGTCTTCACGAAAATCTGCATACCACCTCTGAGACGAAGCACCAAATGAAGAGTAGACTCCTTCTGTATATTGTAGTCAGCAAGGGTACGCCCATCTTCCAATTGCTTTCCAGCAAAGATCAAACGTTGCTGGTCTGGAGGGATACCTTCCTTATCCTGAATTTTGGCTTTTACATTGTCAATGGTATCTGAACTCTCAACTTCTAAAGTTATAGTCTTTCCAGTCAGGGTTTTCACAAAGATTTGCATACCACCTCTAAGTCTTAGAACCAAATGAAGCGTGGATTCCTTCTGGATGTTGTAGTCAGCAAGGGTGCGCCCATCTTCCAATTGCTTCCCAGCAAAAATCAACCTCTGCTGGTCTGGAGGAATACCTTCCTTATCTTGGATCTTGGCCTTGACATTATCGATAGTATCAGAACTCTCCACTTCCAAAGTAATGGTCTTGCCAGTCAGGGTTTTCACAAATATTTGCATACCACCTCTGAGACGGAGGACAAGATGAAGAGTGGATTCTTTCTGGATGTTGTAGTCAGCTAGAGTTCTCCCATCTTCCAACTGTTTGCCAGCAAAAATCAACCTCTGCTGGTCTGGAGGAATTCCTTCCTTATCTTGAATCTTAGCCTTAACGTTGTCAATTGTGTCTGAGCTCTCAACCTCAAGTGTGATAGTCTTGCCGGTGAGGGTTTTCACAAAGATCTGCATCTGTAGAACAATTAAAACAACATACTCATCAGAAACTGATAACCAGATTTAAACTACCCCAACACCAGGACACAATTTTTCCTCAGCTATGAGGAATATTCTGTCAAGCACAAACAATCTAAACTCTATTCTAGAAAATCAAGATTTGACATTCAATCGACATCAAGCAAACTTACAACATACGAGCAGCGGTAGAATCATAACCGGCAGTCCTTTTACGAAATTTCAAATCTAACTTGGCTAACGAATAATCAAATAGAAACCTAGCCCTAGCAATCCGATATGCTCAAGAAACTATATACAAAAACACAATTCAGAAGCTAATAATCCAGCAAAAAAGAAAAACATTGAAATCCTACCAAATCTGTGCAACATGATGAAAGATAATTCAAAATATACAGCAACCAGATCAAATCAACCCTTAACTCGGAGCTAAAACTAAATCAAAAAAAAAAAACAGAATCAAAGTTTCTAGATTAGATTACCTTCAGAAAGGAAGGCGTCGATGAAATCTAGCTTAGATCGCCGAATAAGAATGCCTAATCTGATTAACTTTTTTTTTCCCGGAGAGAAGAAGAATTTATAATTTATAATTTATAATTTATAATTGTGAATTAGTGCAAGGGAAAAAGGCTCAATTTATAATCGAACCTAATACCGAAAATATCGTCGGTCCAACGCGGAATAGGATATATGACGAACCGCCTAAACATATGGCTAAATTCTAGAATCTTCGGGAATACCAAGGGAAGGAAGTTTGTGGAGGGCACGGGTTTTACGACTTTAAAAGTCTCACTCTTGAACAAGTCTCCTTCATATACGGGTTCTTGAATTTGTAAGACTAGTCCTCCGAGCTGGATTGTGCCGCAAGATTAGCCAAAAAGTGTTGTCTATTTGTTAACACTAGTTCTCTCTCTAATTATTTGCTCGCACTTGAAGTAGTGGCGAGATAGTTGCGCTGAATGGTTCAGCACAATCAAAATTACCTTTTCGCTGAATGGTCCAGCCATCTAGATTTATTTTTTGATCTGACAGTTGAGATTGGTTGCGCTGAACCAAACAACGCTCGGCGTTGAACCATTCAGCGTTGGGCGCTGTTTGATTCTGCGACTAGCATGCTAGATTAGCACTGCCATAGAACTTAGGAGGTTGTCCTATCTGACGTGGACTGTTAATCTAGCTGCTAGATTAGCAAACCATAGGACTTAACCAAATGTATATGATAGAATACATGTTTGAGCGAATCTTTTGGTTTTTAAATCAAAATTATTCTCTCATATAATTCAAGGAGACCCTTTGGAATATCAAATTCAATGGATGAGCATTTCCATTGGAGTACTGATGTGATTTTTAATGTTGTTGTAAAGTGGTAGTAAAAGTTCTTTCAAAGACTTGTAAAGATTTGATTTCAGATTTAATAATAGAAAATATATACAAAAGATGTCACAAGATCAAGAAGTATTGGGACTTTGGATTTCACCATTAATCACATTCAATTGGTTAAATAATAGCTAGAATGGTTGAGCTTGAACTGCGAGTACAAGCATTGCAGGTGCTCGGATTCGGGGTTGTTTTGCTGCTGTTGTAATTGAAGAATGAAGTTGTTGTGTCATGGAGCTGTAATGGGTATTGTGGATACAGAGTTGAAGCTGCATATGGGAATGGCATGAAGCTGAAGCTTGGGTTCTCGGTGGAGTAAATGTTGGCAGCAAGATGGAGTTGCTGGTGGTAATAGGAGCCGCAGGCTAAGTAACTGGTCAAGTTGTGCAGTTAGAGATGTTGTTTTATGTTTGGCAAAGAACTAAGTGGATCTGGATTACAGAGATAGAGATGGTGGTAGTTGCATTGGAACTACATGAAAATGGTTATGGGCAAGATTACAAGGGAATGATTGGTTCATATATGATTCATAACAATTCTAGCTCTTTTTGTTGACTCTTTTCTTTGCCAAAAATAGATTTTGTAAAATATTAATTGTAAATCATAAGCATGACGCATCAAAAGCTCTAAGTCTAAGCATATGTCATCAGACAAAATCACAACTAATTAATAAAAATCATAAAATAATTAAATCAATGCAAAAAGTCATGAAGAATCATTATAGTTACCAAGCAATTGCGAAACATGGCTTCCTCCATCGTCCCAGTGTTGGGGTTTAGCTCCTCATATCAAAAACACCTCAAAAATATAACGTATGACTTAATAGGTGTTTTATTGAAGAAAAAACGAGTTTGTAACAGATATAATTGTTACAGAATCCACTGTTACAGATATTTTCTTAACATAAATAATAGTTGGAAACTGTTACAAATATATTGAATTTTAAAAGTATAGCCAACGGTTTCTTCCTTCTTCTTCCTCGTGCAGCAGCAGATATGATGATTATCTGCACTTCTTCTTCTCGCCTCTGCAGCCTTCTATTCGTCCCCCAAAACTCTCGAACCCTCTATAGTTCGAAACCAATCTATTTAAACAGCACAGGATAATATCTTTGCGAATAAATCCTTCCCTATATTCTTCGTTTCTTTCTTTCCAAGTGTGAACACGTAAATTACGTTGGCATATCTACGTGTCCACAAACAATGTTCGCACATACTGAAATTCATAGATTAGATATAACGTGTGTAAAACGTAGTGACTTTAACGATTCATCGACTCTGAGTCTTCGGACTCATCCTTGTCTTATCGGATAGTTATCACTAACAATGTTTGTATAACATAATGGGTAACAATCCACGGATTTGTACGAAGGAAATCACGGATCACATGGAATATAAAGTGCATAATGTAAAGTGCGTAATATAAGGTGCGGAATGTAAAGTGCGTAATATAAGGTGAGGAATATAAGGTGTGGAATGTAAAGTGCGTAATATAAGGTGCAGAATGTAAGTGAGAAGTAATTACGTGGTTCGGCACTGATGCCTACATCCACGGGGTAAAAGATGGGTTTCATTATATGTAAATTGGTTACAAGCATAGTCAAATGACTTTGGGTGTGCTAACTTAGGCAACGGGATTAGGGGATTACTTACTCTTCTTAATTCTCTCTCCTCCTTTTCTCTTCAAATCGACCTTCCCCTCTCTCTTAGTGGGGAGAGGTATTTATATGGGTTCTGACGTGGGGTCCACTGAGGGAGTCGTTGTAACCTTATCGTCTTGTGCTTTGTGCCGATACGCAGACCTCTTCGGTTCTTTCGATGCCCCCATCGTTTCTTCGTTATTGCCGAAGAGGCTTGGTCGTCTCTTCCGTTGGTTGGTTGACGCGTGTGCTGGCCCAGGTGTTTAATGCGGGTGGTTGGGTCTTCTGCACGCGCCATACCACGGTCTACTGCCTCTGTCATATCCGTGTCAGTCAGTTGGGCCCTGACCGTTGATCTAAAATCTCTCTCGAGATGGGATAAAGCAGATTTGAGGGTGTAGTGGGTCCTTCGCAATGGTGCTTTATTTCGGTGCTCCTTGATTCGTAACCATTGGATCTGCGAGATGAGGGCCCCTTCCTTCTGGTACACGTCTCTTGACTATATCCAGGTGGCATCATATTTTGATGCCCCGCGTCACATGCTCTCCACGTGTTTACCCGAGGACACGTGGCGAGTGGTGAAAATATATACTTACACCAAGCACGGACTTTACCCTTTTATTTCTCTTCTACGCATCTTCTGTTATCTTCCAAACTTTATCTAAGGACTAAAACAGATCAAGCAGAGAACGTTGTCTCATTACTGCATGTAACTTCCAAGAATAAGTCAACCAAAATCCCGTAACTTTCCTCTTCCCCTATTTTGCCGGGAATAAAAGAAATCTTCCTTTTTAATCGAAACCTTCCCTGTTTTGATGCACTGGATCATTCTCAACCAAATATGTAGAAAATCTATCGCCCAAATATCTCCCAGAAGCTCACGTAGTTCAACCAAAGCCGAGAACTTTCATTTCCCTGTTTAATTCCAAACTCGACTAACTAGCCCAATTTTGTTGAACCAAATCACTATACCAAGCATGTTTACTCAATTAAAGTCCATCCCAAATATTTCTGGTGATTAAATCTCATTAAGTACCTTCCAAATTCTGACCCTAAACTCAGTTCGTTAAATATAAGTTTTCCCACCTTTTTCTGAATTTCAAATAGGAGAAGATGACCTCCCCCTAACCAGTTCCGTTCTGCCAATAGTAGTTCCCTGAATGGGATGCCACATATCCTATGATGGGGTGTAAATAGCAGTTGGGCTACCCCTTAGTAAATGAGGTGCCCCTTATCCAAATCTTGGGTCCATTTAGCACTTTTCTCCGACGAGCGCAAATACCACTTTTCGAGCCAATTTTGTTGCATAAGCTTATTTCTCCAAAAACACCTACAAAGACACAAAAAGCATAATAAATAAAATCGATCACTAACAATATATACAATTGAGATTATATCAAACACAAAAATGTGTCTATCAAGTACCGAGTAGGGGTCTGTAAAAAATTTGTTGACACGTTTGAAAAATAATTTATATTTTTGTTTGACATAGTATTGAAATGTTAAACTAGACATAATTAAGATCTGAGAGGAGGATTTGTTCAATCCAAAATGGAACATTGACTGAATTACTGTCCTCTTATTTTTGTTCTCAACTCATAAAAAAATTAACTAAAGAATGAGACATATTATTATTATTATCATCACTTGGGTCACACAAGTAAAATTAATTATTAAAACTACTATATGAAAGTGCTAGAATGCCTAAAATTATACCATTTGTTGCCATTTCACTGGTATCATGTTGTCATTCGCAGCTACAACTGAACGAAAAGGAGAGGGTACATCAACTTTTTAAGTTGTATAAGAATGAAACTAAGCTTGTGTTTTTAACAATTAAAGATAAGCTTCAAAATGGAAAAGTAAAAGCACATATACGAATTTTGTTAAATAGGAAAATTGTATAGCAGAAAAACTCTGGGACCTCGTCCATTTTGAACACACATTGTATTAAGCTGCTACAAACACTAGCCTACTATAAGACTTCGGTCTGGAATGTGGTTGAGACATAATAAACCCTCCAATCTAATCTATTGTAGTGGTGCCCCTATGTCTCTTAATTCTAGAAATAACTTACACACTTGATTCTCGTAACTGACGCCCTTTATATCCATAAGAGTTGCTCCAGAGTCAGTTTTGAAGATTAGCGTTATCCTGCCTCCAAGAGGGCGCCTGGTGATTTTCTTTATGATTCAAGATCAAGAATGTAGAAATCGATTCCCTGGTTTAGAAGAATCTAAATCCCAGGACTAGGGTTTACACTCTTCGAAGCTTATAGAAATTCGGTGCGTTGGAATAAAATAAGAAATGGTCCGGCTAGGTACTGACCAGTTGGGGAATAAAATGAGCTTTAGGCTAAAAAAAAAGATATTCCATTTTTCCTTCTCTGAAAGATATACCCATTATAGAAATGAAATCCGAGTTGGATTGGTAATCCTGTTTGTATCTATCTTATCTATTGATAGTTATGCTCAAAAACAAGATGTCAACATATTAGAGTTATATTCAATTGTGTATGTAGTTTTCTATCAAATCTGGATTTGATATTTAACTCTTGAATGACCTTATATCAAAAGAGAGGGACCTTAGAAATACAAGAATGATACACAACACAAATACATGTTACAAAACTATATTTTTTCAGGTTAAGTGAACTCGTGCTTCACGAATCCCAAGTAAAGTTTTCAAAGCTAAATCACAGATCTCGAAGATCCTTAGGCCTTTGGAGGACAAACTTTCAAATAAATACACAAGCATATATGGATTTAGTTTTCAGTATTGCTGATATCCCAAATTTATAGTAATCAATCAAGGTCGGGTTGCTTAAGATGTTAGCAAAGAATTCTTGTAACCTAAGTTAATTCTCAATTGCTAAACCAAAGTTGTTTCCTAAGATGCACAAACATGTTAACTTGCATTGAGGTTCTTTTCATGGTATGGAGATGCAGAAAATCCTTAGCTCACATGAAATTACTACCAAAGAAACTTCAAATTTTCAGTAAAAGAACAAGATTTTCCAACCAAAGGAAATAGCTAAGAAGTAACAATTCACAAATGTGTGGAAAGTTTTCCTTGAAAGAAGAATTAATAATCCAAGAGATACATAGTTGTGGGTCGGGTCACTAAGCTTTTAGGTCCATGAGCTCGCAGTTGAGTTTTTTGGAACAATAAGAAGGAATTAAAGAACTAAATCTTTGTAGGTTCGCGATTTCAAGGAATTAGGTTCAGGAACTCAAATGCAAATAAGTTACAAGAGGATTCAACTTGTCATGTTCACAAACTCAGATGCTAAAAAGTTTCGGGAATTTTTCTCTTGAACGAGGCTCGCGAACTCAAATAACATTAAAGCTCGGGATAAGTTTGTTTTCATTATGTTAGCGAGCTCACCCTTTTAGGTTCGCGAACTCAAATGTTAAAAATATCTCAGGGAAAAATATTTTCAATAGGTTCGCAAACTCGCCGTATTAAATCCGCAAACTTAAGTGACTTATTAACCTTATTTTTGTTTCTAAAAGTTGTAGGTTCACAAACTTAATTCATAACAAGAATAACTTTCTAGTAGACTCACATGAGGTGATATCATAAAGATTTTTAGACATTGATATCTTATTTTTTTATGAATACATAGGTTCATAATTGTGATAACTTTCATACATCAAGTTTTAATTCAAAATTCTTGATATCTTATTTTTCTTTAACTGAATCATTCTCAGGTTCTTCAATAACCATTTTAGATTCAAGTCTGATAGGTTGGATCACACCAAACACAAATTGTTAGGTTTTTTTGTGTTTCCCAGCTCTAATACCAATTGAAATGACAAGGGTACCAAGTACACCAAAATCTTTTCGATATCAACCTATATGATTGATACCTTATGTGATCTAATATAGACATAGACTATCAAGAATATAACAACCACAAGGTATACACTTGATATATAGTACAAGTCCGAAACCGAACCTAACTGTAGGGATCAACCCGAATGTTTTGATTAACGTAAGTGTAATTTCTTTATTATAACTAAATAATAATTATGATACAGAAAGTAAAATAAAAGCACACAATAATATTTTCTTAACGAGGAAACTGAAAATGCATAAAAACCCTGAGACTTAGTACAATTTTGAATACTCTCATAATTAAGCCGTTATACAAAGACCACTGCCAACTTCGTATAGTTGAGACCAAGTAATCTAGCCCTAGTTACCTAGTTTTCTCAGTATCCTTGTCCCTACAACCAATCTGGTCAATGCACGTGAATCCTGAGATGGAGTCCACTATCTTAAGTTGCTTCACCAGCCATGATGACTTCTTGCACTCAACTACTTTGGATCGTCTTCCGAAATAGTAAAAGACTAATCTGTTTTTGGTAACCAGTCTTTCAATCTCAAGAAGTAAAACATAGATTTGCGTGGAGTTAGGCTCTTCCATTTAATCTAATAAACTCCTTTGTTCGGTTAGATCAATAAAGATCTGGATTACCAAGATAACCATATCTAAGTTTACAAACTATCAGATTCAGATACTGAAGAATACCACTATATGATAGTTTGTCGATCTATACGACTACAAATCAATTGTATGTTAGAGCATTGCTCGGTCGAACTCATAAGTGTTTCTATCTCAAGCTTGTTGTCAAAACAATATCTTGGTTTTTAGTCTACAATTAGTTGAGAAACAGAGGATCATGGCAGTCATCATTGCATTCTACCGTTTGAAAGCGAAGATCAACCAAAGATTTTGGAGAACTTCATCAACAAAAGGTAAGTGAAAACTGAACCACCTATTTCTCAAGTTATATCCACTTTTCTGTCATTGAGACGATGTCGCATAACTAATTATACTATTTTGCCTAGACAAGAATTTCGAGTCAAGTTTGTCTTGATAATAAATTCTCGAAATATAATGTCTAAGCTTAATGAACATTTGTTCATACTTGATGAATTTATGCTAAGGACAATTTATTTTTCGGAATCAAAATCATGACTAAACTATTATCATTCGAAAATAGCCTGGAACAGTGATATGTGTCATTAATGTTATTCGGGAATATTTCAAATCAATTTAGAGAGAAATATAAAACTATTATAGATTAGGATACAAGACAGTGTTATCATTCTTATAAACTGGGAAAACTGTTATAAGTCTAAACCCGTATTACAAGTACTCATACACGTATAGGAGTAGCTACATATTGACTTACATATTTGTGGTATGCATATTCTTATGTATATCATATGAAAAATATGTTTATCTCATGAACCAGATTGGTACGTTAACTAAAACAGTTTTGTGTTTACGAACTCGTCTGTGTATCAAAATTGGTACGCAAACCAAATTAGTTATGTGAACTCCGGAACCGCTGATAGTCTTTAGGTTTCCAAATCGGTACGCAAACCTAAATAGTTCTGTTAAATCCGGAACTTTGTTTGGTTAAATGTTTACAAACCGGTACACAAAATGTGACTAAACCGATTCACGAATGGCAATGGTATATGTACCTTGTACACCTACTAACCATGTCGATTATATTTTCAAGTGTGTTTAAATTATTTCTACGAGATAATTAGCATTTGATTGATTCTCTAAAAATACTAGAGTTATTTGATCACATGTTTGTGACTCAGAGTTAATAATGTCTTATGTGTTCATGAAAATGAATATTAAGCTTTTAAGTTCAAATCGGCTAGTTTTAGCTAACCACTGATAGGCACATTTATGTGTCTAATTTGTCTCGATTTTGTATATTGTTAGTGCTTAATTTTGTACTTATTTTGTGTTTTTATGTTTTTGTAGGCATTTTTGAAGAAATAAGCTTTTACGAAGAAATTGGCTCTAAAAGTAACATTTAAACCTCCGAAAAAAAAGTAATAAAGGCACCCCAACTTTGGCTAAGGGCACTCTCAAAATGTGTTAAAAACTCCCCTGGAGAAGCGTTGAAAAACACCCAAGGAATTTGCTAAAGACACCCTAGAAATTACTAAGGGGCACCCTATTTGCTAAAGGGACACCAGATTTGGTTAAGGGGTGTGCATATTCAAACTTTTGAATCTGAAATATGGCTGGAAAACTGGTTTCAGAACTGCCGAAATCCGGGTTTAAGATTTGGTTGAGTTTTAATGAGACTTAATAGCCGAAATTGAATGTGTATCTTCTATTGGGCTTAACATGAAAGATATGGGTGTTCGATTGAATTTAAATTGGCTGGATAATCATATATTCGATCAAACAGGGAAGAGTATATTAACGGTATTTTTTGTAACTAAGTTTGGAAGAGTTGTGAAGAGACTTAATCGCCCCAATGGGTTCATATCACCCTATTACATCAAAACAGATATGGTGAGTCCTTCCGAATCGCTAGAACTGGGCTATATCATCATGTGGAAGAAAATAGGGGACACGAGCTTTTCATGGGTTGTAGCGAGATTAAGACGTGTACTGCACGTGTTTGGATTAAGATGGGATATAACAGCAGCGTGTAGAAGATAAAGAAAGAAAGTTAAAAACCAAACAGAGGCGTGAAAGAGTTATAGAAGCAAATAATTCTCATGCAGCAGCAGAAAATTAAAAAACTATTCTCTCTTTACTGTGAGATATTTGGAGGTGATTCGAGGGGATTTGGCCATCCTGTTGGGTATATAAAGGGAGTTGGGATACCAGAGAAGGGGGATGAAGAGTCTGGTAGAAATTAGAGAGCTAAAATCGAGAGAAAACCAAAGTTTTAGAAAGCTTACCTACTGCTGCAAACCAAGAACACGAAGAACAAACACCTGCCAATGACAGTCACAAAAGCTATTGTTATACAACCATAGCAGCTGTGGTTGGTTCTACAGTTCAGTTGCGAAATACTTTTAGCAGTTGTACTCGTCTTGGTATCCGAGACATTGATCAACTAAAAAATCTTCGTAAGCAAATTTAATTATTTTTAATACAATATAATTAATCAATTTTTCTTAATTTTACGATTCATGAGTAGCTAAATTAATTTATAGGGTTTTGGAGGAATTTATTTTTGATATGTACTATGAATAGTGTTTATTTCTTAGACAATAATTACTCTATTATTTGTGATATCCATGACTAATAATATCTCTTATATAAATGCTTCATTTTAATTGTTCTGGATAGTTTTTAAACTATTGATCTTTTATAAGCGAAGGAGGTTATATTTTTGTGTAACGACGAAAGTCGCATAATTAATTATAAACGTTTTATCTTCCAAAACATGAGATTGAGTTCAATATGTTTTTGAGTATTTTATGAGTAATTATTTGAGACATAAATTGTTAATTTTACAAGCGTTAGAAGTAGTGGAATCCAAAACCCTAGGTTCGCCTCTCCTTGGTAACAAAAAAATCAAACTTAATTAGTTTGTTGAACATAGTCTGTGTACACGGTTTAGTAATGGTTTCACCAAACTAGAGTGTATATCATGTTTATGTAAATCAGATTCAAAGATTCATCTAAAGGTGGATATTATTTGTTGGGTTCCAAAGTTATCTTAGCTTAAACCTAAAGCAACATATGCTTTGAATGTCTATAAAAGGGGAACTTCAAGCAACCGGGATCTTTGAATTCCGGCACTATTTTTTGGTATGTCCTAGTTGTATCTAGAGTCGTCCTCTTCCTAACCCTTTTTAGGGTTTAACGACTATAAAGTCTTCATAGGGATTCATGAATCTAGGTCTAGTTATCTTTCCTTGATAACTTGCGTATCCTGATATTGATCGATTGTTGATCTACTCACTTGATCAAGATAGATATAAATCATCAAAGTTCTTTTCGTCTCAAACTTTGTTGATTCCACAGGTTTTATACTTGTGAGGTGAATAATAATCTAGGCTGCACTTCGGGTTGCATAAGTCCGGATTTTGAGGTTAGTTATACTTTGTCTATTGTTATCGATTACCATCACCTTTGATCATACTATTTGATTATAAAAGGAAATCATGGATATGATTAATCTGTGGGAGGAAGTTTCGTTCAAAGTCTTCAATTGAGTTGAAGAAACTCTTAGTTGGTGTGATGTCATCTAAGGGAATCAATTGAGCGGAGTCCTGCTAGGAATCAAGATGCGTAAGGAATGCGACTGTACCTTAATCAGTGGTATACCTTTTAAGGCTCAACTACATTCCAGTATGAAGTTAATTGGTAGTAAGCTAGTGTCTGTAGCTGCTTAGTTTAATCTGGACTAGGTCCCGGGGTTTTTCCTGCATTTGCGATTTCCTCGTTAACAAAACTTTTGGTGCCTGTGTTATTTATTTTTCCTTATTATATTATTTATCTTTATAATTAAAATATCAAAGGTAATGCGTTGATCAATCATAGGAGACACCGACCTAGTTTGTTGGATATAATTTGATTGATTCTTGAACATTGGTTTTTGGTACCTTCCAAGTAATCTCTTTCTGATTAGGTTCACGTGTTTGATTCTATAAACGTTTTAATCGTAAGAGAAAAAGATATAACTCTAGATATTACTCCTTAGTTGATTTTAAAACTTAAAGTTGTATTGAGTTTGTCCATACGGATTTCCTAAGAAAAAAGTGGTGGTGTATTTTGGTTCCCCCGCATTTTCAATTGGTATCAGAGCAGGCAAACACGCTATGAACTAATAAGTATGTGTTTGAAGCAATATGATTCCATGGATGAACGTACTATCTCTAATAATATATCACCAGTTCAGAATCAACCAGATGATCCAAGTTTGGATTCAACATCTGTGAGAACTGTCACATCTAAATTATTATCTGAAAACCTTCATGAAATCACCCCGAGTAATGAAGAAACTGTGGATAACTGGGAAACATGCCTAGAGAGACCGTTGGAGGAACTTTCCGATGATAATGACTCAGATATTAATAGAGATGTTGATAAGGAAGTCTCGGTGTATGCCAAGTTGTTTGATCATCATAAAAATAAAAAGATGATGACTTCTACTCTCATTGGATTTCTCACTCCTCTTTGTAAAAAAAACTAGAAATTGAGGAAGGTCTTTAAAGGTCATATTATGGTTATCAACTTATTCAATCCCTTCTTAAAGATCATGAAGAAGATGTACTTTCAAATAATCCTGAATGTGAAAAATATTCGTTGAAATTTCTTTATGTTGGAAGAAAAACTTGCAAAATATGAAGCAACTTCTCTCGCTCGAGAAAAACGCCTTGAGGCTGATTTATCTGCTTCTCTTGAAAAAATCAAGATGTTGGAAGAGGACTTGAAAAAGTTCAATACTAGTTAGAACAAATTAACCACTATGCTAGTAGAAAGTAAAAATCATCGTGATACACGAGGATTTGGCTATAAGGGAATACATGCTCCAAGTAGTAGCAAAGAGGTAAAATTTGTTAAGGCTAGTGATTCTTCTCAACCAAAGGTTTCCACTGATGGAAAAAGGGAAACACCTACACCGACAGTTAAGGTTCAGAAGAGCAAAGTATATCAACCTCCAAATCCATCACACACAAATCCATATAAGAACATTCCTTATGTTTGCTATTATTGCGGAAATAAATGTCACCTACAAAGGGGATGTCATTTTCGTATAAGGAATGGGAAAATTTATGATGTTATTGTTTGGGTACCACAAGAAGTTATGAAACCTATATCATATATTAAGGTTAATCCCCTTAATATTACAGGTTATAATTGTCCAAACATTAGGCAAGGGAATCAGTGTTGTGATAAACCAATATTTGCCTATAAACGCCATACAAAGCCTTTTCACAATTATAATGATTATTGGAAAAGCGTGGGTCTAACAACCTCACCCAATATTTCGCTTAGCAATCTGTATGGACTAACTCCAATATACTTTTAAGAGAATCAATTAGACAGTCAAATTCAATCTTAATAAAAAGTATATCAAAGAGTTATATTTCAATTTCTCGATTTAATACTTACTCAAGAAAATATAAATCTGCGAGTCTAATTGAATACAAGAGAAATTAAATTGAACGTCACCAAAGACCAATGTTCAAGTATCAATCAATTTCAATCAACAACCAAAGGTCGGATTTCCCAATTGATTGATTCAACACACAACCTGTGATATTTCAATTATATAACAAAATATAACACGGAAAAGAAATAACACATACACCAGAAATTTTGTTAACGAGGAAACTGCAAATGTTAGAAAAAACCCGGGACCTAGTCCAGATTGAACACCACACTGTATTAAGCCGCTACATACACTAGCCTACTACAAACTAACTTCGTTCTTGATTATAGTTGAACCCCAATCAATCTCATACTGATCCAAGGTACATTTGCGCTCCTTACATCTCTGATCCCATATGGATACTATACACTTGATTCCCTTAGCTGATCTCACCTACAACTAAGAGTTGCTATGATCCAAAGTCAAAGACTTTAATAAATAAATCTATATCACACAGAAAAGTCTACATGAATAGATAAATCTGTCTCCCACAGAAATACCCACAAGTTTTGTTCTGTCTTTTGATAAATCAAGGTGAACAGGAACCAATCGATAATACGGATTTATATTCCCAAATAATAGCCTAGAATTATCAACCACCTCACATTAATCTTAATCGACTAGCGAAACAAGATATTGTGGAATCACAAACAATGAGACGAAGATGTTTGTGACTACTTTTCTATCTTGCCTATCGGAGAAATTAATCTCGAGCCAATTTTACAATTATACTCAATACGATAGAAAAGGCAAGATCATATCACGCAACTACAGAGAAAATAGTTGGGTCTGGATTCACAATCCCAATGAATTCTTCAAGTCGTTAACCTATAGGGTCTCGGTAGAAACCTAAGGTTAAAGGAGAATCGACTCTAGCTTATACAACTAGTATCACACAGGAGGTGTGGGGATTAATTTTCCCAGTTGCGAGAGTTCTCCTTTATAAAGTCTCCAAATCAGGGTTTGCAATCTAAGTTACCTTAGTAACAAAGTATTCAATATTCACCGTTAGATGAAAACCTGATTAGATTCAAGCTAATATCTTTCAACCGTTAGATCGAACTTAGCTTGTTATACACAAATGAAATGCACGTCCATTTAGGTTTGTGTAACCGCTCCTAAATGTGTATACCTAGTTGGTTCAACAGTAATTAACCAAATGGTTAGCCATATGAGTACTTTCATATCAACCTTATTCATCTTCTCCATAACTAGTTCAAATGACTCAAAAGAACGAGTTAGAGAGTTGTTCAATTGATTAGATCTCATAGACGTATACAAGACACAATCGAAGCAAAAATGATTTTGATTCACTCTAATCGATTCATGAACTTTATATCCACGGTTTGCAAATATGCATTCCTTAGTTTATATAAGTTTAAGTTCATGAATAAACCGTTTTAGAAAATAACCCACTCAAGTATGCATACTTAAGTACCCGGATTAAGTTTGTTTCAGTTCACAAACTCCAACAGAAATTCACGGAACGTGAACTTCCTGTAGTATGCGGACTATAGTTTCGGTTATCCTGAGCAGCAAAGTACGCATACTTTGTTTCAAGGATTTAGGACTTACACACGTATGAGTTCACATACAATGCTTATATCCATTCAAGGTTATATATTCTAAACTCTCATTTCAATCATTGAAACATTCTTAGAGGATGTTAAATAGAGGTTATTCACACACTATTTTTCATCAAAACAATTTTCAAGATATTGAAATAACCAACATGACTTTCGTCACTTGTAAAGATGAACTTGGCCAAAGCGAAAGCTTACCAACACATATTTCGAGAAAAATATAAGCGAGATAAATTCAATTCGAAATAGAAAATGTGTATAATCGAAGTCTATATAGAAATACAACTTTTGTCTCAAGATAGGAGATAGAGTAGATATATACTTTTGAGTGATAAATAAGTTCAAGTCTCCACATACCTTTTAGTCGATGAAGTTCCACCAGTTCTTTGAGTATTTCTTCGTCTTTGTATGATGAACGCCGTGGAGTCTAGAGCTCAACTACATTTTTTATCCTAGTCCGGGACTTAGATATAAGTAGACTAGAAATCAAGACTTAGAGTTTTGGCAATTAAACTTGACACCAAGCTTGAGATAGAAACGCTTGCGAGTTCGACCGAGTCGTGCTCTAACAATTATCAAAAGATTAACTTTGTAAAAACAAAGACAAGATTTGATGCTCCCATTTGGAGAAAGACTAACTTGCAAAAGAATAATCAATCCAATTAATTTTAGAAAAACCTTGAAAAATAACTTGAACACCCATGGTTGGTACTCTGCGAGATTGACAGGTAAAGCATGAGAACCAGAGATGTATGGGCCCTCTAAAAGTAATGGGAAAATACACTATTTATTATCATTAGAGTAGCGAGGAGAAGAATTGTTGCCCGGATGCCAGTCAATGTCTAGCATAAGAACTTTGTCTTTAGCAACGTCTTCCTTTTTTTGTAAGCGACCACCCCAACAAGTGCTATCCTTCCTCATGGGGATTATTTTATAATTCGCGAAGAAATTTTCTACAGTATACTTCGCAGGAACAATTGGAACTTTAGCGAATTTAGGGTTCTTCGCTTTAGGGGGGTAAAGAGATTCCTTACCAGCACCGCGAGTAGCAAACTCAAGCATCAAACGAATGCAATACCCACTCAACTGATGTATATCCCGCGAGAATTTTGCATGAGAAAGTATTTCATAGAATAAAGGAAGTTCAGGGTCATAAAGAGGAATGGGAATGCCAACTTCAAGTTGACCTAGTGAGACTATGATCTTCTCGCGATTACATGGATGATCATAAAATAATTTAACAAAGAGCTCAGCCTTAGGGTTTTGATCGGGAATGGTAGATAAAGTAAAACCTCTATCTTGAAGCTTCTTTTGTATTTTTCAAAGGCAATTATATTTTTACGACCCGATGGAGGCATTCTTAGTATGGGAATGAAGAAAAGAATAGAAGATCAAAAGAATAAGAGAAAAGTTACAGATGCGGAAGTTGCGGAAGAAAAATGAAATTGCAGAGAGAAGGAAAGAGAAAGTAAAAAAGAAGAAAAGAAGAGAATGAAGAAGATATATATAGAAGGTAAGAATTCTCGAGATGGTAAGTGCATTTAATGCGAAGAGAAGACGTGAACGGTTGAAGTGCATCGGTTGAAAATGACGTGTCAGAAATTGAATGGAAGAAAAGATACGTGTAATAAATCTGGCGAAAAATGCAGAAACGTGTCAGAACAGAAGAACCTGAAAAGATGAACAGATGCGGCGTTTTAAAAAGTTCCAATTCTCATGATCTTTTCCCCTTCGCAAAATGAGAAGAGGCAATATGTAGGATCAGAATATCGCCACAATAATACTCTTGCGAAATTTATAAATAACATTTCTGTGAATTCTTCAACAACACACTGCGAGTGTCGCAGAACTTCTCGAAGAATGACATAACAGATGATGGTAACTGAATCACGAGAAGAGCATGACGAGCCTGCGAAGATTATATCATCTGCGAAAATTAACATTACAACTACTGCGAGAGTATCACGAGTCAGATCCGAAATTAAAGGATAGCTTAGCTGTCATCCACTATGTAACTACCATATATAAATAGAATTAGTAGACTCAAAAAAGGGGAGATCAATTTGAGAGTATTGAGAAATTTTTGAGGATAGAGAAAGTTTAAGAGAGCGGTTGTATTCTTGATTTCTTTCATTTCTTGTAATATTTCCGAGAATTAATCAATAAAAGTGTTGTTCTTAATCTTCAAATATGTGTTGATTATTATGAATTCTTGTGAGGGGTGTAGTGTAGGAATTCTTGCAACTACATAATGGCGCTAGAAACAGGGATGTTTCTGAGCAAAGATTGAAATTGTGATTTGTAAGAATTTGAAGAAATTGGAAAAGATTTTTACGTGATTTACAGTGATACATCAAAATTGAAGGAATGGCAAGAAGAAGAAATACATCGGAACAACCAACAACCGTAAGGAGGAGTAGAAGACTTGCTGGAGAAGAGACAAATGAAATAGGAGAATCTTCAAGATTAAGAACTAGGAGCAACAAAACAAGGAATAATGGAGAAAATCAAGTTCAACAACCAAATCAGCAAACACCGATACAAGATAAAACTATGGATTATGACAGAGTGAGCGTGCATACTTGGCGATCAGATTCGATAGAAGAAGCAGAAAATCGACAATTAAGAAATGGAAGGCGAGAGGGAAGAGATCAAGAAGCGGTTGGAGGATTAATTCATGGAGATGACGAAAATGAAGCAGTAGAGGCTTTAAGACAAAGAATACAAGAGGAAAGAAGATTAGAGGCGGAAGAACGCGCGAATTTAACAAGACAAAATCACGATTAAGAATGGAGAATTTGAGATTACAAAATAGGAGATCAAGAAGTACTGCAAGATCAAGTTCAAGATCATTTAGAGAAGAAGCAAGGCGAAATTCCCCTGTGAGAAATGCTGGTGAAAATATTCGAGAGGAAATGCAAAATCCAAATGAAGAGCAGCATTATGGAGAAGAAGAGATGATTAATGATCGCTACATTCCATATAGTGAAACTTTGGATGATAGGCGTGATAATAGAAATCAAGAGGGTGGAAATAACCAAGATGATGAAGAAAATCGAGAAGAAGGTAGGAGAATATTACATGAGCGAGAAATTCAAAGAAACCGATGAATAATTGAGGATGAAATGAGAGACATTATGCTGAACAAGCACATCTAGATTGCGAAAGAGAAAGATTGAGAGCAGAAGTGGAAGAACAAGAGTTTCAAGAAGCAATACGTCAGAATAATCATGACAATCGAGAAAGGAGACGCGCAAGAAATCACAACAATGATAATATCAATGAGGAATATGATAGAATACAAAGGAGAATATAAAGACAGCGAAGAGAAACGGTGAGAAATGAAGAAAATCGCAGAAGAGAAAATGGAAGGCATAATCATTTGCAAATTCAAGAAGGAGGTGAAGAAAAAAATCGCGGGGAAGGCAGAATGAAGATGTTGAAGAAGAAGCACAAAATCTCGCTAGGCAAGAAAAACATGAACGCATAAAAAAGGAAGATGCACTGAAAAGACCAATGGAGCAAAATTCAGCTGGGAATGAACAGATCTTGAGAGAGTTAGCAGAAATGAGGGGAATACACTAACAATGTTTTATAATGAATATTTGTTGTGCATTATTCTTATTTCATTGTTCACACCTGCGAAGCAAAAGATCAAGTCAGATATTTTTTAGATACTATATGTAATTTGTTGCAAGTATGCTGCGACAAATTTTTAACTTTCATAAGGCTAGGTTTTGTTGATTTGCTTCATTTCATTTGTTTATTTTGCTGGTAGAACCGTAGTACGGTTAATGCCTAATTTTGTATCTCGTTTCCCAATATAAGTCATCCATATAGTGTTCGTATCTTTTAAGAAGTAATAAGCGAAGAAATTTACCTGCAAATAATGATAAGGATGTCAAAGATTCTTCACTGTACGTGTGGATGTTTATTCCCCAGGTTTTTTTTTTGGGTGGGGGAGGGGTGTGGAGATTCCTCTTGCTGAACCCTTTAAAGGTGCGGGTAAGGTATTCCTCTTGATTGTCGATCAAGAAAGTCAGAACCCCTCTCCCATTTTGGATTTCAAATTGGGAGGGACGCTTTTTGAATGTATTCTTTTTTCTTTTTTCTTGTGTGTACACTGGGTTTTAGCCAGGTGGGAGATCTTCCCTGCTTTGTGCTGGTCTGTACATTGTCTCTCATAATAATATAACATAACAAACCTTTGCTTTGTGCTGGCCTGTGCTTTGTGCATTCTAAACTCATAGACCCTTCCAGAAATTAGATATGGAAAGGCCAGTAGACCCTTTCAAGTTTCAATGGGGAAACAGATATAGATCTTGATAAAGAGAGAAGTATAATCGAACTGGGCAAGCCCAAGTTAAATACCAAATGTGCAAATTTATTCATGCAGTTAACTAACTGTAAGCACCATACAGGCACATACTACTAACAGACATCTTGCCATTGTGCAGTGTGGACTGCAACTGCATAAAGCAAAAGATCATTACACAAATAAAAGATAACTCCAATCATGACCTTAAGTTTTTCACAGATAGAAAACAAAAGATAACACACCAACAGATTCAATGCCAACAGAAATGTTTAATTACCACCACGGAGTCGAAGGACAAGGTGCAGCGTGGACTCCTTCTGAATGTTGTAATCAGCAAGAGTGCGACCATCCTCCAGCTGCTTTCCAGCAAAAATCAACCTTTGCTGATCTGGAGGAATTCCCTCCTTATCCTGAATTTTGGCCTTCACATTATCAATAGTGTCAGAGCTCTCCACCTCCAAGGTGATGGTTTTTCCAGTCAAGGTCTTCACAAAGATTTGCATACCACCACGAAGACGTAAGACAAGGTGAAGGGTAGATTCCTTCTGGATGTTGTAGTCAGCAAGGGTACGGCCATCTTCCAATTGTTTCCCAGCAAAAATCAACCTCTGCTGGTCTGGTGGAATACCTTCTTTGTCTTGTATCTTCGCCTTCACATTGTCAATAGTGTCCGAACTCTCAACCTCTAAAGTGATGGTCTTTCCAGTGAGGGTCTTCACGAAAATCTGCATACCACCTCTGAGACGAAGCACCAAATGAAGAGTAGACTCCTTCTGTATATTGTAGTCAGCAAGGGTACGCCCATCTTCCAATTGCTTTCCAGCAAAGATCAAACGTTGCTGGTCTGGAGGAATACCTTCCTTATCCTGAATTTTGGCTTTTACATTGTCAATGGTATCTGAACTCTCAACTTCTAAAGTTATAGTCTTTCCAGTCAGGGTTTTCACAAAGATTTGCATACCACCTCTAAGTCTTAGAACCAAATGAAGCGTGGATTCCTTCTGGATGTTGTAGTCAGCAAGGGTGCGCCCATCTTCCAATTGCTTCCCAGCAAAAATCAACCTCTGCTGGTCTGGAGGAATACCTTCCTTATCTTGGATCTTGGCCTTGACATTATCGATAGTATCAGAACTCTCCACTTCCAAAGTAATGGTCTTGCCAGTCAGGGTTTTCACAAATATTTGCATACCACCTCTGAGACGGAGGACAAGATGAAGAGTGGATTCTTTCTGGATGTTGTAGTCAGCTAGGGTTCTCCCATCTTCCAACTGTTTGCCAGCAAAAATCAACCTCTGCTGGTCTGGAGGAATTCCTTCCTTATCTTGAATCTTAGCCTTAACGTTGTCAATTGTGTCTGAGCTCTCAACCTCAAGTGTGATAGTCTTGCCGGTGAGGGTTTTCACAAAGATCTGCATCTGTAGATCAATTACAACAACATACTGATCAGAAACTGATAACCAGATTTAAACTACCCAACAGGACACAATTTTTCCTCAGCTATGAGAAATATTCTATCAAGCACAAACAATCTAAATTCCTCTATCAAGCACAAACAATCTAAACTCTATTTTGAACATTTTATTATATCTTTTAGAAAATCATGATTTAAACTCTATTTTTGAACATTTTATTAAATCTTTTAGAAAATCAAGATTTGACATTCAATCGACATCAAGCAAACTTACAACATACGAGCAGCGGTAGAATCATAACCGGCAGTCCTTTTACGAAATTTCAAATCTAACTTGGCTAACGAATAATCAAATAGAAACCTAGCCCTAGCAATCCGATATGCTCAAGAAACTATATACAATAACACAATTCAGAAGCTAATAATCCAGCAAAAAGGAAAAACATTGAAATCCTACCAAATCTGTGCAACATGATGAAAGATAATTCAAAATATACAGCAACCAGATCAAATCAACCCTTAACTCGGAGCTAAAACTAAATCAAAAAAAAAAAAAACAGAATCAAAGTTTCTAGATTAGATTACCTTCAGAGAGGAAGGCGTCGAAGAAATCTAGCTTAGATCGCCGAATAAGAATGCCTAATCTGATTAACTTTTTTTTTCCCGGAGAGAAGAAGAATATAATTGTGAATTAGTGCAAGGGAAAAAGCCCCAATTTATAATCGAACCTAATACCGAAAATATCGTCGGTCCAACGCGTAATAGGATATATGACGAACCGCCTAAACATATGTGCTAAATTCTAGAATCTTCGGGAATACCAAGGGAAGGAAGTTTGTGGAGGGCACGGGTCTTACGACTTTAAAAGTCTCACTCTTGAACAAGTCTCCTTTGTATACGGGTTCTTGAATTTGTAAGACTAAGTCTTGTGAGCTAAATTGTGCCGCAAGATTAGCCAAAAAATGTCGTCTATATGTTAATGTGAACACGTAAATTACGATGGTATATACGTGTCCACAAACAAAGTTCGCACATATTGAAATTCGTAGATATGATATAACATGCGGAATGTAAGGTGCATAACGTAAGTGCGGAATGTAAAATGCATAACATAAGTGTGGAATGTAAAGTGCATAACGTAAGTGAGACGGATAATTACGTGGTTCAGCACTGAGGCCTACATCCACGGGGTAAAAGAGGGGTTTTATTATATGTAAAGTGGATACAAGCATAGTCAAATGACTTTGGGTGTGCTAACTTAGGCAGCGGGATTAGGGGACTACTTACTCTTCCTCACTCTCTCTCTCTCTCTTTTTCTTCTCGAATCAACCTCTCCTCCTTTCTTAGTGAGGAGGGGTATTCATAGGGGTTCCGCCGTGGGGTCCACTGATGGAGCCGTTGTAACCTTATCATCTTGTGTTTTGTGCCAATACGCATAGTCTTCGGTTCCTACGAGGCCCCCTTCGTATCTTTGTTATTACCGCAGAGCATGATCGTCTGTTCCGTTGGCTGGTTGACACGTGTGTTGCCCCAGGTGTTTAATGCGGGTGGTTGGGTCCTCTACACGCGTCAGACCACGGTCTCATGTCCTTATCTTGTCTGTGTCAGTCAGTTGAGCCCTGACTGTTGATCTAAGATTTCTCTCGAGATGGGATAAAGCAGTTCCGAGGGTGTATTATGTCCAACGCAGGGGTACTTTGCTTCGGTGCTCCTTCATTTACGGCCGTTGGATCTCCGAGATGAGGGTCCTGATCTGCTGGTACACGCTTCTTGGCTATATCCATGTGGCATCGTCTTTTGATGCTGCGCGTCACATGCTCTCCACGTGCTTACCCGAGGACACGTGGCGAGTGGTGGAGATATGTACTTACAGTTAACATTAGTTCTTTCTCCTAGTATTTGCTCACACTTGAAGTAGTGGCGAGATAGTTGCGCTGAATGGTTCAGCACAATCAAAATCACCTTTTCGCTGAATGGTTCAGCCATCTAGATTTATTTTTTGATCTGACTTTGAGATTGGTTACGCTGAACCAAACAGCACTCCGCGTTAAACCAATTGTTTGATTCTGCGACTAGCACGCTAGATTAGCACTGCCATAAAACTTAGGAAGTTTTCCTATCTGACGTGGACTGCTAATCTAGATTGCTAGATTAGTAAACCGTAGGACTTAGCCAAATATATATGATAGAATACATGTTTGTGTGAATCTTTTGGTTTCTAAATCAAAATTATTCTCTCATACAATTCAAGGAGACCCTTTGGAAGATCAAATTCAATGGATGAGCATTTCCATTGGAGTACCGAGTAGGGGTCTCTAAAAAATTTGTTGACACGTTTGAAAAATAATTTATATTTTTGTTTGACATAGTATTGAAATGTTAAACTAGACATAATTAAGATATGAGAGGAGGATTTGTTCAATCCAAAATGGAACATTGACTGAACTATTGTCCTCTTCTTTTTGTTCTGAACTCATAAAAAAAATTAGCTAAAAAATGAGCCATATTATTATTATCATCACTTGGATCACACAAGTAAAATTAATTATTAAAACTACTATATGAAAGTGCTAGAATGCCTAAAATTATACCATTTGTTGCCATTTCACTGGTATCATGTTGTCATTCGCAGCTACAACTGCATGAAAAGGAGAGGGTATCATGTACACCATCAACTTTTTAAGTTGTATAAGAATGAAACTAAGGTTGTGTTTTTAACAATTAAAGATAAGCTTCAACATGGAAAAGTAAAAAAACATATACGGATTTTGTTAACTAGGAAAATTGTATAACAAAAAAAATATGGGACCTCGTCCACTTTGAAAACACATTGTATCAAGCTGCTACAAACACTGGCCTATTATAAGATTTCGGTCTGGAATGTGGTTGAGACATAATAAACCCTCCAATCTAATATATTGTAGTGGTGCCCCTATGTCTCTTAATTATCGAAATAACTTACACATTTGATTCCCGTAACTGATGCCCTTTATATCCATAAGAGTTGCTCCACAGTCAGTTTTGAAGATTAGCGTTATCCTGCCTCCAAGAGGACGCCTGGTGATTTTCTTTATGATTCAAGATCAAGAATGTAGAAATCTATTCCCTAGTTTAGACGAATCCAAATCCCAGGACTAGGGTTTACACTCTTCAAAGCTTATAGAGATCCAGTGCATTGGAATAAAGTAAGAAATGGTCCGGCTAGGTACTGACCAGTCGGGGAATAAAATGAGCTTTCGGCTAAAAAAAATAATTCCATTTTTCCTTCTCTGAAAGATATACTCATTATAGAAATGAAATCCGAGTTAGATTGGTAATCCCGTTTGTATCTATCTTATCTATCGATAGTTATGCTCAAAAACAAGATGTCAACATATAAGAGTTATATTCAATTGTGTATGTAGTTTTCTATCAAATATGGATTTGATCTTTAACTCTTGAATGACCTTATATCAGAAGAGAGGGACCTTAGAAGTACAAGAATGATACACAACACAAATACAAATACATGCTACAAAACTATATTTTTTCAAGTTAAGTGAACCCGTGCTTCACGAATCCCAAGTGAAGTTTTTCAAAGCTAAATCACATATCTCGAAGATCCTTAGGCCTTTGGAGGATAAACTTTCAAATAAATACACAAGCATATATGGATTGAGTATTCAGTATTGCTGATATCCCCAATTTATAGTAATCAATCAAGGTTGGGTTGCTTAAGATGTTAGCAAAGAATTCTTGTAACCTAAGTGAATTCTTAATTGCTAAACCAAAGTTATTTCCTAAGATGCACAAACATGTTAACTTGCATTGAGGTTATTTTCATGATATGAAGATGCAGAAAATCCTTAGCTCACGTGAAATTACTACCAAAGAAACTTCAAATTTTCAGTAAAAGAACAAGATTTTCCAACCAAAGGAAATAGCTAAGAAGTAACACTTCACAAATGTGTGGAAAGTTCGCCTTGATAATCAAAGAAGAATGAATGATCCAAGAGATACATAGTTGTGGGTCGGGTCGCTAAGATTTTAGGTCCATGAACTCGCAGTTGAGTTTTTTGGAACAATAAGAAGGAATTAAGGAACTAAATCTTTGTAGGTTCGCGATATCAAGGAATTAGGTTCAGGAACTCAAATGCAAATAAGTTACAAGAGGATTCAACTTGTCAGGTTCACAAACTCAAATGTTCAAAAGTCGCGGGAATTTTTCTCTTGAACTAGGCTCGTGAACTCAAATGACAATAAATCTCAGGCTAAGTTTGTTTTAATTAGGTTAGCGAACTCAAATGTTAAAAATATCTCAGAGAAAATTCTTTTCAATAGGTTCGCAAACTCGCCGTATTAAATCCGCAAACTTAAGTGACTTATTAACCTTATTTTTGTTTCTAAAAGTTGTAGGTTCACAAACTCAATTCATAACAAGACTAACTTTCTAGTAGACTCACATGAGGTGATATCATAAAGTTTTTCAGACATTTATAGCTTATTTTTTTGTGAATACATAGGTTCATAATTGTGATTACTTTCATACATCAAGTTTTAATTCAGAATCCTTGATATCTTATTTTGCTTTAATTGAATCATTCTCAGGTTCTTCAATAACCATTTTAGATTCAAGTCTGATAGGTTGGATCACACCAAACACAGATTGTTAGGTCTTTTCGTGTTTCCCAGCTTTAATACCAATTGAAATGACAAGGGTACCAAGTACACCAAAATATTTTCGATATCAACCTATATGACTGATACCTTGTGTGATCTAATATAGACAAAGACTATCAAGAAGATAACAACCACAAGGTATACACTTGATATATAGTACAAGTCTGAAATGGAACTTAACTGTAGGGATCAACCCAAATGTTTTGATTAACGTAAGTGCAATTTCTTTATTATCACTAAACAATAACTATAATACATAAAGTAAAATAAAAGCACACAACAAGATTTTCTTAACGAGGAAACCGCAAATGCATAAAAACCCCGAGACTTAGTATAATTTTGAATACTTTCAGAATTAAGCCGTTATACAAAGACCACTGCCAACTTCGTATAGTTGAGACCAAGTAATCTATCCCTAGTTACCTAGTTTTCTCACTATCCTTGTCCCTACAACCAATTTTGTCAATGCACATGAATCCTAAGATGGAGTCCACTATCTTAAGTTGTTTCACCAGCCATGAAGACTTGTTGCACTCAACTACTTTGGATCGTCTTCCGAAATAGTAAAAGACTAATCTATTTTTGGTAACCAGTCTTTCAATCTCAAGAAGTAAAACAGATATTTGTGTGGAGTTAGGCTCTTCCATTTAATCTAATAAACTCCTTTGTTCGGTTATATCAACAAAGATCTGGATTACCAAGATAACCATATCTAAGTTTACAAACTATCAGATTCAGATACTAAAGAATACCACTAAATGATAGTTTGTCGATCTATACGACTACCAATCAATTGTCTGTTAGAGAATTGCTCAGTCGAACTCATAAGTGTTTCTATCTCAAGCTTGTTGTCAAAACCGTATCTTGATTTCTAGTATACAATTAGTTAAGTCTCGGACTAGGATAAAAATATAGTTGAGAAAAAGAGGATCATGGAAGTCATCATTGCATTCTACCGTTTGAAGGCGAAGATCAACCAAAGCTTTTGGAGAACTTCATCAACAAAAGGTAAGTGAAACCTGAACCACCTATTTCTCAAGTTATATTCAGTTTTCTGTCATTGAGACAATGTCGCATAACTAATTAGACTATTTTGCATAGACAAGAATTTCGAGTCAAGTTTGTCGTGATAATAAATTCTCGAAATATAATGATTAAGTTTAATGAACATTTGTTCATACTTGATAAATTTCGGCTAAGGACAATTTATTGTTCGGAATCAAAATCATGACTCAAGTATTATCATTCGAAAATAGCCTGGAACAATGATATGTGTCATTAATTTTATTCGGGAATATTTCGAATCAATTTATCAGTCTTACAAACTGGGAAAACTGTTATAAGTCTAAACCCGTATTACAAGTACTCGTACACGTAGAGGAGTAGCTACATATTGACTTACAGATTTGTGGTACGCATATTCTTATGTATATCATATGAAAAATTTGTTTATCTCATGAACCAGATCGGTATGCATACTCGTATGCGATTCATTTTGGAACTGTGGTTACAGAAAAGGATTAGTATCCAAATCGGTACGTTAACTAAAACAGTTTTGTGTTCCCGAACTCGTCAGTGTATCAAAACTAGTATGCAAACCAAATTAGTTATGTGAACTCCAGAACCGCTGATAGTCTTAAGGTTTCCAAACCGGTACGCAAACCTAAATAGTTTTGTTAAATCCGGAATTTGGTTTGGTTAAATGTTAACAAACCGGTACACATAATGTGACTAAACCGATTCATGAACGGCAATGGTATATGTACCTTGTACACCTACTAACCATGTCGATTATATTTTCAAGTGTGTTTAAATTATTTCTACGAGATAATTAACATTTGATTGATTCTCTAAAAACACTAGACTTATTTGATCACATGTTTGTGATTCAGAGTTAATGTCTTATGTGTTCATGAAAATGAATATTAAGCTTTTAAGTTCAAATCAGCTAGTTTCAGTAGGGGCTGCACATACTCCGGTACAAGCCCGGTTCTCGTATGGAACCGTTGTTTGTACCTAGTGTTGACCGGTACCTCCTTTTGAGGACCCATCCATGTACTTGTACCTGGTGTTGTACCGGTCCGGTATCGGGTTTTTTACCTGAAAAGAAACAGTTCAAAATACTAAAAATAACATTTCCTAAAAACAGTTCATTTTGTTACATATTTTCAATGTTTCATAAGTTCATAATACTAAAAACAGTTCATTCTGTTACATATTTTCAATTTCCATAAGTTCATAATACTAATTAGATTATTCTAAGTACTTAAACAGCTAAACTGCATTGCTTTGTTCAGCTGAACCAAAGCACCATTTCCTCACCAACTCATCCATCCAGTCATCAAAGCACCACTTCTTCACTACATTGCTTCTGTTAAGCTGAGACACTACCTGTAACTACCAACTCCTTATGTACCTTCCTTATTGCAACAACAACCACATGTACCATTCAGTTTTATCCCCACATCAACAACTTCAAAAATGCATCGTTTCTTAAGAGATTGCAATCAGTACTACTTTTATATGCATACAAAGAAAGTTGTTTCTACTCCTATGCTATGTATAGTTACTGTGTCCTATCTCAAACAAAGTTTTCAATAATAAATTTAAGGAAGTTGTTACATAAGAAAACAACCTTAAAAACAGACTACACAGAAAGTTACCAACCTTGTTGTTGGGATTTTTTGGACATCTATTCAGATGCTTTCGTAATCCAGCAATGCCATTTACGTCATTGTAAGATTTTGTATTTCTTGTGGCAATAATGATATTCAGAAAAATCATCATCTATCCTAGTCATTTCCAACCAAACACTTGATCTCACAGTGTGAGATGCATCTTGAGAGGATGATCCAACCTCTGTGTGTTGAGTTGTACTTGCGCTTGGAGTTTCAGTTGAAGTTGAATTTGATGTGGTCATCTAACAAACATAAAACAGAAACACAATGTTAGACTGAGATAATGAATAAATTGTCGAAAAGCAACAACATACAGTAACTGAATTAGTTATGCATGCATTTATTCAGTTATGCTCTTATGCTTACAAAGAATAAAATCAAACAACTTATGGGTAAAGCCTTGTCTACTCAGGTTTATGTATACAATCACTTAGAGGCTTAACATTTCTTCTTTAATTTCTCAATCCACTGTATACAAAGCTAAGTACCAATTGCTTACTTTCGCTTCAATAGATACCCATCTAACGAATTTCAATCTAAATAATTGGAATACAAATAAAATGGGCAGCATATAAAGTCAAAGGAAAATCTCAAATTCACTTGTTTTAATTCAAAAACTACAGAAACTATGTAAATATGAGGTTCCCTCAAATTTGAACCCAAACCAAAATTAACAAAATTCCACTAATTGACTTTTTGTCCAATTCCCTTATAACCTAACATCATTATCCTACATCTATAAGAAGCAATTTTTAACACAAATCCACATCAAGATTTAACAAAATCAACCAGCAAAAAACTTAATATATAAATCAATCAATCTCAAACCCTCAATAAATCTCAATCCCTCAATCAATTAATCATTCACAACAACATAAGAAGAAGAATAAAGTACCTAGAAACAAGCAGGTATAGATTGAATCTGATAGATGAAGAAGAAATTGGTATCCTCAGCAGTCAACATTTAACCTGCGTGAGTATAAACACTAGGGATAGTTAATTAAATCGTTTTGGAAACAAAAAGGAATCGATTTACCTTTTGTGTAGTAACTAGTAAGACTTAATGATGATGGTGATTTCATAGTTCATAGAAATCAAATTAGATGAAGAATTGAAGAGACTACTCTAGTGCTCTTCAGAGACAAAAAAACGAACTAGGAAGAAAAATAAGAGCGAAAGAGTTTCTCACTTCTCAGAGATTAGATAATATTAGGGTTCCCTAAAGAAAATGGACAGATAGGATTAAAAACTATAAAGATCTCAACGGTTCTAGTTAACCGGTACATATGGGTCGGTTCCTACCGGTACTTCACCTAGAACCGGTGTCTGTACCGGTCTAGACCGGTTCTCAACTTACAGTACCGGTGTATGTACCGGCTAGACCGGTTCTGGTTCGGTAATTCCGGTTCCACTCCGGTCCAGGTACTCTCAACCGGTTCTTGTGCAACCCTAGTTTCAGCTAACCACTGATAGGCACATTTATGTGTCTGATTTGTCTCGATTTTGTTTATTGTTAGTGCTTAATTTTGTACTTATTTTGTGTTTTTATATCTTTGTAGGTATTTTTGAAGAAATAAGCTTTTACGAAGAAATTGGCTCTAAAAGTGGCATTTAAACCTCCGGAAAAAAAAAGTAATAAAGGTACCCCAACTTTGGCTAAGTGCACCCTAAAAATGTGTTAAAAACGCCCCTGGAGAAGCGTTGAAAAACACCCAAGGAATTTTCTAAAGACACCCTAGAAATTACAAAGGGGCACCCTAATTACTAAGGGGTACCCTATTGCTAAAGGGACACCATATTTGGTTAAGGGGTGTGCATCTTCAACCTTTTGAATCTGAAATATGGCAGGAAAACTGGTTTCAGAACTGCCGAAATTAGGGTTTAAGATTTGGGTGAGTTTTAATGAGACTTAATAGCTGAAATTGAATGTGTATCTTCTATTGGGCTTAACATGAAAGATATGGGTGTTCGATTGAATTTAAATTAGCTGGATAATCATATATTCGATCAAACAGGGAAGAGTATATTAACGGGATTTTTTGTAAGTAAGTTTGGAAGAGTTGTGAAGAGACTTAATCTCCCCAATGAGTTCATATATATCACCCTATTACATCAAAACAGATATGGTGAGTCCTTCCGAATCAAGAGAACTGGGCTAGATCATCATGTGGAAGAAAATAGGGGACACGAGCTTTTCATGGGTTGTAGCGAGATTAAGACGCGTACTGCACGTGTTTGGAGTGAGGTGGGATATAACAACAGTGTCTAGAAGATAAAGAAAGAAAGTTAAAAACCAAACAGAGGCGTGAAATAGTTATAGAAGAAAATAATTCTCGTGCAGCAGCAGAAAAGGAAAAAACTATTCACTATTTACTGTGAGAGATTTGGAGGTGATTCGAGGGGATTTGGCCGTCCTGTTGGGTATATAAAGGGAGTTGAGATACCAGAGAAGGGGGATGAAGAGTCTGGTAGAAATTAGAGAGCTAAAATCGAGAGAAAACCAAAGTTTTAGAAAGCTTACCTGCTGCTGCAAACCAAGAACACAAAGAACAAACACCTTCCAATGACAGTCACAGAAGCTATCGTTCTACAACCACAACAACTGTATATCGTTCTATAGTTCAGTTGCGAAAGACTTTTAGCAGTTTTACTCATCTTGGTAGCTGAGACTTTGAGCAACTAAAAAATCTTCGTAAGCAAATTTAATTATTTTTAATACAATATAATTAATCAATTTTTCTTAATTTTATGATTCATGAGTAGCTAAATTAATTTATAGGGTTTTGGAGGAAGCAATTTTTGATATGTACTATGAATAGTGTTTATTTCTTAGACATAATTACTCTATTATTTGTGATATCCATGACTAATAATATCTCTTATATAAATGCTTCATTTTAATTGTTCTGGACAATTTTGAAACTGTTGATCTTTTATAAGCAAAGGAGGTTATATTTTCGTGTAACTCTGAAATTCGCATAATTAATTATAAACGTTTTATCTTCCAAAACATGATATTGAGTTCAATATGTTTTTGAGTATTTTATGAGTAATTGTTTGAGACATAAATTGTTAATTTTACATGCATCAGAAGTAGTGGAATCCAAAACCCTAGGTTCGCCTCTCCTTGGTAAACAAAAAAATCAAACTTAATTAGTTTGTTAAACATAGTCTGTGCACACGGTTCAGTTATGGTTTCACTAAACCAGAGTGTATATCTTGTTTATGTAAATCAGATTCAAAGATTCATCTAACGGTGGATATTATTCACTGGGTTCCAAAGTTATCTTAGCTTAAAACTAAAGCAACCTATGATTTGAATGTCTATAAAAGGGGAACTTCAAGCAACCTGGATCTTTGAATTCCGACACTATTTTTTGGTATGTCCTTGTTGTATCTAGAGTCGTCCTCTTCCTAACCCTTTTTAGGGTTTAAAGACTATAAAGTCTTCATAGGGATTCGTGAATCCAGGTCCAGTTATCTTTCCTTGATAACTTTCATATCCTGATCTTGATCGATTGTTGATATACTCACTTGATCAAGATAGATATAAATCATCAAAGTTCTATTCGTCTCAAACTTTGTTGATTCCACAGGTTTTATACTTGTGAGGTGAATAATAATCTAGGCTGCACTTCGGGTTGCATAAGTCTGGATTTTGAGGTTATCTATACTTTGTCTATTGCTATCGATTACCATCACCTTTGATCAAACTATTTGATTATAAAAGGAATTCATGGATATGATTAATCTATGGGAGGAAGTTTAGTTCAAAGTCTTCAATTAAGTTGAAGCAACTCTTAGTTGGTGTGACGTCATCTAAGGGAATCAATTGAGCGGAGTCCTGCTGGGAATCAAGAGGCGTAAGGAACGATATCGTACCTTAATCAGTAGGATACCTTTTAAGGCTCAACTATATTCTAGTACGAAGTTAATTGGTAGTAAGCTAGTGTCTGTAGCTGCTTAATATAGTTTAATGTTCAATCTGGACTAGGTCCCGGGGTTTTTCCTGCATTTGCGGTTTCCTCGTTAACAAAACTTCTGGTTCTTGTGTTATTTTTTTTTTCCTCATTATATTATTTATCTTTATAATTGAAATATCACAGGTAATGTGTTGATCAATCATAGGATACACAGACTTAGTTTGTTGGATACATTTTGATTGATTCTTGGACATTGGTTTTTGGTACCGTCCAAGTAATCTCTTTCTGACTAGGTTCACGTGTTTAATTCTGTAAACGTTTTAATCGTAAGAGAGAGAGATATAACTCTAGATATTACTCCTTAGTTGATTTTAAAACTTAAAGTTGTATTGATTTTGTCCATACAGATTTCCTAATAAAAAAGTGGTGGTGTATTTTAGTTCCCCCGCATTTTTAATTGGTATTAGAGCAGGCAAACAAGCTAAGAACTAATAAGTCTGTGCTTGAAGCAATCTGATTCCATGGATGAACGTACTATCTCTAATAACATATCATCAATTCAGAATCAACCAGATGATCCAAGTTTGGATTCAACACCTGAGAGAACTATCACATCTAAATTATTATCTGAAAACTTTCATGAAATCACCCCGAGTGATGAAAAAACTGTGGATAATTGGGAAACACGCCTAGAGAAACCTTTGGAGGAACTTTCCGATGAAAATGACTCAGATATTGATAGAGATGTTAATGAGGAAGTCTCAGTGTATGCAAAGTTGTTTGATCATCATAAAAACATAAAGATGACGACTTCTAGTCTCATTGGATTTCTTACTCCTCTTTGTAAAAAAAACTCGAAATTAAGGAAGGTCTTTAAAGGTCATCATTATGGTTATCAACTTATTCAATCCCTTCTTAAAGATCATGAAGAAGATGTACTTTCAAAGAATCCTGAATGTGAAAAATATTCGTTGAAATTTCTTTATATTGGAAGAAAAACTTGCAAAATCTGAAGCAAGGATTAACTCTCAACAAAGTGCTTCTCTCGCTCGAGAAAAATGCCTTGAGGAAGATTTAGCTGCTGCTCTTGACAAAATCAAGATGTTGGAAGAGGACTTGAAAAAGTTCAATACTAGTTCAAACAAATTAACCACTATGCTAGGAGAAAGTAAAAATCATCGTGATACACGAGGATTGGGCTATAAGGGAATACATGCTCCAAGTAGTAGCAAAGAGGTAAAATTTGTTAAGGCTAGTGATTCTTCTCAACCAAAGGTTTCTACTGATGGAAAAATGGAAAAAACTACACCGACAGTTAAGGTTCGGAAGAGCAAAGTATATCAACCTCCAAAGCCATCACACACGAATCCATATAAGAACATTCCTTATGTTTGCTATTATTGCGAAAAGAAATGTCACCTACAAAGGGGATGTCATTTTCGTATAAGGAATGAGAAACTTTATGATGTTATTGTTTGGGTACCACAAGAAGTTATGAAACCTATATCATATGTTAAGGTTAATCCCCTTAATATTACAGGTTGTAACTGTCCAAACATTAGGCAAAGTAATCAGTGCTGTGATAAACCAATATTTGCCTATAAACGCCATACAAAGCCTTTTCACAATTATAATGATTATTGAAAAAGCGGGGGTCTAACAACCTCACCCAATATTTCGCTTAGAAATCTGTATGGACTAACTCCAATATACTTTTAAGAGAATCAACTAGACAGTCAAACTCAATCTTAATAAAAAGTATATCAAAGAGTTATATCTCAATTTCTCGATTCAATACTTACTCAAGAAAATATAAATATGCAAGTCTAATTGAATACAAGATAAATTAACTTGAACGGTACCAAAGACCAATGTTCAAGTATCAATCAATTTCAATCAACAACCAAAGGTCGGATTTCCCAATTGATTGATTCAACACACAACCTGTGATATTTCAATTATATAATAAAATATAACGCGGAAAAGAAATAACACAGACACCAGAAGTTTTGTCAACGAGGAAACCGAAAATGTTAGAAAAACCCCGGGACCTAGTCCAGATTGAACATCATGCTGTATTAAGCCGCTACAGACACTAGCCTCCTACAAACTAACTTCGTTCTGGACTGTAGTTGAACCCCAATCAATCTCACACTGATTGTAGTTGCAGGAATTCTCACACTACACCCTACTCAAGAATTTATCAATATTTATGACACAATTTGAAGATTAAGGACCTTTTTTATTAATATGACCTTAAAAGAATTACAGTAATCAAGAATACAATTCACTTAATAAGATTTTCTCTCTCCTAAAAACTTTCTTAGCACTCAAAAATCCCTCTCCCTCTCTGGAACTATTCATTTCCTTTATATAGGCATTTACATAGTGGATTACAGCTCATTTACATCTAAGATTCCCTTTAATTTCGGATCTGGGTTCTTGCGATAAATCGCAGTTAGCACCGCCTTAATCTTTCGCAGGTTTTATCGATTCATCGCAGAAATGTCACACTTTTCTCATGTTTCTATCGTTTTCATCCGATATGTCATTCCTTACATCACTATGAGATGTTTCGTAGAATATCATTGATGTATCGTAAACATGTCTCACAGAACTATTGTTTATTTCGCAGGAGTATTGTTGTGACAATATTCTGATCCTACATCTTGCATCTTCTCATATCTTTTTTGCGAAGAAGATAAAGATCATGAGAATTTAAGTTTCTTGATTTGCTGCAACTTCTTGTCTTTTTACACTCCCTTCATTCCGACACGTCTCTGCATCCATCGCTAGATATTCTACGCGTGTTTCTCATTTATCCCTTGAAACATCTTTTTTCAACCGTTGAATTATGACCATTCACGTCTTTTCTTCATTGAATGCATTGATGTTCCCGAGAATCTTCTTCTCTTATAAATATCTTCTTCGCCAATCTCTCCTCTTCTTTTTACTCTTTCTTCTTACTTCTTCTCTGCAACTCTACTGTTCTTCATCTTCTTCCGAAAATTCCGGATCTATCATTGTTTCAATTTTAATTCTTTATTCTTCTTCATCTTAATCATCATTCCCATACTAAAAAATGTCTCCTGCTAAAAAATTAGGTCAACCTACTTTCCAAAAACACCAACAGAAGCTCCAAACTTTAGGTTTCACACTTTCTGAGATCCCTGGTCAATCTTTAGACTCTGATCTCTCCATCGATCTAATCTCAGGATTTCTTTCTTCCCATGAGAAAATCCTTATTTCTCTAGGTTAAATAGAATCTGGCCTTCCTATACCTCTTTATAACCCAAAACTCCCTCTTTTTTATGAAATTATTTCTCACGCTAAATTTTCACGTGCAATCTACCAATTAAGTGGAGACTGTATTCGTCTCATTCTCGAATATGCCTCTCGTGGAGCTGGTAAAGGATCTCGCTATCCTAATGATGCGAAACATCCTGATTTAAAAGATATCCCAATTATTCCGGCGAAATATACCGTGGAGAATTTCTTCGCGAATTATCAAGTGATTCCCATGAAGAAAGAGAGCACGTGTTGGGCTGTTGTTTAAATAAGAATAAAAAGGTTGCGAAGGATAAAATTATTATGCAAGATATAGACTATCATTCGAGTAAAAACCAAGGTCCACGTTACTCAAAAGATGATAAGTGGTGCGGATTTCCTCTCCTCCTTGAAGGTACATATATTTCTGGCACTCTTGATCTTCCTGCGAATCCTGCGTATCTTGCAGCGTATCATCCTTGGATTTTTAACTTGCCTGAAAGGAACTCTGAGGTATACCTCGCAAAATTTATCATTATTCGCAAATTTGGATAAATGTATTATTCTTAATTATTATTGAAATATCTTTAATAGATTGAAAAAATGAAGCTTAGCTATGCTAATACTGGGAATCCCAATCTCCTACAAACTTTGAAGACCTTCACAAATGAAGTAAGAAACAATCTTCTATAACCTTTAACAATATATTATTGCCCCTGTTTCTTATCTTCATGTGTGATTGTTTTCAAGGAAATACCATTTGTCGCGGCGGTTGAAGCCAAAAATAAAGGCAAAAGAGTAATAACTCCAAATGAAGGTTCCGGTGCTTCTCCTCACCGCAATAAAAATCAAACCGCTGACGGTCCTCCAAAGAAGATAAGAAAAACTCAGCCACTTCCTTCTTTAAATTTTCCACTCAGAGAAACTTCTATTATCGCTGAAAAAGATAATGAAATTGAAAAGAATAGTGGAGTTAATAATGATGCCTCCGTGGGCACTTCAATACATATTTCTTCCGCAAGAATTAGATCTGCGATGGGTCTTTCTCAACCTGAGACTCCAATGGATCAATTGTCAAACATTTTTAGAAACCCTATACAAGGTATTGGAGAGGATGATATTACTCGTACTTGCAACTATCTCTCGAAGATCTGCGACGCTTCAATCTTGACTAATAATAAAGATCTTAAAGGAGTCTCAAGATTGATCAACCCAGGTTTTCTTCATGCGCTAGCTTCGTTGGTATGCCCCTTTCCTTTATTTTTCTTGTAGTAAACTTTACATTTGTCATGAGTATCAAAGATCTTTTACTTATCTTACTCATTTTCTCTTTTCTGTCATTGCATCGCTAGAGCTTCTTTTTGTTGCTTCAAAATTAGAAAGTAGATTATCATCATCAGAAAAGGCTTACCGATTCTCAATCCGAAGTCTGCGAAACTTTGTGAGAAGAATAAGCAATATGAAATGAAATCTCCATTCTTCGCGAAAAATGTAAACAGTTGGAAATTGTTGAAACATCTTGAGCTCCTTAATAAAAATAAATCGCTTGAAGTAGAAGTTAAAGTTCTTCAACATAAATTAGTTGACAAGGAGAAATTATGCAAACAAGTTATTGGTATGAATTTTTTTTTTTTTTTTTGTTGTTGTTGTTGTTGATATTTTAGCTTATTTGAGCAACCATTTTGCAGATGCCTATAATCTTACTGATGAAGCCCTCATTCTTAATTCTTTTGATGAACCCATAGATGAAACCACTCTTCTTCAGCGTCTTAATGACGCTTTAAATAACTATTCAGACGAAAAAAATTAATACTCTGTCCATTGATGAGCTTAAATATCACATTTCCATTATGAGAATGGATTATAGATCTGTCTTAAGTACATCCAATAGTTTAAAGACTTGCAGAGATGAGTTTATAGAAAAAAAATCAAAGTCTTAAAAGCCAAGAAAAATGAACTTGAGAAGGATAAAGAACCCATTACTCTTCAAGGCGCTGAAGCTCTATCAAAATTCCGCAATACCCTTATTGATACTGAACTTGAGAGAGATAGACTTAAGAATGAAAACATTAAACTTCTTAAAAGATAAGAAAAAATCCGTTCCCGTCTTCTCATTCAAAGTGATGATGAATTCGCATGGGCTGCGATAATTCTCGATAATGCTAGGAAAAATTTAGCGATAGATGTCAGTCTTCATATCGAGCAAACAACCTTGATACAAGAAATGATCCATGAAAGAGAAGGTTATTATTTATTGTTTCTTTAATATCTTTGTATTTCTTGTAGATTTCCAACAAATTTCTAATTTGTTGTTGTATCATCGCAGAATCTGAAAAAAGATATTCCAAAAGGATAGCAGAACTTGAAGAAGAAAAGAGTGGTCTTGCAAAAAATCTTGTTTCCCGTAATGAAAAAATCTCTAGACTGCAAGAGAAAATAAAGATATCCAACTCAAACTTGCGAAGTACTCTTCTCACCGTTCGCAATAATGCTATTGAGAAAGTTTGCAAAGATAACGATCTTCCTCTTAGTTTATATCCTTGTCTTATGGATAATATCCCAGCCAGTTCTCAAGTACCAGTTATTTATGACAGTGAGGCTGATGCAGATGAAAGTGAAAGCGAAGATGAGGAAGAAACTAATGATGAAGATGGTGAAGACAAAGATGAAAATAATGATGAAGATAAATCTCAATAGTTTTTTTTTTTTTTTGATCTTCTCCTGTATTTCTCTCTTTCTTTCTTGCGATAATTATCTGCGACAAATTGTAATATTCTGCGAATTATCTGCAGCTCCTGATGTCTTTCAATATATAAATTCTTTTATGCTTCTATCTGTTTGTCATTAAAAATTCAAGAAATAATTCTTTTTGCAAAATAGTTAATATATTCATTAATCTCCAATTATCTGTATGAATTTATCATATAATGATAAATAACAATATTTACAATTCTATGCATCATTCCCATACTTGCCTCTTGTTATTAATCTGCAATATGATAAATGAATTATCGCAAATAATGCTGCAAAAAATCTGTTATATGCTTCGCAGATATAACCTCTCTTGTGGTCTTATTTCGCCTTCCTAGTTAAAGGTCTTATTATGCCACTTTTATCCGACAAGATCGCAGGACATTCTTATTTTTACATGTAATAATCCATTGATCTTGTCTTATCATTTATTTTGATCTCTGCGACAATATGATAAGTCTAAGCCATCTTGTGAGATTAATCTCTCTTTGCTTTTTAAGACTTATGACATTGGCGTCTTTGCAATTTATATCCTCTTATCATTGATTTCATTTATCTCATCTTTTGTTCTTATCGCAAAAACCCATTGATCTCATCTTAACATTTCTCTTTAGGCTGGCCTATCATGCGGCAATATGACGGGCCTAAATATTCTTGCAAATATAAAGTCCCATGACATTGCTGTCTGTGTCACGCGACAATATGACGGGCCTAAATATTCTTGCGAATATAAAGTCCTATGACATTGCCGTCTTTTTTGATACACAACTCCCTAATGGAGGGTATCGCCCTTATCTCCCCCCCTGGTTGCCCCTTCAAGGAGACGTACTTCTGTCATACAAGACTAGCTTCTCCCATCCGGTTCTAGAAACAACCAGTTGTTTTCATAGCCTCTTATCCTTTATGCCTATATGGATTATAGTTACAAGACTACACCCTAGTGGGGTTTTATTCGGGCCGAACACATCATAAGCCAAGACTTTCCATGGATGGCCAGGGTAGGTTCATCCGTCCAGGGCACCCATAGATCAACCGTGTACCTCGGCGCCTTGATCATACTTTGCATTCCTTAGGAGAAACTCTCGGGCGCCCAACCAGGGTATAACCTTATATAGTTGGGAATCAAAGTTATCTCTCCCGGATGGATTTTCTATAATCCCAAATCTCCATGACTAGGTTCCAGCAGCAGTATAGCCTTTCCCATAGCCATGCAAAGAGATACCCCCCTTATGACGCACTTTAAGGATATTACCTCTTACGGAATATAATCCGCGAACTAAGGTGTACGCCATAAAATTTCGTCCCATTCTTATATGTGTTTAGGAGATTTGCGCCCGTCTTATGCATTTGCATTAAAAATTCTTATATGATTCGAAATCATCATATTTTTCTTTTAATAAAAAAAAAAATTCTTATTTTTGAGCAAAGTTTTTCTTTTAATATTCTGTATGCACACTTCTTGCTGTTCTTGTTTTTCGATTGTTCGCAACATGATATTGTTGCACTTCTTTTCTTCTGTAACGAATGATTATTCGCAATATCTTGTTGCTTTTTATTTTCTTGCGAGAAATGAAGATTTCAACTTTTTCCCAGCACCTTGCACTTGTTTATTTTCCTGCGAAGAATGAAGATTTCAACTTTTTCCCATCTTTGCGCGATTAATCACCATTGATTCTTTTGGCACAAACTATTCTTGTAATGTATCCTTTCCCCGCAACTCTATACTGTCCACCATCAATTTATATTCTCTCTGAGTTTGCTTCCTGTTATGTTGCCAATTACGACTTCTGGCGTTTCTTTCTTCACAAGTATTAATGTCAACTTCATAACACTTTTTTCCTTCAAACCAATCACCTTTAATTATCCCAATACCATGAGGATGTGGAAACTTTATGCATTGATGATATGTGGATGCTATTCCCAAGATCCCATGGAGCCATGGTCTTCCAATTAAGGCATTATAAGGAGATTCTATATCCACTACACAGAACTTAATTTTTGAAGATATCTTGTTCAATGGAATTTCCATAGTAATTTCTCTTTTTGGCTTATTTGAAGTGCCATTAAAACCATAGATCTTGTAAGTTGAGGGGATTAACTCATCATCTCTTCCACCCATTGTTCGATAAGTATGATAGAATAAAATATATACCGATCTGCCAGTGTCAATTAAAACCTTATCTATTGCCCAAGAATCACTTGTGCGTCTCCATCATCTTCTTCTTATTCTCTCGTACTTTGGATTTATCTCTAACTTCACCACCAATGGGTTGTCATGCATCTTCCCTGGCTCGTATCTCTTGTGCAGTAAAAGAAATAACTTGTTTTTTCCATTCTTCTAACGAAGAAATCTTCGCAATATTCATCACCTCTCTTCCCTCTATATCCCTTGCAAATACTCTACTTAGCACATTGTCATGGAAATCTTCTATTGTTTTCTGCGAATGTACAATTGAATTTCAAAATAGATTTTTTTGTTGTAGCTCCTACTTCAATGACAAATGTTTCTGCTTCTTTCGCAACATTGACTCTGCGAATTTCTGGTGCTGGCGAAAATTGCTGAGGTTGTGGATATCTCGCTAGAAAATGATTTAACTTCCCCTGTTCAATCATTCGCAGAATAATTCTTTTTACATTTCTACAATTACTCACAGAATGGCCATGAAAATGATGATAAGGGCAGAATTCTTGACTTTGGTTGTTAGGATGTGGTTCTCTCCCCATGTTCCATGGTGAAGGTATATTCTCCATCAAAATAATCGCTTCCCAAATCTTGTCTATACTGGTATTTAGAGGTGGCAATTTGATGTCTTCCCATATAATCCTCTGACCTCTTTGCTCTCTTGAATAATTATGCCTATGTCCACCATAAGTCTCTTGCGGTTGATCAAACCTTGGGACCTTATTATTGTTATTGTGATTATAAAAATTTCTCTCTTTTTCCAATTCCTTCTGATCTCTACTTCCCATTGCTACTACCTTACGTTGATTATCAATCTCCATTTTCTCTCGCTGATTTTGGGAGGTACTTGCCACTGTATTAATCATCTTTGGTAATAAACTTCCATTTTGTTGCTATTTGAACTTGTGCCTGCGAGAATTGGATATGACTCCATCTCATTTTGTTTTTCCTCCAAAGAGACATATTCTTCTTGTAATTCTCGCAGTTCTGTCATAGTGATTGTGTTTTTAACTCTGAATACCTGGATGTATAATAGATTTGTCGCAAACATAGCATTTATGAAGGACAAAATGAGATATCTTTCATCTACTCTCCCTGCCATTTCACTGCACATTGTCCTCCATCTTATCGTTAAGTGCTTTAAACTCTCGCCAACTCTCTGCTTCAATCCAAACACATCTTCAATTCCAGGTCATGTAGAGTTATTGCTTATGTATGCTCCTAAGAAAGTAGTTTGCAAGTGCATGAACGAAGTTATTGTATTCTTGGGGAGACTTTCAAACCACTTCAGTACTTCACCAGTTAAACTTGACGCAAAATATTTTCACAAGACGACATCATGGTTCTCCCATTGTAGCATACATCGAATATAGGCTTTGATATGTTGGAAAACACATGTAGTCCCATCAAAAATACTGGTCAACACCGGAAAATTGCATTTTGGAGGTATCCCTCCTAATTGTACCTCTTGAGTAAATGGAGTTTTCGCAGCTTCTTCGATTGCCTCATCAAGTTGTCTTCTCCCTCCTTCTCTTCTGTCATTTATCATTCCTCTCATTTCTGCTAGTTCTCGCAAGATTTGCTCATTCCTATCAGAATTTTGCTCCATTGGCCTTTTCAACGCAGATTCTCTTCGTCTGCGTTCATGCCTTTCTTGTCTTGCGATATCTCGTGCTTCTTCTTCAACATCTTGATTTTGCCCTCTTCTGCGATTTTCTTCTTCTTGAATTTGCAAATTAATTTGTCTTTCATTTTCTTCTCTGCGAATTTCCTCATCCCTTATCGTTTCTCTTCATTGCCTTTCTATGTCTCTGTGAATTCTCTCATATTCCACATTTAGATTATCATTATTACGATTTTGTACACGTCGTCTTTCTCGATTATCATGATTATTCTGACGCAATGCTGCTTGAATTTCTTGTTCTTCTACTTCGGCTCGCAATCTCTCTCTTTCTCCCACTAAATGTACTTGCTCAATATAATGCCTCTCAATATCATCTTCAATTATCCTGCGATTTCTTCGAATCTCTTCATCACGTAACATTCTCCTTCTCTCTTCTTGATTTTCTCCCTCATCTTGATTATGTCTAATGTCCAAAGTTTCACCGCGTGGAATATAACGATCATTTATCAAATTCTCGCCAATATTTTGTATAGGATGATTTTGTCTTGTTTCTTCTCTATATGATCTTGAACTTGATCTCATGCTGCTTCTTGATCTTCTGTTTTGCAACCTCAAATTTTCCATTCTTAGTTCATGATTTTGCCTTGTAAGATTTGCACGTTCTTCTGCCTCTAATCTTCTTTCTTTCTGTATCCTTTGTCTCAAATCATCTACTATCTCATGTCCTTCATGAATTACTCCTCCATCCACTTCTTGATTTCTTTCCTCTTCTTGATTTTCTGCCTCTTCTATCGAATCCGACCTCCAAGTATGCACACTTGCTTTATCATAATCCACATTTCTATCTTGTGCTTGTGTTTGTTGATTCGGTGGTTGAATTGAATTTTCTGCTCCATTTCTCATTCTACTTCTTCCTGATCTGATCCTTAAAGATCCTTCCAATTCACCTGTTCCTTCACCTGCAATTCTTTTACTTCTTCTCACTGTTGTTGGTGGTTCTGATGTATTTCTTCTCCTTCTAGCCATTTCTTCAATTCTAACAATTTCTTCAAATCTTCAAGTTGCAATTTGAAATTTCTCAAATTGATTCTCCTTTTTTTATGGGCGCCAAAATGTAGTTGCAGGAATTCCTACACTACACCCTACTCAAGAATTTATCAATATTTATGACACAATTTGAAGATTAAGGACCTTTTTTATTAATATGACCTTAAAAGAATTACAATAATCAAGAATACAATTCACTTAATAAGATTTTCTCTCTCCTAAAAACTTTCTTAGCACTCAAAAATCCCCCCCTCTCTGGAACTATTCATTTCCTTTATATAGGCATTTACATAGTGGATTACAGCTCATGACAGCTCATTTACAGCTAAGATTCCCTTTAATTTCGGATATGGGTTCTTGCGATAAATCGCAGTTAGCACCGCCTTAATCTTTCGCAGGTTTTATCGATTCATCGCAGAAATGTCACACTTTTCTCATGTTTCTGTCGTTTTCATCCGATATGTCATTCCTTACATCACTATGAGATGTTTCGTAGAATATCATTGATGTATCGTAAACATGTCTCACAGAACTATTGTTTATTTCGCAGGAGTATTGTTGTGACAATATTCTGATCCTACATCTTGCATCTTCTCATATCTTTTCTGCGAAGAAGATAAAGATCATGAGAATTTAAGTTTCTTGATTTGCTGCAACTTCTTGTCTTTTTACACTCCCTTCATTCCGACACGTCTTTGCATCCATCGCTAGATATTCTACGCGTGTTTCTCATTTATCCCTTGACACATCTTTTTTCAACCGTTGAATTCTGACCATTCACGTCTTTTCTTCATTGAATGCATTGATGTTCTCGAGAATCTTCTTCTCTTATAAATATCTTCTTCGCCAATCTCTCCTCTTCTTTTTACTCTTTCTTCTTACTTCTTCTCTGCAACTCTACTGTTCTTCATCTTCTTCCGAAAATTCCGGATCTATCATTGTTTCAATTTTAATTCTTTATTCTTCTTCATCTTAATCATCATTCCCATACTAAAAAATGTCTCCTGCTAAAAAATTAGGTCAACCTACTTTCCAAAAACACCAGCAGAAGCTCCAAACTTTAGGTTTCACACTTTCTGAGATCCCTGGTCAATCCTCAGACTCTGATCTCTCCATCAATCTAATCTCAGGATTTCTTTCTTCCCATGAGAAAATCCTTATTTCGCTAGGTTAAATAGAAGCTGGCCTTCCTATACCTCTTTATAACCCAAAACTCCCTCTTTTTTATGAAATTATTTCTCACGCTAAATTTTCACGTGCAATCTACCAATTAAGTGGAGATTGTATTCGTCTCATTCTCGAATATGCCTCTCGTGGAGCTGGTAAAGGATCTCGCTATCCTGATGATGCGAAACATCCTGATTTAAAAGATATCCCAATTATTCCGGCGAAATATACCGTGGAGAATTTCTTCGCGAATTATCAAGTGATTCCCATGAAGAAAGAGAGCACGTGTTGGGCTATTGTTTAAATAAGAATAAAAAGGTTGCGAAGGATAAAATTCTTATGCAAGATATAGACTATCATTCGAGTAAAAACCAAGGTCCACGTTACTCAAAAGATGATAAGTGGTGCGGATTTCCTCTCCTCCTTGAAGGTCCATATATTTCTGGCACTCTTGATCTTCCTGCGAATCCTGCGTATCTTGCAGCATATCATCCTTGGATTTTTAACTGGCCTGAAAGGAACTCTGAGGTATACCTCGCAAAATTTATCATTATTCGCAAATTTGGATAAATGTATTATTCTTAATGATTATTGAAATATCTTTAATAGATTGAAAAAATGAAGCTTAGCTATGCTAATACTGGGAATCCCAATCTCCTACAAACTTTGAAGACCTTCACAAATGAAGTAAGAAACAATCTTCTATAACCTTTAACAATATATTGTTGCCCCTGTTTCTTATCTTCATGTGTGATTGTTTTCAAGGAAATACCATTTGTCGCGGTGGTTGAAGCCAAAAATAAAGGCAAAAGAGTAATAACTCCAAATGAAGGTTCCGGTGCTTCTCCTCACCGCAATAAAAATCAAACCGCTGACGGTCCTCCAAAGAAGATAAGAAAAACTCAGCCACTTCCTTCTTTAAATTCTCCACTCAGAGAAACTTCTATTATCGCTGAAAAAGATAATGAAATTGAAAAGAATAGTGGAGTGAATAATGATGCCTCCGTGGGCACTTCAATACATATTTCTTCCGCAAGAATTAGATCTGCGATGGGTCTTTCTCAACCTGAGACTCCAATGGATCAATTGTCAAACATTTTTAGAAACCCTATACAAGGTATTGGAGAGGATGATATTACTCGTACTTGCAACTATCTATCGAAGATCTGCGATGCTTCAATCTTGACTAATAATAAAGATCTTAAAGGAGTCTCAAGATTGATCAACCCAGGTTTTCTTCATGCGCTAGCTTCATTGGTATGCCCCTTTCCTTTATTTTTCTTGTAGTAAACTTTACATTTGTCATGAGTATCAAAGATCTTTTACTTATCTTACTCATTTTCTCTTTTCATCACAGATCGCTAGAGCTTCTTTTCTGTTGCTTCAGAATTAGAAAGTAGATTATCATCATCGCATAAAAGGCTTACTGATTCTCAATCTGAGTCTGCGAAACTTTGTGAGAAGAATAAGCAATATGAAACTGAAATCTCCATTCTTCGCGAAAAATGTAAACAGTTGGAAATTGCTGGAAACACTGAGCTCCTTAATAAAAATAAATCGCTTGAAGTAGAAGTTAAAGTTCTTCAACATAAATTAGTTGACAAGGAGAAATTCTGCAAACAAGTTATTGGTATGAATTTTTTTTTTTTTTTTGTTGTTGTTGTTGTTGATATTTTAGCTTATTTGAGCAACCATTTTGCAGATGCCTATAATCTTACTGATGAATCCCTCATTCTTAATTCTTTTGATGAACCCATAGATGAAACCACTCTTCTTCAGTGTCTTAATGACGCTTTAAATAACTATTCAGACGAAAAAAATTAATACTCTGTCCATTGATGAGCTTAAATATCACATTTCCCTTATGAGAATGGATTATAGATCTGTCTTAAGTACATCCAATAGTTTAAAGACCTGCAGAGATGAGTTTAGAGAAAAAATCAAAGTCTTAAAAGCCAAGAAAAATGAACTTGAGAAGGATAAAAAACCCATTACTCTTCAAGGCGCTGAAGCTCTATCAAAATTCCGCAATACCCTTATTGATACTGAACTTGAGAGAGATAGACTTAAGAATGAAAACATTAAACTTCTTAAAAGAGAAGAAAAAATCCGTTCCCGTCTTCTCATTCAAAGTGATGATGAATTCGCATGGGCTGCGACAATTCTCGATAATGCTAGGAAAAATTTAGCGATAGATGTCAGTCTTCATATCGAGCAAACAACCTTGATACAAGAAATGATCCATGAAAGAGAAGGTTATTATTTATTGTTTCTTTAATATCTTTGTATTTCTTGTAGATTTCCAACAAATTTCTAATTTGTTGTTGTATCATCGCAGAATCTGAAAAAAGATATTCCAAAAGGATAGCAGAACTTGAAGAAGAAAAGAGTGGTCTTGCAAAAAATCTTGTTTCCCGTAATGAAAAAATCTCTAGACTGCAAGAGAAAATAAAGATATCCAACTCAAACTTGCGAAGTACTCTTCTCACCGTTCGTAATAATGCTATTGAGAAAGTTTGCAAAGATAACGATCTTCCTCTTAGTTTATATCCTTGTCTTATGGATAATATCCCAGCCAGTTCTCAAGTACCAGTTATTTATGACACTGAGGCTGATGCAGATGAAAGTGAAAGCGAAGATGAGGAAGAAACTAATGATGAAGATGGTGAAGACAAAGATGAAAATAATGATGAAGATAAATCTCAATAGTTTTGTTTTTTCTTTTTGATCTTCTCCTGTATTTCTCTCTTTCTTTCTTGCGATAATTATCTGCGACAAATTGTAATATTCTGCGAATTATCTGCAGCTCCTGATGTCTTTCAATATATAAATTCTTTTATGCTTCTATCTGTTTGTCATTAAAAATTCAAGAAATAATTCTTTTTGCAAAATAGTTAATATATTCATTAATCTCCAATTATCTGTATGAATTTATCATATAATGATAAATAACAATATTTACAATTCTATGCATCATTCCCATACTTGCCTCTTGTTATTAATCTGCAATATGATAAATGAATTATCGCAAATAATGCTGCAAAAAAATCTGTTATATGCTTCGCAGATATAACCTCTCTTGTGGTCTTATTTCGCCTTCCTAGTTAAAGGTCTTATTATGCCACTTTTATCCGACAAGATCGCAGGACATTCTTATTTTTACATGTAATAATCCATTGATCTTGTCTTATCATTTATTTTGATCTCTGCGACAATATGATAAGTCTAAGCCATCTTGTGAGATTAATCTCTCTTTGCTTTTTAAGACTTATGACATTGGCGTCTTTGCAATTTATATCCTCTTATCATTGATTTCATTTATCTCATCTTTTGTTCTTATCGCAAAAACCCATTGATCTCATCTTAACATTTCTCTTTAGGCTTTTTGGCCTGTCATGCGGCAATATGACGGGCCTAAATATTCTTGCAAATATAAAGTCCCATGACATTGCTGTCTGTGTCACGTGACAATATGACGGGCCTAAATATTCTTGCGAATATAAAGTCCTATGACATTGCCGTCTTTTTTGATACACAACTCCCTAATGGAAGGTATCGCCCTTATCTCCCCCCTGGTTTCCCCTTCAAGGAGACGTACTTCTGTCATACAAGACTAGCTTCTCCCATCCGGTTCTAGAAACAACCAGTTGTTTTCATAGCCTCTTATCCTTTATGCCTATATGTCTTATAGTTACAAGACTACACCCTAGTGGGGTTTTATTTGGGCCGAACACATCGTAATCCAAGACTTTCCATGGATGGCCAGGGTAGGTTCATCCGTCCAGGGCACCCATAGCTCAACCGTGTACCTCGGCGCCTTGATCATACTTTGCATTCCTTAGGAGAAACTCTCGGGCGCCCAACCAGGGTATAACCTTATATAGTTGGGAATCAAAGTTATCTCTCCCGGATGGATTTTCTATAATCCCAAATCTCCATGACTAGGTTCCAGCAGCAGTATAGCCTTTCCCATAGCCATGCAAAGAGATACCCCCCTTATGACGCACTTTAAGGATATTACCTCTTACGGAATATAATCCGCGAACTAAGGTGTACGCCATAAAATTTCGTCCCATTCTTATATGTGTTTAGGCGATTTGCGCCCGTCTTATGCATTTGCATTAAAAATTCTTATATGATTCGAAATCATCATCTTTTTCTTTTAATAAAAAAAAAATTCTTATTTTTGAGCAAAGTTTTTCTTTTAATATTCTGTCTGCACACTTCTTGCTGTTCTTGTTTTTCGATTGTTTGCAACATGATATTGTTGCACTTCTTTTCTTCTGTAACGAATGATTATTCGCAATATCTTGTTGCTTTTTATTTTCTTGCGAGAAATGAAGATTTCAACTTTTTCCCAGCACTTGTTTATTTTCCTGCGAAGAATGAAGATTTCAAATTTTTCCCATCTTTGCGCGATTAATCACCATTGATTCTTTTGGCACAAACTATTCTTGTAATGTATCCTTTCCCCGCAACTCTATACTGTCCACCATCAATTTCTCTGCTCTCTGAGTTTTCTTCCTGTTATGTTGCCAATTACGACTTCTGGCGTTTCTTTCTTCACAAGTATTAATGTCAACTTCATAACACTTTTTTCCTTCAAACCAATCACCTTTAATTATCCCAATACCATGAGGATGTGGAAACTTTATGCATTGATGATATGTGGATGCTATGCCCAAGATCCCATGGAGCCATGGTCTTCCAATTAAGGCATTATAAGGAGATTCTATATCCACTACACAGAACTTAATTTTTGAAGATATCTTGTTCAATGGAATTTCCATAGTAATTTCTCTTTTTGGCTTATTTGCAGTGCCATTAAAACCATAGATCTTGTAAGTTGAGGGGATTAACTCATCATCTCTTCCACCCATTGTTCGATAAGTATGATAGAATAAAATATATACCGATCTGCCAGTGTCAATTAAAACCTTATCTATTGCCCAAGAATCACTTGCTGCGTCTCCATCATCTTCTTCTTATTCTCTGTACTTTGGATTTATCTCTAACTTCACCACCAATGGGTTGTCATGCATCTTCCCTGGCTCTGGTATCTCTTGTGCAGTAAAAGAAATAACTTGTTTTTTCCATTCTTCTAACGAAGAAATCTTCGCAATATTCATCACCTCTCTTCCCTCTATATCCCTTGCAAATACTCTACTTAGCACATTGTCATGGAAATCTTCTATTGTTTTCTGCGAATGTACAGTTGAATTGCAAAATAGATTTTTTTGTTGTAGCTCCTACTTCAATGACAAATGTTACTGCTTCTTTCACAACATTGACTCTGCGAATTTCTGGTGCTGGCGGAAATTGCTGAGGTTGTGGATATCTCGCTAGAAAATGATTTAACTTCCCCTGTTCAATCATTCGCAGAATAATTCTTTTTACATTTCTATAATTACTCACAGAATGGCCATGAAAATGATGATAAGGGCAGAATTCTTGAATTTGGTTGTTAGGATGTGGTTCTCTCCCCATGTTCCATGGTGAAGGTATATTCTCCATCAAAATAATCGCTTCCCAAATCTTGTCTATACTGGTATTTAGAGGTGGCAATTTGATGTCTTCCCATATAATCCTCTGACCTCTTTGCTCTCTTGAATAATTCTGCCTATGTCCACCATAAGTCTCTTGCGGTTGATCAAACCTTGGGACCTTATTATTGTTATTGTGATTATAAAAATTTCTCTCTTTTTCCAATTCCTTCTGATCTCTACTTCCCATTTCTACTACCTTACGTTGATTATCAATCTCCATTTTCTCTCGCTGATTTTGGGAGGTACTTGCCACTGTATTAATCATCTTTGGTAATAAACTTCCATTTGCTGCGGCTGAACTTGTGCCTGCGAGAATTGGATATGACTCCATCTCATTTTGTTTTTCCTCCAAAGCGACATATTCTTCTTGTAATTCTCGCATTTCTGTCATAGTGATTGTGTTTTTAACTCTGAATACCTGGATGTATAATAGATTTGTCGCAAACATAGCATTTATGAAGGACAAAATGAGATATCTTTCATCTACTCTCCCTGCCATTTCACTGCACATTGTCCTCCATCTTATCGTTAAGTTCTTTAAACTCTCGCCAACTCTCTGCTTCAATCCAAACACATCTTCAATTCCAGGTCATGTAGAGTTATTGCTTATGTATGCTCCTAAGAAAGTAGTTTGCAAGTGCATGAACGAAGTTATTGTATTCTTGGGGAGACTTTCAAACCACTTCAGTGCTTCACCAGTTAAACTTGACGCAAAATATTTTCACAAGACGACATCATGGTTCTCCCATTGTAGCATACATCGAATATAGGCTTTGATATGTTGGACAACACATGTAGTCCCATCAAAAATACTGGTCAACACCGGCAAATTGCATTTTGGAGGTATCCCTCCTAATTGTACCTCTTGAGTAAATGGAGTTTTCGCAGCTTCTTCGATTGCCTCATCAAGTTGTCTTCTCCCTCCTTCTCTTCTGTCATTTATCATTCCTCTCATTTCTGCTAGTTCTCGCAAGATTTGCTCATTCCTATCAGAATTTTTCTCCATTGGCCTTTTCAACGCAGCTTCTCTTCGTCTGCGTTCATGCCTTTCTTGTCTTGAGATATCTCGTGCTTCTTCTTCAACATCTTGATTTTGCCCTCTTCTGCGATTTTCTTCTTCTTGAATTTGCAAATTAATTTGTCTTTCATTTTCTTCTCTGCGAATTTCCTCATCCCTTATCGTTTCTCTTCATTGCCTTTCTATGTCTCTGTGAATTCTCTCATATTCCACATTTAGATTATCATTATTACGATTTTGTACACGTCGTCTTTCTCGATTATCATGATTATTCTGATGCAATGCTGCTTGAATTTCTTGTTCTTCTACTTCGGCTCGCAATCTCTCTCTTTCTCCCACTAAATGTACTTGCTCAATATAATGCCTCTCAATATCATCTTCAATTATCCTGCGATTTCTTCGAATCTCTTCATCACGTAACATTCTCCTTCTCTCTTCTTGATTTTCTCCCTCATCTTGATTATGTCTAATGTCCAAAGTTTTTCACGTGGAATATAACGATCATTTATCAAATTCTCGCCAATATTTTGTATAGGATGATTTTGTCTTGTTTCTTCTCTATATGATCTTGAACTTGATCTCATGCTGCTTCTTGATCTTCTGTTTTGCAACCTCAAATTTTCCATTCTTAGTTCATGATTTTGCCTTGTAAGATTTGCACGTTCTTCTGCCTCTAATCTTCTTTCTTTCTGTATCCTTTGTCTCAAATCATCTACTATCTCATGTCCTTCATGAATTACTCCTCCATCCACTTCTTGATTTCTTTCCTCTTCTTGATTTTCTGCCTCTTCTATCAAATCCGACCTCCAAGTATGCACACTTGCTCTATCATAATCCACATTTCTATCTTGTGCTTGTGTTTGTTGATTCGGTGGTTGAATTGAATTTTCTGCTCCATTTATCATTCTACTTCTTCCTGATCTGATCCTTAAAGATCCTTCCAATTCACATGTTCCTTCACCTGCAATTCTTTTACTTCTTCTCACTGTTGTTGGTGGTTCTGATGTATTTCTTCTCCTTCTAGCCATTTCTTCAATTCTAACAATTTCTTCAAATCTTCAAGTTGCAATTTGAAATTTCTCAAATTGATTCTCCCTGTTTCTGGGCGCCAAAATGTAGTTGCAGGAATTCCTACACTACACCCTACTCAAGAATTTATCAATATTTATGACACAATTTGAAGATTAAGGACATTTTTTATTAATATGACCTTAAAAGAATTACAGTAATCAAGAATACAATTCACTTAATAAGATTTTCTCTCTCCTAAAAACTTTCTTAGCACTCAAAAATTCCTCTCCCTCCCTGGAACTATTCATTTCCTTTATATAGGCATTTACATAGTGGATTACAGCTCATGACAGCTCATTTACAGCTAAGATTCCCTTTAATTTCGGATCTGAGTTCTTGCGATAAATCGCAGTTAGCACCGCCTTAATCTTTCGCAGGTTTTATCGATTCATCGCAGAAATGTCACACTTTTCTCATGTTTCTGTCGTTTTCATCCGATATGTCATTCCTTACATCACTATGAGATGTTTCGTAGAATATCATTGATGTATCATAAACATGTCTCGCTGAACTATTGTTTATTTCGAAGGAGTATTGTTGTGACAATATTCTGATCCTACACTGATATAAGGTACAGTTGTGCTCCTTACATCTATGATCCCAGCAGGATACTATGCACTTGATTCCCTTAGCTGATCTCACCAACAACTAAGAGTTGCTACGACCCAAAGTCAAAGAATTTAATAAACAAATCTGTATCACACAGAAAAGTCTATAGGAATAGATAAATCTGTCTCCCACAGAAATACCCACAAGTTTTGTTCCGTCTTTTGATAAATCAAGGTGAACATGAACCAATCGATAATCCAGACTCATATTCCCAAATAATAGCTTAGAATTATCAATCACCTCATACTAATCTTAATCGACTAGCGAAACAAGATATTGTGGAATCACAAACGATAAGACGAAGATGTTTGTGACTATTTTTCTATCTTGCCTATCGGAGAAATTAATCTCGAGCCAATTTTAAAATTATACTCAATACGATAGAAAAAGAAAGATCATATCACGCAACTACAGAGAAAATAGTTGGGTCTGGCTTCACAATCCCAATGAATTCTTCAAGTCGTTAACCTATAGGGTCTCGGTAGAAACCTAAATTTAAAGGATAATCGACTCTAGCTTATACAACTATTATCACATAGGAGGTGTGGGGATTAATTTTCCCAGTTGTGAGAGTTGTCCTTTATAAAGTCTCCAAATCAGGATTTGCAATCTAAGTTACCTTAGTAACAAAGCATTCAATATTCACCGGTAGATGAAAGCCTGATTAGATTCAAGCTAATATCTTTCAACCGTTAGATCGAACTTAGCTTGTTATATACAAATGAAATGCACGTCCATTTAGGTTTGTGTAACCGTTCCTAAATGCGTACACCTAGTTGGTTCAACAGTAATCAACCAAATGGTTAATCATATGATCACTTTCATATCAACCTTATTCATCTTCACCATAACTAGTTCAAATGAATCAAAATAACTAGTTAGAGAGTTATTCAATTGCTTAGATCTCATAGACGTATACAAGACACAATCGAAGCAAAAGCGATTTTGATTCACTCGAATAGATTCATGAACTTTATAGCCATGGTTTGCAAATATGAATTCCTTAGTTTATATAAGTTTAAGTTCATGAATAAACCGTTTTTAGAAAATAACCCACTCAAGTATGCATACTTAAGTACCCGGATTAAGTTTGTTTCAGTACACAAACTCCAGCAAAAATTCACGGGACGTGAACTTCCTGCAGTACGTGGACTTTAGTTCCGGTTATCCTGATTATCAAAGTACGCATACTTTGGTTCAAGGATTTAGGACTTACACACGTACGAGTTCACATACAATGTTTATATCCATTCAAGGTTATATATTCTAAAGTCTCATTTCAATCATTGAAACATTCTTAGAGGATGTTAAATAGAGGTTATTCACACACTATTTTTCATTAATTTTTTTTTCTCAAGATATTGAAATAACCAACATGACTTTCTTCACTTGTAAAGATGAACTTGGCCAAAGAAAAAGCTTACCAACACATATTTCGAGAAAAAGATAAGCGAGATAAACTCAGCTCGAAATAGAAAATGTGTATAATCGAAGTCTATATAGCAATACAACTTTTGTCTCAAGATAGGAGATATAGTAGATATACTTTTGAGTGATAAATAAGTTCAAGTCCCCAGATACCTTTTAGTCGATGAAGTTCCACCAGTTCCTTGAGTAGTTTTTCGTATTTGTATGATGAACGTCGTGGAGTCTAGAGCTCAACTATATTTTTTATCCTAGTCCGACACTTAGATATAAGTATACTAGAAATCAAGACTTATAGTTTTGGTAACTAAACTTGACAACAAGCTTGAGATAGCAACGCTTGCGAGTTCGACCGAGCCGTGCTCTAACAATTATCAAAAGATTAACTTTGTAAAGACGAAGACAAGATTCAATGCTCCCAATTGGAGAAAGACTAACTTGCAAAAGAATAATCAATCCAATTCCCTTTAGAAAAACCTTGAAAAGAATAATATAAAGAAGGTTCTGGCTGTTCCTAAACACACTCAGAAGTGGGTACCAAAGAAAGCCAATAATGCATTGAGTGTGAAAAGGAATGATCTCCCAGAAAATTCCATGACTATGGAAAAGGAAAAATTTATGATGTTGGAAGTTAGGAATTTCTTGGGAAAGATGGATTTAGATATGAATGGGTCTAAAAGTGATCTCTTTCATGATAATTCAAAAGTGAAATGCAAGAATTGGTGGAAGAAGAAACAAAATAAGCCAAAAATTATAGATCGCAAAAAATCCATAGATACAAAAAAAGTTTGTTTCAACCAATTGTGTTGAAAGTGCATCCTCACCAAGAAACTCCCTATTATGAATACTGTGTATTATATCATTGCTCGATTGAACCCACCAAGCGTTGGTATGTCAAGTTTGGTTGTCATATTTTAGCGAATCAAAACTCATTTAAAGAGTCTCTTGATTATTTACTAGAGTCAACTTCGTATAGCTTAGCTAGAAAGTTACTAGGATATGAGACTTACAAGTATTACGTGAAGACTTTGAAGAATGTGAAGAAGTAAAGAACTACAACGATGACATCATCCTTCCTCTCGAGGTTAGTAATATTTGACTTGAACTATTTCATTCCTAACATATCTTTCAAGTCGTGCATATTGAAAACATAACTGCGAAGCTGTGAATGATTATACTCTAGTTAGACATAATATTAAGGAATTACAATACGAAGTATAACGTCTATCTTTTGAACTTCGTATATAAGACATTGACATATGAATGCTATTGTGATTATGTATGGGTATGGGTGAAGATTTCGTCCTAGGAAACAATGTTTTACATTCATTTAAAGGAAGTAGAATTCATAAACTTGTTTTGTGAATCGAAAGGGAAATCGCTAGGCTTATTGGTATTATTATTCATTGCAAATCTTTGGATTACCAATATGTGTGTTTAGTATAAGCGCTCATAACTTGTTTATGTATCTTGGTAAAACTATTCACAATGCCTGACTTTTGTATTGGTATGACTTTTATTAGTGAAACCGATCTTAAGTAATTACATGAGATGGTATGATCGATATTTTGTAATTGGTATGACCAACTATAGACATTGGGGAACTGATCCTACTAAGAGGTGAAACCGATCAAAAGTATGTGGAATCGATCCTTGTAAGAGGTACAACAAGTCTTAGGAATTGGTAACCGATCCTATGACTTGTGCAACCGATCACAAGTAAAATACCATAAATATGTGGTAACCGATCCTAGTACCTAGTCAACCAATTTTTGGAAAGATAGTGTGACCGATCTAAGTACCCACATGGAGGTAGAACCGAATCTTTGTGTTTTGGTAGAACCGTGAAACCCATTAATGGTGATTTGATAGGATAATCAATCACATAGTTCTTGAAATTCATATGAACCAATTCTAAACTTGTTTGGAAGTGTGGCAAATCGGTTACAAGATTGTAAATAATGAAAAAGGATTTACAAAGTAAAGATGTTGACATACTTTGAACATGTGCAATAATTCTTATCTTTTATTGTTCAAAGATATTCCTTAATAACTAAAGGAGAATCCCGGATCGAAATAAATTGAGAATCTTTTAATTAAGGTTTTTAGTTTTATATGCTTTTACTTTCCAGCAATTAAATGCATATCTTTAGAAAATAAAAATTAGTAATGTGCATTTACTAATTGGAGATTTTCTACTGAGATTTCGGTCAATATTTGGACAGATCATTTCCAGGAATTATGAAAACCGGTATTTGGACTTTATTGCATATCTTTGAGAATATTCGGTTTTGGAAATTCCTTGGTCTATAAATATTGAAGTTTGCATTTCGAGCAAACTAATCCTCAGAGCCAGCAAAAATACCTAGTTGTGTTATTACTGGTGGAGCCGTCTATTCGGAGAGGAAAGTACCCTAATTAGGCGAAATCTCTTACGACCACTCGTTTTATAGACTTCTTTGGGATTGACAAGCTCTATGAATACCGTTGGTGGGAAACTAGATAATTGCAGTTTATTATTAGTTTTCGATTGATTTGATTGACTAACAGTTGTTGAACTTTAATTGCACCTAGTTTGTTTATGCTTGAGAATCTTCTTTTCTGATATTAGATTCACTCAAACTAGATCGAAGTGTCGACATGGATCTTTAGAACTGTTTGTAGATCTAAAGATGTCTTGTGGTAATCCATCGTTAACAGACTTCGTTTTGTGTGTGATTGATCACAAGAGATTCAATTTGTTTGTGTGTAGGTGTTTATTGAAGATCTAAGAAGATTTGAAGATAAAGAAGATTTCTTATTTGAGTTCATAATCTTTGGTTTGCACAAAACTTGACCGGCTGGAGGGATCCAACTATAATCGGTTTATCTTTGTGATAACCTTGATTGATTAGTTAAGTACATTAAGAGTATTGATTGCATAGTCTAAACAATTACTTTGGTGATTGTTGAAGAGATTAATCTAAGAACCCGACAAAAGATTTTATTGGGATAAACGGAAGATCCTTTTGTCAAAATCATATCACGTTGTTTGAAAAGAGTTGTTACCGAAAAGATTTGTTGTTCCTTTACTGTTTGGAATACGAACCAAAGGAATTGTTCCAAGTGCGTGACTTAATACAAGTTGGAGGTGCAGGGATACTGAGGGAACTAGGTGAACTATAGGTTTAGTTGCTTGGTTTCAACTATACCAAGTTGGTTTAGATTTTGTATATTGGCTTAATTCTGAGAGTATTCAATTCTGGACAAGGCCCCGGGGTTTTTCTGCATTTGCGGTTTCCTCGTTAACAAAATCTTGCTGTGTCTTTTACTTTTCTATTTCCGCAATTATAATTGTTTTATTATAATTAGAAGTAAAATACACAAACGTTAATTCCTAATTACTTGATAGCAATCCTATAGTGTTTGGTTAAGTCTTAACCTATTATCAAGTAATCATACTTCGTTGTTGTATTGTCTCGATCTAGTATCCATATTCAGTCGCACAAGTGATCTTGTTGTCATATTGTCTCGATCTCGTATCCATAAACGATCAATCGAAGTGTGAACCGATTAGTTGTATTGTCTCGACTCAGTCCATCGACAATCACTTTCAGAGAAATGACTTATAGGTGGAAAAGTTTTAGATTGAGGTATATTTGGGTACCCTCATCTTTTCATTGTGATGAAAGCAAAAGAATTAGCGACACACATATCATGTTGGATATTATTCTTGCATGTATTCTTTTTATTACTCTTGTTTTCTCTTATTTGTATCTATTAGGAGGAAAGGAGCTACAAAGTGCTAAAAAGATTTAATAAGAGAAGTATTGCAAGTATCCAAATGACAAAGTCAAATAAAAGTGGAAAAAGTGAGAGGAAAAGGAGCAAAGATGCTCAAAATCAAGAGACTGGCCAAAGACCATCTTTAAGATAATTCAATTACAAAGACAATACAAAAAGAATGAGGTCATTCCGAGTTCGGACGAAGAATCTATGGGGAAAACAAGCTTATCGAATATCGACATCTACAGGATGGTACACATACATGTACGTCATACGTGTACCATGGAAACTCTGAATTTCGTGAACCAAGGGGGTATGCATACCATTATACATACTAAAAATTTCTTGTACTCTTTTTTTAAAGAATGGTACGCATATGGTACGTGTACCGTGAGGGCCAAGATTCACGAACTATCTTTTAGGTATTTCTTTCAAAACTTAGGGTCGGGTTCCTGCGCGCCAAATATTTTTCAGATGCATACAAACTATTTCTATAATATGTATGGAAATATAAAAGCACTCTATAACACTTCTAAGACAACTTTGATCATTAAACCTCTTTTGATCATGATTCATAGTTTAAGTCTTGAGTGTTATTGAACTCGATTATTACTTGAATATTCACGACTTTCTTGGTTTATATATGAACATATGATGCACGATTCTTAATAAGTTATATATTTATATATATGTGCATCTTATTCTTTGTCAATTAAATCTTTTTATACGCTTTTGGTATCCAATCTTGTTGTAAATCCCGACGGAAAAGAATGATACTTCCTTCTAAGAGCAAATCAACTTGTATGCTATTTATAAGTTTGTTTCCTAGATAAGATGATAGCAATACTTGATCCCCATGGATATTCTTGTGTATTGCTCAATATCTTATGAGATATTTGTGTCATTTGCTTTATGTGAATTGAACTAATATCTCATATATGCTCGAAAGTATAATCTATTATGTTTTTACAAACTATAAAATAGAAAAAACTTGTGAGAATTGTCTCGTAGTATTGATCTACTTGTGATAACGCTTTGGTGTTTTTACTACTTGACACGCTCCGTAATATTTTCTTATGTTTGAGTTATACCGATTAAAATAATCTTTTGACCGTAACTGGCGTAAAGATTATTTTAAGTCGATTTTTGGATACAAATCCATGTGATTTGTTAATGTCCAACAAAATCCTTCTTTTTATAAAGCAAGGTCACTCATGTTGTTCTCCTGGGAATAACATCAAATAGGCCGAGAGTTCTTAAATGAACTTGTGCTTAACTGCTATATCTTTGTGGGGAGTGTAGATGTGGAATTGAAAGGGGATGCTTGTATCTTAAATCTCCTAGATGAGCGCTAAGTATTTTATTACTATGTGATATCATCTAAAAAGGTTGATATGAGGAGTTTCATTTTAACTATGTTATAATGTGGAATCTTGTAAAAAATATGATATCAAAGACTTAATGAAAGAACACAAGACAAACGTAACTCAAAACAAATCTCTCTATTGATGTAAGTATTATCATGGCTCAACATCCTACTTATAGATAAACAATCTTGATAACTAAGCAAACAAACTTTCCTAACATAACTCTAAAAATAGAACTCTTCTAGAACTCAAACTTTTCAACGCTAAAGTTGGATATTTTCCAATAATAAGTTACCCAGCCATTTTTTTTATAAAACAGTTGAACTTCCTTACCCGACAGTTTCCTTTATTAAACGTCTGGACTTGATTTCTAGAATAATCAAAACTTAAAATTCAAGACATTCATAAACCAATCAACTTCTACTATTCGCTTCACACAATATCTTGGTTTCACCTTCAACATCCTCCCTTAAACCAAGATACTCTTTACTAATCATTCCTAGTTTTCCACGTAAATAGATGAAAGTGTTGGACTTCAAAGACTTGGTGAAAATATCTGCAACTTGTTCTTGACTCTCACAAAATTCAACAACAATCTCCTTGTTGCTGACAAGTTATCTAATGTAGTGATACTTGATATCAATGTTCTTACTCCTTCCATGAAGTATGAGATTCTTAGTCAGTGAAATTATAGATTTATTATCACATACTATTGTTGTAAGTGTCTCTTCTGTTCTTGAAAAAGTGACTTAAACATCATTCTTAACCATACAACTTCTATAGCAGAATTGCTAGCAGCTATATACTCTGCTTCAGTTGTAGACAAGGCAAAAAAAAATTTGCTTCTTTGATAACCAAGAGAAAAATAGTGTTCCTATATGAAATGCATAACCATAAGTGCTCTTTCTTCCTTCTGTCTCTCCAGCCTAATCATTGTATATCCAACCGACTATGGATCTTCTGAAATTGTGTAGAAAATACATTAGCTAGTTGTTCCTTTAACATATCTTAAGATACATTTTGAAGCTTGTAAATGTGACTGGCGTAGTGATTCCATAAAATGACTAACCAATCCAACTGCATACATAATGTCAGGTCTTGTAGCAGTTAAATATCCGAGACATCCAACAAGACACTTAGAGTCTGTTGAATTAACAAGCTCTCCTGATCCATCATTTGTCAACTTCAATCTCTCCTATACTGGTGATAAAATTGAATTGCAATTATCCATCTTGAAATGCTTAAGTATCCCATTTGCATATCTCTGTTGATTAATAAAAATTCCTCTTTATGTTTGTTGTACTTCCATGCCAAGAAAATATGATATTAATCCAAGATCTGTCATCTTAAATTCCTTCACCATATCCTCCTTGAATTCCTTGATCATCTCTGGGCCATTACTAGTGAATATAAGATCGTCCACATACAAACGTACTATAATATGATTACAAATAGAGTCATCTTTCATGTATAAAGTGTGTTTATGAGAACATCTTGTAAAACCTTTCTATGTGAAGCAAGAATCTATTCTTGTGTACCAATCACATGGTGCTTGTTTCAAACTATACAAAGCTTTATTTAGCTTGTATACTTGATTCTCCTTCCCCTCCATAATGTATCCAGCTGGTTGTTCAACATAAACTTCTTCTTCCAGTACATCATTCAAGAATGCTGACTTCACATCAACTAATACAATAATCATACATATTGTATAAAGTCTTGCAACTGGTGCAAATACTTCTGGATAATATATTCCTTATTTATGTCTATATCCCTTAGCAACTAATCTTGCTTTTAGACAATCTACTTCACTATTTGACTTGTATTTTGTTTTGTATACCCACTTAACACCTATGGGTTTCTTACCTGGTGGAAGTGTAGTAAGTTCCCATGTGTTATTCTTCTCAATTGACTTCAATTCTGCATCCATAACATGTATCCACCCTTGTTCTTTAGCAGCTTATTCATAAGCTACATGATCACAATCTCCAAAGAGTGCAAAATTAATCACATCATCATCTGTATCATCATCATCTCTTGATAATACATAATCATTCATACGTGCTAGTATGACATGATTTCTCATTGATCTTGCTTGTTTAACTCGTGAACCATATCAGTATGCATACTCGTATGCGAACCAATTTTGAACTGTGGTTACGAAACCGGGATTAGTGTCCAAACCTCTACGCAAACTAAAATAGTTATGTGTTCCCCACACGGTTCAGTTACAATTTCACCTAACCAGAGTGTATGCCTTGTTTATGCAAATCATATTCAAAGATTCATCTAACGGTGGATATTGTTTGCTTGGTTCCAAAGATATCTTAGCTTAAACCTAAAGAAACATGTGCTTTGAATGTCCATAAAAAGGGAACTTTAAGCAACTGGGATCTTTGAATCCCGACACTATTTTTTGTGTGTCCTAGTTGTATCTAGAGTCATCCTGTTCCTAACCCTTTTTAGGGTTTAACAACTATAAAGTTTTCATAGGGATTCGTGAAGCCAGGTCCAATTATCTTTCCTTGATAATAACTTTCGTATCCTGATCTTGATCGATTGTTGAGATGCTTACTTGATCAAGATAAATAGATATCATCAAAGTTCCTTTCGTCTCAAACTTTGTTGATTTCACAGGTTTTATACATGTGAGGTGAATAATAATCTAGGCCGCATTTCAGGTTGCATAAGTCCGGATTTTGAGGTTAGATAGACTTTGTCTATTGCTATCGATTATCATCATATTTGATCAAACTATTTGATTCTAAAAGAAAATCATATATATGATTAATCCGTGGAAGGCATATTGGTTGAAAGTCTTTAATTGAGTTGAAGCAACTCTTAGTTGGTGTGATATCAGCTAAAGGAATCAATTAAGCAGAGTCCTGCTGCGATTTAAGAGGCGTAAGGAGCGCGACTGTACCTTAATCGGTGGGACACCATTTAGGGCTCAACTATATTCCAGTCCAAAGTTAATTGGTAGTAGGCTAGTGTCTGTAGTGGCTTAATACAGTTTGGTGTTCAATTTGGACTAGGCCCCAGGGTTTTTCTGCATTTGCGGTTTCCTCGTTAACAAAACTTCTGGTGTATGTGTTATTTATTTTTCGGCATTATATTGTTTATCTTTATAATTAAAATATCACAGGTAGTGCGTTGATCAATCATTGTAGATACATCCGGCCTAGTTTGTTGGATACGACTTGATTGATTCTTGGACATTGGTCTTTGGTACCGTCCAAGTAATCTATTTATGATTAGGTTCACGGATTTTATTCTGTAAACGTTATAATCGCAAGAGAGAGAGAGAGATATATACAACTCTAGATATTATTATTTGATTGAGTTTAACTCTCAAGGTTGTATTGAGTTTTTCCATACAAATTGTCTAACAAAAAAGTGGTGGTATATTTTGGTACCCCTATGTTTTCATTTTCTATCAAAGATAAACAATGGTTAGCCAGATCCCAGCCGATCAAGTGTGTGCACGAAGTAAATCACAAATATCATAATCCAATAAGAAATCTTTTCTTCTTCAAATCTTCAATATCTTCAAAGTACCTGCAAAAATACACTTAATTTTGATACACACATTTTTGTGTCTGAATTTTCCTCAATGTCTCTATTGTTAGTGCTTGATTTTTGTACTTATTTTGGTGTTTTTATGTTTGTGTAGGTGTTTTTGGAGAAATACACTTGTGCGGAAAAAGTTGCTCAAAAAGTGTTATTTGGTCCCCATGAGAAAAAGTACTAAAGGCACCCTGGAGGAGTGTTAAAGGCGCCACAAAATTGTGTAGGAAACACCCCAGAAAAGTGTTAAAGGCACCCCAGAAAATTACTAAAAGACACCCATGTTTTGGATAAGGGCACCCTAAAATTTTAAAGGCACCCGCAATTTGGATTAGGGGCACTTCACCTCATTCGTTTGAATATAAAAAAATGGTGGGAAAATGGGTTTGTGTCTGCGAAATTTGTTGGGGATGAACTGGACGAGATTCTCTGCAATTTGTTCGTGAGTTATGGTTGGTATTAACTTGTTTCATTAAAACAGGATACTATATGGGATATAATCGATAAGGGAAGAAGATTTCACAGAGGAGCATATTCCCGAAAGAAGATATTCACGGGATTTTTTTGGATTGCGTGTGACCTGAGGATGTTTACTCCAGTTAGGATGTGTAGAGACGTGTATTAACATGTTTGGAGCATGTTCGTAGCAACTCAACGCAAGAAAAGAATAAAAAAGAAAAAAAAATCATGTATCTTGCATGGGAGTAAAAGAAAATATGTTTGATTGATTGCCAAGATTTCTTTGGAGTTATAGGGATTTATTCTTGGTCCAAATGGGTATATATACGCTTATGGGATCACAGAAGAGGTTTATGGAGAGTTAGGGGTGAGAATAGAGGGTAGGAATTCGAGTTGCAGAGAGTTGCTGCTGCTGCCATTATAGATGAACACGAAGAAAAATAGACTGCAAACATCAGTCGTTTTTTAGTGTCAAAAAAACTGTGTCGTTTTCTTCCAGAAAAGACAGTCGATTCTGCGACTGTTTTGAGCTATAATAGTTTTGTAACAGCTTCGTTGCAACATTTGTAACACCCGTGGACCATTGCAAATCCTTGTTTTATCTATTTCTCCAATAAAAACACCATTTGAGCTATGAATTACCTTTTTGAGTGTGTTTTCACTATGTGGAGCTAGACCTAGACCCCATCACTGGGACGACGGAGGAAGTTGTTTTTCACCGTGTGGTAATTCTATTTAATTCCTTTATGACTATTTGCACTATTATAATCGATTTATGATTTGTCTTGATTATTTGTGATTTCGTTAGATGACACATGCTTAGTCTTAGGTACTTTAGATGCGTCATGCTTCTGATTTACATATAATTCATTATAAAACCTATCTTGGCAAAGATTTAAAGTCGATGTTTGTTATTTTATGAGCTTTAATTGTACGGAATTAATAATTCAACCGCATGAATGTGAAAATTGGTGGAATCCCGAGTCCCAGTCATCTCTTCATCTTGTGACAAATTTTGTATATATTTATCTTTTATTTTAGTTAATTAAATCCTAAAATCGATTTCAACAAGTCCGAGTGAACGACAACCTTACTACCACTTTCTACAATATTATTGATTCACATCAATTTTTTGGCGCCGCCGACGCGGACTTGTGTATAGATTTGTTTTTAATTTTAATTTTTTTAATTTTTTTGTTCTCTTTTACGCCTTTGGTATTTATTTTTTTTGATTCTTTTCAGATTTGGAGCGAATCTACAAGGAAATAAAAAGTGCTATAAAAGGAAAGCATCGCCAAAGAAGGAAAGAAAAGAGGAGTCCAAGGAGTGAAGAAGATTTTGAAAATAATTATTTTATTTCCTTTTATTTTTAGAAACTATAATTAGGAAAAAAATATTGTAATTTTTTTTTTGGACATTTTTTTTTTGGACTTTGGACTTTAAACTTTTGGACATTTTTGTTTTAAAAACCCTAAGGAAGGGTTAGTTTAAATATTAACTGCACAGGGAAGGACGACAGTTACGATACTGTCTCGGCCCCTCGGGTTCGTACATGACATAGGAGTTGTGGCCCGAGTCGACTTAAACGGTTCATCCCCCGTCTGGAACGGGAGGTAAGAATTCTAAACACCCGTGAATCCCCTGTCAGCGGGTTTACTGGATGATTTTGTATGCATATATGTTGAGATTTTGAAAACGGTCGCTTTAATTTCCTAGTAAAGGGCAAGGACTGGCCATATAAGATAAGGGTTCGGATTTTATCACCGTTCTCTTCTTGCCCGCCTTAGGAAAACGATACCAAACACGACCCTAAGCTTAAAATACTGACTAGAACGAGGCCGATAGGGTAACGAGCTTAATAGGAAAGTCATTTGAAAAATATTGGTTACACTTTAAGCACACTTCGAAGTTCTTGATGGTTTTTGTAAGTTGAATGCGTGACTGCGCCGCCTTGTAATGCGGTGAGGCCTTGGGTATCAAATCTCCACGTAGATTCCCTCACCTCTATTCAACTAACTTAAACTCGGATTGATTCCAGAGGGGTTTGCTCAGATTGTAACGAATTCCCTTTCGAAGGATTAGAAGCTGGTCTAGAAACAATCTAAGTGGAGCCATCATGCTTTTTGTTTGCTAGAAATCAGTAGGTTTGTTGTGGTCAAGTCAGCCTTGTTTGTGTTTGTGTAGAATTCCCTTGCAGTTAGGATGTCAAATTGGTATTATAATAGCCATCACAATGAATATGAATATCCAACTGAACAATATGGACATTACTCTTTTTATGACCATAGTGTGAATAATGGTTGGGAACGCAAATCTTTTGAAGGTTATGGGTCATACCATGGTGAGCCCAATTACTATCCACACGTGCATTAGTCTTACAAGCAAGAAGATTATAATACTAGTTCTTCGTCTCTAGAGGATACAATCAAACTATTGAAAAGTAGTCCTTTTTATGATCCTTCTGTTCCTACTCCTTCTTTAGAAGAGTCCCTCAGGAAGTTAACTGAGTCGACACGTAAGTTAGCTGAGATGAATGGTATAGTTATGGACGAAAGAACTACAATAATGAGTGAACCTTCTTTAGAAGATACCCTTAAGAGGATAGCTGAGACAAATGAAATAATTGCTCGAAATAATCTGAATTTCCAACACAGTGTTCCCAGTTTCACCCTTGAAAATGAGGATAGTTACTATTCACCTAATCAAGATGACAAGGATAGAATTGGAAATACTATTTTAGATGAGGTGCAACCATTTTCACATTATTATGATTATGAGGATAGTGTTAATGAAGAATTTGAAATAAGTAGGCATGGGGATCGGGAATTTGTTACTCCAAATGAGCTTAATAATGATAATGTTTCTAGTTCAAATCCAAATAATTTTAATAATTATTCACCTATTCAAAAGGACGGGGATTTTATTAGAGATACCCCCATTTTAGACGATGTAGTATTTATTTTTGATTGCGAAGCTAATGATGGTTTAGAGGAACGAGTATATTTTGAGTCTAGCGTTTTAGAAACAATATACTTAGAAGAAAAAAAAAATGAACTCGTAGAGATGAGTGAGGATGTACCTGACTTAGAAGAATCAATTGACCATTTTCAGGAATCAGATAGCCTTGAAATTAGGGAAGTTGTGACTAGTCTTTCTAGAGACACTGAAAACTCTAAGTTTGGGGGTGATTATCATTCTCCATGTGCCTTAACTTAGAAAGGTCCCTAACTTGGGACTTGACATATGTGCCTCAACCATTTTAAAAGATTATCTTCATACACTTTTTCCTGAACCTAGTTGTGTCCATAAAGAAGTTCAATTGTTAGAAACCCATCCTCTGGTTGATGTGGTTAACCCAGGCTATGATACCACGATTGACTTTGTTTTCCCACCAAAAACCTTCCTTCCGATTGTGGGAACATATGAATTTCAGATGTGTCAGTTATTAAGTTTTGATACTAAACCTAATTACTTTATAAAATTAGGGTCGACACATTTTCTTAAGAATGACCACTACTGTGGTCCATTGTGTGAGTCAAGTATGATTGACTTAGAGGATCCCCATCTATTCAGGCTATTGTTATGTGCTTCTAAGTTCTTAATTAAGTATTTCAAGACTCTAGAACCTGATCTTCAGGATCTTGCCTTTGAGGAAATCCAGCCGATGAAAGCTTTTTATCTAGACCCTTTTATAGAGCCTGAACCCGAACCACAACTAGATGTAGTTGTCTTAAACAAAAAAATAGATAAGGGTGTGTTGGATATCTTCCTCGTCAGTTGCAGTTTCCTCTTCTTGTGGTTAGCACTTTTCGATCCAGATGACCCGCAGTTATTCCGGCTGCTACTATACGATTCTTCGAGGTGACTAATCTCTTCCATTGTCTGGCTGAAGAATTTAAACTTAGAACTTCTTTGGAGGTAACCCAATATTCTTGCAACAAGGTAATATCTTTCCTTACTATTTTCTTCAAGTGGTAATAGTTTCTCATTGTTCATGCTTTTAATTTCATCTATAGAACATTGAGGACAATGGTAGATTTAAGTTTTGGGGTGGGGAAGAACTTTTTAGTTGCACTTTTGAAACTTCTAGCGTCACTTGTATCCGGTTAGCTAAGCTTACATACTGTTTCTCACCGAAAAGATAGAAATTGAAATGCTAGGGATAACAACCTATTGAGACATTAGAGAAAAAGACATTGAGATCCTTGAAATTCAGGAGAGAACTTGTTCCTTTTAGAGGGTAACCATGATGGACCTAACCATCCATGATGGAAAGTCAAGTAGGTCAGGAAATTCCAGAAAGACAAAGAAACCTCACAATGTAGTCGTAGTAACTGGATTATGACTCTCTCTCAGTAGAAACTTATCATAATCAAAAAGCGGAGCGACATCAAAATCTATGAAGAAAGTTGAAGACGTTAAGGTTTAGAAGCAACAATATAAAATCAGAATTCAAAATCAAGGGTTACAAGAAGCTATAAGAGCAAAAAAAAAAAAAAAAAAAAAACGATATAAGTTGTTGAAGTTCATGATACTAAGACATTACAATTGCGAAGATCCAAGTGTTAAAGTCCTTTTGTGATGGCCATGTAAATTTTTGTCTTGTTATTAATTTTTTGGCTGTAGTTTATTTCAACGCAGTAAAGAAGACCTTGACTTCCGATTTCGAGTTGTCTGAACGTGATATACTTCTTTGGCAGAGTAACCAACTTAAACACGCCCTGGATTTCTTATAGGCCATTCCTATTGGTGGATTGAATCAAAAAATCGGTGCTAGACAGTTCAGCGTGATCCTCTGTTACCGCCTTGGGATTCCCTTGTTTGAGATGGATAGCTTGTGCCCCTTTTGTAAGAGAGAGATGGATGTGTTTGGTGATCATGCGGTGCATTGTACGAATGAGGTGGGTCTAAAGTTTAGTCATGACTTGGTTCGTGAAACGATTGCGGACATATGTTACCGTGCTGGGGTGCTGGCCCGTAAGGAGGTGGACTTGGGGTTACTTGCCAATAATGGGACTTATCTGAGACCAGCTGATATTCTGGTGCTCAATTGGGAAAACGTCCGTGATGTTTGTATGGATGTGACGATTGTTTCACCCTTTGAGGGGGGCAATGGTTGTGCTTTTGAGATGGGACAAGCTATTAAATATGCTGTTAGGCGCAAGAACACCAAATATTTGGAAAAATGCACATCACAGGGTTATGGGTTCGGAGCTTTGGCCTTTACCACTCTTGGTGAGATGGGGGTAAAGACGACTGACTTTATCATCCGTCTTCGCAATTACATGGCTAGTCATGATGCTAATATGTGCGTGGGTGATTTCCTTTTTCACCGGTTAAGTGTGGTAGTACAAAAAGGGGTTGGAGCCTAGCTTGTTGCTAGGCTCCCAACTAGTTTCTTGTCTAATAAGAATCTTTTTGAATATTAGAAAATAAATCTTCAAATAAAATAATTTGAAATTTTGTGGGTAAAAATGGAAATAAGCCACCCTAGAAAGTAACAATAACAACAAGATTTCTAAAAAAAAAAAAAAAAAAAAAAAAAAAAGGTTCTATGAGGGAAGTAGAAATTTTTATGTCAAGCAAGCAAGAAATCGAAGAGAAGAGTTAATTGTCAAGGTTCTATGAGGTTTGATAGTTTATCATCCACAGTTGAAGACCGAAGAAGACGTTGTTTCTACTGAGCACTATGAGAGGGTCGAAGAAAGATACATTTGGTTGCTTTGTTAGTCCGCTTTCAATCTGGCACAAGATCTTTCTAGCACTGGTTTAACTCATCACACGTAATTAGTCCAGCTGTGTAGCAGATGTCTCTCTCATCTTTTTCTCTCTTCTTATCTTATCTAGTTGTAAATCAGCTGGTGTATCTTACAATGTTTATCTAGCTGTGTAGCGGATATCTCTTTATCTAGCAGTGTTGCAGATGTGTCTCCCCTTTTCTTTAGTCAGCTGTAGAGCTGGCACCTTTTCTTTGGCATTCTAGTTACTTGGAGATAGGTTGAGAATATGTATGTCCTCATAGCTCTTTGGATACTTGTGACTAATTAGAAGTCATGGTTTTTTGGGTACACCTATGGTAAACCCTCCCGAGACTTGATTTGAATCAAATTCCCGTGTGATCGATCACGCACATAACGGAGTCTATTAACAATGGATGATCACATGCCTCTTGTCAGATCTAAAAATAGATCCAAACTATCGTTAATCCTATCATAAGATAAAAATCTCAGAAAAAACAAACTAGGTGCAGTCAAGGTTTAACAACTATTTCAAATCAATAATCGAAAACTAAAATAACAATACAAATTTTAGTTTCCTATCAACGATATTATCTAGACGCTTCTTGATCCCACAGAAGTCTATAAATTAGCGTACGTAAGAGATTTCGCCTAATTAGGTTACTCTCTTCTCCAATATATATAGTACTACAAGTAATATTAGTCGGCTATAGAAGTGACTACAAAATTAAGTGCCTTCCTCAAGATGAGTTTGTAAGAAGAATAAAATTCACTATTTATAGACTAGGGTAGTTTGGACACCAAGGAATTTCCATAAACGAAAATATTTAAAGATTTACAATATATCCTCATTTTCGGTTTTCTAATTCCAACCAGTATCCAACTGTAACACCGAAATCCCTCTTGGATGAGAACTCAATATTAGATGGTATACTTTACTAATATATCTTTCAGAGATATGTTTTACTTGATGGAAAAATAAAACATATACATTCGAAAATCTTAATAGAATATTCTTAAACATTTGGATTTGGGATCTCACCTTGAGTATCAAGGAGTATGTTTGAACAATAAAAGATAAGATTTGTTGTATACATGTTCAAGTTACTAACAATGTCGACATCTTGAACTAGGGATGTCAATGGGTCCGGGTCCTCCCGGGTATCATTGGACCCAGACCCTACATATAAAAGTCGGTTCCGATTCCTAAATTAGTGGACCCAGAACCGGACCCGTTTAAAACCCCGGGTACCCATCGGTTCCGGGTACCCGTTGGGTATTAAGAAAACACACATAAAAGTTCAAAAACTTGATATATTTGTCCTTTTTGGCTTGAATCAAACTTATTTTTATAAAAAATTGTTATTATTTCTTCACTAAAGTACTAAATAAAGATTAAATGTAAGAAAAAAATGAAAAATGAAAAAAAAAATCAAATTCAAACTAGCAAAATACTTGTAATTTTGCTAAAAAGAGGGATAAAAGAATAAATAACCGGGTACCCGTCAGGTATTACCCGTTCGGACCCGTTAAGATTCGGGTCCAATCGGGTAATTACCCGTCGGGTCCTAACTTGTTAATGGGTCCAATTTTAGGACCCAGAACCGGACCCTATTCATCCGGTTCCGGGTAATGGGTACCCATTGACAGCCCTATCTTGAACTTTCCAGTTTTGCATACCCAATTTCCAAAATCATACAAACCCTAAATTATACGTGAGGGAATCACTTTTTCCATGGGGATCGGTCATACTATAAATCCCCAATAGGTAGGGATCGGTTCTGCTATAAATCCCCAATAGGGATCGGTCCACCAATCTAATTGATTTTTTTCAACTACGAAACAAGTTTCGAATGACTACTTTCATGTAATCAAGCATAATTTTCTAGGCATGAAATCCTAAGTCTGTTACATAATCTAGTAAAAAGTTACAAAGATTACGTCTACGTCGCAATTACGAAGTTCAAAAGATATGCGTATACTTCGTAATTCAATATACATAAGTTATAAACAACTTATATAATCTTCCTTAACACTTTGATCATAATAAGATGATCAAGTATCTAATACTAGAGTTTCATATATATAACTTCGCATGTTATGTTTTCAATCTAATCAACTTGAAAGTAACGTAGATATAAATGGAAACAAGTCAAGTCTTGTATTGCTAACCTCAAGTAGAAGGATGATGTGTTTGTTGATGTCGATGCGTCTTCGAATTATTCAGGTATTCAAAGTAATACTTGTATGTCTCAACATTTTTAGACTTCATAGTCTAACCTAACGATGTCGACTCTAGTAATCTAATCAGGCGACTTTGAGTTTGAAACTAAAATATCACAACCAACCTAGACATACCAACGGTTGGCGGGTTCAACCGAGCGATGCTCTAACATTATATACATTGTTAAATAGTAGGGCGACTAATTTTCCAGTCTCCATATTATTTTTATATATTTTATTAATTAATATAGTGGTGTGGTTAGTTTTCCCACTTGAATATTATTTTATAGGACAACTACTTTCCTTGTCTCGATATTTTATATACTAATTGTTTTGGGGGAATCACTCATGTGCATATTATACTTGATTGTTTAATTATTTGATCTTGATGTTAACATTCTAAATGATGATTTCGGATAGAACACTCCATGTGGACATGATTATTATTATTGATTGAGGTTTTTCTACCGTCGTCTTCTCCAGAGAGATTAGGGTAACACTTTATTTCTTTAATGCTTAAGTTGTTGAATTCTTTAATTCATTGTTATCTCCTTACGTACGTCGTCGTTGTTATTTTAGACTGCGAAGCATATTAGTGATCCCGTTTCCACTTCAGTTTCATTTATCAGAAGAGATGGCCCACGTGAGAATATCCGTTTTCGTAACTTAAAGCTTTAATGAATTAAAGATGTTTGTATATCTTTTTTATATATTTATTCTTTCTTATCCGCAAAACAACACATTAATATATTCATATCACTTGAGATATATATTTTTTTTATGAAATATCAGAGAGCTTGGGTTTGTTTTGGGTTACTTTATGTAATTAGGAATTTTATATATTACATCTTGTTCTTGATGCCTCTTAAAATAAACTCTAAGTAAGTAATACAATTGGGGTGTCACACCGATTATGTTATTTATTCCACCAAAATGAATGACTAAAAGATCAATATATCTATACTAAAAATAATAAATGAAAGATTAGTACGAATTTCAAATATATAAATAAAATGAACACATATCATATTAATACATTAAGGGAATGTTTGATGGCCACATTAGGACAATGTGAAATAACCTATGTCGTTATGGCACCAGTTATTACATGGTAATACATAAGTGAACTTTGTGTTACTGCCTTCCTTCTACATAGACTGGGATTTAATTTTTCTACATCAAATATTTCAGTTCCTGGTCCATGTATAGCATGAGTTGTGTGCTAGTGAGCTTTGTGTAGCAATCTGAAGTTATCTTTTTAAAGCCTACTTGAGATTAAGGGAGAGTAATAGTATGTGTTGTGCGTTGGTGAGATTTGTATGAAATGTGAGTGTGTGTGTGTATGTATGTGTCCGAACACGTGAGAAGTGGAAGGGAGATTTGAATGTCGAGAGAAGATAGCCTATATATTCTCGAGTTTGTCTTGTAATGAATCAATCTTCTTTTATCAATCAAGTTGATTAAATCGTTCAGTAGATTTTTTTTTTTTTGATTAATCATAAGAATTTATTACCAAAATAAACCAGAGGTTTTTACAAACAAAAAATTGTTTGGATAGGCCCAAAACAGTAACAAAAACAAACAAACTGAAAAGTTACATTTATATCTAATCCCAAAGAAACAAAAAAGCCCAAAAAAGACTTCTCACAATTATACAGATTCAAAATCTAAAGTAATATTCGCCTTCAGTTTCCATTACTCCCAAGAAGTCTGCCTTGTAGTTATAGTGAATTCATTCACCTCTTGTCAAAAGAGCTTTTTTTTCGCCATTTTGTCAGCAGAGAAATTGTTTCTCTGTAGGCATGTCTGAAAGTAATATTCCTCAGTTTACTCCTGATTATCTGCCATCTAATACTGACTATCCAAGGAATTTTCCCTGACATAAAAGCAGTTAAAACTTCCTTTGAGTCCATACTAAAATAAACATTTAGAAACCCACTTCTTACTGCCCATTCTCCAGCTGTAATCAGTGCCATAACTTCAGCTATGTAGTTAGTGGTAATTCCAATTCCTCCTGAAATAGAACCAATGCACCTTCCCTCACTATCTCTCCCTACAAACCCAACACCTGCTTGTCCAGTGTTTCCTATAGCATCCCCATCACAACATACCAAAATTTGATTCATCTAAGGGAAATTGAAAAAACACTCCTTCACCATGTTAGTACTAACTGGTATATTTTTAATACCAAATGCAGATAGTACTTGAAAGTCATATAGATCACTTCTTCTTTTTCCCATTCAACCTGATACTGCATTCCTTAGTAAAGTTTAAAATCCTGCATTTTATTTGCACATTACTGGGAGCTTGATCTTCATACATTCTCCTGTTTCTACTAAACCAAATTTCCACCATTGCAGTGCAAGCACTTATCAACCATACTTGCTAAATAGCTGAACTCTTGTTTTTCACCAAGTTTAGTACTTCCTCAAAACTAGAAGGAATTGAGAATTTAAAAATCTCACACAACCAGTGCCAGATGATTTTACTAAAGCTATATTGCCACAATATATTCTCCATGTTATCTTGTGCATTCCCACATAAATAGCATTTAGAAACAGTGTTGAAACCTTTTTTCCTTACTGTTTCCTCAGTTGCACAAGCTTCCAAATATTTAAAGATATATAAGAATGTAAGCAAGGATCCCATACCTTTTTTTCCCATGATACTGAAGGAAATTTAGTTCTAACTTGTTGAGCTGCACTGGTTACTGAGAATTTTCCAGTTAAATATGCACTCCATATTCTTCTATCAGGTCCATCCCCTAATGAGGTAAGTCTTCTATCTTCAAAAATTGGTTCAAAGTCGTTGGGATTTCCCATTTTCCATTGCTTATTAGTTTTTCCACTTTCCAGTCCTTATGATGTTGAAAGAAAGTATTATCTGGATATCTTTCAGCTAAAGTATAATCATACACCCATTTGTCCATCCATATAGATATACTTTTTCCATTCCCCACCATCCATCTGGAACCTTCATTAACATCTTGAATTACCCATTTCAGTCCAGGCCATATAGAAGATTGTTTGTAAGACTGAATCCATTCTCCATTCTTGTTCATAAATTTGGCCTTCATGAATCTTGTCCACTCCTCATCCTCTATCATAATTCTCCATAGCAATTTCATCAACAATGCTTTGTTTATTACTTCCATCCTTCTAAGTCCAAAGCCACCTTCTGTAGTTGGAGCATTTACTTCCTCCCATTTTACAGTTACTAACCTTTTTTTTCCAGAAGGGTCCCCAGTCCATAAAAAGTTTTTGATAATTCTCTCACATTCTTGTATTACTATCTTTGGCCATTTATACATAGACATTGTAAAGATTGGATAACTGCATAATACAAACTTTACAAATGTAAGTCTTGAAGGGAATGCTAGTAATGTACCTTTCCAACTAGCAAGCATCTCCTGCATCATTTCCACAATCCCCCAGACTTGATGTACTTTCACTCTCCCTGGATTAAGTATTACTCCAAGATATTTATCTGGAAAATCAGATAGTTCCATTTTCAGATGTTATGCAATCTTTCTCCTTCCAATATCCGATGTGCCTCCAACAAAACATTTACTTTTCTTCTTATTTATCAACTGACCAGAAGCATTCTGATATTTTATCAATAACCCCATTAATTTGTCCAAAGATCTTTTGTGTCCATTAAAAAACACAAATATATCATCTGCAAATAGTAGGTGAGAAGGTTGAACACCATTTCTTTGTACCATTACATGAATTCTACCTTCTTGTACAATTTGAGTTAAGTTTCTACTCAAAACTTCCTCAGAAATCACAAAAAATTGGGAGAAAGGGGATCTCCTTGTCTCAGTCCTTTACCCACTTCAAAAAAACCACAAGGACCTCCATTTACCAAAACTAAAATTCTGGATGATGTAAACAAAATTTTTAACCAATTGATTCCCATTTCTGAGAAACCAAATCTTCTTAAAACTTCAAAAAGGAATTTCCAACTCAAAGAGTCATAAACCTGAGATATATCTAGTATCAATCCCACATTACCTCCCATTCTCTTAATATTCATCTCATTTATTAATTCAGAAGCCATAATTATCTTCTCATGAATAGTTCTTCCTTTTATAAAAGCCCTTGCTGACTGGAGACCAATTTATTCACTATATTGCATAGTCTTGAAGTCATAATTCTAGTTATCACTTAGAAACTAAAGTTATCCAATCCAATTGGTCTAAACTGATCTGCTCTTTTGGCACCTTTCACCTTAGGTAATAAGAATAAGAAATTTGAATTTAGACCCTTGGGAATAAATCTGCATCTCCAACAATGTTGAATAGATTTTATCATATCAGTGCCTACTATTTCCCAAGCAAATTTAAAGAAGCTTCCAGAAAATCCAACTGGACCAGGTGAAGAATTTGCATCCATTCCAAATACAGCATTTTTGATCTCTATATTTCAAACTTATCTTCATCGGTAAGTATTTTTGGAATTGCATTAAAGATGTCACTTGTAACTCCACATGATGTTTCTTAAACTTGTTCTGAAAATGTTTAACAAGCATATTAGCTAAAACTTTTTGATCAGTAACCACAGTTCCATTCTTATCTTCCAGCTCAACAATAGAGTTCTAAGCTTGTCTTATTTTCATATCAACATGAAAGAAGGATGTATTAGCTCCACCACCTTTAACCCATTTAACTCTAGACTTTGCTTGCATCAATTTATTGTACTGTTGTTCAGATATTTCCTGTCTCCCTCTTGCAGTAACCAAATCATTTAATAGAGTAATATTTTCAAGATCTTCATAAGATAATAATGAGGATTTCAAAACATCATTCTCAGCTGTTTGTACTTTTTTCTTTGGATCACCAAAAATAGTCCAGTCCCATAACCTCACATATTGTTTGAATATTTAAAGCTTGTGCATGAATATAAAAGCTGCATTGCCTTTACATGGTTGATCCCAAGACTGTTTAATCAAATTTAAGAACTCTGGATGAGTTGTCCAAACATCTTGGTATATAAAAGGAACAATTTCAGGTTTAGGAATTCCCACCACAGATCCCATTAAAGCTCCATGATCTGAAACTCGTCTAGCTCCAACCTTGTTGAAAAAGAGGGGGTCTAAAAACCACGCCCAATATTTCGATTAGCAATCTTATGGACAACTCCGAGTTAATTTCTAGAGAATCAACTAGACAGTCAGACTCAATCAATAGAAAATATCTCAAGGAGTTTATTATCTCAATCTCTCAATTTGATTTTTACTCAAGCAAATATAATATGCGAGTCTTTATCAAATAAAAATAACTTGGATGGTACCAAAGACCAATATCCAAGTGTCAATCAATTTAAATCATCAACCAATAAGTTCAGATATTATAATTGATTGAACAACGCACAACCTGTATTATTTCAATAATATAACAAAATATAATGCGGAAAAGAAATAACACAGACACCAGAATTTTGTTAACGAGGAAACTGTAAATGCAGAAAAACCCCAAGACCTATTCCAGATTAAACATATACTATATTAAGCCGCTACAGACACTAGCCTACTCCAAATTAACTTCGGTTTGGACTGTATTTGAACCCAAACCAATCTCACACTGATCCATGGTACAGTTATGCTCCTACGCCCCTGATCCCATCAGGATACTGCGCACTTGATTCCCCTGTTGATTTCACCTACAACCAAGAGTTTCTACGACCCAAAGTCGAAGACTTTAATAAACAAATCTTTCTCACACAGAAAAGTCTACAAGATAGATAAATTCATCTCCCACGAATAAACCTATGAGTTTTATTCCGTCTTTTGATAAATCAAGGTAAACATGAATCAATCAATAAAACCAAACTTGTATTCCCGAAGAAAAACTCAGTTTTATCAATCACCTCACAATAGTCTTAATCGACGCAGCGAAAAAAGATATTGTGGAATCACAAACGATGAGACGAAGATGTTTGTGATTACTTTTATATCTTGCCTATAGGAGATAGAAATCTCAAACCAATTATTACAATTGTACTCGTACTATAGAAACATCAAGATCAAATCACACAACTACAAGAAAAGTAGTATCGGTCTGGCTTCACAATCCCAATGAAGTCTTTAAGTCATTAACCTTGTTTTGGAAGAAGAAAACCAAAGGTTAAAGGATAATCGACTCTAGATTAGTGTAGTACCAGAATATCGCTACAATACTATTCCTGCGATATTAACAACATTTCTACGAGCGTCACTGACAATTCTTCAACGACATTTCACGAGCGTTACAGAACAACTAAAAGAAACTGACGATGGAAGAAGTAAAAGAAGAATAAGACTGATCCTGCGATGGTCAATATGCTTGCGATAGATAAAAATTGTAACGATCGCGATAAGATCACAGAATAGATCCGAAATATGAGGAAAACTTAGCTGTCATCCATTATGTAAATCTCTATATAAAGGGCACGATAGATCCATAAAATGATGATGCATTTTTTGAGAGCTGAGAGAATTTTGAGGAGAGAGAAACTCCAGAAAGAAAGTTGTACTTATGAGTTTTAATATTTCTTGTAAATCTTCCTGAAGGTGAATTAATAAAAAGTGTTGTTGTTCATTCACAATTATGACTTAGTTTTCATAGATTCTTGACAAGGGTGTAGTGTAGGAAATCCTGCAACTACATTTTGGCGCCCAGAAACAGGGATTGATCATTTTAAGAAATCTCAAATTGCAAACTTGAAGATTTGAAAAAATTATTAGAATTGGAGAAATGGCTATAAGGAGAAGAAATACATCAGAACCACCAACGATAGTGAGAAGAAGTAAAAGACTTGCAGGTGAGGGAACATGTGAATTATAAAAATCTTTAAGAATAAGATCAGGAAGAAATAGAACAAGAAATGAAGCAAAAAATTCAAATCAACAACCGAATCAACAAACACAATCACAAAATAGGGATGTGGATTATGATAGAGTGAGCGTACACACTTGGAGGTCGGATTCAATGGAAGAGACAGAAAATCGACAATTAAGAAATGGAGAAGAAGGAGAAAGAAATCAAAGAATGGCTGGAGAATTATTTCACGTGGGACGTGAAAACGAGACAGTAGATGATCTGAGGCAAAGAACACATGAAGAAAGGAGATTAGAGGCGGAGGAACGTGCGAATCTAACAAGACAAAATCATGAACTAAGAATGGATAATTTGAGGTTACAAAGAAGGAGGTCAAGAAGTACTGTAAGATCAAATTCAAGATCATTCATGGATGAACCAAGGAGAAATTCCCCAATGAGAAATGTTAGAGAAGAAGTGCAAAATTTAAATGGAGAGCAACGTCATAGAGAAGAAGAGATAATTGGCGATCGTTATAATCTGCGTGACAATAAAAATCAAGAGGGAAGAAACAACCAAATTGAAGAAGAGAATCCAGAGGAAGGTAGGAGGATATTGCATGGGCGAGAGAATCAAAGGAATCAAAGAATAATTGAAGAAGAAATTGAAAGATACTATACAGAACAAGCATTCCTGGCTTGCGAGAGAGAAAAATTAAGAGCATAAGTAGAAGAGCAAGAATTTCGAGAGGAAGTACGACAAAATAACCATAAAAATCGAGAAAGAAGACGTACACAAAATCGCTATAATGATAATATTCAAGAGGAGTATAATAGGATACAAAGAAGAATAGAGAGACAACAAAGAGAAATGAGGAGAAATGAAGAAATTCGCAGAGAATAAGATAGGCAACTGCGATTTCAAGAGGATGAAAGACAGGATGATGATGAAGAAGGAGATATGCAAAATCTCGTAAGACAAGAAAGATAAGAACGCAGAAGAAGGGAAGCTGCATTAAAAAGGCCAATGGAACAAAACTCAGTTGAGAATGAGCAAATTCTGAGAGAGTTAGCAGAAATGCGAGGAATGATAAGCAATAGAAGAGAAGGAGGTAGAAGGCAACTTGATGAATCTATCGAAGAAGCTGCGAGGACTCCATTTACTCAAGAAGTACAGTTAAGAGGAATACCTAGAAAATGCAATTTACCAGCATTAACCAGCATTTTTGATGGGACTACTTGTGCCGTTCAACACGTTAAAGCTTATGTTAGATGTATGCTACAGTGGGAGAATCATGATGATGTGTTATGCAAGTATTTTGCATCAATCTTAACTGGCGAGGCGTTGAAATGATTTGAGGGATTACCAAAAAATACTATAACTTCTTTTGATCATTTACAAGATACATTCTTAGGAGAGTACATCAGCAACAATTCATCGCGGCCAAGTATTGAAGATGTGTTTGGGCTAAAACAAAGAGTTAGCGAGAGTCTGAAGCATTTAACCATAAGGTGGAAATCAATGTGCAGTGAGATGGCTGGAAGGGTGGATGAAAGATACCTGATCCTATCCTTCATTAATGCAATGTTTGCGACTAATTTGATGTACATTCAAATTTTCAGAATCAAAAATACAATTACCATGATAGAATTGCGAGATCTACAGGAAGAATATATTGCTTTGGAGGAGAAACAAAATGAGATGAAATCATATCCAATTGTGAACACCAGCTCGTTAGCGGCAAGTGGAAGTTTGCTTCCTAAAATGATAAATAATGTGGCGAGCACCTCGCAGACACATTAAGAGAAAGTGGTGATTGATAACCAGCAGAAATTAGTAGCGATGGGAAGTCGAGATCAGGAAGAATATGAAAGGGAGAAGAATTATTATAATCGCGGTGGTAATAATAAGATTCAAAGACTCGATCAACCTCAAGAAACTTATGGTGGACAAAGGCAGAATAATTTTAAAGGACAAGGTAATCAGAGGATAATCTGGGAAGAAATTAAGATGCCCGCTCTCAATAATAGCATAGAAAAGATTTGGGAAGCTATCATTTTAATGGAAAATATACCCTCTCCGTGGAACATGGGAAAAGAACCCCATCCAAACAATCGAAGTCAAGAATTCTGTCCTTATCATCATTTTCATGGTCACACAGTAAACGATTGTAGGAATGTGAAGAGAATAATCTTGAGGATGATTGATCAGGGAAAGTTAAATTATTTTCTAGTAGGACATCCACAATCTCATCAATTACCACCAGCACCAGAAACTCGCAGAGTGAATGCTGTAAAAGGAGCGAAAACATTCGTAATAGAAGTTGGAGCCAAAGAAAAGAATTTGTTTTGTAATTGTATTGTACATTCACGCAGAACTATAGAGGACTTCCATGATAATATCTTAAGCAGGGTCTTCGTGAGAGACACATATGGAAAAGAGATATTGAATATCGCGAGATCCTCGCCATTAGAGGAGTGGTAGAAACAAACTCTATCTTTCACTGCGCAAGATGTACCTGAGGTTGGAGAGCAGCAGGATAATCCATTGGTCGTACGATTAGAGATTAATCCAAAACAAATGCAAGAAGAAGATGAAGAGAATGATAGTAAAGTTGAAGATTCTTGGGCCATCAACAGAGTCTTAATAGATACGGGGAGTTCTGTTGATATCTTATTTTATCATACCTTTAAAACCATGGGAGGAAAAGATGAAGATCTAATTCCATCAACATACAAAATATATGGTTTTAATGGCACATCTAACAAACCAAAGGGGGGAAATTGAAATGCAGATACCGTTAAAAGGAATATCTTCAAAAATCTTATTATGTGTTGTGGACATCGAATCACCTTAAAATGCCTTGATAGGACGACCCTGGTTACACGGGATATTGGGTGTAGCATCTACTTATCACCAGTGTATCAAATTTCCTCATCCAAAAGGTGTCGGAGTTATTAAAGGAGATTGGGGAGAAAGCAAGAAATGTTATGAAATCGATATGAAGTCTTGCGAAGAAAGAGCTGAAAAGAATGGCAATTGGAAGTGCAAAATTAAGCAAGGACATAAATGTGAAAGGTTAATGATTGATGCAATAGAACGAAAAGAGGATGTGAAAGCTGACGACGAGCGTCTAGCAGAAAAAGAGACAACAGCAAAACGTAACAGAAAAGCAGAATCAGAAAATAGTAAGTAAAGAGGTAAAATGATGAACTTAAGAAAAATCTGCGAATAATTTGTTTGAAAAATATGTAATTGAACAAGATATTATGCTTGAAAGAATCGCAAAACTTTACCAAAATGATCAAAGTTATGAAATTCTATCAGAGTTACAATACTCTCGAGAAATGCGAATAAAATTTCGCAGAGACATAAGAATGGGACGAACTTTCATGGTGTGCACCCTAGTTCGCGAATAAAATTTCGCAAGAGGTAAATGTAAGACCTAATAGCACGTCATAAAAGAGGTATATCTGGACATGACTCAGCGATAAGGTTATACCGCTACTGGAACCTGAGTCATGCAGACGATGGGGTTAAAGAAAACCTATCCGGGAGAGAGATCTTGGATTTCCAACTATATATGGTTATACCCTGGTTGGTCGACCGAGAATCTCTTCCAAGAAGTGCAAAGTATGACCAAGGCGCCGAGGTACACGGTTGAGCCAAGGGTGCCCGGAGAGTACGAAACTTTCTTGCCATCCTTGGTAAGTCTTGGCTACAATGCCCTTGGCCTGAAGAAAACCCCACTTAGGGTGCTGTCTTGTAACTATAAGCCATATAGGCATAAAGGACAAGAGGCTGCGAACATAACTGGTTGTTGGAAAATCCGAATAGGGGGGGGGATCTAGTCTTGTATGGCCGATGTGCCCTCCTTGAAGGGGCAACCAGGGGGAAGATAAGGGCGGTACCCTCCATTAGGGAGCTGATAAGTGTCTTAAGATGGCAATGTCATGGGGCTTTATGATCGCAAGAAAATTTATGCATGTCATATTGTCGCGTGGCGTAAATGATGCAGAGGCAACAAGCCACGAGAAAAATGTTAAGATGAGATCAATGGGTTTTTACATGAAAATGTAAAGACGTCCTGCGATTTCATAGCAAGACGATAATGTCACGAGGCTTTGATCTTGCGAGAGAACTTAGACTTGTCATATTATCGCAGTATAATCAAAGAAGAAAGTTAAGGCAAGATCAATGGGTCAATACATGCAAATGTAAAGACGTCCTGCGATTTTGTCGCAGAAAGAAGAAGCGTGGCAAAATAAGACCTTTTAATAGGAAGGCACAATAAGACCACAAGATTACTGCGATAATATTCGCAGATGTTATAAGAATTGCGATTTCACGCAACTATTATTTGACGGTAAGATCGCCAATATTAAGGTAAATTTTGATTTTTATTTAATCTTTAATCAATTTTTATATTGCAGATGAATAATAGAGGCAAGTATGGGAATGCATGAGAACGATGAAATTATTATCCATCTATCATATAAAAATTGCATAGATACAAGCACGCAGATAATTAAAAGAATAATAGTTATATTGATTGATTAACTTGCAGAAAAATAACTGTTTTCTGATTCTTACAGGTAGAAACAAAAGAGGCAAAAGAAATTTACAAATTAACGGTAATATTACAGAAAAAGGATAAAGAAAAAGAAGAACTAGTTAGATCCATCGCGATCCTCCTTATCAGACTTCTCTTCATCGCTAGATTCTTCCCCTTTATCATTATCATCATTATTTTCTTCTCCAACAGACTTTTCACCCTCGTCATCACTATCATTTTCATCCTCTTCAGAATTTTCAGCCTCACTATCAGAGATGTCAAGACTTGAAATTATTGTGGGTACTTCTTTCGCAAGATCAGGGTATACAGAAGGAGAAATTCTATGGTCATCGCAGACCAATTTAACAGAATCATTGCGAACGACAATGAGAGATCTATTGAAGTTCGCGGTGGTGATGCCAAACTACTCCTTCAGTTGTGAATATTTGTAATTGTGAGCAGCAAGAGTATTCGCGAGCTGATCCTTCTCTTGTTCAAGCTCCTTGATTCTTTCAAGATAACCTTTTTCAGCTTCTACAAGAATATAACAACAAGTTAGAAATTTTATAAAAGAGAATAATGAAAACAAGAAATTAGCGAGAAGAAGAGTAGCCAATAACCTTCTCTGTTAGAAATCATATCTCTAATTAGAGCCGCGTGTTCGACTTGAAGGCTAACATTTACACCTAAATAATTTATGGAATTGTCAAGAACCTTCGCATCCCATGCAAACTCATCATCGCTATTAATAAGGAGACGAGATCGAATTTGAGTCTCCCTCGCAAGAAGATCTTCATTCTCGCGGATAAGTTTATCTCTAACCATTTGAACTTCAAGGAGAGTTTTATGAAAATCTGCTAAGGTTATGGCGAGATCCTTCTCTTCAATAAGATCGCTATTCTTCTGCCTTAATTTAACTATTTCTTTCTTTGAATCAAAATAAAGGCGCCTATATTTGTCAGTCAAGCCTAAATTGAATTTGTATTCAAGTTTTAAGAGATTAAACTTGGATCTAAGTTCATCTATGGAGAGGGAGTTAATCTTATCATTTGGGAAGTTACTCAAGGAATTATTAATACTAGCGAGAAGAGTATGATCATCTACAGGTTTAGGGAAAGTTTGAAAGATTATAGCCTCGTCAGTAAGACCATAAACATCTGCAAGTTAAAAGTGATTGCTTGAATAAGCCGCGATAGAATAAAAGGAATTAAGAAAGATGGGAAATTAGTCATACCATAGAGTTGTTGGTTAGCTTTATCGAGATTAGCGATATTTTGCTTATCAACAGAATCTTCCGTCTCCATCTGCTTATTCTTCTTGCTAAGTTCAATAACTTCAGACTCTAGTTTTTCCTTATCTTGGCGAACTTTAGCAGCTTTCTCTTCAGCATAGAAGCATCTTTTGTCTAAATCAGAAGCAACAGCAAAAGAAGCTCTACCAACCTGCGAAGAAGAGAAATAAATCAAACTCTAGTGATAGAGAAAGTATAAACAAACTGAAGAAGAGAAAACATACCAAGGCACCAAGAGAATTCAAGAGACTGGGAGTCAGTGATCTTGAGATTCCTTGGAGAGAATCATTATCTACTAAGATAGGGGCATCGCAAACTTTAGCGAGAGCTTGGGATATCTTTTCAATAACTTCATCCTCACCATTAGAAGTCATGCTGTGGGAGATATCACTAAAAATCCTAGATAGATGAGTCATTGAAGAATCAGAAGAAGAGGAATTTCTTATTGAAGGAAAACCGCCAACATTAAACTCCTCGTCAATATCCTTATCATGAACAACACTGTCTGGAATTGTTTGAGGAGTTGAAGAAGAAGAAGGTTGAGTTTTTAATTTCTTTAGCGGAGGATCGCTAGATTCATCATTGCGAGGGGCATAAGATCTTCCCCTAGAAGCAATAGACTTCTCCTTTATAGATTTCCCAGATGGTTCCTTTGGAGATTTCTCCTTGATTTTTGGAGGAGGCAGTGGTTCTAATTCTTCGATTTCCTGCGAGCACAGATGAAGATAAGAAATAGGGGCTACAATATATTGTTAAAATTTATGAAGAAATATTTCTTACTTCATATGTAAAAGATCTCAAAGCCAAGAGAATGTTGGGTTTCCTAAGAGTTTGATAGCTGAGTTTAATTCTATCAATCTGAGAAAATCAAAAAAGTTAGCGAGAATATAAAGAAGACAATAAATAATAATAACATGAAAAGTTGAGAGAATATACTTCTTTAGATCTTTCAGGCCAGTTGAAGACCCAGGGTTGATATTCTGCGAGATTCGTGGGAAGTTCGCGAGAACCAGATATATAAGGACCTTCAAGACTTAATGGGAAAATGAACCACTTGTCATCGCTAGAATGACGAGGACCTTGGTTAGTAGATGTATGAAAGTCAATATCCATCATAAGAGCATTGTCACCAGCGACCTTCTCTTTCTTCAAACGAATACCCCAACATGTACTATCCCTCTTCATAGGGACAATACTATAGTTTACAAAAAAGTTGTCCACAATATAATCGCAAGAAACAATGGGTACATCTTTGAACAAAGGATTCTTTGGATCCTTGGGATAGCGAGTTCCCTTACCAGCACCACGAGAAGAATATTCAAGTAGTAATCTGATGCAATACCCACCTAATTGGTATATTTCTCGTGAGAATCTCTCGTCAGAAATTATTTGATAAAAAAGCGGAAGCTCAGGATCATAAAGAGGGATGGGATGACCAGCTTCAAGTTGTCCTAGCGATACTATGATTTTCTCGCGAGAACATTGGTCATCAGTAAATAGTTTAAGAGAAAGTTCTGATTTGGAATCTTGTTCTGGAATCAAAGATAGGTTAAAACCTTTAAGTCTGAGTTTCTCGCGCATTCCATTGAAGGCCTTCAAATTTTCAGCACCAGCAACAACCATTTTTGAGTATGGGAATGAAATAATAAATCACAGTTGTTATAGAAGCGCAATTCGCGGAAGAACAATAAAAATTGCAGAGAGAATACGGAGAGAAGAAAGAAGAAAGTAAAAGAGAAAAAGGAGAGGAATGAGAAGAGTATTTATAGAAGAAGAATTTTCTCGAAGAAGATGAAGGAAATTAATGCAAAGAAGATACGTGGGTGGTCAGATCGCAGCGGTTATAGAAGACGTGTCAAAAATTTATTAGAAGAAAAGATTCGTGAAAACAGCTGGCGAAGGACGAAGAAATCTGAAAAGATAAGCAATTATGGCATTTTAGATTCCCATATCTTCTCTTCTTCGCAGAAAAGACATGAGAAGAGGCAAGATGTAGTACCAAAATATCGCTACAATACTATTCCTGCGATATTAACAACATTTCTATGAGAGTCACTGGAAATTCTTCAACGACATTTCACGAGCGTTACAGAACAACTAAAAGAAACTGACGATGGAAGAAGTAAAAGAAGAATAAGATTGATCCTGCGATGGTCAATATGCTTGCGATAGAGAAAAATTGTAACGATCGCGATAAGATCACAGAATAGATCCGAAATAGGAGGAAAACTTAGCTGTCATCCATTATGTAAATCTCTATATAAAGGGCACGATAGATCCAGAAAATAATGATGCATTTTTTGAGAGCTGAGAGAATTTTGAGGAGAGAGAAACTCCAGAAAGAAAGTTGTACTTCTGAGTTTTAATATTTCTTGTAAATCTTCCTGAAGGTGAATTAATAAAAAGTGTTGTTGTTCATTCACAATTATGACTTAGTTTTCATAGATTCTTGACAAGGGTGTAGTGTAGGAAATCCTACAACTACACTTAGCACAACTAGTATCACACAGAATATGTGGGGATTAGGTTTCCCAGTTGCTAGAGTTCTCCCTTATATAGTCTTCAAATCAGGGTTTGCAATCAATGTTAGCTTAGTAACAAAGCATTCAATATTCACCGTTAGATAAAAACCTGATTAGATTCAAGCTAATATTTATCAACCGTTAGATCAAAAACTTAGCTTGTCATACACACATGTACTAGACAATTTTAGGTTCGTGTAACCGTACCCAAACTTGTACATTAGTTGGTTCAACACTAGTTAACCAAATGGTTAGCCAAATGATAACTTTCATATCAACCATATTCTTCTTCACCATAACTAGTCCAAATGACTCAAATGAACTAGTTAGAGAGTTGTTCAATTGCTTAGATCTTTGTGTATTACACAAGACACAATTGAAGCAAAAACGATGTGATTCACTAGAATCGATTCATGAACTATAAAGCCACAGTTTGCAATAGCATTCCTTAGTTTATTATAATAAGTTCACAAACATCATTTTTAGACATAACCTACTCAAGTTCGCGAACTGGGTTCGCAGACTTAAGTTCCCGAACGGAGTTCACAAACTCTAGTAGAAATTCTCGGGTTCGAGAACTACGCCAGTTCGCCGACTGGGTTCGCCGACTGAGCTTGTATTCTAAGTTCACGGACTGAGCTCACGCACTACTCCGGTTTCACTTGATCAACAAAGTTCACAAACTTCGGTTCAAGCAATAAGGACTTATACTTATATGTGTTATTACAACAATGCTTATATCCTCAAATGGTTATATTGTCTAAACTCTCATTTCAATCATTGAAACATTCTCAAAGGACGTTATATAGTTGTTATTCACAAACTATTTCTTGTCAGAGCGATTTCCAAAATGATTGAAACATAACATGACTTTTGTCACTAGGTAAAGATGAAGTTGGATAAAGCGAAAGCTTTACCAACATATATTTCGAGAAATAGATAAGCGAGATATACTCAGCTCGAAATATCATATATGTATAATCTTAGTCTATATAGTAATACAACTTTTGTCTCAAGATAGGAGATAGAGTAGATAGACTTTTGAGTGATAGATAAGTTCAAGTCTCCCCATACCTTTTAGTCGATGAAGATCCACTGGTTCCTTGAGTATTCTTTCTTCTTGTATGATGATCACCATGGAGTTCTTGAACTTAACTACACTTTCTATCCTAGTCCGAGACCTTAGCTATAGTAGACTAGAAATCAAGACTTTATAGTTTTGATCACTAACATTGACAAACATGCTTCAGATAGCAACGCATGCGAGTTCGAACGAGCAATGCTCTAACAATCTCCCCCTTTGTCAATTTTAGTGGCAAAACTATTAATACATATGGAATACAAAAAATATATAAATAAACTTTGTAGCTCCTATTCCACATGTCTAATCTTCAACATTACTCGAAATCTTCGTCACTTCCAAGTAGTCCAATGATCCCAAAGGTTGTAAGTTTAGCATCATCGTTGTTGAAAATCCGTAGCTATAATAATGAGAAAAGCAGTGGTTCGCAATCATTGTTATACAGTGTCATAGTATTATTACACAGCGTCAAAGTCCAATTGCATCACAACTTTAACAACAATACTATGGTGATACTTCACTCCCCCTTAGTCAATATTCCATCTCATGGAAACTACTCCCTCTTACATAATGATCTGAAAACCATATGTATGTGTAGTATGAACTACATATTAATTCTCCCCCTTTTTGTCAATAAAATTAGCAAAGGTACAAGAACAGGATCCTAATGAAATTTCCGTAAGAGACATTTCATGACCAAAGGTAAATGTATATCATCTTGTTTAGATGCAATCATAAAGCCTAAGCTAAATGCATTCATCAAGGAGTTTATAAAGATACAAGATAACCCCTCTAATATTCCACGGCCGCACTCCCCGCAAAGATTTGGCAATTAAGCACAAGTTCAAAAGAACTCTCCCCCATAAAATGTCATTCCCAAGGGAAAAACAAGAGCGACCTTAATTTCAAAAGAAAAGAAGGATTTATTTAGACTCAACAAATTATATACAAGTATGAATTTGGAATCCAACAAGAAATATTCAATCAAATTAACCAAAGCGAACCAAGATTAATTTGACTAAATATGCTCAACACAAGTAAACTTATGGAGACTTAATAACTCGATTAGATTATTCACAAGAGAATTCATAAATAATCCAACCGGAATACACATTTAAACTAATCACAAAAGTAATCAATTCAATCGTTTATACTCACATAAGAAAATCTATGGAGCGATGACTAAGTTAATCATAAAAATAACCAACCCAGTCAATCATGCTCAAACATGAGAAAAACTTACGGAGTCATAACTAAATAATCACACAAGATGATTGATTTAGTTCAATATACTCGACGTAAAGTACCTTACGGAACACAACTAAGCTAATCACAAAAATAATCAACTTTGTTGTCTAGTGCTAAATATAAGACACAATCACAATAATACACAAAATATGGATCAGGGAAGATCAATTACTGCGGAATACACAAGGATTCATTCTATGTTTCCATTACTATTTGCACAATGACACACAAAAGACATAATCCTTGAATCACAAAAGATTTTAACTTATCTTACATCAATAATTGACAATATATGCTTAACTTTTGTGTTTTGCCAAAAGTCCATTCATTTTTTTATCAATATTTGTACAGTAAAACCTCTCCGTAGGAATACTCCGTATATGAATAAACTCCATATAAGAATAAAAACTTATGGTCCCGACTTGGGCCAGTTATATTTAAGAATAAACTCCATATTGGAATAAGTCGTAATTTTTTCTGGTCCTGTCTTAAGGAACCTACCTCCATATAAGAAAAATTGAAATCATAATATAAATACAAAGCATTTTTCGTACATCAAAGTTTAAGATGAAGAGATTCTTGTAACCATATTACAAGTCTGTTTTGCTTTAAAAGGATTTTTTGTGTACAATTTAATACGAATATCTTCATACTCATTTGATTTCATTTGTCAATTTTCGATGTGATAATTGTGACGCATGTGAATTTTTTTATTACAAATTTTGTGTATACATAAATATATAAGAAAATCCTCATTTTAATAGTTTTGTATATACTTGAATACATTTTTGTGTTTCCTATGCATATGCATGTATATTCCCAAATACACATATGGAAATTTTCTTTTAGTATATTCAAGTTAGACCTCCATATAAGAACAGCCTCCATATAAGAATATTTTAATGTGGTCCCTAGGATATTCTTATAAAGAGGTTTTACTGTATATCAATTCATGAACGACTTTACTTTTGAAAAAATATGGGACAATTAAGTTCACGGACGTAAACACACATATCCCATCAAAATATTGTGATATATAACACCATAAAGATTAATACTACAATCATCATCTTCCAAACAAGTTTAGAATTTAACATAATAAATATAAAAATAAGAAGATTAAAACTTTGGACATAGCTATGTGTAATCACAATAATGTCTATTCCAAAACACTAGTTATTATTCTAAACAAAAAAGATAAAAATAGAAGATTTACTAGGCAATAAGACTTTTGAAGAATTCTTTATCATCCCCGAACTCCTTGTCGTCAACAACCATTGGAACATAAGGTTCATTAAGGTAGGAGTTTATATCAATAAACCTTCTTGGTTGCTGTTGTAGAACCAGGGCCTTCTGAATCTCATGAGTCTTATACAAAAAAGTCTTTATTTGCTGAATCTCCTTTTGCAGCTCCTTCAACACTTCAAGAACATCAGAAAACTTCTGATAATTTGAAAGAACAACTATTGGATTCCTCGTATTCCTTCTTTTTAATTTCAAGGTTGGAGGCAAAGAAGATTTTTCTTTTTTATTCATGATTGATGGCTTAACAATCACATTACCTTATTTTTCATCAGAGAACATCATTCTTGGAGTTTCCATGAAAGTATGGGTTTGTGAGAGGAATTCACAATTAACCCAACAAGTAGTCTCGAGATAAATAGAGGTTTTTAGAGAAGGAAAAGGAATATATGGTTCGAAACCTTTAAACAAGTTCGTAAATGATCAACTCTCAACCCTATAAAGAGTGAAATTGTCGATAATACCATTTTCTTTTGTTTGATAGACAAAAACGAAGACAAATCTAAGAAAAAAAGAAAAGAACTTTTCTTAAAGCCTGAGAGGTAAAAAATCATTAACTCTTTTGATCCAGCACATGAGACAAGATTTTAAAAACAACACAATCAAGTTGCGTTGTGGTGTACAACAATTTGTCCACCAATTTCCTCTTGTGAGGAATCCACATGCCTCTGTATATCAAAATGATTTGACCATACTTTATTTTCAAATGGTCTTGGTTTTCCTTTGGAAACTAACTTCTTAGACGAAGATAAAATCTTATATACCTCAGTGGTCTTCTAAGAAAGCTTAAGCTTTCTTGCTAAATGATTTGCTCTTCATTGAAGTTTGTTGACGTGCCTTTGTTTGTGTTTGAACTTGTAACACTTCGAGAGTTCATGACCTTTTAATGAACAATATGAGCACATCATACTTGGATAATAATCAGGCTTCTGAGATGTGCAAGCAGCTAGGCACATAGTGGATCCTGAAACATTATAAATAGAGTTTCCAAGGAAAGGGTCAACTTTTTCTCCCAGAATGGTTGGATTATATTCTGAAAGGATATCAAGATTGATATGTGTATTGTTACAATTATCAAAATCAATATTTTTACCAAGAAGTGCAACACTTGATTTCACATCTTCATTAGAGTCATAATTGTCAGACATTTCATTAAGAGTTGCGGCAAGACCTTTGTTCCCATTGTATTTTCTCCGATTTGGACACTCATTTGCAAAATGACCAAAACCTTTACACTTAAAGCACTGAGGCATATCCTCATCATCAGTTTCATCAATATCCCTGTTTTTAGGAGGAACACGATTATGAGGTTTGACTGATGCCTTAGGCTTATCTCTGGAGAACCATTTACTTCTATTTAACAGAATATCCCTAAATTGTCTTGTGATCATCGAGACTGATTTGTCAAGATCTTCATCTGATGAATCCGTCTCAGAGTGATCATCTTCAGATATATATACTTTTTTTACTTTTATCAAGTAATTTAGTGTCCTTTAGTGCTTTGAATGCAATATCCTTAGATTTGGATGAATGTTCATTATTAAAGATCTTAAGTTTTGCAACCAGCGTATTTCTGGAGAGAGTATCAAGGTTATTTCCCTCAAAGATGGCATGCTTCTTAGAATCGTATCTAGATGGCAGCGATCTGAGAATTTTCATCACAATGTCCTTTTCAAGAATAATCTTACCCAATGCAAAAGATGCATTAACAATTTCAGACACTTTGTGATTAAACTCATCGAATGTTTCTTCGTTTGCCATACAAAGGTTTTCCCAATCGAAATTAAAATTTTGAAGTCTAGCTTCCTTTTCACCGGAATTACCTTCAAATGCGGTTGCTAAGATATCCCAATATTTTTGCGACTTAGTGCACTTAGACACATGGTGCTGAAGATTTGGGGTAATGGCATGTATGATCGAATTCATGCCGTTGGAGTTTTGCTTTGCAGCAAGAATCTCTGCATGAGTGTATTCACCAGTATTCTTTGGAACATTTACACCTTCAACTTCCTCAATAGGGGCATCATAGCCATTAACAACATATACCCATGATTGGAAATCACGTGCTTGAAGAAAAGCTCGCACAGAAATTTTCCACCATAAGTAATTAGAGTCATCGAAGACTGGTGGTACGTTTATTGAGATGGCACATCTGTCCATAGAGTCAGATCGCTACAAACACAGTCTTGTAAGGTCTTGAACGTGTTTGCCTGCTCTGATACCAATTGAAAAAGCGGGGGTCTAACAACCACACCCAATATTTCGATTACCAATCTGTATGGACAACTCCGACTTACTTTCTAGAGAATCAACTAGACAGTCAGACTCAATCAATAGAAAATATCTCAAGGAGTTTATTATCTCAATCTCTTAATTTGATATTTACTCAAGAAAATATAATATGCTGAGTCTTTATCAAAGAGAGATAACTTGGATGATACCAAAGACCAATATTCAAGTCTCAATCAATTAAAATCAACAACCAATAAGGTCGGATATTCTAATTAATGAACAACGCACAACCTGTATTATTTCAATTATATAACAAAATATAATGTGGAAAAGAAATAACACATACACCAGAATTTTGTTAACGAGGAAACCGCAAATGCAAAAAACCCCGGGACCTAGTATAGATTAAACATTCACTGTATTAAGCCGCTACAGACACTAGCCTACTCTGAATTAACGTCGGTCTGGACTGTAGTTGAACCCAACCAATCTCACACTGATCCAAGGTACAATTATGCTCCTATGCCTCTGATCCCAGTAGGATACTATGTACTTGATTCCCTTAGTTGATCTCACCCACAACCAAGAGTTGCTACGACCCAAAGTCGAAGACTTCAATAAACAAATCTGTCTCACCCAGAAAAGTCTACAAGATAGATAAATTCGTCTCCCACGAATAAACCTATGAGTTTTGTTCTGTCTTTTGATAAATCAAGGTGAACATGAACCAATCAATAAAACCAGACTTATATTCCCGAAGAACAGATCAGTTTTATCAATCACCTCACAATAGTCTTAAACGACGTAGCGAAAAAAGATATTGTGGAATCACAAACGATGAGACGAAGATGTTTGTGATTACTTTTATATCTTGCCTATCGGAGATAGAAATCTCAAGCCAATTATGACAATTGTACTCGTACGATGGAAAAAACAAGATCAGATCACACATCTACAAGAAAATTAGTATCGGTCTGGCTTCACAATCCCAATGAAGTCTTTAAGTCGTTAACCTGGTTTTAGAAGAAGAAAACCAAAGGTTAAAGGAGAATCAAATCAGGGTTTGCAATCAATGTTAGCTTAGTAACAAAGCATTCAATATTCACCATTAGATGAAAACCTTATTAGATTCAAGCTAATATTTATCAACCTTTAGATCAAAAACATAGCTTGACATACACACATGTACTAGACAATTTTAGGTTCGTGTAACCATACCCAAAGGTGTACAATAGTTGGTTCAATATTAGTCAACCAAATGGTTAGCCAAATGATAACTTTCATATCAACCATATTCTTCTTCACCATAACTAGTCCAAATGACTCAAATGAACTAGTTAGAGAGTTGTTCAATTGCTTAGATATTTATGTACTATACAAGACACAGTCGAAGAAAAAATGATGTGATTCACTCGAATCGATTCATGAACTATAAATCCACAGTTTGCAATATCATTCCTTAGTTTATTATAATAAGTTCACAAATATCGTTTTTAGACATAACCTACTCAAGTTCACGGACTGGGTTCACGGACTTAAGTTCCCGGACGGAGTTCACAAACTCCAGCAGAAATTCTCGGGTTCGAGAACTACGCCAGTTCACGGACTGGGTTCGCAGACTGAGCTTGTATGCTAAGTTCGCTGACTGAGCTCACGCAGTACTCCGGTTTCACTTGATCAAAAAAGTTCGCAAACTTCGGTTCAAGCAATAAGGACTTATACATATATGTGTTACCACAAAAATGCTTATATCCTCAAATGGTTATATTGTCTAAACTCTCATTTCAATCATTGAAACATTCTCAGAGGACGTTATATAGTTGTTATTCACAAACTATTTCTCGTCAGAGCGATTTCCAAAATGATTGAAACATAACATGACTTTAGTCACTAGGTAAAGATAAACTTGGATAAAGTGAAACCTTTACCAACACATATTTCTAGAAATAGATAAGCGAGATATACTCAGCTCAAAATATCATATGTGTATAATCTTAGTTTATATAGTAATACGTCTTTTGTAACAAGATAGGAGATAGAGTAGATAAACTTTTGAGTGATAGATAAGTTCAAGTCTCTACATACCTTTTAGTCGATGAAGATCCACTGGTTCCTTAAGTAGTCCTTCGTCTTGTATGATGATCTCCATGGAGTTCTTGAGATCAACTACACTTTCTATCCTAGTCCGAGACCTTAGCTATAATAGACTAGAAATCAAGACTTTATAGTTTTGATCACTAACATTGACAAACATGCTTGAGATAGCAATGCATGCGAGTTCGACCAAGCAATTCTCTAACACTTGTAACTCCATCCTTCATGTAATTCCAACCACTTAACATTGATAAAAGCTTTATCCAAATCACACAAAATTCTTTTTTTTTCCAACTCTATTATTACACCAAGAGAACTGAATCCCTGTTCTTGAAGCTTGCATTAACTTGCATACATCTAAACATTTTCTAAAGTCTTGAGTGAAAACTCTCAAAGGTCTTCTACCTCTCTTCTTCTCAACATTAGTAAGTACTACATTAAAATCACCAATCACCAACCAAGGACAGTCCCTTTTACTCCTATGAACCAACTCTTCTCAAAGCTCCCTTCTATTAACAGTCAAATAATCAGCATGAACACCAGTGACCATAACATTCCCAATTGCAAATGTTATTGCTTGTTTAGTTGTAGACACCACAGTTGGAGCTGCTAAAGATACATGCCAAAATAACAAAATATTAGCTTTTTCCCCCTGAACAGAATTGTGAATTATTATCTTACACATACCAGGTAACTTTAAATCAGTGATAGATTTATCTTTTACTTTTACTTTAGGCTAAGCTATCCACACCAAAGCTGGACAAAATTGATTAACTAAACTCTTCAATTTATCTCTGGCTCTTATTCTTTTAATGCCCCTGAGATTCCAAAACAACACCTTCACTGAGAAGAATTTGGTTGAGAAGTTAAAGGACCTCTCACACCTGGAACGATAACTGAACTACTTGAAGCTTCTTGTTTCCTTGTTGTTACATTAGGATTAGGCTTTGTATTTTTATTTTTAGCATTCCTTCCAAACACCTTATTTTTCCCATTGCCAACTACAGATAAACCATTATCAGCTTGCAATTCCTCTGCAATATCTCTTAAAATTTGAAATTTATTTGAATTTACTTGATTTTTTTCACCTTGACTATTTTTCTTCTCTCCACCTAAAAGTGAAATTATCTCTTTAACCACTTCATTCCCATTGCACCAGAAGATGGTATTACTGGTTCTTTTTGAAAAGTCACAGAAGCAATACTTACTAATTTCTCAGCTGATAAAAATAGAAAATCCTTTTGGATGTCAAGAGTAAATTGCTTGTCCATGACCTTATTCATCTAAACCTCAGTAGAAGTTGATGGAGGTATTACAACTTCATTTGTGTTATCTTCACCAAATAAAAGATCGTTAACATTTCTCTGCATTTGCTTTTCTGCCTCAGAGAAACATATATCAAAACCTTCAGTATTTTTCACTTTTGGTCTCCATTGTTTTCTCTCCTTTCTCCATGATATTTTGTGAGTTATCTCTGTCTGATCTTCATTCAAAAACCCAATGTCCTACCACTTTACAATGATTACAAAACTTATGTATACGAGGAATTTGTACTTCTTGAGTAAAACTACCGTATTTAGTTTTCACCACAATTTGATTAGGGATATACCTTGAAAGGTCAACCTCCACAAGCACACTTGCATAATATCCTACCTCTTTCTTCAATGTGGTTTCATCTACCTTAATAGATCTTCCAAATCTTTCACACAAATCCATAATAAGTTTTTCCTTCCAATACTCTATTCCAAGTCCAGGAAAATTTATCCAAACAAAATATGTGGTAACTTTATGTGATGCAGGATTGAAATTAGTCTCTAATTCTCTTAATTTTAAAACATGAGTTTCCACAATCCAATAACCATTCCAAATATATCTCATATCAACTTCATTATCCAATTTAATGATGAAAAAACCCTTACCCAAAGGAATCATTTGACAATTACCAGTAAGTTTCCATTGATTCTTAAGCGAAAGTACGGCAGCAGCAGCAACAAACTTTAATTTTACTAAATCAAATCTACCAATCAAACTAAACTTCCATTCATTAATACTTTCATCGGAGATGTATAATGATGGTGTTTTAATCGAACTATCATCTTCTGATTGATTTTTACTATTCCCAGAAGTAGAACCAAAAATAGGGTTATTCATCCTTACCCCGAAATTATTTTCAGTAGTATCAGGTTTTTCAGATGATATAATCATTAAAAACACGTGAAATACTTTTTGAAACCATTAATATGTAAGAATTGAAACAACAAATTCACCTGAAGAAGATTGAATACGCACTGAAAACTAGATTTGAGAAGAAAATTTTCGCTGAGTTCGTCACCGATCCTCAGAGCTCGACTCACGGATCCTACACACCAATTCAAGCTAATCATTCAGTAGAAATGTAGATTCTATGAATCTATCAGTAATTTCTAGTAAGGGATACTTTAGATATGTTTGGCTTAACTTCAAAAAGAAAAAAAATCTCAAAAAAAAAACAAGACCTAAATCAATTGGATCTCCATAATCATAAGCCTATGAGTTTATTAACTAACGAAACTTCGTTCATTTCAACGATATGTTTGTTTTACTAGGATGAAATTATTCAAAACTAGACACAAAGTCCATAACCAACCATGAAACATCATACTCTTAATTGATTATAATACACATTGCGTTTACCAGAGGAAAATAAAATCTAGTTTGAGTTATACATAGTGTAAATATTCGAGATACAAAAAAGGAAACAATAAATTCTACAAAACATTTAGATTATTACAACAATTATTGGGGTTCATTAGATGAACTCAATGAAATTTAAGAGTAGAACCGAATTCAAAGTTGTGGGAACCTTAACTAATCAGTTCTTCGAGAAAGAATGCAATCTGGAATTACAATACATCATGTTATTAGGATCATTTTTGTATTATCAAAAAATTGACAAGTTACAACACCTATCAAAAACGTATGAGTTGTAGATATAATCTTATTTCTTATTTCTTACAATTAACTAGGTAATTTATGCATTTAAATTTCTCCCAAAGTTTTATGTGGCGATAAAATGGCATCCATTAAAACCTGATACAAAAAAAAAAACAAGATAAGTAAGTTAAGTTTGCGCATGTGTAGTTAGAATTCGTATTAAGACTTAAAGACCAAAAAATAAATCATAAGCATTTAGAATACAAGGGGAGGGTAAAACTTTTGGTGCTTCCCCATCCTAGAATTAAATCAAATTAATATTTAAAGTACAAGTTTTTATTTTTATGCTGTATTTGATAACATGGTAGATTTAGGAATTGATACCCATAAAAAAATGTGGAACAAAAATTCATAATTGACCATCTAAATACATTCCATAAAAGCCATCAGCTTTATAGATTGTTTTTTTTTTTTTCCTTTGTACTTGGCCTCATAGTTTTCTAAAAAGTTTCTTATTTGTGTAGTTCAAGTATATGGTTTTGAAATAGTATATATATATATATATATATGCCTTATTATATAAAGGTAACAAACACAATTTTAACTTACTGGGATCGATGGTAACAAGAATTGCCGTTCCTCCAAAATCACATGTTCCACCTGCAGCTTTTGTTCTTTGCCAATAGCTATTGAAAGCAAAAGAAGCATGAGCCAACAATGTTTCTGGATGGTAGCATGTTCCTTGAGGTTGAATTGACCCACAATCCGCTCCGGATCCGCAAGCATAATTCATGGCCTCTTCGATGATAGGATCAGGCACCGAAGGTTTAGCAACACACCAAAGAGCTCTTTGTGGACCCTTGTATGGAGATGGTGGTCCAGTGGGTGGTGGGAACAAGACTGGAGGCTGAAAAACTGGTGCACCAGGTGTGATCCCGTAACCAGTTGGACTTGGTACATTTATAGACGGGCTTGGAGTATACCCAACACCAGGGCTTGGCTGATAACCAACATATGGGCTTGGTACATATCCACCTGATGGGCTGGGTACGTACGATGGTGGACTGGGCTCATATTCAGGTGGACCAGGAATATATCCACTTGGACTCGGTATATTGTCCGGTGGACTAGGCACATATTCTGGAGGAGACGGCACATACTCTGGAGGAGACGGCACGTAAGTAATTGGACTTGGTACGTAATCTGGCGTACTAGGTGTAAGTGGCGAACTTCCAGGTGGGAATAGGTCGGCAAATGGTGGACTTTGAAATGGACTCGGTACGAAATCCGGTGCACTCGGTGTTAACGGCGAACTTTCTGGTGGGTTTGGGTCATTAAATGGGGGACTTTGATATGGGTTTTCGGATGGACTTTGTGGTGGGCTTTGGATGGGGAAAATGGGTGTCAGAATGTAAGGTGAGGACGGTGATGGTGGAAGGGGTGCACTGATGATAGGGGTAGTAGGTATGGGTGTGGATGTGGATGTAGAAGGTGGCGGCGGAACGGCATAGGGTGAATCTTCACAGTCTGGCGGGGTAGTTTCGGATAGAGACGTTGGTGGAAGGGAATCAAAAGGAGGTAAACTAAAAGGAGAACTGATACCGTAAGATTTCGAGTTGGGAAGATCTAACGGTGGATCCATCAATCCCAAGTGACTAAACTGTTTGAACTTGTTATTTGTGGATTTGATGTTTGGACCTTTATAACTATCGAGATGTTGAAATTCCTTGACTTGCACCCTTGATATTCTTGCTTCTGCATAACAAATTTGTACTATTATATAAGAACAAATTTTGAAAATTTAACAGCCAACGAATATATATATTACTAGAGAGTTTAATTACCTGCATATTGAGATGTGAAAAGAGAGATAATAAGAAGAATGCAGACGATACCGATATCCATCCTTGGCGCCATGAAGATAAACTTTATACCAATAATCAAGAGTTGAGAAGTTTATAAGAATATTGGTAGAATATTTACAAATTTAACTCACTGCTAACCTTCTAGCAACTACCTCTAAATGTAACTAGCCGGTATATATATCTCGCAGGACCCAGACACAGTAGCTTGAGAGATTATCTATATCTATCTATGTATATATATATAGGGAGATAGCAGAGAGATAAGTCTTGTTATGTGTGTGCTCGTGTAGAGCTTATAGTGTTACTATGTCCAAGTAGTTTGATTTGGTATATGATGCTTAGCTTGATATTGAGAAAAATAACAAAGGCCTTTTTAGCTTTCTCTTTTCATTACTTGCTTTCTACTCAAAGAAGACCTTCTATCTCACACTTTCAACTGTCTCTCTTCTGTGTCATTTTTATGTCTTTAACTAACTAGGTTCTCTTTTTCTCTCTTTACTAGCTCCTCAAAGAAATCCAGAACAAATGCTCAAAAGCAGATCCTAGATGAATTTGGATTTTTGGCACGAGCCTTCGCTTTGGTGATTATTTAGCTTTCAACATTCAATTTTTCTTGCTTATTCTCTCCTTTCTTTTTATGGCGAGATCTTCAGCCCCCTCTCATTCCACAAATCTTGAAGGTCTAGTTGATAAAATGGCAAATCTTCTAGAACAAAAAGAGAAGTACTTTGAAGATCTGTCTGAGGATGTAGAACCCTCCAAGGTGATGGATTTTCCAGTCAAGGTCTTCTCAAAGATCTGCATGCCACGACGAAGACGCAGGAAAAGGTGAAGGGTGGATTCCTTCTGGATGTTGTAGTCGGCAAGAGAAAGCCCATCTTCCAATTGTTTCCCGGCAAAAATCAACCTCTGCTGATCTGGAGGAATACCTTCCTTGTCTTGTATTTTCGCCTTCACATTGTCAATGGTATCCGAACTCTCAACTTCCAAGGTAATGGTCTTTCCAATGAGGGTTTTTACAAAAATCTGCATACCACCTCTGAGACGAAGCACCAAATGGAGAGTAGACTCCTTCTGTATATTGTAGTCCGCAAGGGTACGCCCATCTTCCAATTGCTTTCCAGCGAAGATCAAACGTTGCTGGTCTGGAGGAACACCTTCCTTATCCTGAATTTTGACCTTTACATTGTCAATGGCATCTGAACTCTCTTACCGAGTAAAAAAAAGGCATCTGAACTCTCAACTTCTAAGGTGATGCTTTTGCAGTAAGTGTTTTCACAAAGATCTGCATACCACCTCTAAGTCATAGAACCAAGTGAAGGGTGGATTCCTTCTGGATGTTGTAGTCTGCAAGGGTACGCCCATCTTCCAATTGTTTCCCAGCAAAAATCAACCTCTGCTGATCTGGAGGAACACCCTCCTTGTCTCGTATTTTCGCCTTCACATTGTCAATGGTATCCGAACTCTCAACTTCCAAGATGATGGTCTTGCCAGTGAGGGTTTTCACAGAGTTTTGCATACCACCTCTGAGACGAAGGACAAGATGGAGAGTAGATTCTTTCTAGATGTTGTCGTCAGCTAGAGTTCTTCCAACTGTTTACCGGCAAAGATCAACCTCTGGTGGTCTGGGGGAATTCCTTCCTTATCTTGAATCTTAGCCTTAACATTGTCAATGATGTCTGAGCTCTCAACCTCAAGTGTGACTGATGATCTTGCCAGTGAGGGTTTTCACAAAAATATGCATCTGTAGATCAATTATAACAGCAAATTCATCAGATACCAATAACCAGTTTTACGATAAAAACATAATCATTCTCAACAATGTCAACACATACATAATGTCCAAAATTAAACTACATCAAATACCAAAACCCACAATTTTCATCAGCTATTTCTCAACATTTTATTATATCTTCTAGAAAATCAAGAGCATACAGTAAAGCAGAATTAGTAGTTCAACATTGAGAATTACATACAAATCCAAAACACATGAGCATCCAATTTTCAATATTTCAAGCTCGAAATAGTTAGCAACATCAAGCAAACTTACAGCATATCATAAATTCTAGCAGCAGTAGAATCATAACTTCTACCAAATTTCAAATCTAAACTTAGCTAACCTATGATCAAACAGGAATCCTAGCCCTAACAAAGATCCATCTAATTCGAAACACACAATGCTTAGTAGAATCAGATGCAAAGTAACCAACAATCCAGCAAAAAGAAAAAAACATATCCCTAAGAAATCCTATCAAATCTGCAACATGATGAAACATAATTCAAAATATACAGAAACAAGATCAAATCAATCCTTAACTCCTCAAAAATAAAAATAAAAATAAAAATAAAAAGAATCAAAGTTTCTAGATTAGTTTACCTTCAGAGAGGAAGGTGTCGAAGAAATTTAGCTTAAATCGCCGAATAAGAATGCCTAGAATCTCAGATTGATTTATTTTTTTTCCGTAGAGAAGGTTATTTCGCTAAATTCTAGAATCTTGGGAATCTTAAAATAGAAGGGCGAGGAGGAGTCGAGACTCGAGAGTCCCAACATTGGGCAGTCCTGTGGCTGAGAAGAGTCCTAACATAGGCAGTCAAATGAGATTTCTACAAACTTTTTTTATTTAAGGAATTTCCGGGGACTTTCTGAAAATTTAGAGACATGAGCATTTACGACTTTATGACTTGTAGAGACAAAATAGCAAGATTTGTAAATGTCATTGTTGTCTTATGCCTAAATTTTCAGTCATCCCACATTTTTATATTTGCTACGCTATCTCATCACTGGTTAGCATATTTTCGTTGTTTCATCTGAGGAGATGTCTTTTGAAGTGGCAAAGAGAAAGCTCGGTCCATATCTGGGTTGCACAGACGCGGACACGACACAATGCGGACGCGGACACTACAAAATTCTTAAAAAACTAGGACGCGGACACGTATATACATATTTTATTTATATATTATTTATACTAGCTTGAAACCCGTTCTACGCACCGGGACTGCTGGAATTTCTTATATCGCCAGTTCATGTTCACTGAGGCGGGGCATCGCCCCGCACCCGTCCTTATAAGAGTTCTAATAAGCTTATAGAATTACTATCCAACAAATTGACAATTAACATTTAAAACTTTATAATAATAAAATATATAATATTATTATGATTTGAAGATCTAACATGGTTTTGAAAACTAATTGCATGCATCATAATAAAAAAAATAAATTTTTTTACAAATAAACTAAAATATTTTAAGCTATAAATACATTATCCTTTTTTTTTTAGTATTTAACCCGTGCTTCGAACCAAGTACGACGGAATCGATTCTTAGTTGGGCGAAGCACCGCACCCGTCCAAGAAGGGGTCTCAATTAACAACTGCAATGTACCATGAAAAAACCAATTATCATATTTATTTATTTTTGAAGCAATCATTTAGTAGATTAACAATCAAAACCAGATTATTCACCAGTTACATATTGTTTAAAGTGTTGGAGATTAAGAAATCCTCTTAAATAAAATACTTTTGAAAAATTATACCGACCTTTGAATTCAATAAGTAGTTCATTACATTACATGTATCAGTACTATTGGTAGTTAACTGAAACATCACACTTTCTATACACTTGTATCAATATATGATATTGGAGACACTAAAAAAACACGATATTAATATAAAATAGATTGAAAACTATAAATGGTGCACACCACATGAATTGCTTCCCGTCAAAGAAAATGTTATCAAGGAAATGTGTTGATATATCTTTCTTCGGAAATCATATATTTGTGGTAATAATTAAGGGACCAACTCAACTGCTCTTCTAGGCTCCAACTTCTTATAGTTAAATGATATCACACTCATTATCCATTATATAGGCATCAATATTTGAAGTTAGAGACACTAAAAAATCGTGATATTAATATAAAATAGATTGTCAACTCTAAATAGGGAAAAGCATATGAAGTGGTTCTCGTCAAAGAAAATGTAATTTAGGAAACGTACATATATATTTTTCTTCAGAAATCATATTCTTGCGTTAAAAATAAAGCGGCTAACTCAACTATTTTTCTAGGTTCCAACTTCTTGTAGTTCTTGTATTTGAATGAAAAATCACACATATTATGTAGTTGTGTTGATATCTGACTTTAAAGACACTAAAATAACACGATATTGATATAAAACAGATTGCCAACCCTAAATATTCCAAAGCATACAAAGTGCTTCCCGTAAAAGAAGGAATCAAGGAAAATTCATTAATCATTATATAGGCATCGATATGTGATATTAGAGACATTCAAAAAATCATGATATTAATATAAAATAGATTGCCATCTCTAAATAACGCAAAGCATGTGAAGTGCTTCCCATCAAAGGAAATGTAATTAAGGAAACACACATATATATTTTTCTTCAGAAATCGTATACTTGCGTAAAAAATTAAGCGGGTAACTCAATTGTTTTTCCTGCCTCCAACTTCTTGTTGTTGAATGAAAAATCACACATATTATAGAGTTGTCCTGATATCTGACATTTGAGACACTAAAAATAACACGATCTTAATATAAAATAGATTGCTAACCCTAAATATCGCAAAGCATGTCGAGTGCCTCCCGTCAAAGAAGTAATCAATAAATGTACTGATATATCTTTCTTAAGAATCAGAAGCTTGCGTTAGGAATCAAGCAGCCAACTCAAGTTCTCTTCCAGGCTCCAAGTTCGTATAATTAAATGAAAAATCACACTCATTGTATAGTTGTATGGATATCTAAAAATAGATTTTCAACCCTAATTAGTGAATAAGAATATAAAGTGTTTCCCGTCGAAGATGATGTAATCAAGAAAATACATTGATATTTATTTCTTCATAAATCATATACTTGTGTTAAGAATCAAGCGGTCAAACCAACCTAGGCACCAACTCCTTATAGTTAAATGAAAAATCACACTTATTAGAGACATTAAAAGAACACACGATATAACATAAAATAGTTTTCCAATTCTAGATAGTACAAAACAGATAAAGTGCTTCCCCATCAAAGAAGTTGTAATCAAGCAATGAATTAACATCCCACTAAGACTCCGTTTAAATACTCGTGATTTTTACTTTAACTGTAAGGATTGTCCACTAATTAATGATTGGAGTACCTTTATTGGCAAAGAGAATACCTAAATTGTATTGGTTAATTAAATAATTTGGTTGCTGGATTTTTAGTGACGCATATAGATAATTTTATTATGTATGTGGCTTGAAACAATACATAAAACTCTATTATAATTGAACGATTAAAGGGACGTTTTTTTTACATCAACCGTAGGTCAAGTAAACGAAGTGTCGTTACAGCATGGTCTATTAAACAAAGCAATTTCATGCGTATATCCTGTTCGAAAAAGAAAAAGAATAATAAGAATATGTTTCACAAAAAACTATAATTCAATAATATAGGAGAACATCGACAAAAATATACGAAAAAATTATAAAGGAAAGCCAAGAGAGAGTAAAATTCTTTTAGGACAATAACTTAGCAATGTTGTTTGGGATTTACATCCATCCTTATTCCTATTTCCCTATTTCATAGTAACATTTATCTTTTTGGCCCTACATAGAATTGGAAATGATGGACGGGGCCAGTATCATCCTAATTTATAATTATATATTCACTACTACATCATCGAAAAGACTTGTACATGTTTAGAGAATATATCTAGATGACAAAGAGATTTATTCATTTTACAAATGTCCATGCCGGTGTCCTTAATATAAGCCTTTGAGACTCGGTTGCAAAGAAAAAAATGAGTATGAGATATGAAATGGAATTGCTTTGTGTGGAAACAAAATTTAACAAAGTAATGGAAAGATTTTTCTTCCCTAAATTAATTCTAAAATACATGGTAAGAAAAAGATTTTTTTTAACATACTAAATATTTAAGCCAGCCGTTTGGGATTCTTTTACCATAAGTGGACCTCTAAAGATTTTTTTGCCCTAAGGTTTTTTAGACATTTTGAGTTTTATAAACATTAATTTAAAATTTTCTTTCCACATATAATTACAACTATTGAAAAATATTATGTCATTAATATTTATGCATCATTGCAAAAATGCTTCAAAAAATAAATCTTTCCATAAATATAATATAGGTGTAAATTACTAATTTTAAAGAAATTAAGCTAACAGTTACACAAAGTCTAAAGTCGCCAACATTTTGGTTAACTATGAAGGATTAATTGGGGATACTTTTATTAATTGGGTTCAGTAACATTATTTATTTTTGTATAGAAAAACCATGCCGGTATGAACAGTAACATTACTATTTCATATCCCCCAATTGCATGTTCTTAACTATGTTGATTCTAACAGAGAGTTATCTAATTTAAACCTACTCACATTTCCATCCTCCCTCCTCTAACATGAGAAAATATTTTTTTTCACCTAATGGAGTAAATTTAAGCAATTTTAAGCCCAAAAGTATCAAATTCTTAGAAATCCATTTGCAACGTGCATATAAAACTTAGGCATAACACATCTGATTCTCAGAATACAAATTATAAGCACCATTTAGCTAACCCGCACTGCACCCTGCGATAGGAAAAACATAGAATTTGTGTCAAGCAAATGATACCAACAACACAAAAATACAACTACCATTATAATGAATAGGTTGTGTCCTTCCTTCCCAAAATTTATCATTTTTAGATCATGAAAATGTGAACTGCAGTAACCATTATGAACAAATAATCTCAATGAAATAAACACTTGTGTGAACTCAAAATATCATACCGTGAACAACATTACAAAAAAATAACAACAAAATGATTTATTACCTACTTTTGCTATACATATTTTATTTTGAATAATAAAACATAAAATAAAGAAAACAAAATAAACAACCTTACATCGCATCTTCATAAGCTAAACCCTACTACTGCACACCACCATTTTCCTCCACAAATTTTAATAAAAATTACTCCACTATATTAGTTACCTGCTCTCAGCATAATTGTTTGTAGGCATCTTCTCAACCCCGCAGAAAATAGCCAATAACAATTTCTATGTGTAAAATGTACCCCACAAATAATCATGCTTACCCATTCTAATGAAATTATTCTGGAATTGCTCTCGCACCTAAAAGTTGAAACACATAGATAGTCAACAAACAAACTATAACCTTGGGAAAAACCGAATTGAGACCTAAATGAAATTTGTACTTCAATTTCACTTTTTCAAACAAACACTTTTGATGAGATGTCGACTTCCTAAACCACCTTTCCAAACTAAATATTTCGATTTTTCTGAAAAGATCAAACCCATAAAAATCATGGACTATATTGAAAATGGGTAAGAAACATACCACCAGTAAAATCTTAATATTGACCTCCCATCACCGCAACCTATTGATTACATGCAAAAAAAAAAAACAAAAAAAATATATTAGACAACAAAATCCTAGATTGTAAGAAACCGAAAAAAAGGAATAATAAAACCCAAAAAGAAAAGTAACGCGCAAACAATGAGGTTTGGCTTTCGCTTGAATTATTTATATTCAGTCACCAAAACTAAATTTCGATAAGAAATTACTTTTATTAAGAAACAATATCAATCAATATCTTAAAGGAAGAAAATTAGGAAAATTACTTTCATAATTTATTAACAACATATTAGTATTAATTAACATATTTTTAATAATAATAGTAACGACAACTTGATAGTAGTATTATTAAAGAAATTATCTGCGTATTGATATTTTTTTCCCCTAATAATTGTGTTTATATTAAAGGATACCATTTTTAAGACCATATTAATATTAATTAAAAAGAAAATTATCCCATTGAAACAGATAAAATCTTTGAAATTATTTTCTGTATCAAATTTATGAATATGCTTGGATGTTTTGTCAAACGTATAAACATGTATGGATTTTCTAGATGTTTATTATTTAATACTAAAAATTAATATAGTCATTTATAGATTTTTTTCCTTATAAAAGATTCAAAAATATAAATCTTACTATTTTATTCCATAAATATGTTGAATTGATTATTTTTTTAATGTCAGTCATAAATGTACAAAATTAATATAATATTTTTTTTACTTTCTGGATTTTTTATAATAAAAAATTAAATTTATTTTTATTTTATTTTATTTTAATCATAAATTTTCGAAATTAATATAATAGTTTTTTTGTCATTTTTAGATTTTTTTCCCGTATAAAAAATTCAAAAAATATAAATCTTATTATTTTATTCCATAAATATGTTGATTTGATTTGATTTTTTTTATTTAAGTCATAAATGTACGAAATGAATATAGTAGTTGTTTTTATTTTCTAGATTTTTTATAATAAATACATGAAATTATAAAAGATTCAAAAAAAATAAATCATATTATTTTATTCCATAAATATGTTGAATTGATTTTTCTTTCATTTTAATCATAAATGTCCTAAATTAATATAGTAGTTTTCTTTATTTTCTGGATTTTCACATTAAATGTACGAAATTAATATAGAACTTTTTCTAAATAATGAGGGCCGTCCGTCGCGTGTGTCCCAACAATCCGCTCAATCTGCACCGCACATTGTCAGATCAACGCATCATATCTCACGAAATTTCATCCGATGAATACGAATGGTTTCTCAATTAGCCAATGAGAGCGCGAGGTTACGCTCACCAACCAATAGGAGAGAGGGTAAGCTCCACCGATGCTACTTTTATTCTAAAGTGAGGGATGGTATTGAGTTTTTAGGTTGTTGATATATAATCATGTATTTATACTACAAAGTCAAGTATTTCAACCCTAAAAATTAGAAAATGATGCTACATGTGTACAAATATCAAAAGAAAAGAAGATATCGTTTGTTTATACACGTCGAATGTCAAACAATCAGTCACTATTAAACACATGGCACAATCAAAATGCATTCTTAGAACAACACATGCCCAACTAAGGGTATACGTGATGTCATTTCCAATTACAAAACCCTAATAAATACCTAAATTATTGATCTAAATGTTTGTCTTTCTTCATTTGGTTAATAATAGTAAAAATAAAGGAAGAAGTTTAAATGAAAATGAAAAAAAAAATGCGTCGGACACGCGTCATCGGTGCGTCCAAACCAGACGCACACAGGACGTGCAAATTGGTGCGTCAGACACGCGTCGTGTCAGCGTCCCACGCGAGTGGGACGCGGACACGGCTCAATAAATGGAGCTTCCGTGCAACCCATGTCCGTATACATGAGGGAAAAGAAAAAGGGAGAGGAGATGTCATATACATTAATTCAGATGAGGCCGGCTGTATTACTGCGCAAATGGCTCATCCCTTGGTCATCAGCTCAAACAAAAAAAAATAGAAAAGAATTTGTCCTACTTTGAAAAACAAATATTCCCTAAATTTCCAAGTCTCCCAAAATATCACATCTTGAGGAGAGATTTCTATCATGCCTATTTTCATAAAAAAGTCTCCCCAAATCTCTGAAAATTACAAATCAATGACTTAATTCACCTTCAAATAAAAGGGTTGTTGGAGTGACTCTTACGAAATCCTAATACAATAACATGTAGTTCCAGAAAACTTGAATGACTTAAATGATTTCAAGGATGTCTATCTCATTCTCGGTTGATAATTTCGTATTATAGAAAGCAAAGAAAAGTGGGAAGCATTTTCTGCCAAAAGTTCTTGCCACCGAAATAAAGAATCAGCATAACATATTGATGCAATTATGTGTAGCAAAGATGCATGGTGGTAACAAAGAATTGAAAGATTGAGCGAATACCAAAAACTGAGAGGTAAGCCATTTTCATCCAAACCTATGGGTTGAATTTGTATTTTAGGGAAGCATTTTGGTGACATCATATTGACTATGTTTCTTTTAGTTGTTATTGTTATGTAGCATTGTAGGTCTTGGCATAAAAAGTTTTGCTGATGTCTTTGCTAAGCAAGTGAGAGAGCATTATTTCAGTATTTGAGGTAATTTTATACCCTAGAGACCTAGACCCCTCTATCTGAGAAATTGGAAACACAAGCTCTCACCTCCTGTCCGTATTACGAAGGTACTCTTATTTCGTTTTTTACTGACTTTTATCATTCTAATATTGTAGGTTTCTCAAGTGATTCTCTTAATTTTTCACAACAATGTCAAGAACATCCAAGGAAGGTTTCGTTGTTTTTCATGTGCGTGCAGTTCAAAGCCGTTTATATAAATCTATTTATGCAGTCCACATATGGCATAGCAATGGGTATAAATATTTTACCCCAGAAGTATTATAAGGATGCGTTGTTTTTCATCTGAAGTCCAAAGCTGTTTATTAATTTTTTCTATTTTCATTTTTAGTCTCATGTATGAAGTTCTCTAATACTTATACCATGTAGTTTTATGTTTCAAGGAAGACCTAATCAGTAGATCGTGATGAAGGCGTCAATCTCAGGTAAATGACAAATGAATTTCATTCCATTTCAATTGTCTGTCATTCTTCAACTGTTATATGTTATCATTGTCATCACACCAACTGTTTGTTTTAATGCATATGTGGCAATTGTTGTTATTTAGAAAGTACTATTGAATGGTAATCTTGCTGAATTTTCAATGCGAACGGCTTTGTTGATGCGTAGCTCGGTTGTTTGTGCATATCTTTTAATTGGTTCTTTTAACTTTCATCAATTGTTTGATTCTTATCATTTGGTGTTGTTCTTTTAATTGTCATATCAAATTTCGTCATTTTACTTAAAATTAATCAAGTGAATTAGTTGTGTACTTCATTTCTTAATACTTTCTAAATGTATTTCCTTTGGTTGCAGCGCAGTTTTACTAATGGATTATTGATCTGAATTGATCAACCTTGCAACTAGAGGTTAGTGCTAATACTTAATAATTGAAAATTTGGTTATACAAACTGTTTGATATATGAGTCATATAGCTTGACTTGATTTTTTTCTTCATTTTCTTCGATCAACACTATTTTTTCTTACAGTTTTCCGCGTTCATCTATGCTTGGGCTATTGCAGACCATATTTTACATATAGTAAAACATCGTCGGGTGCAAGGAAGTGGAGAGAATTTAACGAGATGGCAATGTTTCTGACAGCTAAGATGATACCACTGATCATTTGGTATCAGTTGATATTTTATATCGTTCTCAATTAATTATATATTTATGGCTTAGGTTGTAGTTAATTGCTGGAAGAGTGACGAATTTAGTACGAATTGGATCACCTTGGGTGCAATTTTGCAAATGGATTATGGAATTTCACTCAACTTGCAATAATAGAAGGTTGGTGCTAATATGTGAAAAGTTGAAAATATGAGTGACATGATTTTTTTCCCAACTTTTCTTCAATTAGCACTATTTTTTCTTACAATATTTTGACATCCATCCTTGATTTACTGCAGATCATATTTTAAATGTAGTAAAACATCATAGGACCGTAATTTTTGTCGCTCTCAATTAGTTTTACATTTATAGTTGGGTTGCAGAGGAGTGGATGGAGGAATGATGGATTCTATACTATCTTCATCCAATTGTGTTTTCCAAAATTAGACTTCGGTATGGTTCCTAGGGAAGAACATCCATATAGGTGCTTAAAAATGGTTCGTAGGATTCAATTTTTTTGTAATTAGCTTTCATAGTTATCAACTTTAACCATAGGTGCCTACATCACACGCCAACAATTAGTGACTGCCTAGACACATGAAATTTAAGCCGCATACATAGGTGCTCGCAACAAATTTCAATATACTATGACAGCCTAGCAAAAAAGAAAAGAAAAAAGGAAGCAGTAACTGGGGCTAGACACATTTACTTAAGCACAGATCTATGGCACCATTGTAGCGTGTCTAAGACAAGAACAAAAGTTGCGTGTTTGATTCATGGTAGCTTCACTCCTCGGCCCATATTGTTGGATTTTATGAATAATTCTGAAACTTTATTGATATCTTAATATTGAGCTACCAGTTACCAATTTGAAATACAATTTCAGAAGTTCGAGGTTTCAGAAGTCATACACTATTTCTTATTTTCACTCTGTCACTTCTTCACAATTGTAGGTATACCATGTTTGACTTACAAATTGCATAGCATTTATGTTTTCTACCCATGTGCTCAAAATTCTTATGATTTTTTTTTTTTGCACAAAATCAACCAAGTGTTTTAGCTTTAAATGATACTTTCTGGATATTAATTGTGCTCTCCCTTTGTAGGTAATCGACTGTTTCTCTCTGTTTATTGTGCGGCACATCCAAACTTTTCCATAAGAACTCGCAACCACAAGCGCCACAAACTGTATATGTATGGTGAAGTGAGATTACTTCCATATGCCATATATATGTCCAGTACAACAGAACTATGTGGTTTAGTCTTTTTCTTTTTCACTTATTTCATATATTTTTCTGTTTCAATTCAGTTTGGTTTTCTAGATTTCCAAATGCCCGCTTAATTTGTGATTTTTACATTTGCATGACTTAGGATAGTGGTTTGATTAACATGTTTTTAGTTATAGTAGTTTCTCAAAATCAAGGCAGTTGAAAATGTCTGAAAAATGTTGTTATAAATTCTTGATTGGGGTAGCTTTTCTAAGTATTTATATTGACTTGACATCATCCAGATTTGCAGTTCACTGTTTTAATATGACCAGCAGTGTCAGTTTAGATTAGTTGGTTAACTGTTTAGTTCGCATCTGATGTTGAGACAACTCCGGAGAATATCACATCCAGCACTGTACGGATTTTAGTTGTTAAATAATCGTCAAATCTTTATTTATGATTTCTCATACTGATTATTATCAGTTTTGGTTCTCCATGGATAACAACAAATATGTTGATAGAGAAAGATGAGATACGTTGTTATTGTCCAACCCAAATTCTTTTGTAGTGTTGCCAATTAAGGAAACCTAACATACGGGGCCAACTAAATGGGAGATAATTTCTGTGGCCCTTGGATGAGATTCGTGTCTTTTAGGCTGAGGCATCTAATTTGGACAAGACAGTGGGCTTGAAACTGTAAAAGAACCTTCTGAGGACTAGACCTTTGGACAGTTGACACACTTACATGGGATTAATTGATGTGCTAAAAGTTAGACTGATGTTGTGAAATTTCATTAGACCCATGGATACTAACTCATATTATTGGAAGGAAAGAAAGAATGATCTATATATAACCTAAGCTGAGAAGGGTAATGGATTCTATTAATTTTCTATGCTTATATTCCTTCATTATTTATTTTTACAGTGGTGTACCAATGGTTGAACACGATTCATCATGGTAATAGTTTTTAGAAAGTAATAGACGTCCAATAGTATAATGCAAGGATCTGGATACCATCACTTTGAGAAGAAAGACATTTCCTCTAGCTTGGCTTCGCAAATTCAATAACTAACCATCTTTTTAAATTTTTGCTTCAGATACAATCTTGAATTTTTTTTAAACTAAATCTTCTCAACGTTTGGTAATCCTTTGTGTGTCTTTTATTTTTTATTTTTTGTTGAACTGATTAAAATTTACTATCTCTTAGATTAATTTAATGGCAAATAGCACGAAAATATACTTTTTGTATTAATTTAATGGCAATTAGCACGAAAATATACAAACAATGAAGCTTCTGTCTGCACTTTTGGAGGCCAGTGATACCGCATTTAAATAGAGAGAGATGAATAGTGTACAAGAAATGACATCCTAATGTAACTTTATTATTAGCTAATGTACACCAAATACCACATTTAATTAATAATAAAATCTACAAGGAATGTATTTAAACTAACCTAGAATGTGAAAATGTTTGGAACGAGTGGCCAGAAAAAATATCAAATTAAAATAAAAAGGTCAAAAAAATTATAGGAAAAACATTGAATGAGCTAATAATAAAGTTACATTAAGATGCAGCAACTTCAACTCGAACCCCGGCCGTTACGGCACGGGTCATATGTTAGTAACAAGATATATTATGATACTCTCCAAAATTTTCTATGGACTAATAGTAGACTTGGAAACTGTGAGTAGGTCATTTCAAATCTCAATTGATTACCTCCCTATAAATCTCAAAATCATTCTCTCACAAAGTTCAAGGAGTAATTTTGGAATAACAAATTCAATAGATGAGCATTTCCGTAGGAATACCAATCTTTAAATTTTTCGTAGAAACGTTCATAAAATAATTTATATTTTTGTTTGAAAATTAAAATGTTAAACTAGACATAATTAAAATCTGAGAGGGGGTTTTGGGAAGTCCAAGATAGAACATTGACTAAACTACTGCACTTTTCGCTTTGTTCTAAACTCATAAAGAAAATTAGCTAAAGAATGATCCATATTATTGTCATCTTTTGGTTTACATAAGCAAAACTAATTATTAAAACTACTATTTGAAAGTGCTAGGATGCCTGAAACTATACCGTTTGTTTTCATTTCACTGGTATCTGGTTGCCATTCGCAGGTACAACTACATGAAAAGGGGAGGGTATCATGTGCACCGTCACCTTTTTAACGGTATATAAGAATGAAAATGAGGTTTTGTTTTTTAACGACTAAAGATATAATTCAATAAGAACATATAAGAATTTTGTTAACTAGGAAAATCGTAAAGTATAAAAACTCTGGGACCTCTTTCACTTTGAACACACACTGAATTAAGTCGCTACAAACATTAGCCTACTATAAGACTTCGGTCGACATAGTAAACCCTCCAAGCTAATCTGTTGTAGTTGTGCCCCTATGTCTCTTGATTCTCGCAAGAACTCATGCACCTGATTACCCAAGATGATGTCATTTACATCCCTAGGAGTTGTTGGTAGATCTTGCCTAACAAAGGAAGAGCCTTTATGAACTCAACTATTATATCTTTGTTTAACTTCTTGAGATAAGAAAGTGGTTACCAAACATATTAGTCTGTTACTGTTTGGAAGATGATCAAAAGGATTTGACTGCTTGAAGTCTCCACAGCGGCAGAAGAAATTTAAGATAGTGGACTCTATTTTAGGATTCACGTACATTTTCCAGATTGGTTGTCGGCGCAATGATATTGAGGGAACTAGGTAACTAGGGGCTGTTTATTTGGTCTCAATTATACGAAGTCGGTGGTGTTATTTGTATAACGGATTAATTTTGAGAGTATTCAAAATTGGATTAGGTCCCGAGGTTTTTCTGCATTTGCGGTTTCCTCGTTAACAAATCTAGTTGTGTTTTTACTTTACTTACCGCATTATAATTGTTTAAATTATAATTAAAGTAATTGCACTTGTACGTTAATTCAAACACTTGGGTAGATCCCTATAGTTTAAGATTCGGTTTCGAACTTGTACCATATACCAAGTGTATACTTTGTGGTTTGATATCTTATTAAAAATCTATGTATATATTATATCACGCAAGGTATCAGACTTATATGTTAATATCGAAAATATTGTGGTGTACTTGGTACCCACGTAATTTCATCTACATAAACCCTAAGATTGTAAAAAAATAAGCAATGCACATTTGGTTATATAGGATCAGTCCTACTAGAGATCCTTAGGAGATCCTAGTGAAGATCCTTGTCTAAGGGATTGGTCCTACTAGAGATCCTCTGAATCACTATTTCAATTACGAAACAAGTTTTGCAAGTATACTTCCTTAAATTACATAATTAAACATAATTCCAAGGTACAGATTCAACCAGAAATTCAACATACTAAATTTTAACGAATTAACAATTAATGTTATGTCAATTCTACAAATTCCATAGATAAACTATACTTCGTAACTCCATACACAAAATCGTATGAAGAAACTAGTAGATCTTTCTTTGAAACTTTGATTATAGTAAAATGATCAAGTCACTAATACTAAAGATAAGTAAACAAACTTTGTATGTTAAGTTTTCGACAAAAACTGACTCGAAAGAAACGTAGATAGAAATGAAACAAGTCAAGACTGTGTTACTAACCACGAACTGAAGGATGATGTTTACGTTGATGCCCATACATCTTCAGGTTCTTCATGAGTATCAATAGCGAGTTTCAACATATCTATGTTCCTTGTCTAACCTAACGAAGTTGACTCTAGTAATCAAATCAAGCAGCTTTGAATTTGAAACTAAAATATGACAACCAAACTTCACTTACCAACGCTTGGTGGGATCAACCGATCGATGCTCTAACAATATCCCCATTTGTTAATTTTTACCTATGGAAAATACAAGAATTAAAAGACAAATATATTATATTACACAACAATCTCTTAACTTTATCTTTATACGCTTGTTTCCAAGTTTCAACAAAAAAAGTCATGTAAATATTCAAAAAACAAATGTCTATATTGACGCATTTAAATAACGAAAATTTTACTCTCCCTAAAGGTAATATAGCCATATATTTTACCCGAACATATATGTTATTCAGTTCTGTATTATGAAATACTACGTAACATGATACGCTTCTCCCCATATCAATGCTTTACTCTTTTCCGTTTCGATATATACTTTTTAACACATATATCCTTTCTCAGTGATATCTACATCACCTTATACTGCATATATTTCTCCCCCTTTTTGTCATAAAAATAGCAAAGGTACAAAAAATACAACAAGTATTTTGAAAGGACTCTCAAGTTCATAAGAACTCGATATAATCCATAAGAGTTTGTTAGGGGATTACTCGGTCGAACTCACAAGTGTTGATGTATCAAACTTGTTTTCAAATTTAGTTTTCATAATTATATCTTGATTTCTAGTCTACAATTTGTTAAGTCTCGGCCTAGGATATAGGTAGTTGAGAAAAGAACCAGTTATTGTTTGCGTTCTACCGTTTGAAGGCGATGATCAACCGAAGCTTTTGGAGAACTTCGTCAAAAAAATGTAAGTGAAGACTGGACCACCTATTTCTCAAGTTATATTCACCTTTTGATCTTTGAGATGATTGTCGCGTAACTAATTAGACTAGCTTGCATAGACAAGAATTTCGAGTCGAGAACTAATTATTTAGTTTAATAATTTCTCTACTAGACCCTTCTTTATTTCTTGCTCCATCGTGGCTTTGGCTGGCTGGGCATTAATTATAAAAAAGGGAAGCTTACGAGGTTCTGACTTCTATGATCATGTCTTTGAAAAATAGGCTAGGTAGGAAAGCTACAACTGTGAAAGAGCTCAGCTTTGGCCCACTGGAACAGGTGGTTTCTGCCCGGTTAGTGTGTAACTTACGCTAGGTAGGAAATCATGTATATTCCTTTTATGGTTAAAAATACTATTGTCAAATTTGAAATGCCACGAAATAAATGAAATCAAAAGTATCCTATTCCACATTGAAAAAGAGAATCAAATTCAAATATGACTAGATAATCGACATAAGTGGTAGGAGAATATAAAGCAAGGAACAACCTATTTATTATAGAACGGATTCTTTATCTTTCTAATCTTTGACACAAGAAAAGAAATTTTCACCATTTTCTTGTGTCGAAGGAAAAATTATTCTTAATCCCCTTACGCCTAAAAAATATTATTCCCTTTTTTCTAAGTTTATCAGAACCTCGCCGCTTTGGATTTCTAAAAAGTAGTGTACAAGAAAAAGAGGGGGGGGGTATGGAGTATCTCGTTGAGTAACTCGAACTTCTTCAATGAACTTCTAAAAAAAAAAAAAAAAAAAAATTGATGAGATAATAAAATAAATGGAGTAAGCTTCTATTAGTATAGAAATTCTTTGGATGATGTCTCATCTATAGGAATCCATATTATGTATGTCATTCAGAAAATAGATTCATTCCCGTTATTTTTTCCTATTTCGGACGAATACATACTATGTAGGAACAGGTATTATGAATCCAATCAATAGAGTTAATTCTTCAAAAGCATCATCTTTAAAAAAAGAGCGATTTGAAACATCGGAGCAATAAGAGCCTCTTTTCATTTATGCAAATTGAATAGTATGTTTGTATTAACTGTAAACTTTTTCATTATGAAATAAATAAAAATATCATCGGAAAAGTAAGAGCTCAACGGGACCTTACCCCTCGAATTAAAACAAAAGGGGTAAGGTCCCGTTGACACCTATTTTTAATATGTAATTTGAAACCTATTTTTTGCAGATGATGTTTTCATCTTCAGTAATGGTTTAAAGAAAAGTTTAGAAGCTCTTATCACCCTGCTCAAGAATTATCAAGACAATTCTAGTCAGATAATTAACAAACAGAAAAGTAAATAATTTGTGGGTGGTTATACTCCATCAAGAAGAAATCAAATTTCAAATTTAATGCAAATGGATCTCACAACATTCCCTAACAAATATTTAGGTATCATATTGAAGCCTTGGAGAGTTAAATCTGAGACTGTGTGGCCAATGGTGGATATGATGCAAAGTTATTTAGCAACTTGGAAGGGTAAAATGCTCTCATTTCATGATAGATTGGTGCTCACAAAATATGTTCTCTATAGTGTTACTATTTATAATATGGTAGTCTACAAATGGCCAAGCTCAGTAATCAAAATCTGTGAAAAGATCATAAGAAACTTCTTATGGACTGGTGACAGTGAAATTAGAAAGCATGAAACTCTTGGTTGGAGTAAAGTGTGTGCACCATTCAATGAAGGAGGCCTGGGTATTAGGAGGTTGGAGGTAATCTATAAATCTTTATTGATGAAAATGATGTGGAAATTTATAAATTCAGATGATGAATGTTCAAGTTTTTTTGCTGCTAAGTATAAGGACAAATATGGTCAATGGAGTACTCAATGGAAATTATCCGCAATATGGCCAGGATTGAAGGGCTTGGATAGAATCAATTTAGTACCCAAACTGGTATGCAAGCCAATATAGTTCTCTGTTCTAGAACCAGTTTAGTACCCAAACCGGTATGCAAAATGAAAAGGTTATGTGAACTCCGGAACCAGTGAGGTCTTAAGTTTGCAAACCGGTATGTGAACTGAAAAGTTATGCCAACTCCGGAACTTAGTGTTGCACCTAAGTTTGCAAACCCGTAAGTGAACTGAAAAAGTTCTATCAACTCCGGAACTCTTTTTTTCCTGTAAGTTTGTAAACCGGTCCGCGTACCTTGACTCAGCTGATTCACGAACTACTCAAGTATTTTTACTTTTTTCATTTACAAACTATGTCGACTATGATTCAATTACGATTAAATTATTTCTATGACATAATTTGCATTTGATCAATTCTATAATTAATACTAGACTCATTTGATCACATGATTGTGACTCAAGATTAATGTCTTTGTGTTCAAGTAAATAAGTGTTAAGATTTTAAGTTCAAACTGGATAGTTTCGACTAACCATGTTGGACATAGTCTTTATACATGGTTTGGTTACGGTTTACCTAACCAAAGTGTATATCTTGTTTATGTGAATAAGATTCAAAGCTTTTATCCAACAATGAATATTGTTTGCTTGGTTCCAAATCTATCTTAGCTTAAACCTAAAGCAACCTAGGGGAAGTCTTGGAAACTGGGATCTTTGAATCCTAACACTACTCTTTGGTGTGTCTTAGTTATATCTAGATTCGTCCTCTCCAAAAACCCGTTTAGGATTTAGCGACTATCAAAGACTTCACTGGGATTCGTGAAGCCAAGTCTAGTTATCTTTTTTCTTGATAACTTGAGTATCCTGATCTTATTTGATTGTTGATTTATCACTTGAATCAGATAAGTAGAAATCACAAAGTTCTATTCTTCCCAGCCTTTGTGATTCCATAGAATTTATACTTATGAGGTAAATAATAATTTAGGATGCACTTCGGGTTGCATAAGTCCGGATTTTGAGGATAGCCATACCTTTGTCAAGTTGCTATCGATTTCCATCACCTGGATCTTATGTTTCGATTGTAAATCAGGAAATAAATTATGTAGCTAGGCTTAATCTGTGGGAAGAATATTTGTTTAAAGTCTTCAATTGAGTTGAAGCAACTCTTAGTTGGTATGAGATCATCTAAGGGAATCAATTGCGTGAAGTCCCGCTGGGATTCAAGAGGCGTAAAGAGCGAGACTGTACCTGAATCAGTGGGAGACTGAGTTCGGTCTCAACTACATTCCAGGCCGAAGTTAATTGGTAGTAGGCTAGTATCAGTAGCGGCTTAATATAGTTTGGTGTTCAATTGGACAAGGTCCCGGGGTTTTTCTGCATTTGTGGTTTCCTCATTAACAAAATTTATGGTGTTTGTGTTATTTCTTTTTTCGCATTATATTATTTTATCTTTATAATTGAAATATCACAGGTTGTGCGTTGATCAATCACAGTAGATATGTCTGACCTTATTTGTTGGATAAGACTTGATTGATCCTTGGATATTGGTCTTTGGTACCGTCCAAGAACTCTCTTTGAGATTAGGTTCACGGATTCAATTCTGTAAACGTTTTAATCACAAGAGAGATTGAGATATAACTCTAGACACTTTCCTTGATTGATTTTTAACTCCCAGAGTTGTATTGAGTTTGTCCATACACGTTGCCTACGAAAAAGTTGGTGGTGTATTTTGGTACCCCAGTGTTTTCAGAGTCTAAGTGAATCGGAGGTCTAACATACCACTTTTGATAAGCAACACTAAATCGAAAACTAGCGAAGTAATTTGATTTAGCCTCTTACCAAAAAATAATTACCCGAAGTAATTTTCAATTACTCCATCAAGTTAAACTAAGATCAGAATTAAATTAGTTACTTATCAGGATCCAATTATATTTAAATAATTGTACCTTATTTCGATAAACCAAACTAGGTTAATTAACTAGTTTCTTATAAGGATCCAATTATACAAGTAATTGTTCCTATTTTGATAAGCAAAAACTAAGATCAAAATTAACTTAGTTTTCTTAACATGAAAGCAATTAACCAGGGTAATCGTTCCCTAACTTCTGTAAGACAAACTAGCTAGAATGGACTCGATCTAGTTACTTCTCAGGAAAGAGATTATCAGAAATAATTCTTCCCATGATCTTAGCCATCACCTTCTACAAGAGAAGGACTAAAGCTACCCATATGTATACTAAAAATAAAATTTATAGAACATAAATCGATATTTAGTATACATGTGACTCGCATATGAGTTAAATAACCATCATCTTCTTATGATTCTTTGATAAAGCAACCAAAAAAGTTAGATATGAAATCCACTAAATCAAAAAGCCATAAAATCATAAAAAGATAAGCCAATATGAGACTGAAACTTAGTTAATCAAAACTGAAATTTATTTCATACTCAAACAAAGCAAAGAGATATTAAATTGGAACAAGCAATGCAATCACAATTATCAAAAGAATGACACAAGGATTTATTAATAAAAACTTATCATTTATATTAAATTGATAGTTTGAATAAACTTTACAAAAATATTAACGTTAATCGACAAATGATTAGTTTATTCAATATAGTCATCTCCTTAAAGACTATCTTCAAGATCCTCAAATTTTTCAGGACATTCATCTGTAGAAAATTAAAACCTGGATGGATGTTAAACATTCTAATTCTTTGTAAAATTGTTTATTAACATTTGAAATCATACACAATTCAATACGAAAAAACTGAACACAGACAAACAAATTAGAATATGGCTAGTTGTGAATCATTCAGGAGAGACATTCTTCCGATTTTTTTCCAGTTTTTTCCTAAAGCTAATTCAGGTGATAAAACGATTCAAAGGGATCTCGAACACTTTTAAGATTTACAATATTGTATATTTAATTAAATACAGTTTTTATGAATAAAAAATTAACAGAACAATGCTAGAACTAAACATAAATCTAAACTACAGATCTCTCATAATTATTATCAAAAATAAGAAACTAATCAAGTCTTTAGTAGAGTATCATATTTATTTATACATTTCACAATAAATAAAAATAAATACTTATTTATACTTTAGCATCAATATCTGGCTTGAAACAATAACCCCAAACTATTCTCAAGTTATCATCGTCAAAATCAGGTACAAGCTCAGACCAAGTATTCTTCTTGATGTTATATAACAATATTTGGTGGAAGATATTATCATGTGTGGAGTTAATACAAACCATTATATATTCGTCATGGCCAGCACAAATAAGATGAGCTTCAATGTCATACTCTTGACACATGTTTGACGGCATTGCTGAAGTATGCTTCCATTCTCTAGTCTCATCGACAAATTCCCAAATGCGTAATGTTCTTCTCGGAATTTCAACATAAGAAGTTGACGTAGATATGCCAACTAGTGGTTCCATAAGTACCACTAGATAAACTTTTCCACAACATACAGCCATGTCTATTGCTACAAATTCTCGTCCTAGTAATCTTGGGTACTTACATATTGTATATTTTAGGGTATCAAAACAAAGTATGATTCCCTTTAAGATGATGAAATAAACCAAAATTTGTCCTTCTTTACCCAAACTAGTCACACCTTTGAACTGTACAAGATCATTATCTTCATTAAGCACTTCTCTCTGTAATAATGACATCGATTCATATACTTGTTTTAGGTTATTTAACGGTAATTGAATCCAATTACCTTCCTTATCTTCCGATGAAAAATAGTTCATACCCAAATCTGGCCATATGCCATGAACTATAAAAATCTTGTAATTAGAGCCTAATGCATGAATTGCGATTCCTCTAATATATTCTTTTTCAGTCACGCAAAATTTAGGTAAGCTTCTAACTAACCCGCGAAATGGGTTACAAACAATCAAGTTTTCAATTTCACTTGGACCAAAAAAACATACTAATCCACCAGATGAAGCAAATGGATGGCCTAGTTTTCCGCCAAGTTCAGTAGGTATTCGAAAATTATCAATGAAACATGGTCGGCGATAATCAGAAACTTCCAGATCATAAACAAGGCAGTTGTTATTTGCTACATCAAATATTATAAACCATGGTGGCCGTTTCGAGACGATAGAAAAGGTTGGAGAATGAATTACTGAATTCCATCTCTTACTAACAAACTGACAATGGGAAAAGATTTCAGATATGGGAATCAATAGAAACAATCTTTCTACCATCGCATCATCTAATTTCTCCCATGGATTAAACGGGGAGATAATTTCTGCATCAACATGCATTACCTGTGGTTGTTTCATAAACATAAGTAATAATAACTTTGCATAAAATAAATACAATAGTCCAACTCTATTTTATATACTTTAATTAGTTAATTCATTTGCATTAATTGATTAACGGAAAAAGTATAATACGATTCACATTTTTATTACATATATGGTTGATTCATTAACATTACTTAAATAACTCAAAATAAATATATCATCTATTTTATTATTACTTATACGTGTTGGATTTTTTTTTTTTTTTTTGAGTTTTAAGAGTAATAATTAATATAATATAAATATCAATAAAAACATATATGTTTGTATTGTGTACACTTTTAACAACTCAAATTTTGAGAAAGGAACGAGAATTTAAAACTTATATGTGTACCATTATGTTGACATTTAAAAGAATTTTCCAAATATATAAGGATGTTATGTATCTAGATCTATAGTATCATATACATCATATTGTTTTGTGAGAGGCCGAAAACCTTATTTTAGAGCTAGAAACATAAATAAATATGTAAGTGGAAAGTAAGATAAATAACCACCAAAAATGGATGAACTCTATGATTTAAGTAGAAATCAGAAAAAAAAATCATTTTATATGCAGAAAGCAATTACAAAATTTATCTGAGTTTTCATGTATATATATATATATTATTGACCAATGTTTAATTTATGTGTTGTAGGAGTCACCTTTTTTATGTTGTAATTTCTTTTTTCGTAATCAATGAAAGTCTTTTTGATTGAGCAAAAAATAAAGAGACAAAGAAAAGTATCAATTAACCGACGTTTATTGTACTAACATATATGCATATACCTGTGAATCTTCGATTTCTGAGATAGAAACTCTAGACTCATTAGATTCTTCCTTATCGGTGATTGATAAATGTTCGTCCATCGTTGAAGAGAATACACTACAAACAAGAGATTTTGAAGTGCTCGATATGTCTAACTCAGAATAAATAAAAATAAATAGATTTTGCAAGTTCTACCTTACTTGTGTGCATAAGTTCTTAACTACAAAGTTTTGTTTAGATGAACTGATCATGATGACATGATCGCCGTAGACTTTTATAGGTAATCAGACGATACTATTGAGGTAGCCAAACAGAATATCTAAAAGACTTTTATGAATGAATGACAGTTCTAACAAAAATGTCAGAAAGATGCCTGAGTGCTTTAATCTGGAAAAGGAAGAGCGATTTTAACAAAGTAATCACACATGCAGAAGCTAACGTAATAATTTTAGACTATTTATGGACAAATATTTTATCCAGGAAATCTTGTCGCAATATTTTCGATGGATATAGAAGATCACTAATTGAGTTAAATATGATGCCACATTAGACCAGGGTTGACAATGAGATTTTTTCTGCCTGAAAAGTATATCATAATTATTATCATGATTATGTATAGATTAATTGTAATGACCCGACCCTCCACCGATAATGTCCCCACTTAGCCACTACGATCATCATGCAGTAGCTTTCTGGGAGGTCATTTACCTAGATTAGTCCCAGCTGAGTGTACACTTAACAACAAAGTTTTTTTTGTTTTTTTTTAACTTTGGAGCCAATTGTGCTGAAAAGACCTCGGTATTTGTTTAGGATATATCATTACTTATATTTCATTCGGCCAACCACTGCCGAATATTGGATGTTACAATCTCACCCACTTGGATTGGAGTCGTTCTCGGTTCCCTGCCACTCATATGACCAATACATGGCCCAACCTATCCAATGTACTCTCTCATCCTTGACAGGTAACTCGTCGTCGGCTTTGATACCATTTTAATGACCCAATCATCTACCGATACTTCCCCACTTAGCCACTACTGTCACCCAGCAGTGTGGAATTTTTAACAGGCACCTCTATGGTCATCCAGTATCAGCTTCCCAGGAAGTCACACACCTCTGGATTATTTCAGCCCAAACACGCTTATCTGTTGAGCTATCTGAACAGTTGATCCAATTGTGCTGAAAAAGCCTAGACGTTTGTTTAGGATATATCATTACTAATATCGGCCAACCGCTATTAAATATTGGGTGTTCCAAAAACGAATGCTACAACACAAATAAATAAATTCCTGAAGAGTTTTGCCACATCATGTGCCCATGCATGCAAGCATTTGTTGGCTTTACCTCACGGTTGACGTTCTCAACGATTTTGTTTCTCTTTTTTTCTTTAGAATATGCAAAATATACGTCTAAGTAATACAATGGCAATGCATAGCCATATTAAAAGAAGTTAAAGACTTTACCAGCACAACTGGGTTTTATTTATTTTTTTGATTTCTAATACGCAGATAGGAGGGCAAACAATTACTAGCAAAAAAAGGAAGAAACTCAACTGCTGCAGTTCTTGGAAGGATTATGCACCTATGTTTTTAGTTCCTAGAATAACACTTGACATTATCAAAGCTTATGATATATATAATTTAAATAATAACAACTGTGTATCAGTTTCTGTTGATGTTAATCCAATAAATCAGTCATAGGAAGAACAACTCAGCCTGAGTTTGTCTCAAATAAGACTGGATCCGCATATTAACAAATTATGTCACTAATATATCTTCAAGGAAAAAAAATTAGCCAGGAACCTAGCTATGGATAGGAAAAACCATCCGAGTATAATTAGCCAGGAGCGGAATCAAGAACCTAGCTATGGATTGGGAAGGAAAAAAAAAATTAGGGTAGGCAAGATGCGGAAAATGAACTTTCATCCGCATATCATAAAGAAAAAAAGAAGAAAAAAGTGCTATATGGTCCGAGACTTGGGTCCGACAGTAATAATTATAGGGACAGTCATAATTTAATTTGTTGTCTTGTTCCATTTCTGAAAAAGATCTACAATGGGATTTGGTGTCGGGATTCGGGACTAACTGTTCATTGATGAGAACTTTAGTTGACTTGATTTTTAGGATTTGACGAAATTACTCCTAGCCCTAATATGTAGATTGGCAAAAATCCAATGATTGAGGAGGATGGATTTGAAAGAAACAACTTAAAAATCCAGGGGAACAAGATAGATTTTTGAAAGAAACTAACACATTTTCATGGTTAAACAAAGAATCATATTATTGGGGCTACAAACGGATGGGTTTTTGGGGCTATATTGGGTCACGAAATAACAACCCATACCACCCCTTATCCATCATTTTTAGTAATGTCTAATCTACCCTTAATTTGATTAGTGCCGAATTAACTTGATTAATCCTACTAATCAGTCTTAGTGAATCAATTAGACTAATCAAAACCTTAATGTTTTGCAAATCAAAACTTGATTTTTTTGAGTTTTGAAGAAGGAGAAATGGTGATTTTGGTGAAATTTTTTTGAAGAAAAATGATGAAACCATCCATCACAAAACTCAAGATAACCTTATAATCAACTCCCAACATCAATTTTATCAATTCAAATCCGTCAAAAATCTGAAAAAATATGGAATTTGATTTTACGTTAAAGGAAATTGTGTCGACCCAGCCGTAATTAAGCAATTACGGTTTGGATTTGATGAATTCTTAGCCGTAAATACAAATTATGGCTGGGAAGTTAAGAACTTCTAGCCGTCATTCAACGAGAATCTCCTGAATCTGTGTTGCGGCTGGGAATTCTTATATTTCCCGTCCGTAATTAAGTCTGTAAGCTGAGAAATTTTTATTTTCAACATGAATACATACTACGATTGAAAATTAGTAATACTTTAATTAATAGGCCACAATAAAACCCATTACATACTTAATAGATCCCCGTTACAAAGTTGGTTTTAATAACACCCCTTTCGATGTATTAAGAAGTCTTTGATGATGGCAAATTGAGCTTCCAAGTTGAAATCATAACCTTTCCATTTTCTCCATTCCTTCTTAGCTCGAGCCGCGACTTCTCTATCAGTCTCACCTCTAAGTCGAAGTTGGTTGCACATACGACGTAAAGCCATATATTCTTCCACATTTTTGCGTATGTCTGAACATCGAAGATACAATTCAACCCCATCGCGGTTGTTAGTGTTACCTGTTTCACTACAAAAATTCTCAAAAATATTACTCCAATATGATTGACTTGTTAAACCACCTTTCCTTCGTTCTTCTTTCCCTCCTTCTTGTCCTCCTCTTTGCCCTCCTCAACTACGGATTTACCTTTATCAATAGCAGCAACACTAGAAGTGCCAACAACTTCAGTCACAACAACTTCAGTTCCTTGAGTAACAACAACTTCAGTTCCCTCAGTAACAACAACTTCAGTTCCTCCAGTGACTCCATCTCCACCACCTTCCTTTTCTCTAGCAGTCACGACTCTGATTGCTTTCCTTGCGTCTGCACCCAATGGTTTTGCGTGACGAGGTTGGGGAGTCGGGTCACCAGAAGGAGTTACTTCTTGGGATCTTTTCTTCTTCTTTTTCCCTCTGTTCCAAGACAAACAAGTCAAAAAACCAAAAGTAGGTAACAAATACGTCTGGGAAAATTTGACATAACCAAACCGTAACACATCATACGGCTAGGAAAATTGGACAGTCCAAGACGCAAAACAAATTACGGATGGGAACATTGTAATAGACCAAGCCAAAAAACATATTACGGATGGGAACTTAGTACTCGACCAAGCCGATAAACAATTATGGATAGAAAAACCTATACGACTCCATATTTCCAATACACGGTACAACACAAGGAATTAATACGGCTAGGAAATTCCAAGAAGTAATGTAAAAACGTCTAGGAAACTGGATATTACGGTGAGGAAATAAAGATACGGTTGGGAAAACCGAGACGTAACAATGCAACAACTAAAAAATTATGAACACAAGAGAATATACGGCTAGGAATTTCCTAGCCGTATACGACTGGTTACGGATAGGAATGCTCCATCTCGTACACGTCGATTGAGTTACGGCTGGGAGTTCTTATATATCCCATCCGTTTAGTTTATAAACGGATGGGAAATCGACAATTCCCAACCGTTATACCTATTTACTATTGGGAATTGAAGAACTTCCAGCCGTAAGCATTTTCAGAAACCGTTTTTTCATACCTAAAATTTTCGAAACCAACTAATTAATCAACGAAACGCTTAAATAAAGACTGGGTTTTTGAATTCATACCTTATTGATGTCATGTCAGGAGACTCGGCGACTTTTGGAACTCCTTCATTCACTTCCTCTTGATCTTCAGTTGATGAAGTTGCTTTCTCTGCTTCAGTAGGAGGTTGATTTGACGAAGATTGACCTAGATTTTCCTTAGGTTTCATGGTTTTATAAAATGTGGTTAATCGACGACGAATTTTTTTTGAATCGACGATTAATCGCTGAACAATATTCAATGGAAGAAAAAAAGAAGAAGAAGATGGAAGAATAAGAAGAAGGGGGCGGTTTCTTTTTCTTTTAATCTTCGTCCGTTTTTTTCATTTTTTTTTTTAATTAGATTAGGTAGTTAATGAGAGTATAAGGAGAATAAATTAAAATTATGGAGGGTATTTTAGAATTTTTACACAAATCTGATCTACCCTATAACATTTAGGCTCCACTTAGTAAATTAGCCACCAAAAACAGTCTCCCCTCGAGAGCCCTAATAATAGGATTCTAAACAAAAGGATTACATTTAAAAGAACTGGGTACCAAAATCGAGTCGTCGTCGTCAAAACCAAAGGGTTGCCCACACTGACGTTGCAGCTCATATGGGATTCCAATTTCGAGATACTAACCGAGGAAGTAGTTGCCCTAACACTAGTTCAACAACATTTTCTCTAGTTGCAGTACCTTCTCTGATCACACTAACCAACCTCTTCCCCACACCCAAATATTCTGAATGCTAACCCAAGACAAATTATAACACATTTCTATGGGTTTACGTTTGGAAATAGGCAGAATTAGCAAGACCTAACAAAACCTACCGTAGTTAAGTCTGTATACGCCACACGATCCAGAACAGCATTGGAATGTCTGCCTTGTGAACAGTTTCAGCTTCTTCAAAGTTCATGGTGTATGTATAACAATGCTCAGCTCGACAAATTTACAAAACAATCAATCCCCAACAGAACAACAATACAGTAATAGGTGCTGACAATTTTCTACAAGATCTGACAGGTTAAGGCATTATAGAAGTACTGCAGTGACTGTACAAAGAGTTGGGTGACTTGGAATCCAAATCTGTAGAGTCGTATTGCAGTGCAGTTATGAAGTGCTAAAAAGACATGCTTATTGAAATGAAAATAAGACTTAGAAAGTCATATCCCCAGATGTTCAGACTGATTCTCATTTGATTTCAACAGTCACCTCATCAAGGAATTCTAATTGATGATCGCGGCACAACAAAAACAATCACAATAAAAAGATAGGGACAATCACGAGTGTCTACAGAGCTATACAACTTTCTTCCACCCAAAGAACTCTTTAATCTACTACTCATCGGAACTTTCAACTATCAGGATGGTATATGTAAATCACAAACCAGCACAGATAAAACGAGAAAAACTGCAGTGTAGATAATCCTTCCAATAAATCACAACACAGAATTTTGCAACCTTATCATATGCTGTTTGAAAATTAACGGTCATATTTTGAAAGCTTCCAATCCACTTTACTAGGGTCAGAATCTGATCAACAATTAAAACCTCTCTTCAGATAATAGATCTCTAACCTCGAATTTCAGTAATTAAAAAGCATCACTATCTGAAGTAAACAGCACATCCGCTTTGAAAATCCTCATCAATCATAAACCGTCCAATGAAGATACGATAGTATTGCCCAAAGAAAAAAACTTACAACTAGTATGCCTCAATTAAAGAATCTAGCACACAATCATACAACTGCAGAATTGGAAACCTAGCATATATATTCATTTAGTACAACTAGTGGACATATAAAAGACTTTTTATGTTTCACTGTGTGCCTTAAAAAGCGAATATGCCTTGGTAATAACAATTTTTGGGTCAACAATGTAATGACCACTGCTGTTTTTTCTCATGTAAAAACTAAAAAGTTGCCAACGGTGAAGAAATGCAAACAAAACAACTAAGATTTATGAAGGGCCCCAAGAGATGGGCATCGATGCTAAATCTTCAACTTTAACTAATTAGAAATATTCAAGCATACTTGCTTAGCAGAAGGAAAAAAGAAACTGTAAATATACCCTCAGAATGTCGTATACTTTACCTATTAATTTAGCTTGAAAACAAACTCCATCACACACTAGCTTTAATGTCTGGTTTGAAAGAGTGAGGCAACAAAACCGTTACATCAGCATTGTAGTCTCCGAAGCGTGGTGAGAGGTCAATCCAAGTATTTTCTTTTATGTTGTAAATCACCACGTGGTTGAATGAAGTAACCCCATTAATAGAGTTCACACAGATCATTATATGTTCGCTATGACCAGAACACGTGATGAGAGCTTCATTATTGTAGTAGTCTTTGGACATGTTTGCTGGCATGGCTGAAGTTTGTTTCCACGTTGCTGACTCAGTATCGAATTCCCAAACATGTAATGTTCTTTTCGTAGAGATAGAAGCGCCATCTGTTTCCATAAGGACCACTACGAAAACCCTTCCACCGCACTCGACCAAGTCCATTTTGAAAAAATTATCCCCTTCAAGTAATTTTGAGTATATAGCGATAGTGCATTTCTCGGTATCAATACATACTAGGTTTCCATCAAGGGTAAGGTAGTACGCCAAAATCTGTTGCTCTTTACCAGTTACTGTCACACCTCTATCCCAAATTGACCAAGACCCATGTTCCTCCGTGAGCAATCTCAAAGACAAACTCTTCCATGTAGCTCTCTTCTCCGAGGAGGAGAAAACTTTCATAACCATATCAGGCCACGTCCCGCAAACTACAAAAAGCTTGTAACTATTAGATCCTTGTGGTACGTGCATCGCGATCCACCCACCTCTAAATTTTTTGCTCAGACGGAATCTAGGTAACGAGCGCACTGAACCAGTAAAGGGATTACAAACAACATAAGAATTGGCGATTGATTGAAAGCACATAAGTCCGCCAGATGAAACAACTGGAATACATGGCTTTTTCCTAATTTCAGTCGGCAATGGGAGTTTTAGATGTGCCCGCCAATCACAAATCTCCATATCATAAACCGAAACAGATGCCGGCTGTTTATTGAAAATTAAGAACCATGGGCGTCGATCAAAGATCTGATGTGAGGTAGTCTGAAAGGTTGGTGAATTGATGATTGAACTCCATCTCTTACACACAAACCGGCACCGACAGAAGTCCAACGTTGGGAGTTGTGCCAATACTGTCTCCACCATTTCATCACTGAGCATGTTCCAAGGATTTCTGTCTGTTCATGTGTACAGATTAAATAAGAGCCGTTCTGGCTTCATGAGAATAATCATTACAAAGTAATAACACCATCAATTGAAGATAAAGTGAATGTGCATACCCTTTTTCATCTCGTGCAAACCCGCAAATACTTTTAATATGGAATGAAGGAAAGAGTTTTGTAGCTGATCGCATTTATCCTTTTGACCTTGTTGGCAAAATCACTTAACTACGTTACTTTTCTTGAATCACATGCAAAATCTTGTCATATCAACTAATAACAAGGAAAAATAATCTATAAAACACTCCTAACAGAAAAAAATCAAGTTTCAAGTAAAAGTGACATACATATTTAACTCTCTGTGGTATTAAAATACAAGTCTTTCATCATGTTATGATCACAAGATACGTATCTAATAACCACCTGTCAAGTTGCTATTGGTTCACAGAGTCATTGGGATTTATAGTTTGTGGTTGTTGACTTATCTACTAACCACTACAAGAGCTTAAGATTTTAATTCCATATAAGACGATAACAACCTAAAACTAAAATCTCAGTCTTGCTTCCAAACAATCTAAATGATATCACAAAATTTATCCTTCTTAATCACTGAATAAGTAGAGATTTTTCTTAAAAACTACATAGATTAAATTAAACACATTTCTGACGATCATAATTAAGAAACACATATCGAATCTAAGAATGGACCCTAGTTTTTCAAACAAGTTACAACTACATATTGAAAAGTCTCAAATTAACCATCCTATATAGTTCAAAACGGAATTTGAAATTCCAAAAAGCAGATTTTATTGTTTACAGCTTCAAATCTAAATTCAAAACATAAAACAAGTTAAACAAACCTAAACACCAACAAAAAAACATCTGAATTCAGATGCATGGTTGCTGCAATCCCCATCCATATAATAGTCTCCTCGAAACAAAAGAGAAACCATCCTGCAAAGGAGATTCATATCCATTTCCCAACTATTAAGCTGGCCTTCTGGTTGTAATTCCCTTCGAATTACTAGTCTGCGTTGTTTCACCACTATTCACCATAGATGGCATTGTCATTGGTTGCGACATCTAAAAATTGTCGCTTTCCTAGTCCTAAAAGGTTGTTGTGCCGGTGAAACAACAATCGTCATCTTTTTTACATCAATACTTTCAATCACAAACTAATTCAGTAACACACCACCCAAATTATTATTACTCATATGCTTAAATGGCATAAAAGCCATAAAACCTAGCACCTCCTAAACTATAAGCCACCTCCGATTTTCTCCATAGCATAACCATTCACTTTTCTTTCTCCAACACATATTCAACTCACACCATGCTCGATTCCTCCTTTCTAATGAGGATTCACCTGTTGATCTAATTAATGATGTGAACCTTGATGACGCAAGATCTTGTGAGAATTGGTCACCGGCACCTAAATATATCAAGAAACGTTTGAGGATATTCATTCTGGGCGGGTTTAAATCATCTTAATTTGGACAACTGAAGATTGGACCTGTGAATTCGGATGAAAGGAGCCTTGAGTTTGATTGGAGGAATTGTTATCTCAGATTCATCGTCCGAAGGGGTTAATACATAATCTCAGTTGGTCTCTTTGGTTCAACCCAAAGATTATATGCTACTATGAACCAAACAGTAAATCTAACTAAATTTGATACTAATCAATCAATCAATCAATTAAAATGAATAGATTCAATCCAATCAGTGATACAATCAATTTAGATGCTAATCAATCAATCAATCAATTAAAATGAATAGATTGGTAAGTCCAATCCAATCAGTGAAACAACCAATTTTATTATTCCTATAACAATAGTAATCAAAGAAATTTAAAGATCATCAAATCATATGGAATGGCAGATTAAAATTGAAAATAAAAATGAGATGTTTATGATAGGAAATTAGATTACCTGGATGTGTTATACCGGATACTGAGCAGTCAAGCTAGAATGATGATGATAATATGAGGAGCCTTCAGAGGAGATTTTGTTGTTAAAGAAGAATGATGAGGCTCTTCTTATCACCTACTCCCTCCGTCCCTAATATATAGGCGGAGAAGTGAGTTTCTCTTAGAATAAAAAATTTTCTTGGTTTCATACATATCCATCATCTTTACTGTTTTACCCTTTGTACAATTTCCAACATTAGAAACATTATCTTAATTTTAATGATAACTACCTATAATAAATAAGGGCAAAATATGGAAAAACCCATCTTGGAATTGAAAGTCCGCCTATCTAATGGGACTACAAATTTTCAAAACTCCGCCTATATAATAGGGACGGAGGGAGTAATATTTTATACTTTAACTGGGTCACTGCTATTAGCAGAGGTGCTTTGTATAAAGGAGCTAGGGGAGTCCGATTTTGGTAGTTGGGCCAACTCTTACGGGTGTTTCAAGAGTAAGTTTCGACAAAAACTTTAAATCCATGTCGGCTTAAATTAGAAGTATCTTTTTGGGACCATGCTTTTATCGACGGGATCATGATTTCCCAATAAACTTATAAGGGGTGTCCAAAAGTTATTGATCGAAGGGAAAAGAGTATAATTGTGAAAAAACTTAGAAAAGACATGGATATGAATGTGTTGTCTCATTAAAACCTTGACAAGGAAAACCCAGTGGAAAAAACCTTGATGAAGGAAAAAGAGTACAACGTGATAGTCTAGTAAAATACCTTTTAATTTGATACTCCCCCTGATAAATACTTTAGTTAAATCTTGGCTTGCAAATCTTCGAGTCGAGATTTCCCAATTTCGATAAACGAATATCTTGAATGCTAGAGATAGCAATGTTTCTATGAGAAAATTTCCAGTTGATGAAGTCTTCTTTTGTGTTAGTCTTCTAATGGTAGTCTTCTTTAGTCTTCACGCTTCTTTAAATACACCGAGGACTTGCTTCTTGGATTGCTATATTCTCGGAGATGATTTGCAAAAGTAGTTGATGTAGTTTCTTCAACAAAGTGCCAAGATATGAATACCTTATCATACATGAACAAAAATCGTATTTGTGAGAAGGAAATCCAAATTCTTAGGAGATGATTAAGTTGATTTGGTTTAATCAAATGTGGGCATCCACTAAACAACCACAATTGATACAACTCCCCCTTGGATGACCACCATGTTGAATTAAATTGCCTCACTAAAACCTTTCCAATAAAACCCAATGGAAAAAATTTGGACAAAGGAAAAAGAGCACAAATATCAACATTATGAAAGAAATTTAAATGTCAATGAGATGTTGCCTCATAAAAACCTTGTCAGGAAAACCACATGGGACAAAACCTGAAACGAAGCGAAAAGAGTACAACTTTTGACGATTTATGGGTGTTAACCCAACTATATGAGTTTTAAAAACAAGCATCAAAATAATAACTCTAGTCTATCTCAAGGACGAGTTTATGCTAGCATAATTCTAACTCCAGATTTAAGAAAGAAAATAAAATAGAACCTATGCTGCAAAAAGCGTGGATTTTGGTGTTTTTAAGGACTCCTCAAGAGACCTATAAAGTTGATATCATCAACTAATTAATCTTTATTTTTGGTTTTGCACCAAATTTCTAAAAACACGTGAAGGATTGTTAAATCTGACATAAGCAAGTCAGATGGATGCCTGAAATATAATTTGAATCCTACAAGGATTTAAAATTTTGAATATGTTCTCAAGCACATACGAGTCCTTCATTTTTACAATGAAGAAATTTCTCGTTTAATGACTACACCAACTTGTAATTAATAGGCTTGGCATGTTTAAAGGTGTCAAGTTTTGGATCCAAAAATGCGTCAATTGAGAAATTATTCCAACCTAATTGGATTGTATGCCAACCAATCACATGTGTCAATAGTCCTCAGCAGAGGGGTTAACTACCACCATCTTTATTATTTTAGTAGCTACTATAAATAAATATTTGACAATCATTAGCTTATTACGAGCCCACACAATCCTCCAGTTTATGCATATCTTGAAAAAATATACTGATACCAGCGCCCGCGAGCATTATAATTTCCTCATCTTCAAGTGAAAAGATTATATATTTGAGAATGTGGATTTAGTTGACTCAATTGGAGCACAACATGTAGCATCTCTTATTGAACGCTACTTAACTGATGTGACTGGATTTCTCTTAAGAGGCAAAAGCTTATATAAAAGCAAAATGAGAAATTTCATGCCAATCATATAATGACAGCGTTAATAGATTTGATCGTGATGGGAAATAAATTGACGTAACATTTAAGTTAATTAATGGCAACTTCTAGTAGTCTATATTCTCCCCCTGATCGTGGCAGAAGTACTTTCATCTCATTTACGAAATCTTATAGTTTTGAAAAGTATTGTCTGATTTATTCAAGGACATATACCAATGATAATTTTTGGGTTTACAAACATCAAGTTATACCACAGATACTGACTCAACATGAGCCATTTAAAAAAATTATGTCTTTCAACATATAAAAAAAATAAAATAAAATTGTTTACTAGACATACATATATATGATCAACCATGAATTATTTTTGAAAACCAAAATTAATCGGTTACAATAGCACATAGAATATGCAAAAGAATTAATCCTCCATTAATTATGTGACCTAGTAGGCCAACAAAATAATAATTCATCTGAGAATAAATAATGGACACTTTCTTTATGAAAAGAAAATTAAATCAAGATCAATTGAATATAATCACTACAAGGAATAGTGATATTTGCTAATGAGCCGGATGCGCACCCATTGACATTGAGTGTCCTACTATACTCCAATTACACGTGGAACGGTTCTGAATTTTGGAAACAAGTACCAGGAGGAAAATAAAAATAAAAATTGCTTAATATCCCTTAGGAATGCAACAATTCCTCGTACAATGGTATTTGCTGTTGATAATAACAAGATATGGAGATGTAATTTTAAGATTGATAAAGAAACACAAATCGATATTCGTTTTAGAAAAACATCCACTTTGTGGTTGATTAACGATGGTTTCTCGTAGGAAATAGAAACCAATTAATGTTATTTATGAATGGTTCCTTGTAAGGAATAGAACCATATTGGCTTAAAAATAATTTAGAATGCCAATTTGTTTACATCTCATCTCATTGATTTGACGAAGAAGGGAAAATCAATATCAATTGATTTTTACGATATACTAAAATCGTATCGACGATTGGAAAGAATATTGTTTTAGTCATCGCATATGGAAAATTCATTTGCGGTTAGACAGATGGTTTCTTGTAAATGAAAACCGGATAAAAAAAAATCACATGATCTTCCTCTAATAGAGAAAGATGCCAAACTTAATTGGCCAGAGGTTTTTCAACCATGCATGTAATAAGTTACTGTAAAGGTATAATAAAATCCGTGACGACACCAATTTTTGGTGATTACAGTTTCATGAAAGGAATAGAAATGGTAGACCATCTCTAAATGGATTTTATTTTTTCTTTCTCTACAAAAAAAAATAGAGAAGAAAGGAAATCAAATATTCAGAAATACTGATCACCTTTTTTTTTTTGCTAAGAAAACACCCTAACTATATTAACTTAGAAAAGCATTACAAACATTCGACAAGGTTTCTCTCCTTACCAAATTGTCTAAAAAAGAAGGAAGAGAGACCCGAATATCCTTAGTACAATACTTCCTAGCTCGACGTGCAAGCCGATCTTCTAGTTTGTTTTTAGAACGATTAATATACACAACCATAAAATTATTTCTACTTAAGAGAAGAGATATGCAGTCCTCCAAAATATCCGTGCATCTCCACTCAACACTGTCGCTGCCTTTATTTACATAGTCCACTACTTGTAGACAGTCTGAAGAAAACCACCTTGGAAACATTTATCTCCACAGCCCAAGAGATAGCCAAAAAGAGAGCAGAAGCTTCAGCCCCAACTCCCTTAGAAATCATCCCAAAGTCCGACCTCGAATGAACTATTGTTTCTGCATTATTACACCAAATCACACCAATACCCATATTAAAATCCTTAAAGGATCCATCAACAAAAAAACAGTGATCCACCTGCGTAATAGGAATTTTAGGTTGCATAATAATTTTCTAAACATTCAAAGGGGGGTAAATATAGGTGTTTATCATTCTTTTAGTATCCAGGATAATATTATGTAGATTAATAGTTAATCTGTTGAAAACCACATCACATCTATGCTTCCAAATTCTCCACATTACAATAGCCCCAATACTTGGCCAGCTAACAACATAAGAAGACTGACCAAACCTATCATCAAACCACTCCAAGAAAACATCTTCCACATAATCCAGATTAAAACTTACTAAATGCTGAATAGAAAGACCAAAAACCAAACATGAGCAGCCACATGACAATGTATAAATAAATGCATAACAGATTCAGGAAGATTCTTGCACAAAGGACAGGCAACATCAATAGCAGGCTTATAGAATTGAAGTAAAGTATTAATAGGTAGCATCTGCGCAAAGATCTTCCACATGAAAAACTTGATTTTGGGAAGACAATTCAAAGACCATACTTTTTTTCCAGAATAAACCTTCTTCCTTATTACTAAATTCATTTATATACACTCTATAAGCAGATTTAATAGTAAAAGAACCATTCCTAGTGTGAGCCCATTTAATTTGATCTTTAGAAAGAAGATTAACTTTATACTTTTAATTCTAACTACATCATCTGGGGAGAATAGAGTGTTTAAAAGATTAACATTCCAAGTACCCGTATTTATATCTATAAGCTCATTAACAAAGATGAAATCCCCACCATATGAAACATTAGAAGTAGGAGGTGAAGACAGACCAGGCAATTCCAACCAAACAGAATTCCAAATTCTTGTAGATTTACCATCATTTATGTAGTAGCATGATTTCCCACACTACACCCCTATTAAGATCCTATAAAAATCTAAGTGAAACTAGTTGAAGATTGAAGAATTAATCGACTCTTTTATTATTTAGATCCCAGAAATGTTTACAGAAAATATTCAAACTCAGAATTACAACTTTATTTTCTGGAGTTTCTCTCTCCTCAATATTTTCTCAACTCTAAAAAATACATCATCCTCATCTGGACTTACTTGAACCCTTTATATAGGAAATTACATAGTGGGCGACAGCTAAGTTTTCCCCTTCTTTCGGATATATTCTGCGATCTCATCGTGGTATTTGCAATATTAATCTTCGCCAACTTTTGTAATCCTCGTGAAACAACACTCTTTTATCATGCTTCTTCAATTATCAACTATCTTGATGCTTTCTCATGTTTCTCACCAAATTTCGTTGGAGAATTCTCACGACGCTCTCGTGAAAGATGTCATTCTTGTAGTGGGAGTATTCAACCTTCTCGTGGAAATGTCGTTCTTATCACGAGAATATCGTTGTGGCGATATTCTGGTACTACATCTTGCCTCTTCTCATGTCTTTTTTCGAAGAAGAAACGATCATGAGAATCCTTAACTATCGCAAGAATATCTGAACTTTTTCTCCCAGGCAATATTCCGCTAATTGACTTTCCTTGTTAACACGTGTTGTAAATCTGTCCTTTTGTATTGACACGTCTCACATAATTTACTCCCTTCTTTGCCTATAAAAGGAAGAGTCTAATTTCATTTCTAGTTTTCTTCTCTTAACTCTCTTTCTTCTTTACTTAGTTTCTTTGCTTTTTGTTCTGCAACTTCTTCTTCTTCTCATTCTTATGCTACTGTATTAATGGAGTCCTCGAGGTATATTTTTGATCATGGTATTTTCTTAGATCAAACTTTTTATTTATATTCTTCGATCTTCTCTTACTTAATTCTTTATAACCCCATATTATGTACTCTTCAATTTGAGTCGCATCTATTTCCCAATCCTCGACTCAAAAACCTATTATTCATAAGAGGCCGAATGGAAAAAGGAAAAAAAAAATTGCGAGAAATAAGGTAGTAAGAAACACATTCTATTTCTTAATAACAATATTGTTGCCTCTGTTTATTATCTAGATTATTGTTTGCAGAATGACGAGGGTAATGCTAATCCTCCTAAAAGATCTCGCCAATTAAATAATACCTTTGGAAGTAATTTCGTCATTCCTCCCTTAATATCTGCGAAAGCTTCACCTACACCTGTGCAATCTGATATTCCTCCTTCTTCTGGCGAGAAGCTCGCTTTACTACCATCGCCTCTCTTTGGTCCTTCACCAATTCGAATTGCAGAACCCATCATACCTAAAACTCCCTCTAGCCCTTTACTTCCTCCAAATGTTACTTTCCCGAAAACTCCTCCTTCTGATGATACAACCATTTCTAATGACTCAAATAATCAACTTGTCCTCACTTCCTCTATTTCACCTCTACATCCCTTCCTTCATCAAATGAGACCATCGCAGGAATTGATGTTGCTTTCAAAATTTTATCTAACATTCTAAATAATGCTAGAGATTCTTCTACGATTCTCTCCAAAGCGGAGTTTGCGAAACTCTGCTAAAATATTTTGTCTCAGACAATTCTGTTTCACGAGCTTCTCTAAAGAATGAAAATGCTTCTTTGAGAAAAAGTCTTCAAGATAAGACTTCTGAATGTGAAACTCTAAACCACAAGCTCAATAACTGTCTTTGGATCGCGAGAATCTCGCTAGAAAGATTGATGAGCTAAAAAGTAAGCTTCTTTTTGCCTCTGTCCTTTTATCTTTTTATTCTATTTCCATATTCTTCGTACTTAATCCTCCCTTTAAATTCTTGGTTTATATATTAGTTTCCAACCGAAATCGTTTCATTGAAAAACTTAAATCTAAAACCATAGCTGATGAAGCTCGCATTGAAAGAGATTCTTGGATGGACCAGCATAGTAGATTAGATAATCTTTATACGTATTCAGTTGATCAAATAAGAAATCTCACAAATGAGAATAATCAATTATTGCAAAATCACAGTTTTCTAAACAACGAGGTTACTCGCCTCTCATATTCGTTATCTAAGACTAATTTGTCTATAGAATCTTTGTCAGACAAGAATAGAACTTTATCTCAAGAGAAACACAAATTATCAAGCTTGTAGGCGATATCCTCGCAGAAAGTAAACAATCTTCAAGGGATATGTGATGACCAAAAGCGTCTCTCCGCTCTCTTAAAACTAAACTTGACGAAGTAATGAATCATACCGCTAAAATAGACAAACTTATCAAGGGTAGACTAACTCTTAGTTTGAATGCAAGAAAAGCTTCGAGATGAATATTCCCAACTAAAGGAGTCTCATTCCTCATTGTCAAAAGAAAATTCATATTTACGCACCAAAGAAGAGAACATGAAATCTCGTGTAAAAGGCATAGTTGGCGACAAATTTGATGATGCTATGAACCAATGGGAGAACGCCTCTTTTCATTAATCCAAAACTTAACTTTGCAAAAAGAAGGTAGTCAATTATGACCGCCTCACTTGTTGATTTCCTTGTCACAATTTATGTTATATTTCACTTGTTGATATTCTCACGATATATTTATTTCTATAACCTTTCATTATTTTGTTGCTCGTGAGAATCGAAAAAAGCCTTCATTCTACTATCACCAATCTTACTAAGGAGCTAGACAATGTTCGCAAAGAAAACAAGACTCTTCTTCTCAACCTTTTATAAATTCGTGATAAAGCAGAAAGAAGACTTGATTATCTTGAGTATTTCAAGAATATAGAGATCGTAAATCGTGACAAAGGTTTCCTTCGCCAAGTTCATCTTAGTCTTTGAAGTTCTCGTGAACGAAATTTTGATATCCAACTCTCTTTCTCCCGTATCCGTTCTACCTTTGAAAGTTGACGATGATGAAGTCCTCTTCCTATGGATAAAGATTTAGAATATCCGTCTTCGAAGGATATGTTGAAGAAGACGCTGAAGAAGAAGATGATCAAGGAAAAGAAGAAAACCTCTAAAAGAAGGAGAAGATCGTAACAAAAAGAACTCGGCGATGATGTTCGCGATGAAAGAAATATTGGTGATGATAACAATCGACAATTATAACCGCGGCGAGACTACCTCTTGAAGCTTGAGTTCTATTTTTAATTTCTTTTTCTTCTTCTTTCTCGCAAATGATATAACCTTTTTTGAACTATAATATTCTCAAGAAACTTAATGAAATCCTACATATTTATTCCCGTGCTTGCCTCCTCATTAAATTTCTTGAGACTTGTTGAATTCAACTTGTTTCTTGTGATAAAGAAATCTTCCCTGCATGCTTAACAAAGAAGAATTAATTTTTGAGATTATTCTATTGGTCTTATTTTTCCTTCCTAATTAAAGGTCTTATTTTGCCAATTTTTTCTTTTTGCGACAAAATCGCAAGACGTCTTTACACTTTCATGTATTGACCCATTGATATTGCCTTATCTATATTTCTTTATTATATTGCGACAATATGACGAGTCTAAGTTTTCTCGCGAAAACAAAGCCTCGTGACATTCATCGCAAGACGTCTTCACATTTGCATGTAAAAACCCCTTGACCTCATCTTAACTTTTTTCTCTTATGGATTTTTGCCTCTGTATAATTTATGCGACAATATGACATGCCTAAATGATCTTGCGATCTTAGAGCCCCATGACATTGCCGTCTTAAGACACTTATCAGCTCCCTAATGGAGGATTCCGCCCTTATCTTCCCCCTGGCTGCCCCTTCAAGGAGGGCACATAGGCCATACAAGACTAGCTCCTCCCATCCAGATTTACCAACAACCAGTTGTTTTTGCAGCCTCTTGTCCTTTATGCCTATATGGCTTATAGTTACAAGACTGCACCCTATGTGGGGTTTTCTTCAGGACAAGTGCATTGTAGCCAAGACTTACCAAATATGGCCAGGGTAGGTTCGTCCGTCCCGGGCATCCTTGGCTAAACCGTGTACCTCGGCGCCTTGATCATACTCTGCACTTCATGGAAGAGACTCTCAATCGTCCAACCATGGTATAACCTTATAAAGCTGGAAATCCAAGATCTCTCTCCCGGATAGGTTTTCTTTAACCCCTACATATGTATGACTCAGGTTCCAGTAGCGGTATAACCTTATCCCCTGAATCATATAAAGAGATACCCCCTTTATAACGTGCTTGTAGGTCTTACATTTGCCTCTTACGAAATTGTACTCGCGAACTAAGTTGCACGCCATAAAGGTTTGTCCCATTCTCTTAATCTCTGCGAAATTTCATTCGCGTTTCTCGCGATATTGCTCGCGTAATCTTTAAAATAAAAATAGTCACTCGATAATAACCTTTAATTATGCCAATATTTCTTACCTTACAGTATTTGTCACTGATAATACCTTTTCAAAAATAGTCTATTCCATGGTCTATCAAGTCGTTGGCCAACATCTCTTCCTTCAGGATCCATTATTTTGTATGCCCCATTTCCAATTATTTCTTTAATTAAGTAAGGTCCGTCCCATTTTTTTCGCAAATTTTCCACCATTCTCTCGCTGATATCTCGGTGTCTCTCGCAGAACTAAATCACCAATTTGGAATTCTCGTTTTTGACACGTTTGTTGTATTCGCGAGCTAACCTTCGCGGTAGTTTTCCATATCTTTGTAGAGTCTTCTCCTTTTTTTTCCAATTCATCTAGTTTATGTAAAATCATACCAAGACTCTTAAATTTCTTTCCCACGCTTCTCTTTTTGTTGTAGGAATAGCAACTTCATTGGTAATACAACTTCAACCCCATATGTTAAACAAAAGGGTGACATTCCAGTAGCCTCTCTTCTAGTGGTGTTGTAGGCCCATATTGCATTATGTACTTTCTCACACCATGATTTGTGATACCCTTCTAATTTCTTTTTCAGAATATCTGCGATAGTTTTATTAGTTTCCTCAGCTTGACCATTTGCTTGTGGGTATAAAGGAGTAGATTTTCCACACTTTATCTTAAACGCATTGAGTAGTAATTCTATGTTCTGTCCTTCAAATCGCTTTCCATTATCGACATCAACTGTCTTTTTGGTATTCCAAATCTGCGCAGATGATATTCTCGAATATGAATGTGAAAATATCTTTCTCACGAATATGTTGTACTGCTTTTACTTCTCCCCATTTTGTGAAATAATCTGTAGCCACAATGAGGTATCTCCTTTGTCCAGATCCAGGCACAAATGGTCCCACAATATCTAATCCCCATTTTTAGAAGGGCCATACACTTTTTGAGGATGATAGTGGTGCTCCTAGTGCATGTATATTTTTTCCAAATCGCTGACATTCTTCACAACGCCTTGAATGTTGTTTCGCATCTTCATGCATGTAAGGATAGTAATACCCTTGCATCTTCGTTATATATGCCAAAGATCTACCTCCGCTATGATTACCAGCATCTCCACTGTGCAGCATTTTAAACACCTTTTCTCCTTCCTCCCTTGTCAAACATCTTAGCGATGGTCCATTGAAAGATCTACGATATAACACTCCGTCTCTTAACTCATAATTAGTTGCCCTGCTTCTTAGCTTGTGTGCCTCCAGTCTATTTCTTGGAGTTTCTCCTTTATCCAAATAAGCAAGAAGTTATGCTCGCCAATCTTTGTTTCTCTCTTTTGCTTCTATTTCGCCATTTTCTACAATCATCACATATTTCTTTCTTTCTTCATCAATTTCGACGGAATTCCCATCCACATCTTCGTCTTCTTTATTTACTGAAGGTAATAAGAGTGTTTGAATTTTTATGCATCTCGCAAGTGGGTTTGTCATCATGCTAGATATGAAGGCAAAAAGCATCCGCAAGCGGTTATCTTTCCTTGATATGTGCCTCCATTTTATCTTTGGAATTCTCGCAGATAATTCTTCCACGAGTCTCTTGTATTTCTTTAAAGAAGGTTCATTTGTTATATATTCTCCAGTTATTTGACGAATAACCAATTGAGAATCGCTTGTGATCCTAGCATTTTCCAACTTCATTTCTATTGCAAATTTCAAAGCGTGGATAACAGCCTCATATTTTGTCTCATTATTAGTGGATGTAAATTCTAACCTAAATGAGAAAGCTGTTTTTTCTCCTTCTGGTGAAATAAAAACAACTCCAATCCCATTTCCTTTTCCATTAGATGATCCATCCACTAATATCTCCCATCTATTGGGTTACATCAATAATTCTTTTGGATCTCCATGTTCTTCTTCTTCCGCCTCCATCATTTCTTCCACAAACTTCGTCATTTTCCAAAGGAAATTCAGCTAAGAAATTTGCGATGACTTGGGATTTTGGCGAAGATAGAATTTCATATTTGATATCGAAATGTCCCACTTGTGCATTCCATCTTTCTACTCTTCCTGATCTTTTGAATTCTTCATTACCGATTCAATTGGCACTTTTGTTAACACCTTGACCTTATGTGCTTGAAAGTAAATGCGAAGCTTGAAAGTTGCATGTACCAATGCTAGGATTAATTTCTCAATCTTTGAATAATTTTTCTGCTGAATTGAATGTTTTACTAACATAGTAAATTGGTTTCTCTATCCAAGATCTACTGCAAAGCAATACCGCACTTAGCGCATATGCCGTTGTCGCGAGATAAATTAATAACTCTTCTCCTGGTTCAGCTTTACGTAAAATGGTTATATCCATTAAATGCTCTTTTATTCACGAAGGCCTTCTCACATTCATCTGTCCATCTGAATTTTGTTCCCTTTTTGAGTATATCGAAAAAATGCTTGCATTTATCGAGGATCGCGATATGAATCTTCCTAACGAGGCTAATGACCCATTCAATTTTTGCACATATTTTATCATGTATTTGGTGTGGGCATATCGCGAATTGCTTGCACTTTTTCTGGATCAACTTGTATTCCTTCCTTTGATACAATATACCCCGAAACTTTCTGAAGTCACTCCAAAAGTACACTTGTCAGGATTTACTTTGATATTAAATTGCCGCATTTGTTCAAAAATATCCTTCAAGTCTTGTACATGATCTTCAGATTCCTTGCTCTTGATTAACATATCATCTACATATACCTCCAGTGTTTTGTGGATCCACTTTGCAAATACCTTCTCCACCATTCTTTGGTATGTTGCACCAGCATTTCGTAATCCAAAGGGCATTTTTGTATAACAATATAACCCTCTTGGAGCAAAAAATGCGGTATGTTCTTGATCTTCTTCATTTGAGAGGGATTTGGTTGTATCCTTTATATCCATCTAACGAAGATATTCTTGCATTTCCGCTACCGACTCAACCATTTGAGGAATATCTGGTAGTGGAAAACTATCTTTAGGACAAGCTTTATTTAAATCGGTAAAATCTATGCAAATTCTTATTCCTTTATTCTTCTTTGGGACCACCACCATATTTGCAATCCACTGGATACTTTGCTTGCCTTATTATTCCCGCATCAAGCATCTTCGTAATTCTTCTTCTATCGAGAATGGTATGTTGTTGCGATTTTTCTTATTCTTTGCTTGAACGGCCTTACATTTTTGTTGATTTCTAATTTATGACATGCTACCGATGGATCTATCCATGGCATTTCATCCATGATCCACGCGAAAATATCTTTGTATTCTCGCAAAAGATTTATAGTTCTTTCTTCCTCGTCTATCTCCATTCTAGTCCCAATTTTCAGTATTTTAGGTTCTTCTTCACTCCCAACATTTACTTCTTTTGTTGGTTCAGCTCTGATGTAACCGGCTTCTAGTCTTGGTGTTTTTATGATTCTCGCACGTTCATCTCCTTCTTGCGAAAATTCATTGGGTATCCCTTTTCCCTCTTTTGCTCTTATCATGTAAATTTTAAATTCTTCTTCTTTTCTTGTTTCTCTCATCAATTTTTCAAGAGCTTTTCATTTTAGGACGTTCTTCACAATTTTTTACTTCAATTTGATAGCACGTCTTCGCAAGATCTGTATCTCCTTTAATTTCCCCAATTCCGCTAGGCATAGGGAATTTGATGCGTTGATGTAAGGTTGACGCTACAACTTTAATTGCGTGTATCCATGGTCTTCCCAATATCATGTTGTATGGTGATTCCATATCCACCACGCATAGTGTTACTTGTGTTTCAATTTCTCCAAGTGGTAATCGTACTATTATTTCTCCTCTTGGTTTTGTTATAGATTTTCCGAAACCATGAATATGATATGATGAAATAGACATTTCTTCATCCTTATACCCCATTTTCTTAAAAGCATGATAGAACATTATATCCACAGAACTTCATGTGTCAACTAGAGTTCTAGTTATAGCCCATTTTTCTACAGATTTTATTGACTTTTCCTTCCTTATTGGTATCATGGGTACCGTAATCACCAAAGGAGATGTATGATCTAGATTTTCTTCTAAAACTTTCAAGGTTTGTAAATGTAATTTCCTCGCTTTTCCCAATTCTTTAATAATGGCGTTTTCTCTACCATCATAATTTTTCTCCCTTCAAAATCACGTTTATGTATCCTCCCCTTAATATTTTCATGAAATTTATCGATCATTTCTCTTGACACTAATTCATACTTCAATTTCCTACAATTTTCTTTAATTCTAATCATTTTTCTTCTGAATATTTCACCAATCTTCTTCAAAGTTTCCTTGATCTTGAATAATTCCTGTCTTCTTTTTTACCTTTTCTTCGATTTTGCTAATTCAACGTCCCCTTAGTCGGCGCCAAAATGTAGTAGCAGGATTTCCCACACTACACCCCTATTAAGATCCTATAAAAATCTAAGTGAAACTAGTTGAAAATTGAAGAATTAAACGACACTTTTATTATTTAGATCCCAGAAATGTTTTAGAGAAAATATTCAAACTCAGAATTACAACTTTCTTTTCTGGAGTTTCTCTCTCCTCAAGATTTTCTCAACTCTAAAAAATACATCATCCTCATCTGGACTTACTTGAACCCTTTATATAGGAAATTACATAGTGGATGACAACTAAGTTTTCCCCTTCTTTCGGATATATTCTGCGATCTCATCGTGGTATTTGCAATATTAATCTTTGCCAACTTTTGTAATCCTCGTGAAACAACACTTTTTTATCATGCTTCTTCAATTATCAACTATCTTGATGCTTTCTCATGTTGCTCACCAAATTTCGTTGGAGAATTCTCACGACGCTCTCGTGAAAGATGTCATTCTTGTAGTGGGAGTATTCAACCTTCTCGTGGAAATGTCGTTCTTATCACGAGAATATCGTTGTGGCGATATTCTGGTACTACAATTTATCTTATAAATTATATTAGATCTTATAAAAAGTAAACCCCTAACAATACCCTTCCAAATCTAAGAAGAAGAGTCTGCCGCTTTATCAATTTCTAATAAGTTTTGATTAGTGAAGTATTTATCTTTCAAAAACTTTGAAATCAGAAGATTAGGATTTTGAATAATTCTCCAGCCAAGTTTAGATATAAAAACTCTATTTGTAGCATAAGTATTACGAATACCCAACCCCCCACAACTTTTATCTTTACATATATCATCCCAAGAACGAAAATAAGCAGCATGTTTCGGGTCTTTTTTAGACCACCAGAAAGTTCTCTGAATTGTATCTATTTTTGAAGTAATCTTCTTAGGAAAGGGGAAGCAAGACATATGATAAACTGCTAGACTAGAGAGCACATGTTTAGTAACAACAGTTCTGCTAGCAAAATTAAGACTAGTCTTTTTAGTATTGCCTAACCTATAGTAAAATTTATCTAACAAAAATTGAAAAGATTTTGTCTTATCTCTATTTACAAAAAGTGGAGTACCCAAGTACTTTTCAGAAGAACTCATAAATTTAATGCCAAGGGTTTTTTGAAAGAAGTTTTTTATATCTATGATGCATCTTAGCACTAGAGTAAAAACCAGATTTTTCAAAATTAATGGCCTGACTTGAAGCCTTAGCAAAAACATGAATAATTTTCATTAGATTTCTAGCATAAACTAATGAAGCCTTTGAAAACAACATGCAATCATCAACAAAGAATAAATGAGATATAGAAGGGTTGTTATTGTATTTTGAAACCTTGAATCCTCTTCTCCTTTCAGAAGAAGCTGCGATAAGACCTTGTTTATGGGTGAAACCTATTCCTTCTGATTTTGGTAATTTGGGGTGTGTGGACGAGGAATGAATCTAAACCTTAAACAAATGCACTGCGCGGTGAGTGCTTGTAGATTCGAGAGATTAATTTGTGCAAGTCCGGCCTAAATCAAGAAATGGTCTTTCCAGACTTGTTTCGGTCACAAAGTGAATGAGATGGGGTTGATCTTAAGGAGGGAAGCGAAGAAGGTGTTGAGATTGTGAAGGTGTTGGCTATGTATGACTTGTATCAGAAAGTTGAACTGGCTTGCAGAATGTAAGCTATCAGTTCCGGTGTTTGAATACGATTGTATCAATACTTGCCTCTGTTGTATTGTCTTGTTCCGTCTCTTGAAAAATATGGCGGAGAACCTATTTATACAAGTCTTTTAGCCCAACCTTCGTATCTCGTGCGAAGTGGAGAAAGTGGAGTGATGGAGTAGTGGAGTAGTGTGTTTGTGTCACACGACCAGGCTTTCCCACTTCTCCCATCATCACTAACCGTCCATGACTTCTTGACATGTTCTTGTGATGGCGCGTTGTGCGCTGCACGCTGTAAACCGCCAGACCAATCCCCCAGTATGTATCCCCCAGTTTGTGACATGATTGATGTCTTGAACGTGTGGATCGTGGGACCCACATAAAGTAGCATGTAATGCTACGTTATTTAGGAAATTGATACTTGTGAAGTATCGTGTGTATACTATGCATGTACTGCACCGAGTATATTCAGAATGTATGAAGCATCGTTGTTTGAAAATCTCAAAATAACCTCATGTCCATCTTACTTCATGTGATGGTTTGGAGGTTGCGCAAATAAGTCCTCCCTTGGCCGACCACATAGTATGGTAGAGTATCGGATGGTGATCATCATGACTCCGCACTAACCAATTAAATCTGACCAGGTCTGTGTAACTAAGCCGGTGAAGTTGGACGGATAAGATGATCTTTGAGATACTCATCTGCGACTGTTCATGGAATTAGGGTTTATGAAGAAGTGCGCAAGCATCACTTTTCAGCTTGGTCGAATCCAAGCTTGGGACACAAGTTTGGCTAGGCCGGTCGTGCATGCGTGTAGAAGATATGACGGTGTAGGCGCCCATACCTCATTGTCTCACAAAAGTGTGATCTGGGCCACTTAATTCGTCCTGCGAAGTTGTGTGGTTGAGATCAATTTGCGACAGAAAACTGGTGCCGGAAAATCCGTTCTTCATGCTATCTTCAAGCACGCGTTCCAAGACGACCAAGCTTGGTCGGTCCTAGACGATTGACCCAGCGTGTAGGTAGTAGTCTAGAGTTCACGTCCATACCCTGACATCCCATAGAAACATGATCTAAGCCACTCAATTTGTCCGGTCAAATCGAGTGGTCAAGATTAGTTTTCAGCTTGGGAGGTGAGACCACACTTATTTTGGCGCATGAATCGAGACATATAGCCAAGATCGGTCTTAGCCGGTTGGGTGTGGAGATAGGTGGGCCTGCAGTGATCATGTTGATACTTACCGGACCTGCTTAGCCTATTCCGGGACCCTCCATCCGCTCCGGAGAAGATGAACGTTCGTGATCGCTAGACAAACCCTAGTTAGGGTATTGCCGGCCGTGTGTCACACCCGATTTTGGGCATTCGAATCGAGGTGACCAACTATAGTTGGTCCTGATCGATCAGTCAGGTATGCAGGTGGGCCTACTATGGTTGTTTTGGCATGCTCTGGGCCCTCTGAATCTACATTTATATCCTCCATCTATACCTGCGAAGATGGATGGTTGAGACTGTTTTGTGACACATGTAATTTGTCGAAAACCATAATTTAGAGTTTTCCGTCCATACTTCTATGGTTTGGACATTTTGGCAAGCTGGGCCAATCTATTGGGGAGGCCGACCACGCTAGGTCCTTGTTGGTTCGACATCGGATATTCTATACCTGCTTTGGGGTTATGGAATCGATCTGGGCCATCCAATCATGCTTGTGGAGTTGGATGGTCGTGATCATATCCAAAATGATACGGTCAGTCCGGATGCTCAATCGGGCTAGTATAACACACCGAGAGTGGCTCAATTGGGCTAGTATAACATACCGAGAGTTGCAGCCTGTATGGGTATTTCGTACATGTTTCATTATAATGCTTGGAGATTCGTGTTGCTCTGCTGAGACCAACACTCAGTCGTCATGACGCACTGATAATGAGTAAATGAAATACAAGGCTAGTTGCGCATTAATTAATAATGATGTAAATTCACAGGGTATATGGGATTGTTGCTACATGCTCCAACCTGGATGAATTTCGTGTATTTTATTCACAGAATGTGATTGTTGCCACATGATCCATTCTAGGTGAATTAGTAAAGTGAAGAAATATTCAACACTTATTAATGGCTTTATCTTTTACAAGATGTTAGCGCATAATTTTTGGCTTTTACAATCTTAGCCTTAAATGAAAATCCACTATCAACATTAAGTCCCCTGCCTAGCCCATAATGAAAATCCACCATCAACATTAAGTCCCCTGCCTAGGCATGAGATGGTGACATACATATGTTAGAAAGACAGGATAAAGGAAGTTTACCCGGAAAAGTATTGACTGACCGCTATCCGTCCATGCCATTGTGCTTGTATGGAATCCTTTGGTGGGACCGGTTTCCTTCCTTGGGTATTTGAATCAAAAGAGGAATCCTTGTTCTACTAGGATTCTCCCAAATTTTGTCTATAAAAGGGACCAACCCCTTTTCTTTTTCTCACGATTTTTTTTGTTTGGTTTAGTAGCTCCCGTCCGTGATCATCGTCGCCCATCGCCGTCCGTCGAAGGTAAGTTTCGGTTTGTTTTTGTTTTTTTTAGGAAAAACCCTAATTTCTTAGGTAAAAACCTTTTGCAAGATATATATTATGCTTAGTTCTTCCACCAATATTGATACGCCAATATTTTCTAGGATTGCTTAGTAAAACAAGTCATGAATTCATGAATATGTTGTTTTTACTTCTTCTTCCGTTGTTGCATGCAAAACCTAGCTCCTTAGGTTGTAGCTTGGAAAGGAATTCAGATTGAATTTCGTAAACTTGATTCCCATGAATATAAGAAAACCGTGTTATAATACGTGCAAATAAATGCGGCCCCACAATGTGTGTTTGATTTGAACGTGGGTCCCACACACATATGCCTGACTGAAAGTCGACCTTATACTAGTCTTGTGCCCTGAACCAATACCGGACTTGAAACTCGAGCAATACCAGACTTGAAACCAATACTGGACTTGAAACCAATACCGGCGTTTGGACCCAATCCTATCTTTGTGCACTCCAACGTAAATTATGTCTTGTCGTGTGTGATTTCACATCTCATATGTTTTTTATACAAGTAATGACTCATGTATTTTGTTTTGAAATGAAGGAAAGAATTCCTGTTGAGATGTCTTCTGGAGACAATGCTGGTGCCAGGTCAGGAAGTGTTGACAGCTTCAAAGATATGCCGAGCACTGCTGATGAGTTGTTCACTTCACTTTTTCCGAACATTAAGAAACATCCTTCTCACAAGATAGTCCTGCTCTCCGGTTCAGAAAATATGGAGGTTGATCCATTTTATTCTTCAGCACTTGTGATGAGGTTTTGTCTTCGAAGAAATGAATATCCACCCTCTCCTATCGACTTCAGGATTTGTCATACTCCACTGGGCTCTTATGAAGGGTGGATGAGGCGTATGTTGAATAATAAGGATGTTAAAGCTAATTTGACCAAAGCGTAAATCCTCAATGCGGTTATGGCATCTGCTACTCTTGAAATTAAGAAAGACGTCGCAGGTTTAATTACTTTTATTTCTCATTGGCGCCCTTCTACTCATACAGCCATATTTAGATGGGGAGAGATGACTATCTACATTAATGAACCTGCCAGTTGCTGGAAGTTTTTATTACGAGCTTTCTGAGACAGAACAACGTGATCATGATGCTATACTCCGAAAGGTGGCAGAATTCGACGATCTGGACAAGGAGGAGAAAAAAGATACGAGATGCTTTTACACCTGGTGGGTGTCAGAATGGTCTCTTGCAGACCCAGAACCGGATCAGGAGTTGGAAAACGAGCTCAGCGTGATTGCATTTCTGTCTTTATGGCTATCCAGAGACATATTTGTCGATGGTTTTGTAAAGAAGACCATAAAATTTAACCTTGTCAAGATTTCCATAAAGCTAGCTAAAGGCGAAGTCCTTCCTCTCGGTGCTCTGTTCCTTGGATCACTGTATTCTCATCTGGATGCCTTAGCAATGGACATGCATGTTTCCAACGGGTACAAGAAGGTGGAGTCGTACGTCCACTTCGCTTTTCTCCGGGCATTCTTGTGGGGAACATTTTAAAAATTATGCTCATGTTCCTGCAACTTCGCTCAACAGTTTGTATGGTGGTTCGAGAATAATCCGCTGGCAGAGGAGGCATCCCAGAACCAGTGTGAAACTCGTGGACATCTTTGACAATGTGTCTTCCATAGATTTCCGTCCATGGGGGCCAATCCACTCTTCAATTTTTCAGCCGAAGACTTTTTCCATTTCCTCTGACGGTCCTGATGTTGTATTGCATACTGATGTTAAGACCATGAAATTTGGAGAACTTATTTACCTGCACAGCTGCATTCCATGATATATTCCATCTCTATTCAACGAAGTATTTACTGTGACTCCTTATAATATAGACAGAGTTGCTCGTCAAATGGGATTTGATCAGGGCGTTCCATTTATCCGTCCGTCGGAGGCTCCAAAAGAACTTTTTCCAGGTATATTTAATGCCGACGTGTTCTTGACACTGCAGAGTCTTCCCTTCTGGACCATCGGGAGAAAGCCTGTGGTAACTGATAAGTATAAGGAATTTTGGAGGAAACAACTGTTGGCTTTTCAGGAGTTCTCGGAGGATGTTGTGGCGGATTCTCGTGGTGAGCCATCCTCTGACGTTTTGAAGAAACATTTCCGGTTGAAACCACTCCCATGAAAACGGACTAGAGCTGATGATTGCATTCCCCAAGCAGGAGGGAGGTCCAAAAGGCAGGCAAGTAATTCGGTGATCCTCAATTCCTCCAATATGCAGGTATTTAAATCTCTTTCTGTCGACTCCTTTATTTCTATGGAGTGATCTCTTCTAAGAGTGATTCTTGCTTGAATTTAGGGAGTTCCGAAAGAGAATGTTTTCACAAGGTTGGCGCATTCAGAACGAAAACTCCGGTGACGTTGGCCCTCGTGTTGAGAAGTCTGGCAATACTGATCCTCATGTTGAGAAGTCTGGAGAAACCGAGACCGCTCCTTCATTGGACAATGATAGAGATGACGCAAGCTCGGCTGGATAAGGTGCCTCTGTAAGTGATATTGTTGATGAGGTAGTGATGGAAATCAGTACTCAGAGCGAAGTAGACATCAGGAGAAATGTTGGAGAGGCAACATATGCTATTGTTGAAACGACTCCCCTTGAAGCACGTTCTGGACATGTTCATATCAATCAAGCTGCGGTGACTTCTTCCGAAAGGCCTCCTATAACTGACAAGGCTCCTGTAATTGGTGAAGTATTGGTAATGCAACCTGTGGATTTGTTTGATCCTCCTTTCACTACTCCTTATCCAGGTCATGTGTTGATTGGAGGATTCAGTGTGCCGGATCAGTTCGAAAGGTTGTACAAGGTGATATGGGATAAGCACGACCACATTGCTACCACTACGAAGCTCAAAAGTCACCCTGTCTTGGTTAATCGCGTCCAAGAAGCTTTATTTTATATCCATGGGATGAGCGTCACGAATGGTCGAACAGTTTCTGAGGAGATGATTGAAGACTGGAATTCCATCGAGATGTGTTTGTGCAGTATGATTTCAATGCTCCTTGGTTCTTCAAAGGGTTCTCCGAGATTCAGGAGCTCCAGAAATGACAAGATGAAGTCCCTTATGTGGACTGTGTTACTCGCCAGGAAGAGAAGATTGAAAGGCTGTCTAATGAGTTGAAGCTGGAACAAGCTGTTCTTCATAAAATAAAAGCCACTTTTGCACAGAAAGACGAGTTTCTGTTAAAGGACTTTCCTTGAAGGATTCACGCAACTTATTTGTCTTTTCTTTTGGATGTTCTTCTTTTTGAGTGATAGTGAGGATTTCCTTTCACAATTTGACTTCCGGTTTTGAATTAGTAAGTAATTGAATTGGTTTATTTTGAGATAGTTTTGTGAATCGACTTTTCTGAAAGGGATTATTTTAAATGGAATTTGCATCTTGATCATGAATGATTGCACATATGAAATTGCAAATGTCGCGTAAAAGGGAAGTATGAAAGGAAACAAACATAGTGTTTGATTATTGAGCCTTTTTTTTCCACGCATGGGATACTGAGTCCCCAGTGAATTCTAAAACTATCTTTATCGTAAGATTATTGAATATAACTTACTTGCTTTTGAGACCTCACTTGTATCAAACCGAAGTATCCCCTCCAAGGAAGTCTTCCGCATTAATTTCTCAGAGAAGGAAAGCTATCCCTCTGAACCAAGCTTCTCCTGAACAATGCTCTTCAAAGCGTTGCATTCACTGGTGGGGCGATGAAGGAACCGGTAGAAATGACAATCCCTTGGATCCATTACTTCTTGATCAGTGGGTGGACGCCATACGGAGGTAGCTCCACCTCTCTGCTTCGCACCCACGCCTCCAACAACTCCAAAATCTTCTTCATTGGGAAGGGAAAGTGTAGGTACTTTGAGTCTAGTTTTTCCTGTGTTAGTGGGCATTGTGATGCCTCTACGTGGCTTTGATGTGGAGCACGTTTCGGAGATGAATTTGGAAGATTTACGAGTGTCATCATATCCGCGGATCGCTTGCCTGGGTAAAAACATGTGGAAGGTGTCGTAATATCACTGCTGAGTGATTGAATTGAACGCTCTCATCCTCTGTATTCACGTATTTCTTGATTGATCTCTCCTTCCTCAAGCATTTCTTCGCTTGGTGTCTTCCGGGCTTCAACAAGAGTCTTGAGATATAAATCTTCTAGCAGGGATCCGTAGGCTCCTTTTATTTATCCGGCAGACGTTGTAGTACTCCGGAAAAGTTCTTTCCTCTGTGGAGTTGCCTCGAGTCTTCATTGTCGGCTGGACCATGTTGTTCATCTTTCCTGAGTCTCATGTGATTACGCGCACTTTTCGCTTCTCCATTGGTAAAGGTGTGACCCCTGGCTAAGGGTCCAACGCTTCTCACACTGTCTGAGTAGATGTCTGTCGACCCTTCTTGTAATTGTGATGTTATATCATTCCAAAGGCGAAATGTTTCGCTCTGTCTTCTAGCGATACCAGCTTGATTTGCCAAGACATCCTCCAGCATTCTAGATATACTTCCCATGATATCTGAACCACCTGTGGTTTCCTGGTGAGGATACATCACGAGATGAGAACCGAAAAATTGAGAATTTAATTTTTTGCAACCGAGAGATCAACCTCCCACTGTGGTCGCCAATTGTTTATGGGTGAAAACTATTCCTGCAAATTTTGGTAATTTGGGGTATGTAGATGAGGAATGAATCTAAACCTTAAACAAATGCACTATGCGGTGAGTTCTTGTAGATTCGAGAGATCAATCTGTGCAAGTCCGGCCTAAACCAAGAAATGGCCGTTCCAGACTTGTTTCGGTCACAAAGTGAATGAGATGGGGTTAATCTTAGGGAGTGAAGCGAAGAAGGTGTTGAGATTGTGAAGGTGTTGGCTATGTATGACTTGTATCATAAAGATAAACTGGCTTGCAGAATGTAAGCTATCAGTTCCGGTGTTTGAATACGATTGTATCAACACTTGCCTCTGTTGTCTTGTCTAGTTGTCTTGTCCTGTCTCTTGAAAAATAGGGCGGAGAACCTATTTATACAAGTCTTTTAGCCCAACATTCGTATCTCGTGGGAAGTGGAGAAAGTGGAGTGATGGAGTAGTGGAGTAGTGTGTTGGTGTCACACGACCAGGCTTGCCTACTTCTCCCATCATCACTAACCGTCCATGACTTCCTGACACATTCTTGTGATGGCGCGTTGTGCGCTGCACGCTGTAAACCGCCAGACCAATTCCCCAGTATGTATCCCCCAGTTTGTGACATGATTGATGTCTTGAACGTGTGGATCGTGGGACCCACAAAAAGTAGCATGTAATGCTACATTATTTAGGAAATTGATACTTGTGAAGTATCGTGTGTATACTATGCAGGTACTGCATCGAATATATTTAGCATGTATGAAGCATCGCTGATCGCTGTCGTATGCATCAAAAATAATTTACACTTTCTTACTACTCAAAATATAAATATAGCAAGGGCAAGAAAGGATCGATCCCACAGAGAGAACTAGGTTGTCAATATGTTCCGGATTCCTATATAAAATACCGGGAGTTTTCTGATTTTTATGCAAGTAATAGTAAAATAAAAGCAAATAAAGAGATAGGCAAACAAATCAAAGAGAAGAGATATTGGTTAAGGATTCATCTTCATTCACAAACATGCTTTCAAAACAATAAGTAGAATTGATATTTAATCTCAACTTTTATCAAAAGCCCTAGAATATCTTGATCGCAAGAATATCCCGCAAATCTCCTTTTGTCATAAACAAACACATTAAAATATGCGAGTATGAGTTCTATCTAAGAGAACAACCTAACGTGTGAAAGCACTAATCAAGTTTAATTCCCTAGATGCATTAAGTTCTATGAAATCAGGGAAAGCGCACTAATTCAATTTAACAAAGGTCACGATTCACATATGATCATAAGAATATATCACTACAAACTATAATCATATTTATGCTACTCGTATTCAAGGAATATCACTTTTATGTATAATAAACCTTAAACTAGAAATAGATGTGATTAGAAGTTCTACCAATTTGCAACTTGACAAAACAATCAATCAAATCATGTTATAATATGTCAATCATACAACTATATTTTCAGAGAATTGTGAACGATAAATATGAGACAAAACTAATATATTGAATCAAAGAATCATGCTTTGTGAAATCCAACTATTCCATAACCAATAATAGAATTAAGTACTCATATTCAAGGAGTTCATAACAAGAATAAAGAGAAATCCTATCATGTTTCTAAACCCTAGAACAAAGTAGAAGATATAAGATATATGATATTAGGTTTTGAGAAAAGACTTCTCTTTTATAGCTCTTCTTGTTCCAAAATTAGTTCTAGCCTTCAAAATCTTCAAGTACACGTCCATCTACTAGTCCCCCAAGCCCATGTGTGAGAAATATGTCTCTGGAATTTTGGGTCCAAAACTGGTCGTCGGATTTGCTGACATCATCGCCGGAATCCGGTCACCGGAAAATTGTCCCTGACCGCCTTTGTCATCGGAAACTGTCACCAGCAAGTATGTACTTCCAGCAACTCATATTTCCTTCTCTGCATTTCAAACATCCACAAAAATCATCCAAACCAATTCTTTCTCTCTTGCGAAAACGTACCCAAAAGCGTGACGCGTAGCTCATATATCCGGCCATCGATTCTTGCATCCGACTCATACCCCCTTCACGATTTAGTGAAACATTACGATCCCCACTTTCGGTTCCAAAATCCGACTACCAGAACTAGCACCACCGGCGCGCCATTTTCGCTCACTTTCAGGCCAATGTCACTGCCATACATCCCAGTTCTCACAGCTCCATCCATCTCCTTGCAGTCTGCACCACTATCACCATTAGTTCATGCCAAGCCCTGTCAGTCCCCAATTTCATAATTCATACTATCCATACATTCACAACGAATCAACGGCTATAGCTCCCCTTTTGGGCTGACTTCCCGGCAAACCATTATAACTCCTTCAGTACCTAGCTCTCAGCCAACCTGCAACCCCCTGGCACATTTAAGCTTCACTGCTTCACTTAATTGCAGATCATTCAATTCTTCAACTCACTCCATCCATACTGCTAAACAACCTCCAAATCCAACTCCATTTCTTTGATTTCAAATAACAACAACACTATCCATCCATTACATCCATCTCTGACTTTCCATCACAATAGCACCAACCAAAGTTAGCTTCATTGTAATGGCAAAACCCATCGATACGTCGTATTCGTCTCAGGAAGCATCAATTCCACGAGCCCTTGTTCTTCTCAACTGAAACAAGTAACTTCCATACCACAGATCCGTCCATCTCAGGACAAATGCGCAGCAGCATTGTCCTCCTCAATCACCTGCATCATTACTTATTTCCCCCTTTGCCAGCTCCCAAGCTTCAATTCCACTTCACTGCTATTCAGTACCACCCTGTAACAGTAACCACAACCATCAGTTCACCACCCATTACAGGTTTAAGCTCCACCTTCGACTCATTTTCACCAGCAAACAAACCCATGACAATCAGCATCTTAACAGCTACAATTTCTTCTCTGCAGATTCAACAAATGGTCACCAGGCCTTTTTACGAACACTTCTCGTGCAATCTGCTGGTGATGCAGATATGGAACTTTCTATTGATTTCGAATCACTCTATATCCTTCCCTGCAACATACACACAAAACCCATTCATTATAATCATTAAAAACTCTGAATCAATTCACCCATTCAATCACACTCCATACGACAAGAACTTCCATTTCCTGTTCTCTTCAACTTAAACCCAACTCAACTGTTTCTTCCCAATAGAATTCGTTGCAACCCATGCTTCAAACCCTAACTTCGACTTCTGCTTCTCCTTACCAATTCAACCCATTCTTCAACAGTATCAAAATCTCTCTTCTCACCAACAGCAGCTGAATAAGACTGTAATGAGGAAGTTAGGTCTGTTCGACCCAATGTAGGGCTAAGGGTGTACAGACAGGATTTAGGTACCGACTGATAGATATGGGCCACCAACTGAAAATGGCAATTTCCTTTTAACTGTCGTTCTTGCAAGACTGACAGTTTAATTCCTGCATAATTCTTTTTATTAATACCTTAAAGAGTTGTGTGCTTGCTAGATTTGAGTCCACGAACATCTAATGTTGCCAATTGATGCCACGAGACCTCAGTTCTTCTCCTTTTACGTCAAATGACTCCCGAGTACCTAATAACTCAAAAACAAACATAAGATACATAATTCAAACGAAAAATAACAAAGAAAGCATAAATACTAAATATAAAATAAGGTGTTTTAGACACCTATCAATCGTTGTTTGCGCGTCTCAAAATAACCTCATGTCCAGCTTACTTCATGTGATGGTTTGGAGGTTGCGCAAACAAGTCCTCCCTTGGCCGACCATATAGTGTGGTAGAGTGACTGATGGTGATCATCATGAATCTGCACTGACCAATTAACTCCTGACCAGGGCTGTGTAACTAATCCGGTGAAGTTGGATGGATGAGATAATCTTTGAGACACTCATCTGCGACCGTTGATGGAATTAGGGTTTATGAAGACGTGCGCAAGCATCACTTTTTCAGCTTGGTCGAATCCAATCTTGAGACACAATTTTGGCTAGGCCGATCGTGCATGCGTGTAGACTACATGACGGTGTAGGCGCCCATACCTCATTGTCTCACGAAAGTGTGATCTGGGCCACTCAATTCATCCTGCGAAGTTGTGTGGTTGAGATCAATTGCCGGAAAAGCCGCTCCTCATGCTATCTTCAGGCGCGCATTCCAAGACGACTAGGCTTGGTCGGTACTAGACGATTGACCCAGCGTGTAGGTGGTATGCTGGAGTTCACGTCCATACCCTGACATCCCATAGAAACATGATCTAAGCCACTTAATTTGTCCGGTGAAATCGAGTGGTCAAGATTAGTTTGCAGCTTCGGAGGTGAGACCATACTTGTTTTGGGCGCACAAATCGAGACATATAGCCAAGTTCGGTCTTGTCCGGTTGGGTGTTGAGATAGGTGGGCCTGCAGTGACCATGTTGATACTTACCGGACCTGCTTAGCCTATTCCGGGACCCTCCATCCGCTCCGGAGAAGAAGGACGTTCGTGATCGCGAGACAAACCCTAGTTAGGGTATTGACAGCCGTGTGTCACACCCGGTTTTGGGCGTTCGAATCTAGGTGACCAACTATAGTTGGTCCTGATCGATCAGTCGGGTATGCAGGTGGGCCCACGGTGGTTGTTTTGGCATGCTCTGGGCCCTCTGAATCTACATCTACACCCTCCATCTATACCTGCGAAGATGGATGGTTGAGACTGTTTTGTGACACATGTAATGTGCCGCAAACCCTAATTTAGGGTTTTCCGTCCATACTGCTATGGTTTGGACATTTTGGCAAGCTGAGCCAATCTTTTGGGGAGGCAGACCACGTGGGGCCCGTGTTGGTTCGGCAGCGGATATTCCATACCTGCTTGGGGGTTATGGAATCGACATGGGTCATCCAATCATGCTGGTGGAGTTGGATGGTCGTGATCATATCCAGACTGATACGGTCAGTCCGGATGCTTAATCAGGCTAGTATAACACACCGAGAGTAGCTCAATCGTGCTAGTATAACACACCGAGAGTTGCAGCCTGTACGGGTATTTCATACATGTTTCATTATAATGCTTGGAGATTCGTGTTGCTCTGCTGAGAGAAACACTCAGTCATCATGCCGCACTGATAATGAGTCCAAGAAATACAAGGCTGGTAGCGCATTAATTAATAATGCTGTAAATTCACAGGGTATATGGGATTGTTGCTACATGCTCCAACCTGGATGAATTTCGTGTATTTTATTCACATAATGGGATTTTTGCCACATGCTCCATTCTAAGTGAATTAGTAAAGTGAAGAAGTATTCAACACTTCTTAATGGCTATATCTTTTATAAGATGTTAGCGCATAATTTTTGGCTTTTAAAATCTTAGCGTTAAATGAAAATCCACCATCAACAGACCTCCATGCAAATTATAAAAATATAAGGTGAAATACAATCACCTTGTCTAATACCCCTAGAGGGAAAGAACATATCACTTGGCGAGCCATTAACTAAAACAGAGTAAGACACATTACTTATACATTGGTGAATAATTTGACACCAATCATCAGAGAAACCCAATTTTTTAAAGACAGAGAGAATGAAAAACCATTCAAGCCTATCAAAGGCTTTAGAAAGGTCAAGCTTAATAGCCATAAATCCATTTTTAGCATTTTTCTTCTTTTAAAAGAATGCATAATTTCATTACTAATGATAATATTGTCATGAATTTGTGTGTTGGAAATAAAAGCCGTCTGAAAAGGCGAAATAATATTATATAACAAGGGTTTTAAACGATTGGTTAGAATTTTGAAAATAATTTTTTAAACAGAATTAGATAAGCTAATAGGCCTAAAATCATGAGGGGATGAAGGATTATTAACCTTAGGAATAAGGGTTATAAAAGAGTGATTAAGTTGCTTAAGTAAGAACTTGGTTCGAAAAAAGTTCTGAACATGATCAATGACCTCCGTAGAAATTTCATTCCAATTATCCCTAAAGAATCCAACATGGAAACCATCGGGACCCGGAGATTTCCATGTTGCCATATCATTAACAGTAGCATGAATTTCCTCAACTGTTGGAACATCCACCAACTTAGAATTCATGGCATCATCCATAATAGTTTTAACATCTTTAAGATATTCCTCAATATCAGCAGCACTGGGATTAGAAGAAGTAAAAATGCTCTTAAAGTGACTAGAAAGAAGAGAAACCACATGTTCCCTACTTTCCATCCAGTTGCCTTGGTTATCTTTGATAGTTTGAATGGTGTTGTACATATTTCTAAGCTTTACTGTATTAAGAAAGGATTGAGTATTCTTGTCATATTGAGTAAAGTAATCAATCCTAGATTTTCCACGGTTCAAAAATATATATATATATATATATATATAATCCGTGAACAGGTCACAATTTATTAAAAAAAAAACTATTTTCCTTCGTACAATCGTTTTTCTTTGAAACGAGGGTTTATTTCGGTTTTGTGAAAGGTTCATATCTTTTTATGATAAAGTTTTGGTCTTCATGAAAGCTCATAAACAAAATTTTGTCACTGGACACAAGTATATGCATAAAAAAAATCTCTCCTAGATCAGGGATTATTAATAGTTTCTCAAACTAACGATCGAACGAACATACGTTTTCTAAAAACAAGAGTTTTCTACAAAACTCACACTCATATATGCACATGTATATAACTTCAACATGATCAACTCATGAAACTCGTGAAAGCAATAAACAAAAAAAAAAAAAAAAAATCCGTGTACCTGGTCGGCGCCGGTCGGAAGTTGGTCTGACGGTGGCGGTTCCGACGAAAATTCTCTGCGTCCTTCATTTGCTTGGGCGTGAAGAAGATGAAGGGATCAAGGTGGTGGTCGGTCGTGGGAAAGAAATATAAAAAAATGGATTAATTCCCTTTATTTCCAAAACCTAATCTCACAAGGATTTCCTTATTGGGCCTGACCCGTGAATCCTAAAAACGACCAAGGTCTCGTCATCTAAATTAGCGGTTCAACACCAATTCATGATCATTAGGCGAGGCTCTATCATGCCATTGGAATATTATTTCAAGTCGTGGTTTGCTCGTACTATCAAAAATCCAGTAAGGTCTTATCTTACGAATAAGTTCAATTTCTTACATCGTTTATAACCGAAAAATCACCATTCAGTGCTGACTAAGGAACATGACTATTCCTCACTAAGCAGGAGACTTAATGTAGATGGTGGATTTTCGACAAGGGCTAAAATCGTAAACCCATAATTGTATCTCCTGATCCAGCAATCAGATGAATATTGAGGCTCATGTCTCTTATCGAAAGCATGAAAGCTTATGGCACAAGAATCTCTGACTGGGAATACTGTCTCTCAGAGTATATGTACATATGTAGTCTCTAGCTAAGGCAACGGCATATCTCATGAATACTGAGTAATTTTAGTAATTACTTTTATATGGAATCGAACGATTGGACGGATCCTAGACAGCTTGCCTGCTAGTGTAGAGCAATAACATCTTCAAGATGTAACAATGTTTTCCCTGACTATATAAAAGAAATGTGACGCTTCAACAAGCTCATATCGCTCAATTCCTAAATAATTAATGCTCCTAGACGATCGTACTAGTATAGAGCCATCAATTAATTATTCTTAAATAATTAGATTTATTAACTGAATCCCTGAAAATATTCAATAATTTTTATAATATTTCGTTACTTCAATTTATGGTTCTTCCCAGCAGAATCCCATGGGTTAGTAATAAATATTCAACATATGGGAGTCTGAGCCGCTATCGAGTAAGCTCCGACCAAAATGGTGCAAGTGTACTTAGCAATAATACACTAACGAGCATTCCAAAACACGAAGGAACGATGAACCTATGCAAAATAGAAAGAAAATGATAAATAATAAAATATTAGTCAAGGCGCTAGGGGACTGGACCTATCGGCTGGCTAGTCACGTTGTGGCCCGTCCCACGCTTAATTCTGTATTTTATCATATTTTTATTATTTTCCTTGATCTCATGAAAATCCCTTCGTTTGAACAAATATCCTTCGTTTTAAGAAAAATCCCCAGTTTCATGGTGTTTCCTTCACATCAAGGAAATAATATAAATTGAGAAAGGTGTCGTGGGACCGTGTCTATTAGCCGGCCGACTATGCCCTAGTCGTGGCTGGTCCTACACCTCATGATTTTATTATTATTTCCCTAATCTCATGAAAACTCCTTAATCTCATGATATTTCCTTCAAGTCATGAAAATAATATAAAATTAGGGAAACTCGTGGGACCGGGCCCTAGACGGTCCCACACGCCTCTTATTTATTTTATTTATTTTTTATGTTTCCTTCATTCCATGAAATTCCTTGATTTCATGATTTCCTTCAAATTATGAAAATTCCTTCAAATCATGGAAATAATACATACCCTTATTTTATTATTATTAATATTATTTTTTAGGGAAAACTCGCGGGACTGGGCCCTAGCCGGCCGACCATGCCCAAGCCCAAGCCGGTCCCACACACCCTTATTTTATTATTATTAATATTATTTTTTTCCTTCATCTCATGGAAACTCCTTCACTTCAAGGAAACTCCTTGATTTCAACAAAATTCCTTAGTTTCAACAAACTTTTTGATTTTATGATATTTCCATAAAATCATGAAAATATATAATAAAATTGGGAAAATACTATGGGACCGGGGTCATTAGCCGGCTGGTCATGCCTTGGCCATAGCCGGCCCCACACTTCAAGATTCCTTCATTTTATTATTATTTTTCCTTCATCTCATGAAGTTTCCTCGGTTTCAGCAAAATCCCTGATTTTTTCATATTTTCTAAAATGGTAGCTCAAAAGCACATTAGAAAATCTTAAAATTCCCAGGACTAAGACACGAACACTTTAGTGACATGAACATATTACCTCGACTGACCAAGGTTGGCTCTTTGGCTTGCAAGAGGCCGGTCCCATATATTTTCATCATTTGAGCTAATTTATTCATATTAGGTTAAAACTCTTCCAAACAATTTAACTTCATAAAATGATCATCAGTCGATCCCATGAGCACCAAGGGCCGGTTTCATGATCCCTTGGTCGGTCCCTCATCTCTTCATAATTAATTAGGTTTTATCACCTAAGGCTCAGACGAGCATTACTTTAAATGATTAAACTAGCATTTAATAATCCTTTCAGCAACTGGTCTTCAAGAGACTTTGGTATATTTTTTGCTCACTTGAGCATCTGGGCGCTACATGGTCGATCCATCATCCCGTGTAGCCGGTCCCTCCTTCACTCTGCGGTTTATTTTTAATAAATCATCAATTGATCAAATTAGTGTTTTTAGTCCAAGGTTTATAATCCAGATTCAAACGCTAATAATTTTACGTTGATCTCATGATCAACATTTTATTAATTATACTCGGTTCAGTTGCCAGTATTCTGATTTAATACTTTATTTGGTCATGCTACCAATAATTCATCAAATGAGCAATGTCTGCTCAGATGAGAAATATTTGCTCAAACCAAGGAATATTGGTTCAACTATCAATATTCAACAATTCATCGAATGAGAAATATTTGCTCACGTTAAATATCAACGTTTATTCATACATTATACCTCTGTCTCAGTAGACATGTTCAATTCATGAGTCTCAGAACATTTTCAAATCATGTTCGACTCAACAATACAAGGACTTATCGTCCCATGAAGTCATGAAGTCAGCAACTGACTAACTAAATACACATATGCCTTGCATACTCCACAATCACGAGACATCAATCGTGTCACATGGGGGATATTAACTAGGGTTTTGGTCTGGCGGTCTACGGCACGTGTGCTCATACACACGATGAGAATATGAGCAAGTCGTGCAATCAGTTGAAGGAGTTAACAAAGTAGTGGATGGAAAATCGACCAAGTCTCCGCACGTTGAGCAACTGGTTTTAATACGATTTTCACTTCTCCGCTATTTGATTCCATCAACTGTCACACTTCATGGGATCATGGTGTTTACAATTCTAGCAATATAAATAAGTCTCTGAATCATGATTGAAAACAGGACAATCTCACGTCAAACAGACAACACGAGATCAACAACTCAACGTCTGAGCAATTACTCTCAACAGAGTAAAATTCAATCATTCAGAACTTATCTTATTTTCAGAATACACAACACACCTACGATCTTCGATTACCATTGATCTCACACATTTCTCAGCTTCCCTCCTACAGATCGACTCATCCTCTCTTGTGACTAAATTTACTCTAGAATGATCATTGTCTTGGTTTAGGCCAGAGTACTACAGATTGATCTCTCGAATTCAAAGCACTCCCTTCTTGCAGTGCATCTGTGTGAGGTTTAACAGTTCGCTCGGTTCAAGGAGTTTCCTCTGCACGGTTGTCTCCTCAATTCCATAAAAACCAGTAACTCGTTTTTGCCCCTTCTACAAGAAGTATTGTTTTTTTTGGTCTTTCCTTGTTCTAGGCTCTTAAGTCCATCGACCTTATGTAACTGTAAGATATCAGGAGCTTTTGGGTCATATATAAGAAAGTTTGTCTTCGAGATTGATTGCTAGTAAGAGTATGAGGCACCAGAAAGAGCAAGGATTTTTGAGAGGGGTTGGAATCATATGTTTGTAATCTTGTTTGCTGATATATAGTGAAATCTTTGTAATCTTGATCGAACCAGTATAATTCCTTGGTCTCGTATGAGTGTGTGCTTGATTTAATTTCCTATTTTGCATCTTGTTTGTGCTAGCTTGTTCTATGTGTTATACCAACTAGTTTCGAGTATAAGAGCTGATGACAATAGTTTTGACCTTGTTGCTTGTACATAGAGCATTGTTTCTGTTTTTCTTAAAGCAAAGAAATCAGGTCCAAGTGCAAACACAGCACCGAGACAAAAGAAAACTTAGCAAAGTTTTTAAAAAAAAAAATGCCCTTCAGAGTTATGTTTTAAAAAATGCGGTGAGCGTGGATCGAACACGCGACCTTCAGATCTTCAGTCTGACGCTCTCCCAACTGAGCTATCCCCGCAGATGATTACGATCTTCCTTTACCAAAGATTACTTATGCGTGCACCTTCAATCTAAACATTACCATAGACATGTCTAACCAACTTAAGCAGTAGATACATAAACGAACTCGCAAATACACACGCCACATTCAAGTTCAACAAATAGAGGAGAGATGCCGAAAAAAAGATAGTATTTCTCTAACCACATTTCACTAAATCTTTTTTTCTGTTTAATATTCATTCTTTCTTCATAGTTCTTACTTTTTACATTGATGTGACAGTTAAATGTTTATGACAAGCAGAACCTTTTATACAAAAGCAAGATGAGAGAAGGCAAGGCGGTCGCATCCTCCCTCTCATTCTTCCACTATCTAATTCTATCTCCACTCACAAAGTCCTACATGAGGAGATCCTACAAATCATTACTCGACTAAACCACCCAAGTAAGACAAATGAAACACTACTGCAATCTTGCAGAGCTCTTCGAGCACCACCTTTATGTTTTGGTTTCACAATAGAATTGCAGGCACCCACCTGACTCTACAATATCAAGGTAAAACAATTCCTCCACTGTAGAGGGGTCATCTTCCTCGTCATCCCCGGAATCTACTTTGTACCCACCTGTCTCTCTCCTTCTGGCCATCGTATCACCTTGGGGAAAGCCATGAAAACAGAATCTGAATATCCTATAATCTGTGCTCTCTTTCGCCCCCTCCTGAATCATGATCATGTAAACAAAAACCTTCTTTATGTCGATTTTCGCCAGTATTTTTTTTGAGGCAACTTGAAAGGGCTCCAACTCTTCCTACGTTTGGATGCCTCTGAGAAAAGACCGGACGCCAATGCCTGCTGAAGCCACAACTCAAACTCTTCTTCATCCTCTTCCATCATCTGTGCATCCAAATCCCATGGGTATCTGCTTGAGTTGGACCTACTCATCTTCTCCAAACCAACCATGTTAACATGAAAACTAGGTCGGTGGGTATTTGGTCTGCAGGTCATCCCCTGCGCATACAAAACCAATTTTAGTGGTACGAGGTGAAAAAAAAAAAAAAGGCCTGATTAAGGAAGAGCCTGGTGACAGTCTATATTTCTAACTGAAGAAGCGAGAAAAAATTTACATATTCGGGGACAACTAGTTATGCGCGAAGTGACAGGCTTTCTTTGTCTACACTCAGTAAACTTTCAGCACTCAAATAGTTTATTTTCTTTTTGCTGTTCTGTTTTTGCTAACTGATAGGATTACAACCAACAAACTGAATGGATTATAATATAACTCTAGCGTTCATTTGACACCAAATACTAGAATTTGCACAACCACTCACCTGACAGATAGCCCACTCTGACACGTCAAAAATCTTGCTCTCAGCACAAACAAAGGCACGTGGTATTTCCACCTGAAAGGAAAAGGAGATGTATTTAAACCCAATGACCAACATGATAAAAAACGAAGAGCTTCCACTAACCTATAGATGAAAATGTAAGACTACAAAACTTAATGTGCTAAACTGATTGATTGAAAATTTCATAAACGAAAGAACACTTTCATCACCTTGACTGAGAAGCAGTGGTAACTAAACCAACAAATGAAGAATAAACTATTACTGTAAGCCTGAAATAGAAGTAAGCCACAGCAAGAATTACCTTTGGAGGACTCTGAAAGACCAGCGAGCACCCATACTCAACCCATCCATCCCCATCCCTGGCTCGATGATGTTCACAGCAATCCTAATACCAAGAAGGCCCAGTTAGAGCATTTGTTCAATAGCTAAACTCTAAACAATTGAAAGATAACAAATAACTTATGTTATGACTAACCTCACACCACCGAGCCTTGTCCTTGGTTCTGTTTGTGCATATCCATACATGCGAATTGCCACATTTTGTGCAGTGAATACGTCTTGATTCATCAGATCTATAATCCGCGGCATCCTGTTGACAGGAAATGAGGAAATACACTCAAATGACTAAGTTCTCTGGTAGCACCAATACATGGTCGATGTATTATACTAGGTAAAAGCGAGAATATGCAAATGGTGCATAAATATAGAAAGAGAATGATAAAAGGGTGTGTTCCCTTCTTTGCTTACATACAATATGGAGAACCCAGGTGCCCCCTCTTGCTTTGAATTTTTCTATCCAACAGAATAGGGATTTTCTTGTGTCAAGTCTAAAACCTATGTAGCACACTGAAAAGATGACATCATAACTCTTTCTGCCAGGAATTATCTTCCTCTACTATGGTAAATTTAAATTACTTCTTAGGAATTACTAATGGGTTTCTTAGAAGCAAAAACAGTAAATAGACTAATAGAGTAATAGATCAATAGAACATTTATCCCTTCTTTACTGGCATAAGAATAAGAACTCTTGATGTGCCCCATGTTGCTTGGAACTATTTTATCCCAGGGAACAAGGTTTTTCTAGTGTCGATACTAAAACTATGGGGAACAGTGAAAAGATGACATAAGACATGCTTCTTGGTTGATTTACACAAAATGTAACTGTTAGTTTTGGTCAAGACATTTTGAATTTCGAGGATTGTGAACAAACTATACTCCACCTCCTCTCCTTTCCTCTCGTAAGACATTTCTGCAATAGTTCAAATGGATTACCTAGTAGACCAATGAGGTAATCATATCAGCCCAGCAATAAGCCGTTAGCTTTCTCTTGATCACGTTGCCTCCAATAAGCATGAAAAGCACTCACTCAATCCATAAGGAAATTTAAACATATATCATATGCACGAGTGATAGATAAAGATGATGCCCTGTCCAAAAGGAATGATAACATAATCTGACAACACCCAACTCCAAAATCCATTATGACATGGTAGGTTCAGCAGTATCGTACTTCTATATGGTTATTAACGAGGAATCAATCGTTTTGTGCATTATTAACAGAAAGCCCTTATAGTACCTGTCGTGAACTTCCATGGGAATCTTCGCAAACAGTTTTAGATCTTTCCTTCCTCAATTGTTCATCATAGTTCCTTTTCTTGTCCAAGTCTGAAAGAACCTGAAATCAAGTAATAGGTACAGTGATGAGAACAATACACGGCAAATAAGGAACTAGAAATTCAGAATATAAGTTTGAAAGTACAAAGACTTGCCTCGTATGCACACTGAAGCTTTTTGAATGATTCAGATGCTAATTGACTTCCCATATTCTTATCAGGATGCACAAGCATTGCCTTCAAAAAGAAGCTAAACCATAAGCACAAAGAAAACCGAGAATGGTCAACAGAATCAACACTATAAAACCTGAAACAAAATATTATCCGTTCACTTCCATTATTGCCATACAAATAAACATCAATCAAGGGAAGGTGGGACCATTACGGATATAGACTACGAACATATTGACCGCTCTTGTTCAAAGTACATTGATTTCTCATGGGGAAGGGTAAAGCGAAAAAAATGTGTCCTCACCAACCTCCGCAGAAAACAAAACTCGCTATAAATCAGCATGATATTAGTACATATTACAGGCACTGGACAGACCAGTTCACCGACTACAATAGCATACCACATACCGGGGCTATCGATATAGACAAGAATAATGTTATCCACTTAAATCAGCCGTTTTACCCCAATTAATGTGGTAATTTATTTCTCTGGAGAATTGGTATGGTATTACTGTCCAAGAATGTTTGCATGTAGGTGTGCATGATGTCCTAAAATACTAACCACATTATCATAATCCATTCCATGATGAGTTTTTTTACAGTTATCCTCTTTCCATATATGATGCACTTAAGTAGAATAGATCAAAGTATACCAACCAGACATTTCAGAAGGAAACAGAGATGCTATTTAGCATGCATGTGACCAGAATGCCAGTACCTTTTTCCGATACTCTTTCTTCAAGATTCCAGCATCGAAGCTGACGCGTGGAAGACCTAAAGCCTCATAATGATCTACACTATCCATTATCCTCTTCATCTCATCCGCTGAACTGGTATCTGGTTTAACAACTTGACTGGTTGAAGTCTCCTTCTGAACATCCACAGAGGCTGTTGTAGATGGTTTGCAAGTTGATTTGCATGATTGCACATTTTCAGTTTCTTCAATAGGGATAGAATACTCAAAATCTCTTAAGAAGTCATCTTCGGCAACTGGCTCCGACTCCTTCTCTTCTTCCATGTGTACACCTTCACTTGCACTGTCGCATCCTTGGAGCAAGTGATTGAGGAGATCGTTTGAAAGGAACGCTAAATTTACTGAAAGAAAGATTCCAATCCATCCAACGCGAGCTTGAACACTATAAATTGCATATGCAGCTGCCATCAAGACGACAAACCGTGCATGATCAAGGGAAAACAAATAGCCTGCGATGTGGTAAATCAATTTCAAATTCAGTAATGAAGAATAACAACCAGATGATAAAATCAAATGAGAAAGGTCACATTATAAGATACCGGGTATTAAAAGAGAGTTTTTTTTTTTTTTTTTTTGGCAGCCCTAGAGGCTCCAATCACAGGAAAGGAGAAAGAGGTGGAATGCGTTTGTAAATGATGATCTCTGCAACAACACATCCAAGCAGGCAGAAGAAAGAAGGTAGAACAACATTATTAGATGCCTTCTTCTTTTTTAATATCAGGATTTGATTGTTCTAATCTTCTTCAAGGTAAGCAAAAGATAGTGCATAATATATGGTACACATATTGAAGTTGACCACAGAGCTTTTAGTCAGTAAATGGTTTTAGTTTTCAAGAGCCAGGGACCACATTCCTTGCCAAGTTCCTAATCCCACATATTCTGGTGCACAATTATTAAATTTCAATAACAGTAGTAGCAGACAAGTTGACAACAAACACTACTAGTTGTGTTTCCTGGTATTGTGTCCAAATGAAGAACATATACTAAAATGGAGGTCTAAGTGTCATTTAATTCTTACCAACACCCAACGCATGCGTACGCAGACAGTTGTACTTATCACAAAGCAAAAGTGGTTTTCAATCAACCATATTATTCTTTCGCAATTTTCTACTTATCACAATATTCTACAGATTTTGGAACCAGAAAGAGGCCGAGGCCCCAGTGCCTCACCAGTTATTAGGATAGACATATACTTAACTACATAACCTAGGCTCTTCAAACCAACTAGATAACATGACTGCAATCTTTAAAATAGTAATAAGTAATCCAGATTCAACTGTAATGATGACCTGGTTGTCTATTCATATGTCTGAAGAAGGTAACTACATACCTCCAACTATAAAAAGTATCCCTGTTATCCAGAAGTTCCCATACATCCACAAAATCAAAATACCAAACAATCCAACAATAAACAGTCCAGGACTGTAACCCAAGTATCGAACACCAGCACCAGCAGCCCCCTGAAACAATTAATTTAATAGTCAGTTGCACTATACTGAAATTCTTCCCTGACCCTGAGAAAAAAAAAATCAGGTCATGTATGCAATGATACAGCTACCACAAAGAAGACCATGAATGAAGTTGTTTTAGTCGCTCATCATGTCAGTTTACGAAAGGGGAAAGCTACCACAAAGAATAGCAAGAATGAAGTTGTTTTAGTCGCTTATCATGTCAGTTTACCCAAGGGGAGAAAAAACAAAAAGAAATGTAAGGAAAAGAAAAGAAAAGGACACCTTCAACAAAGAAATAAAAAGGTGATGCATCAAACCGAGATCGGAGCACTCCTATTCCTGTTATTCTCTACTGGCATCCTTATATTCCAAAAGACATACCAGAAATGTGATGGAGATCTCTGGATTTCTCTAAATAGGCCCATGGGAGAAAAATATCCTAACTTCTGAAAAGTCAAAGGACTCCAGACACACTTCACTCCATTTCAAATAAGCCTAAAAACAGCCACACCTTGCCCAAACCCCAAGGGTCCACCCCAACCCAACCCCTGGTCTTCAAATCACAAAGGACTTGCAATTCAAAGCTCTAATACTACAAGCTCTTCACCCGCACTGAGAAAATTGGCACTTTGGAACTGCAAAAACTGTTAACTAGGTGTAAATGTGAAAAGCATATTATACAGTATTGTTTTCAGGATATAGGTATTAACTCATCCATACGACTCCTAGCTTGTGTTGGGAAAAACTATGCTAACCCGTCACTGTTGCACTTTTCGAACCGCCCCTTCAGTCAATGTGTGATCCAACAAAGTTCAAGATAACACGTTTGGATTTTGGGAGGACAACCTCCAGGCTCCAGCAAGTGAGTAAAAAGGTCGAATCTTGTATGAAAACCAGTCTTTTTTGCATTAAATGGATACAGATAAGCTCCTTCATTTGTTAAGGACTAAGTTAAGGACTAAAATGGCATGTTAATAGATTGTCACAGAAATTAGCTACATACTTCTCAATTGGACTGCGTTCAATAAACTAAACTTAAAATCAGAACAGCAAACGATTTTATAAGAAACCAGACAAACAATCATGATAAAGCTTTGTGAGAAGACCAATTAAATTAACAAGCAAACATACTTCTAGTGACATCATTCCTTTAGATATCTCGGATTTCTCCTAGAACCATGAATTAAAATAGGAAATTTGCAAGAAACCAATGCATAAAAAACACAAGAAATAAGTATCAAGAGATAATGAATTACCAGTGTTAGAAGCACATAAGCAAGACAAGATATGGATGTCAAACTAAGAAAGCAGCTCCACATGATAAGTAGCAAAGCAGCTGAACTGAGCCGTAGCAACGATTTCAAACCCCTAATACAACAATTCCTCCATTGCATCAATAGAATCACCAACAAGTTCCCTAATTTGACACACCCACTACAAAGCAGTGGCCAGTGATGATCAATTTTCGACATCATCTTATCTCTAAAACAACAAACTGTAGTTCTTGTAGTGGAATAGACTTGTTTGTGTGAGTAGAACCATCTCCATACTTGCTTGAATAACCCAATATCTTCCATCATTAAAAACACACACAAAAAAAAAAACCTAAATTCTTCTCCCTGACATTAAATTCTTCAAACTAGTTTCCATCCATACATATCCAATAAAGTAAGTAGTTCATAAATGAACACTTAACTGTCTATTGTGGTGATTCTTGTGCACTCTCAAAAGATCCAATAAGGAATACCAACATTAATGAATTCCATCAAAAGTTATAAGAACCCATGAAAACAGTAAATTCCCAGAATAAAAAAAAAACAAAAAGAGAGAGATTCCGTCAAATTATTCAACCCGATTGCTTCACATGTAAGTCTCCAAAAATAAAGGTAAAAACAACCCAATCAATGTTTTTAGTTGGGGTTTCTTATTTTCCTTTCTCAAATTAGAAAACCCTAAAAAAGAAAATCTTTCAAAAATTCATTTGACATCTTGAAACCCAGAAATGAAAATGAAAAACATAAGAACCCACAACAACAACAACAACAACAACAAAAAGATCCTCTCTTTAATGTGTATCTCAGGGGTTACCTTTTAAATGAAATGAACCCTAATCAAGAGAGATTTTGAGCTAATTTTGTCTTGTACTTTTCTCTCTGAGTATTTTTTAGATAAGGGGAAAATTACAAAAGGTAAAGCTATCGGATATTATTATTATTAAAAAAGAAACCCCAAAACATTAAAAACTGGTAAGTCTCGGATAGAGGGAATTGGGAATGTGAGTAAAAACCCTAGCTTTTTAGTTGTTGTTGTTCAGGTAATGCTCGTGAAAAAGGAACAAAAGGATTGTAGGGTTTGTTGTTGTTTGCAATTGCAAGAGACAAAGAGAAAGGCGAAAAAGAGGGAGGAAGAAAGTGGTTGAGAGAGATAGAGTTAGAAGAAGAGAATCAACAACAATAACAGGATTTTTTTTAATTAATTATTGATTTTACTGAAGTGGGATTTTGTTACTGTGAGTGTTTTAGAGATCTACAAGGTTGGAAGTGAGCTGAGAGAGAAAGAGAGAGTCTTCATGACGACTGCTAGTGAAGAAGGAGATCTTACAAGAATGACACGTGAGACGTGATGATAAATGGTGTTGATAATGATGACTGTCCCATCTTGGACACACTATGTAAGAGTATTTCCAAAAAAATAATATATATAGTGATAAAAATAGAACATTTAGAGATACCTCTACAAATTAGGAGATACTAACGAAGAAATCGATTAAATGGGTATCGATTGTAGTTACAATAATTCTAGGTTGATTTGGAATTTTTCACCGAAAAATGTTGGAAATAACTGATAATATACGTATGTAACTGAGAAAAAATACTTAGCTCGCACTGATGTGTTATTGTTGTACCGGAGATGCACTGATGATAGTATCAAAAAACTTAGTAGAGGCACGTATAAAATACGCTGAGTTAAAGGTAATATTGTCTCGCTACTCCTCCGAGATGCTATAGCAATTAGCAAATCACCTCCAGGATACAACTATTGTTAGTTCTCCTCTATGTGTAGCATACACGAGAGAACCCTTAGAACTTAGCAAAAGAAATGAAAACAATAAACACAAATCGAAACTACAACCAGTTTAGAGAAATGTAAAAACTAGTTTATGTTTACGTAAACTATGATGTTTCGTAAACTATTTTCGTAAACAAAGTTTCGTGAACTAATATTCGTAAACAAAGAAGTAGTTATACAAAATTATGTTTCAGTAAACTACAACTTGTTTGAGATAAGAACTTGATTTTATGTTTCTGTAAACTTAAAAAAATTGTTGTTTCGAAAGCATAAGTTAAGAAGAAGAATTTCAGAAGAGAAGAGTTCTGAAGGTATATTTTGAAATGAAATTCTTCGCTCGTATTTATAGGTAGAAAAACAACTCGAACGTTGAAAAGAATCCGATGCAACAAACTGTCCGTGATTCACGCACTCCCACTCCCACTCCCACGCCCACGCCCGAGCCTGACCCCGACCCGACCCGACCGACCGGACGGACGGCGGCGGCGTGCGTGCTTCTGTGCGAAGCACCGCGCGAAGGGTAAAGGCAATAAGAAATGCAATAAGGTTTAGGCAACCTTGCCATAGTCTAGGGCTTTCCCCATACACAAAGGTCTAAAGACCCAAAGGGCCATGCCCTTAAGGCTAAACCCATGGTATTTAAGTCTAAAACTCTAAGTGTTTTAGTCTATATGGGACTAATGTTTTATTCATTCACATGAAAAAACATCTAGGGAGCAATAGGTCTTGGGATCAAAACATGGTCCATGCATTTTTTATTTTAATAAAACATTGTTTTTTTCTAACAATCCCCCACATGAATAATAAAACATGTCGATAAAACACGAGAAAACATAAGGCAACAATATAGGCTAAGGTGTCCCAAAGATTGAACCTTAACTTAGTGAAAGGTTACCTGAACTGCTTGTTGATACGGTGAACGCAATGTCTTGAACCGCCAACAATGAATGCAATTCAGAAATAACATCCACACTTGATGCCTCAACCGAAGAAAACATTTTGCCAAGCTCTTGCGGTTGTTCCCATTTTGGCCGTGGGCTAAAATCCCGGACTTAATGAATGTCTCTAGAGAATCAGCTCAAATTCTCATAGGAAACGGCCCCACTTCCAACATCCACAAAGGTGAGTCCATAAAGAGCGTCCTGCCACACCCCGCTTTAATCAAAGTCATGGTACCCATTAAGATCGCAAAAGATCATCCTAAAATTCTGCAGGCAGCACTATCGCACGGTTACATCATAGGGAGGGACAAAGATAGTGCTTTCCCAATATCACCACAAATTAGTTGTCTCATTAAACCTTGATCTTGGAAATCCAATCACAAGGTTGAGTATCCTTCATGGTGATTTATTCTATGAGCTTAAGTCCCATCCCCCTCGATGTAAATTTAACTTCCTCTCTGGTTAAGCCTTTCGTCAAAGGATCTGCAAGATTATCTTTGGACTTTACAAAGTCTATCGAGATAATACCAGTAGAGAGTAGTTGTTTCACCATCTTGTGTCTTCTTCGTATATGTATAGACTTCCCGTTGTATACATTGTTCTTTGCGCAACCAAGAGCAGCTTTAATGTCACAGTGGATTGCGATTGAAGACACCGGCTTGGGCCAGAGTGGAATTCCTCCCATGAAACATCGCATCCATTCAGCTTCCTCTCCAGTTTTTTCCAAGGCTATAAATTCAGACTCCATAGTGGATTTAGCTATACATGTCTGTTTGGTAGACTTCCATGAGACAGGCGCACCTCCAAGCGAGAATATGTACCCACTAGTAGACTTGCACTCTTATGAGTCTGATATCCAGTTGGCATCACAATACCCTTCCAGTACAGCAGGATACTTCCCAAAACTTAAGCAATAGTTTGAGGTCCCTCTCGGGTAACGTAAAACTCGAAGAGAGCATTCCGGTGATCCCGCCCGGGTTGCAAGTATACTGCTTAATCTACTCACATAGTAAGCAATATCAGGTCTTGTACAGTTCATCAGATACATAAGACTACCAATAATGCGAGAATACTCAAGTTGATCAATTCCCTTACCCTTGTTATGTTTCAACTTACAAGTGGGATCAAATGGAGTAGTGGCAGGTTTAACACTTTCATAATTAAATCTCTTTAGTACGGTTTCAACATAATGAGATTGACTAAGACTATATCCATTAGAAGTCTTTCTGATTTTCACCCCTAAGATTACATCAGTAGGGCCTAAGTCTTTCATGTCAAAATTATCTCTAAGCATGCTTTTAATGGTATTAATAATATCAAGGTTACTGCCTAATATGAGCATATCATCTACATATATGCATACAATAACATGAGAATCATCCACAGATTTAATGTAAACACATTTATCAGATTCATTAACCTTGAAGCCATTAGTTATCATAACATGATCAAATTTTTCATGCCACTGTTTAGGTGCTTGTTTTAAACCGTATAGAGATTTGTTCAATTTGCATACTTTGTTTTCACAACCTTTTACAATAAAGCCTTCAGGTTGGTCCATATAAATTTCTTCATTCAATTCACCATATAAAAATGCAGTTTTAACATCCATTTGATGTATATGCAAATCATAAATAGAAGCAATAGCAATCAACATCCTAATCGAGGTGATTCTAGAGACTGGTGAATAAGTATCAAAGAAATCTAATCCTTCCTGTTGTTTATAGCCTTTAGCTACCAACCTAGCTTTATATTTATCTATAGTTCCATCTGTTCTAAGTTTCCTTTTGAACACCCATTTGCAACCTATGGATTTACTTCCAGGAGGCAAGTCTACAAGCTCCCAAGTTTCATTTTGCTGAATGGACTCCCATTCATTTAATGAAGCTTCTTCCCGAAAGGAGCTTCGGAGAAGTCATAGCTTCCTTGTAGGTTTGGGGTTCAGACTCACCGTAAGAGTCAAAAAATCTGGGCCAAAACTTTTTCAGTTCTAACCCTCTTACTTCTTCTTGGTTCGGGTCTCATACTCTAAAGTTGGGGTTTGACTAGTCAATGGAACATCCGAGAGGTCATCATGGACCCTTTTCCGAGGTCCAGACCTTAAAGGAAATATGTGTTCATAAAACACAGCATCTCTAGATTCCAATATGGTGTTCTGACCAATGTTATTATGGTCAGAGCTGATGACCATAAACCTGTGTGCATTTGTATGCTCAGGATATCCTAAGAAAACACAGTCAATTGTTTTAGGACCTAATTTAGTTTTCTTGGGATGAGGAATGGCCACCTTGGCCAAACACCCCCACACTTTAAGGTATGCATAGGAAGGTTGTTTACCATTCCACAATTCATAAGGAGTCTTATCTGATTTTTTAAATGGAACTTGGTTTAAGATATAGCATGCAGAGAGGATAGCTTCCCCCCACAAGTTCGAAGATAACCCTGAACTTGTCAACATTGCATTTACCATATCTATGAGTGTTCTATTTTTCTTTCAGCTACACCATTCGATTCAGGTGAATATGGTGCAGTGGTTTCATGAATGATTCCATTAATTTTACAAAACTCACATATGGGTATCACATACTCACCGCCACGGTCTGACCTAAGAGTTTTAATTTTAACTCCTTTTTGGTTTTCTACTTCTATTTTATAAAATTTGAAGGCCTCTAAGGCTTCATCTTTACTTCTAAGAAGATGAACCTGAAAATAGCGTGAGTAATCATCTATAAAAGTGATGTACCATTTTTTACCACCTCTTGTTGGTGTTGATTTCAAGTATCCTAAATCCGAGTGTATTAGTTCCAAAGGAACTGTTTTACGTTCAACTCTTTTATTAAACGGTTTTCTTGCATATTTAGATTCAACACAGATTTCACATCTTTGATTTTTATCAAATTTTATTTTTGGTATGCAACCTAAATTAGCAAGTCTTTCTAGAGATTTGAAATTAACATGCCCAAGTCTATCATGCCAAACATGTGAAGAGTCACAAACATAAGCAGAAGAAGATGCATTAACATTCAATTTCAAATCAGATACACTAAGCTTAATCATGTTATCGGTAACATAACCTTTTCCTACGAATTCACCATGCTTAGAAATTACAACAATATTGGACTCAACAACAATTTTAAAACCTTTTCCTAGTAAGATGGTTTCTGAGATAAGATTTTTGCATATGTCTGGGACGTAAAATACTTCATTCAATGCGAGAGTTTTTCCTGAAGTTAGATTCAGTTCGACCTTGCCTTTCCCCACCACTTTAGCGGTGGAAGAGTTTCTCATATACAGTTTCTCATCGTCTCCTACTATGGCATAGGAGGAGAAAGCATTTCTGAACTTACAGACATGCTTGGTGGCTCCAGAATCAAGCCACCAGTCTCTCACATTAGTCATACTAGAGACAAGGTCGACTTCAGACACCATGCCAGTGAAATATCCAGAATCATCTACTATGTTTGCCTTATTTTTCTGTTTTGGATCATATTTGATCTTTTTAGGGGCCTTACAGTCTTTAGCCATATGTCCAGGTTTACCACAATTAAAACAGTCGCCTTTGATGGTGTGCTTAGTGACACCACCCCTAGGCTTAAAATTGTTACCTCTGGGTTTTCGACGTCTGTTACGTCTATTACCCATTTTGCTGGATTCTCCAGGACTTTTCTTTGAAGCAGCTTTATCTTCCAAGACGTGAGCTTTGTTGGACATGTTTTTTCTTAGCATCATGCTCTTTTACTTGCTGCACATAAGCTCCTCAACCTGGATCTTTTTGCCAAGCTCCACCATGGTGATTTCACGAGTCTTGTGTCGCAGCCTCCTCTTGTATTCGCTCCATGAAGGTGGAAGCTTTTCAATCACAGCAGAAACTTGTAAAGCTTCATCAAAGTGCTGGCCTTCAGCAAGAATCTCGCTGATGAGGATTTGAAGTTCGACGAACTGTTCTACCACAGATTTTTCGTCAGTCATATTGTATTCCAAGAATTTAGCCATCAAGAACTTCTTACTTCCAGCAGCTTCAGCATGATATTTTTCTTCAAGAGCTTTCCATAAATCAAAAGCATTAAAATTTTCTTTTGCATTATAGAAGTCATACAAGGAGTCATCTAGACAATTAAGAATATGATTCTTACACATGTAATTCTTCCTATTCCATTTTTCCAATTTATCTTCATTACCACGGTGATGAAGTCTTCTCGAAGTTCTATTTAAAGCAAGTCCATCTAACCTTAAGTCGTTTAGGAAGAATAACATTTTAGACTGCCATCTCTTAAAGTCCTTACCACTGAACTTTGGTGGTCTTTCTACAGTATTTTTTCCCATGTTCTTACAGAGACAATTATATAGCAACGAATATTACCTTTAGATTGTTGGAAATAACTGATAATATACGTATGCAACTGAGAAAAAATACTTAGCTCGCACTGATGTGTTATTGTTGTACCGGAGATGCACTGATGATAGTATCAAAAAACTTAGTAGAGGCACGTATAAAATACGCTGAGCTAAAGGTAATATTGCCTGCTACTCCTCTGAGATGCTATAGCAATTAGAAAATCACCTCCAGGATACAACTACTGTTAGTTCTCCTCTATGTGTAGCATACACAGAGAGAACCCTTAGAACTTGGCAGCAGAAATGAAAACAATAAACACAAATCGAAACTACAACCAGTTTCAGAGAAATGTAAAAACTAGTTTATGTTTCTGTAAACTATGATGTTTCTGTAAACTATTTTCTGTAAAAAAAGTTTCTGTGAACTAATATTCTGTAAACAAAGAAGTAGTTATACAAAATTATGTTTCTGTAAACTACAACTTGTTTCAGATAAGAACTTTATTTTATGTTTCTGTAAACTTAAAAAAATTGTTGTTTCTGAAAGCATAAGTTAAGAAGAAGAATTTCATAAGAGAAGAGTTCTGAAGGTATATTTTGAAATGAAATTCTTCTCTCGTATTTATAGGTAGAAAAACAACTCGAACGTTGAAAAGAATCCGATACGACAAACTGTCCGTGATTCATGCGTCTCGAACGTTACAAAAGTTAAGGTAAAAGCAGAGGTTAAAAGCACAGTGAACACGCATTCAAAAATTCGAGATTCTCTTCGAGGCACAGGTGTCAAATGCACCGTGTGACACGCGTGAATGAAGATGCTTCTCGAGGCTGTCGGATATCCAAAACCGAGAAGGCAAAGAATAAAATTCTTTACATGTGTGGGAGAAGCGTGTGGTAAATTTCAGTAAAAATAAAGGGTCGGATAAACCCACACCCACACCCACTCCCACTCCCACGCCCACGCCCACGCCCACGCCCGAGCCCGAGCCCGACCCGACCCGACCCGACCGGACGGACGGCGGTGGCGTGCGTGCTTCTGTGCGAAGCACCGCGCGAAGGGTAAAGGCAATAAGAAATGCAATAAGGTTTAGGCAACCTTGCCATAGTATAGGGCTTTCCCCATACACAAAGGTCTAAAGACCCAAAGGGCCATGCCCTTAAGGCTAAACCCATGGTATTTAAGTCTAAAACTCTAAGTGTTTTAGTCTATATGGGACTAATGTTATATTCATTCACATGAAAAAACATCTAGGGAGCAATAGGTCTTGGGATCAAAACATGGTCCATGCATTTTTTATTTTAATAAAACATTATTTTTTTCTAACAAAAAATCCATCGACAGAGCCAATAAATAGGGCACACTCTTGCCCTTACCAATCCTGATGTTAAGCACGCATTGTGCTCTCTGTCCGATTCATTTTCGAGATATATTGAAGTGGGAATTTCGGTGAGTGTAGAATCACGTTTTTAGCCGGGGATAACTTTTAGTGATGAAAAGACCATATTGCCATTTATCCTTTGTAAAGTATATTTGAAAACCTAAAATATGGGCCATTCCAAATCCTAATTATCCTTCTTAAAACACAAGAATAAATTCTCATAAGAAGTATTCTAGATATTATCTAAGCAAGCAACAAAGAAAAATCATTTCACTTACTTTGAAGAATCTTCTCATATTCCCTATAATCATTAAGCTCGTCTTCGATTAGATCAATCCTGGATTCGAGTTTATCCATCTTGTCCTCAAGTCTTTTGGTTGAAGATTCCAGTTCACTCTTCAAAGCACGTACTTGTTCTAAGACAAGATTCATAGTTAATGAGAGTTTTTCAAAATGAGAGACAATAGGATTCTCATCAGAAGAGGAATCACGTTTGTCTTGACACATCTCATTATCGGAGGAACCAAAACGAACTTTCTTAGAGGGAAAAAGAACAGTTCGGACATCATCCTTTTTACTGGAAAGACTTGAAGATGACATTATGGAGAAAATGAAATGCTTGCTTAGGAAAAAAAATCTTCCACTCTTATAGAGAAGAAGATATAAAGCAAATTCCTAAAAATATCGTTGACAAAAAACCTAACAGAAAATAGGATAATCAAAAAGGAGCATTAATAAGAAAACCGTTTAAACACAGGAAACGGTTCTTGACTTAGGACACTGCAGTTCTGAGAAAGAAGAAAATAATAGAGACAAGACAGAAAATAACAGAAATATATTCACACCATTCTTGAAGATTATAATCCTTGTCTAAGGGAAAACAAGAACAATCTCAGAACCTATTACAGATTGTAATTTCTCTCATCCAATAATGGATCGGGTGGACTAGAAGAGGATGATTTTGTTATTCCTTGTTCCATATATCTTTTTAGATGATCACGATTAGGCGTCTTTCTTTCTTGTAGTGTACAGAAAACCATGTTTATCGATTTTCGTAAACTATGAATGGTTCCTACAATCTCTTTCGAAAGTGAAGTAGTTTCTTATGAGATTTTCTTTTCTCCTTCTGATAACATGAATTATTGGAAGGAGATTTTTCAAGAACCTTTATCCGCACCATCTCTTGGTGATCCTAGTTTTTATACAGGTGACACAATTGATTTGTTGTGCCATTGTATTTAGTACCTTCCTCATTATGAGAAAGATTTGAGAGAGACATGATTTCAAGAGTAATATGTTGATTTTGTTTAGGAGAGTTTATCGACGTAGATTGATTCTTCTTTTTGACCTTACGATTGCAAGGTGTCGCTTTCTCTTGTCTTAACTTTTTTAGTTGATTTTCTAGATTTTTAATCCATGCTTCATTTTCTAGTTGAAACATACTCTTCAGTGAGTACAAATCTTTGGTTAAAAGATCAATTTTGTTTTCTGGTGAAGGTAGATTGTTTATCATGGAACAATCAGAGCTGTTCGAGGAACAAGAGTGTCAATCATCAAAGTAAGTGAGAGAACATTCACGGGATTCTTTCCCAGGACAGTAGTCAAGATTTTTCATCCATGCTTTGGTTAACTCACTATTCTCCTTATTAGAATGACCAAAGCACATGGAACAAGTTCCATTATCATAGTTTTTGTGAACTTTTCTATCGTTTTCATTGACTGAAGACAAATTCTTTTGAGACTTTCTTTTTCTCTGTCTTAGAGTTTTCTTTAACTGTTGTACAAACAGTGAAAGAGTTGAATTAAAGCAATTCTTATCCTTTGTATCAATCAATTTGGGACAACGAGGCTTCACTTCAGATGTAGTAACAGGATTACAAGACATGTGAAGTTTCTCTCTTCTACTCAGTTCAAGATCGAAAATCTTTAGCTTTCCAAAAAGAGTATTTCTGGAAAGAGTGTTAAGGTTATTTGCTTCAACGATTGCATTCTACTTAGAATCAATGTCCTTTTCAGGAATAGTCTTACCCAACGCAAAAGATGCATTAACAATTTTATACACTTTCTGATGGATGATAGCATTTAATCTATCAGAATTTTGCTTTGCATCAAGAATCTCGGTAGGATTATAAGCACCAATATCCTTTGAAACGGCTACATCGCCTCCTGCAACAACCAGAGGTTCATAGCCATTAACTATTCGAACCTATGATTGAAAATCACGCGCTTGAAGAAAGGCACGCATAACAATTTTCCACCATACATAATCCGAGCCATCGAAAACTGGTGGTACGTTTATAGAGATAGCATTTATGTCCATAGAATCAGATTGCTACAAACACGGACTTATAAGGTCTTAAACATGTTTGCCTACTCTGATACCAATTGAAAAAGTGGGGGTCTAACAACCAAACCCAATATTTCGTTTAGGCAATCTGTATGGAAAAACTCTAATATAATTCCAAGAGAATCAACTAGACAGTCAAACTCAATCTATGAAATATTTTAAAGAGTTGTATCTTTGTTTCTCAATGTGAAAAGGAGAGGGTACCCAAATATACCTCAAGCTAAAACTTTTCCTTCCTATAATTCTTTTTCCCGAAAGTGATTGTCTATGGACTGAGTCGAGAGAATGCAACTAATTGGTTCACACTTCGTGTGATCGTCTATGGATACAAGATCAAGATAATACAACAACGAAGTATGTTTACTTGATACAAAGGTTCGGACTTAACCAAACTCAGTAGGATTCACGTATCAAGTAAATAGGAATTAACGTTTGTGCAATTTACTTTAGTTATAATAAAACAATTATAATTCGGAAATATAAAGTAAATGACACATCAAGATTTTGTTAATGAGGAAACCGTAAATGCAGAAAACCCCCAGGACCTAGTCCATAATTGAATACTCTTAGGATTAAGCCGCTATAAAAAAAAAAACCAACTTCGTATAGTTGATACCAAGAAACTAAACCTATATAGTTCACCTAGTTCTGTCTATATTCCCACGCCTCCAACCTGTAAACAAGTCACATACTTGGACCAATTCCTTTGGTTCGTATTCCAAACAGTAAAGGAATAACAAATATGTTTGGTATTAACTCTCTTCAACCAAGTGATATGAGTTGCACAAATGATTTTCTGTTTATCTTAACATAAACTCCTTTTCCAGGTTCCAAGATCTATCTTATGTTCAATCACCAAAAGGTAATCGTTAAGATTAAGCCAATCAACACTCTTAATCCAAAGAATTATGTTGATGCCAATCTTATCAATTAATCAATCCAAACTACCACAAGGATAAACCGATTATTAATTGGATCCTCTTTTACCAAAACAAGTATTGTGCACACCAAAGATTATAAAACCAAGTCAGAAATCTTATATCTCTTCTTTGTCTTCAAATCTTCTTAGATCTTCAATAAACACCTGCACATAACTACTTGAATCTCTTGTGATCAATCACGCATAGAACGGAGTCTGTTAACAATGGATTATCACAAGATCGTCTTTAGATCTAACAACAGTCTAAAGATCCATGTCGAAACCTTGAACTAGTTTGAGTGAATCTTATATCAGAAGAGAAGATTCTCAAGCATAAACAAACTAGGTGCAATCAAATTTCAACCACCGTTAGTCAATCAAATCAATACGAAAACTAAAGATAAACCGCAATATCTAGTTTCCCACCAACGGTACACACTAGAGCTTCTCAATCCCAAAGAAGACTTTAAAATGAGCGGCCTTAAGAGATTTCACCTAATTAGATTACTCTCCTCTCCGATAGGCGGCTTCACCAGTAATAGTACAACATAGGAAGTTTACTGTCACGAAGGATTAGTTTGATAGAAATGAAAACTCAAAGTATTTATAGACATGGAAGTTTGGACACCAAGGAATTTTGAATTTCGAAAATCGAAAATATTCTCAAGATATTTTTCCATATTAACCCAAATTCGGTTTTCATAATTCCTGTGAATGCACTGTCCAAATTAATAATCGAAATCTCCTTGGAAATCTTTAACTAGCAAATGCACATTACTAATTCTTATTTTCCATATATAATTAAAAAATCTTAATTAAAAGATTCTTAACTTATTTAAATTCGATCTTGGGATTTACTTCCTTCTTAGCTGTTAAAGAATATATTTAAACAATAAAAGAATACACATTAATGCGCATTCAAAGTGTGTCGACATCTTTCTCTTGCAAGTCATTTTTCATACTTACTCACTTGAAACCGATTTACCACACTTCAAAACAAGTTTAGAATTTATTCATCTGACTTTCAAGAACTATGTGATTGATCAAGTAACACTCAATCACAAACCATGGGTGTAACGGTTATACCAAAACAAGTTTCGGTTCTACCTCCATGTGACTATTGTGCATAGTCACACTAGCTTACCAAAATTCGGCTGACTAGGTACTAGGATCGGTTCCCCATATATACTTGGTATCTAACTTGTATGCACATCACATGTCCATAGGATCGGTTCCCCCTTGCCTAAAAACGTGTTGCACATGTTCATAGGATCAGTTCCCCTTTCTTATATAAACCTTGTTGCACCTCATACAAGAATCGGTTCCTCCTTGTGATGTAATGCACCTCTTACTAGGATTGGTTCCCCTCTCCCGAATTTGGTCAGACACTCACAAACCCGATCATATCCCAGGTGATTACTTAAGATCGGTTTCACTAATAAAAGTCAGTCCAATGCATAAGTCATGACTCATGTGAATAGTTTTACCAAGAACACAAACAAGTCATGAGCGGTTATACTAATCACACATATTGGTCGTTCATAAGATTTGCAACGAAGAACAACCCTAATAATGTCTGGCGATTTCCTTTTCGGTTCAGAACACATATCATGAACTTAATTCCTTAAAACACATGTAAAAACATTATTTCATAGGATGAAATCCTCACCTCATACCCATACATAATCGCAATAGCATTCATACGATTATGTTGATATCTTATATAGAAAGTTTAATGGTTAAGCAAGAAACTTCATATTGTATTCCTTAATACTATGTCTATCTAGAGTGTTCATGCTTCACAATTTTATGTTTTCAATATGCACGACTTGAAAGATACGTTAGGGAATAAAACGGTTCTAAGTCAAATATCACTAACCTCAAGTGGAAGGATGATGTTGTGGTTGTAGCTCCGTATTTCTTCAAGTCTTCGCAGTACTTGTAATGTCTTACCCTAATACTTTCAAGCTAACCTATATGAAGTTGAATCTAGTACCTTTAAATAAAGCGACTCTTAAATGAGTTTTGGTTCACTAAAATATGACAACCAAACTTGACATACCAACGCTTGGCGGGTTCAACCGAGCTATGCTCTAACACAATGTAATCAGCAAACAAAATAGATAGAATCGGTGAGCCTGATTATTATGAGAAATAACTTGAACGGTTTTAAAGACCAATGTTCAAGTGTCAATCAATTTATATCAACAACCAAAGGTTGGATTATCTAATTATTAATTGAACTATGCACAACCTGTGATATTTCAATTATATAAACAAATATAATGCGGAAAAGAAATAACACAAACACTAGAAATTTTGTTTATGAGGAAACCGCAAATGCAGAAAACCCCCGGGACCTAGTCCAAATTTGAACACCGCATTGTATTAAGCCGCTACACACACTAGCCTACTACAAGTCAACTTCGATAACTGGAATATAGTTGAGCCCTAACCAATCTCACACTGATTAAGGTACAGTCGCATTCCTTATGTCTCTTAATCCCAGCATGACTCTACACACTTGATTCTGTTATATGATCTCACCCACAACTAAGAGTTGCTACGACCCAAAGTCGAAAACTTGATAAACAAATTTGTCTCACACAGAAAAGTCTATTAAATCGATAAATCTGTCTTCCACAGAAATACCTACGAGTTTATTTTCCGTCTTTTGATAAATCAAGGTGAACTTGAACCAATTGATACACCAAACTTATATTCCAGAAAAACAACCTAGTAATATCAATCACCTCATAATAATCTTAATTGTATGGTAGAAAAACATGATATTATGGAATCACAAACGATGAGACGAAGATGTTTATGACTATTTATTATCTTGCCTATCGGAGGTCAAATCTTAGAGAAGATAGTACTCAATACAATATAATAAAACAAGATCAAAACACACAACTTGTAACACCCCGTGTTTTTTAGCCTGGTGCATGCTAAAAGGTGCGCCATGTCCCGAGATGAAGCTTCATCCAAATCTTCTGTTGCGGAAAAAAAGGAACATTGGCCCTTGACCAATACATTGACAATGTTCGTCCAACATGGCCGGACATCGGGTTGGCAGCGAACGACCAACATGGCCCAGCATCGGGTTGGCAGCGAACGGCCAACATGGCCGGAGATCGGGTTGGCAATGGACGGCCAACATGTCTGGACATCGCTATTGGCCAGGGTGGTAAGGTGCGGCCATTACGGCCTGGGGAGTTGATGAATGATTTTTGGTCCCCCAATTTAAGTTATAAAAATGTCATTTTTACATATATAGGGAGGGGTAGTTGGTTGATGGTGCATATGCGGACTATGCACCAAGTAAGCTTCATAGCTTAGCCGGAAGAGTATAAATGTTGCCTAAGGCTCATTTATAGTTGCGTAGCCTCGCGAAGAGGGCATTTGATTCTTAGGCATCGTTATGCCATATTACGGAACAAACATTTGGTTGCATTTTTACGGAACGACCTATACGTACTAGGCCATTACCACTATTTCTTGGCCACGGCCTAGCAAACGAGTTGGATTAAGTTGTTTGTCCCTTCGAGGATGAACTACGACCTGTGATTGATACCTTTAGAGTAGGGAAGGGTACGTAGGCAGCCGCGATGAGTTGCAACATTGCCGGTCTAGGACGTTGTCACTCATATCATCTAATTTATAGATGATTGCGTCACTTTGGCCTCTTATATCATCTGGCTCGGTAGCTCGACACAAGAGATGATTGTGGCCATACTTGATGAGGCTAGTTGCATTCCATTCCTTGGATGATCATACTTCCTATCAAGGCGTTCCACATAGGCTAAAAACCCGAGTGTCGTAATTTAACTCAAATGGAGTTCATTTTGATGGGAAACGACCCAAAGATCAAGACATGTTGAAGATCCACATGGTCACCGGAATTTCGCCAAATTCCATCGTTTAGAGCCAGCCTTAAAAGGCCATTTTAAGAAAGTTTTTTGGTTTTCTTAATAAACCCTTTGCGGCACAAGGGTAAGTTAGAACTGTGTGGAAACTTAAATAGCTGCATCATGCTCCACGAGCATGCTTGTGAGGGAAAATGAACGTGCATTTTCCTATATTTAAGGCTCGGATCGTAGCTTCATCATGGCGCATCGGGGAAGTTACGGCCTGCGGGGCAACGCGCCAAAGGCGTAATTTTCCGGTCTGTCACAGTTGGTATCAGAGCAAGTTCCGAGAAAACACTAGGGACTGTGCGGAGTGGATTCGTCAAACGAGTATTTTTCCTTCAAAGGGAAATAAAGTTGGAGAGTAGGCCAACTTTTGCGCAGAAAGAGTTGGTAACTGCAATGCCAGTTACTTTTGCGAATCGAGTTGAGCTTGTTCATGTGTTGTGAGTTTACCTGGACTAAGTGGCACCCCAATTACGAGTGGATATCCAGAAGACCGTCTGGGACGGTGGGTAGACAATGGGACTGATCATCCCCACACCTTGGCAACTGGCCAAGGGTGTGCGTTGTCAGGCCCGGCTAGCATCCCACTTACGAGTGGCAACCTGGATGACCGTCAGGGACGGTGGGCAACCGGAAACTGTTCCACACAGTACTGCGCTAAGATCTTGTCATTTCAATGACATCAACCTTGTGAACTTTATGGACTCCTGAGTGTGTAGTATGGGATGCACATTTGGGATACCTTGTTGAGATATGCTTTTGGCACTGGCCAATTGAGATTCTTGGTAATATTGTGGGCACTTTTGGATTCCTAGGAAGGTGGTATGGGACATTTTCTCAGAAGTATGAATTGTTGTTCACGACAACTTGAAGAAACTTATGATTTCTGAGCATCTGGTATGAGACTTTTTCTCAGGAAATCCAAACCGAAGAGATTATCCACAATAGTTTTTGTTTTGAATTTCGGGGACGAAATTCTTTGAAGGGTGTGATAATGTAACACCCCATGTTTTTTAGCCTAGCACATGCTAAAAGGTGTGCCATGGCCCGAGATGAAGCTTCATCCAAAGCTTCCGTTGCGGAGAAAAAGGAGCATTGTCCCTTGGCCAATACATTGACAATGTTCGGCCAACATGGCCGGACATCGCGTTGGCAGCGGACGACCAACATGTTCGGGCATCGGGTTGGCAGCGGACGGCCAAAATGTCCGGGCATCGGGTTGGCAGCGAACATCCAACATGGCCGGAGATCGGGTTGGCAGCGGGCGGTCAACATGGTTGGACATCGTTGTTGGCCATGGTGGTAAGCTGCGGCCATTACGGCCTGGGAGTTGATGAATGATTTTTGGTCCCCCAATTTAAGTTGTAAAAATGTCATTTTTACATATATAGGGAGGGGTAGTTGGTTGATGGTGCATATGCAGACTATGCACTAATTAAGCTTCATAGCTTAGCCGAAAAAGTATAAATGATGCATAAGGCTCATTTATAGTTGCGTAGCCTCGCGAAGAGGGAATTTGATGCTTAGGCATTGTTATGCCATATTTCGGACCAAACATCCATCACTTGGATGCATTTTGACGAAACGGCCTATACGGACTAGGCTATTACCATTATTTCTTGGCCACGGCCTAGCAAACGAGTTGGATTAAGTTGCTTGTCCCTTCGAGGATGAACTACGGCATGTGCTTGATCCCTTTAGAGTAGGGAAGGGTACGTAGGCAGCTGATCGGTTGTCAGCCGACTCAAAAATAAATTACACTTTCTTACTACTCAAAATATAAATATAGCAAGGGCAAGAAAGGATCGTTCCCACATAGAGGTCTAGGTTGTCAAGTTGTTTCGGTTTCCTATATAAAACACCGGGGTTTTTTCTGATTTTTTATATACTAAAATAAAATAAAGCAAGACAAAGAAAAGTAAACACGCAAATCAAGGTAGTGAGAATATTGGTTACATATTTTATCTTCAATTGTAAACAAGTTTTTGAATATATGAATAGAATTCGTATTTAATCTCGCTATCATCAAAAGCCCTAGAATACCTTATTGCAAGAATACTCCGTAAATTTCCTAAATTTATCAACACACACATTAGAGCTGCGTATGTGAATTCTACCTAAAGAATAACCTAACGCCTTGCGCTAATTAAGTTTAATTCCTAAGAGCATTAAGTTTTAGAAATAGGCTAATCAATGCAACCATCATACATTGCGCATGACAATTCGAACAAAGGTCAATTTCTACATATGATTACAAGAGTGTATCACTACAAACCGTAATCATATCATGCTACTCGTATTCAAGGTTATCGCTCGATGATGAACCATAAAATAGCTATATATATGTATGTATGTTCAATCAATTCTAGACTCAACTACACAAACATTCAATCATATTGCAATACATCAATCATGCAATTATTATAATCAGTAGAAATCAAACGATAATATTGAGAGAAAACTAATTCATAAAATCCATAACTTGTTTTCAAAATCCAACTACATCATTAACCAATAATAAAATCAAGTACTTGTGTTTTTGGAAATCATCATAGAAAGAAAAGAAGAACTATCATGTGAAACCCTAGACAACAAGTAGGAATTCTCCCTAATGGAGATATATCTAGATTTAGAGAAATACTTTTCTATTTATAAGCTTTTTTCCCAAAAGGATAATTTCCCAAAATTAGGTTAAGTCTTCATAATCTTCAAGTCCACGTCCATCTACTAGTCCACCAAGCCCATGTGTGAGAAATATGTCTCTAGAATTTTTGGGTCCAAAGCTGGTCGCCGGATTGCTGACATCATCACCGGAATCCGGTCTCCGTCGCCGGAATTTTCTGTCGTCGGTTACTTTTCGGTCAGTCAAAGGGTCAAAGTTTCCATCTTCAGGTGAAGGTCAGCTCAGACGAAACCAGAGTCAACTTAGTCAAACCTTGGTCTTGCTCCGGCCAAAAACCAAATTCAGGCCAAGTTCATGGCCTACATAGAACTACACTTCCCATTAATTCTAGTCCCTGCAGCAGCTGTTTCCCACTGCACACACAGCTCATCCATTGACAGCTCCATAATCTCTGCATCATACACAACACCCTTCAATCACAGCAGCAACAACATGTCTTTCTCAATCTCAGCTCAGTTCCAAGTTTCTAATCCAACATCAACATCTCCTCTTCACCTGCACCATTCAACTGCCCTGTGTTGTTCTACCAGCTGCAAAATTCCATTGTTGTTAAACTCCTGTGGTTTATACCTGTCCCGACATACATCTAACTCAACACTTGAGCAACATCAACTCCACCTGACCCATGAAAATCATCCACTTTCTCTGCAGTTGACAACCACCGGCTTCTCATCTGAAACCCATGCTCAGTTTAATAGATCCAACCACACAACTGCAACAACAGCATCACTTGGTTCTTTCTTTGCTCAAAACATCGACAACATGGCATTCCCTGACAGCTACACACAGACTGCATCTGCGACATGCCTTCATACCACATCAATTTCTTGGCCCTATTTCAGTTCCACTTCGCAGCTGCCATTACAAACTTCAATTCTATGAAACACGACCACATTCATTCCTTGATTAACCATTAACATCCCACCAGTCACATCCTCAGTTTTGTAAACCACAGTCACGTTTTCATCGACTCGAGCTTACCTTGATTTTCCAATTCTTCCTCCCATATCTGTTCTCATCTCACACAATAGCATCAACCCACAGCAACCATCACTGCTTCATTTCTCGTTATCGTAGAAACACCATGCATTTCTCGTGACTCCTCCAATCCCTGTTAACTTCTCAAACTCGAAACAGTTCTTAATCCGTCGCTTCTGCCTTTAAACCAACGAGTTTCATAGCCAATATCATCTTATCTTTCATTGCACCTCAAATCAACAACATTACTTGTAACTTCCAACTGCAACAACAATTCACTCTCACAACCCTTCTAAACACCACCAGAACCCATTAGTCCTTGCAATGCACCTTCAAATGCAGTCTGCTGCTTCAGTTCAATACCAATTTATCCAGCCAACATCATTTGCAGTTCAGTTCACTGCATCAATTACTCAGCTTACAGTACCAGACTCAAGCCTTCATACTGAATCCACCTGAGAGCACTGCCAACCAGTTCACAGCTTAAGCCAACCATCTCCATTCTGCAACCACCAACACATTTCCATGCTAGTTTTTCCACCTGCAATGTTTATGGCTTTAAACACCACCATCACAGATTACCAATAACTCACAGTGCCTTCTTTATCGATCATGGCAACATCTTTCAATCTCTATCACAATTTAGGCAATTCTACAAACACATTGTGTGCAGCTTCTGGTGATGAAGAAGATATGTACACGTTATTGATTTCTAATCTCTCTGTATCTCCTTCCCTGCATATTCATACAATTTAGAACAAACCCATTCATTCAAAGCTTTAATTTCATAACCTTTCACAGCCAATGAGCCATACTTTTAATGGCAGAGAACTCCCTTTCCTTGATTGGTTTCTGGCTATCAAATTTTGGCTTTTACTGATGTAAACTTGAATTCTACAGAAACCCGTCTTCTTATTCATCACAGACACTTCAAAACACCTTCAATCTCCTCCATTAATACTTCAATCAAACTGCATCTTTGTTTCTTCTCAGTCTTTACGGCTTGTATTCAAACACGAACCCAAAACTCATGCAAAATCTCCATGTTTTTCTCGACTTCAAAAATTCTCTCTTAACCATCAACAATAACTCATCAGAACTATGGTCTAGACCATTGGTACACAGCTACCCGGAAGGGAACTTGGTGCAACTGATAGTCGTGATAAGAAGAAATACAAACTCTGAATTGTCTTGTTTGTGCTCGACCTAGGTAAGTTGTAAACAAGGAGGAGGTTCCCCTTAGCAGAACTAGGTTATTCATCAGTAAACTGCAATTGTATTTCACTGTCTGCTTAGAGAAAATGGTGTTGGCTCCGATAATCACTATTTCCAGCGCCTTGTAGACTTATTTGCTCTGATTCGGGTCCATCTACTCTTAAGCTCGCCAAATAATGAATTAAACTCTGATTTCCATTGTTTTTCGTCACATGACTCCATAATACCAACAAAATGTAAAAGAAGCGTAATATACAAAAATACAAGAGAAATTTCCAAGAAAAGCATAAAAAATTGACATTCAAAAGATATAATTTAGGCACCTATCAGCAGCCGCAATGAGTTGTAGCATTTCCGGTCCAGCACGTTGTCGCTCATATCATCTAATTTAGAGATAATTGCGGCACTTTGGCCTCTCATATCATCTGGCTCGGTAGCTCGACACAAGAGATGATTATGGCCATACTTGATGAGGCTAGTTGCATTTCATTCCTTGGATGCTCATACTTCTTCTCAAGGCGTTCGACATAGGCTAAAAACCCGAGTGTCGTAATTTAACTCAAGAGGAGTCCATTTTGATGGGAAGCGACCCAAAGATCAAGAAATGTTGAAGATCCACATGGTCACCGGAATTTAGACAAATTCCATCGTTTAGAGCCTCAAAAGTCCATTTTAAGAAAGTTTTTTGGATTTCTTAATAAACCCTTTGCGACACAAGGGTAAGTTGGAACGGTGTGGAAGCTTAAATAGCTGCATCATGCTCCACGAGCATGCTTGTGAGGGAAAATGAACGTGCATTTGCCTAGATTTAAGGCTCGGATCGCAGCTTCATCATGGCACATCGGGGAAGTTACGGCCTGCGCGACAACGCGCCAAAGGCGTAATTTTTCAGTTTGTCACACAACTGCAGATAAAATAGTTGGGTCTGGCTTCACAATCCCAATGAAGTTTTTAAGTCGTTAACCTATAATGCTTTTAGGATAATCGACTCTAGTCGCAACTAGTATCACACAAGAGGTATGGGGATTAGGTTTCCCAGTTACTAGAGATTTCCCTTATATAGTCTTCAAATCATGGTTTGGAATCAATGTTACCTTGGTAACAAAGCATTCAATATTCACCGTTAGATGAAAAATTGAGTAGACTCAAGCTAATATCTTTCAACCGTTAAATCGAACTTCGCTTGTTACACACGAATAGAAAGTGACTTCATTTAGATATGGGTAACCGTACCCAAACGTGTACACCTTGTTGGCTCAACAATAGTTAACCGAAGTTATCCATATGAACACTTTCATATCAACCTTGTTCATCTTAACACAACTAGTTCAAATGAAATTAGTTCTAGAGTTGTTCGATAGTTTATATTCTTATAGAAGCATACAAGACACAATTGAAGCAAAGTTGATTTTGATTCACTCGAATCAATTCATGTACATTATAACCACGGTTTTCAAAAAATTTCATTCCTTTTTTATATTATATATATTTTAAATATATTAGTTCATGAACAAACCGACTGTAGAACATAACCCACTCAAGTATGCAAACGGGTACGCATACCTAAGTAACCGAGTTTGCCTAGATACACATACTGTCGTACACCACCAAACTCAGTTGAATTCTCGGACTTGAAATTACGCCGGTACACATACGGGTATGCATACTAAGTTCCCGGGCTTCAACTAACAAACCAGTATGCATATGGGTATGCATACTATGGTTCCCAGACTTAGAATAACTTGCAACAATTAGCACACAAGTACGCACACTGTTCTATATCCAATCATGGTTAATTTTTCTAAACTCCTATTTCAATCATTGAAACATTCTTATAAGACGACAATAGTTGTTTCACACAAACGATTAGCTTCTAGAGTTGATTGGTATCAATTGTTTTTTCTTAACGAAATAAGGATCATTTTTTTTAGTCTCTTTGATTCCAACTAAGTTAATTCTGATCTTAGTGCATGCTTGTCAAATATAGGATTCGATTATTCATAATTGGTTCGTTTTAACTAAGTTATCTTGGTTGATCAATCAGACTAAGGGAAAATTGCTTAGGGCAATTGTTTTCTTGATAACATACTAAAACAAGATTACTTAGGGTTTCGGTTTTAGTATTGGTTATCTAAAATGGTATGTGAAACCCTCGTGGTTAACTCTTACAAGTTGTGCAAGTCTTATGGATTTGTAAGATACTTTCAGTTTGCTCTTATGTTTATTCATTTCTTTGTCATTTTTATGACAAAAAGGGGGAGAAATATATGGAGTAAACAAGTGATTTATGATCACTAGGAAGGGATATATGTGCTTCAATCTTTATATCTAACGAAAGAGTAAAGCATAGGCTAAGGGGGAGAAACATATCATCTTGCATTGTAGTATTTGATACTACAAAGGGGGAATAACAAAGATTTTAGGATTGAATATTTACCTAGATTTCCTTTTAGTGGGAGTAAAGCTTTTGTTATTCAAATGGCAACAGTGGCATTTATTTTTTTTAATATGTGCAGGATATTGTGTTGTTGTAACTCGGAATCAAGCGTATGAAGAATGAGTTATTTTGTAATTCATTTATCTCCATATATATTAGAGTTTTGTCACTAAAATTGAAAAATAGGGAGATTGTTAGAGCATTGCTCGGTTGAACCCACCAAGTGTTGGTATGTCAATTTTGGTTGTCATATTTTAGTATCAAAGCTCAATTAGAGTCGCTTGATTGAACGTACCAGAGTTAAATTTTTTTATGTTAGTCTAAAAATTCTAAGAATGTTGAGACATACAAGTATTACCTTGAAGACCTGAAGATCGTGAAGATGTATCGATTACAATGAAGACATCATCCTTCCACTTGAGGTATAGTGATACTGACTTGACTTGTTTCCATTACTATCGTTGCTTTCAAGTCATTTAAGATTGAAAACGTAACATTCGAGGTTATATTTAATACTCTAGTATTAGACTTGGTCATTTTATTATGATCAAAGTGTCAAGGAAGAATATTTAGTCACGAAGTATAACGTTTATCTTTTGAACTTCGTAAATGCGATATCGACAGAATCTATGTAACTCGTTACTTGATTGTTTATAGGATATATGTGTGACTTTATCCTAGGAAACCATGTTTGATTACATATTTTTAAAGGAAGTACATACACGAAACTTGTTTCGTAATCGAAAGGAAATCAATAGGCATTTTGGTCCAGTTTTTATGAAGATCTATTGGATGACCAATTCGAACCTAGGTAATAACTTTGATAGAACCGATCTTGGCTTATGTCGGGAGTTATGGTAGAACCTATCTTTACCTAGTTTGGGATATGCGGTTAAACCGATCTTAACTTATGTTGAGATTCTTGGTAGAACTGATCCTTACCTATATTGGGATACATGGTAGAACCTATGATTCTTAGTAGAACTGATCCTTACCTATATTGGGATACATGGTTAAACCTATCTTAACTATTATTATTGAGAGTCATGGTAGAACCCATCCTTACCTATATTGAGATATTTGGTAAAACCTATCTTAGCTTTTGTGGGAGTCATGGTAGAACCGATCCCTACCTATATTTGGAGACTTGGTAGAACCGATCTTAACCTATGTTAGGAGTCATGGTAAAACCGGTATCAAGAACAAAACCGATCATCTATATTCACATATTAATTTACGGTTTGTGTGAGTTTGGAATTAGGGTTTGATAAATAGGAAAGTTCTAGATGTCGACATAATTTGGACATATATATAATTATTATCTTTTATTGTCCAAAGATATTCCTTGGTACTCAAGGTGATCCCAATCCAAAATATTGAGAATCTTTGAATTAAGATTTTCGATCATATGTTTTTGATTTTCCATCAAATCAACAGTATATCTCTTAGATATTAGTTAAGTGTTAAACTAATATTAGATATTCTCTAATAAGAGATTTCAGAATTACAGGTTGGATATTAGTTGAAAATATGAAAAACCGAAATTATGTACTTATTGCATATTTTAAGAATATTTTCAGTTTTGGAATTTCCTTGCTGTACAAACAACCTTGGTCTATAAATACTTGATTTTGTATTTCTTGTAAATTATCCTAAGAGCCGGGCAAGTTTCATTCGTTTTGTTTCTGGTGGAGCCGTCTATCTGGAGAGGAAAGTACCCTAATTGGGAGAAATCTCATTTACCTTGAGATTGACTGTGGTAAGCAGTCCCCAGTCATACATCTCTTTGTCTGTGGATAGAGTCTCATGGAGTATTTCTGGGAGTGACAGACGTCTTCCTGACACAATGTGATTCAATTATATGAACATGTCTTTCATTTGTGCCTTTGACAGATAGAGTAATTTACATATATGTTCGACTAGGGGCTGAGATAGAGTTAAAGTTCTGATTGGTAGAGGATCCCTGTGAACCCTTCAGTCCCCATATTAAGCTCTCCTGGCTCGAACTTTTCCTTGAAGATGCACTTCAAAACATTACAGTCACTTGTCGGATGATTGACGAATCTATGAAAGTGGAAGTATATAAGATTCTCCATTTATTCATCAGTGGGCTCTTTTCTGATATATGCCAATTTGATTGCACCATCATGGATCTAGACCTCTAGTAATTTGATCACTTCTTCCATAGGAAGAGGAAAGTTCGATTCTGTCTGGTCATTCCCCACTTTTTAATGCTGGATCGGAGCTTGTGCATTTCAGGATTGATTATCCTTCCTTTATTCTTTTGGAAGATCCTGGGATGATGGAGAAGCATGCTTGTTGTAGGACCAGAATATCGCTACAACTATGTTCACACGAGATTAACAACACTTCTGTGAGCATCATCGCAAGCTCTTCAACAACACTTTGCGAGTGTCAGAGAATAATTCAAAGAATGACGTAATAGACAACGACAGCATAAAACATGAGAAAGATGTGAAGATTTTGTATTTAGAGAGAATTTTCGCGAGCACAAGGCGGGAGTTCATGAGAGCAAGGCAGGAAATGAAGATTTTGTGGTTATAGAAGAGTCTCGCGAGCACGATAGCAGATCTCGCGAGCACGATAGCAGATCCTGCAAGGAGCATAACAGAAATCCTAAAAATGGGAAAGATAAGTTGAATGTGAGCTGTCACCCACTATGAAGATACCTATATAAAGAGAATAGCAGGAGAGAGAAAGGGGTGGGACACAATTTTAGAAGAGAGAGATATTTTGCAGAGAGATTTTAGGAGAGAGAATGTATTTTTCTTTATCATCTTCTTCCCCCAAACTAGATTTAGAACTCCATTAATGGAAATTATCAATGAAAATCAAATGTAAACTTAAACAATCATAGTGAAGAATCATGGATGTAGATCATATTGATCGAACCATGTAAAAAATCTTGGTGTCCGTTTATAATTTTAGCAATTTTACTACCATTTTCATATGTAGATCTAGAAATTAATATCAAGATATGATAAGGGGTGTGTTGTAGGATTTCCTGCAACTACATTTTGGCGCTAGAAACAGGGACAAACTACTTGTCAAATTGAATAAGATTCAAAGAAATTGGCTATCATTAGAATTGGATCTCACTGGATTTAAAAACTTCAAGATCAAATATGGAAGCTACAACGAAAACTCATGATTATACAACAAATAGAGAGAAGGAGATATATTAAGAGGCATCTGAAGAAAAGACCAGCAAAAATTATGTCAACAAATCATCAAAAAGGACAAATTTCTTCTCACTTTTCTTATTCTTTGTTTCATTTTTCGGATCTGAGAATTTCAAAACAAAAACTGGAAAGTAGATTTTTTATAAAACCTAAACTTTGCTTTTTGTAGAAATTTGATTTATTGAGGAAGTCTTGAATCTAAAAATGTTTTTGTTACGAATTTGTAGTAACCAAACCTCGTTTTACAAATCTGTTTAATGGATCTCTAAAAATGTAAGATTTCGAGATTTTCTGTTAATTAGAGATTTACATAAAAAAAGAAAAAGAAAAAAAGATTTCATTGAAAGTTTTCATTCTTCGCAGGGAGAAATCTAATGAATTTGGATCAATTAATTGTTCAAACAGGACAAATTCTTTATTATCTTATTAAATTATATGTTCATAATATAGATCTGGAAGATTTTGAATTTTAGATTATTAATCTTTGTTTTTCACAAAAATTGCTGTTTAGTTGATATTTTGAATTCAAAAGAGTTTTGATCATAAATTTACGTCCATAAACCTTGAATTCAATCATAATTTTGATCGTATAAACAACTAATATGAACATGATTTTTGTGATTGAAGTCAAAGATGAAGGAATCAAAAGATCCAGTGAAATTTCCCTTTTGCGATAAGATGTATCCACCAACCTATCAATAAAAAACGTCAGCGAATGAATGGATTAAACCAACACCAACAATTTAGATTCCAATGGAGAAAAAAGCACAAAGGACAAAGGCATCACAGTGGATAAGAGAAGAAGACTAATGATTTATTCACCAAGTACTTCATCAACAATCGCGAAGAAATCAAATGAAGTTACACCAACAAATAATTCTACAGGACAAAATCTATTCTCTTTTCTAATTTCATATTTAAGAAAAAAAAGTAATTTTTAAGTTATGCGATTTTAAAAATAAAATAAAATTGATGATTATCCTTGTTTTCAATTTTATGAAGATTGATATAAAACTTGCATTACTCATAGTGATTGCTAGCAGGGAATGAACTCTTGCAAGAAAGAAATATAAAAGAGCATGGCTAGAAAAGAGAATAGAAAGAACCAAAGAGAACTAAAAAGAATAAGTCACGAGAATCTCGCCACTCTTTCACAAGTTGAAGATAGTACAGTTGGTCAAACCAGAAGCATACAAGTTTAAGGTCGCAAGATCGATTCTTCCTAACTGCGATATTTTTGCATATTTTTGATTAACTACCAAGGACAAATAAAAGAACAAGTAATAAGTGTTATGCGAAGATATCACAAAGAAACATTAGAAAAGATGGTTCAAGGTTCAAAGAACAAACAAGAGGTCGCGGGTTCGAATTCGCAGAGACTCATATTTTTCATTTTCTTCTCATTTTCGTTGGCGAGTAAAAGAATAAGGAAAAAAGTTCTACGTTAGTTTCGCAAAGAGGTTCTTGAACAGATGGTCTAGAGAACAGTATGGGAGATTGTAGTCACAGATTCGAATTTGCCTGCGAGCATAATTTTCTTCTTTTTACAAAGGGTGAAAAAATAGACAATCTCTCAGCATTGTTTCATTATTTCGCAAGAAAGAGAACTAGCACAGTTGGTTGAGAGGCTTGAATGAAAGCAGATCGCAGGATCAATTCTTGCTTCTCGCAAGTTTAATTTTGTTATGTGAAATTCGGAAGCCAGCTTTTGATTATTTCGCAGATAAATTTTGCAAGAAAGAAAACAAGCACAGTTGGTTGGGAGGAATGAATGCAAGCAGTAGATCGCGGGATCAATTCTTGCTTCTCGCAAGTTTATTTTTAATATGCATAATTGTCTCTCGAACAGTTAAACTTTGATTACATCGCAAGATCTTTGATAAATTCGCAAGAGAGGGCTAGCACAATTGGTTTGTTGCGAGAAAATGCAAGAGGCAAGTCAAGGGTCCAAGTCTCATCTCTCACTCTTCTTTAGGCTGCGAGACGTTCAGACAACTCACATAAGAGCTAAGTACCCTTCCCCAGAACATTTTACTTACCACAAATAAAAGATTTTTGATTTAATTTACAAAAAATGACACAATCGCAAGATTTCAAAGATTATACAAGATTACAAAAGGTGAAATCATCGCAAAAAATTTATAAATTTCAAAAAAATTCAAAGATTACAAAAAATGAAATTATCGCAAAGATTTCTAAGATTTAAAAAAAAAATTGACTTAATTTCCAAAAAAAGCGATACCCTCGCAAGATTACAAAGACTTCAAAAATACAAAAAACCGAGAACCTTCAATTTATATATTTCTCTAGAAATTTTCTTTTACAAAAGATTTTTGATTTAAAAACGCGATACAATCGCAAGATTTCAAAGAAGATTTCAAAGATTTCTCTAGATTATTTATTTTACAGAAAGAGATTCTTGATTTACCCATGCGATACAATCGCAAGATTTCAAAAGATTTTAAAGATTATTTACTTCAAATATGATTATGAAAATGAAAGAAGAAATGACATAAATGAAAGAAGAAATGATAGAAATGAAAGAAGAAATGACAGAAATGAAAGAAATGAAAGAATGAAGAAACGCGAATATAATTTCGCAGAGACATAAGAATGGGACGAACCTTTATGGCGTGCACCCTAGTTCGCGAATAAAATTTCGCAAGAGGCAAATGTAAGACCTAATAGTGCGTCATATAAGGGGGTATCTGATTACATGGTTCATGGGTAAGGTTATACCGCTGCTGGATCCTAAGACATGGAGAGAAAGGGGTTCATCTCTCTGAGATACCTATCCAGGAGAGGTACCTTGGATTTCCAACTATATAAGGTTATACCCTGGTTGGACGACCGAGGGTCTCTTCTAAGAAGTGCAGAGTATGACCAAGGCGCTGAGGTACACGGTTGAGCCAAGAGTGCCCGGGACGGACGAACCTACCCTGGACATTCTTGGTAAGTCTTGGCTATGATGCACTTGGCATGAAGAATACCCTACTTAGGGTGAAGTCTTGTAACTATAAGCCATATAGGCATAAAGTACAAGAGGCTGCGAATACAACTGGTTGTTGGCAAATCTGGATGTGAGGAGCTAGTCTTGTATGGCCGATGTGCCCTCCTTGAAAGGTCAACTATGGGGAAGATAAGGGCGACACCCTCCATTAGGGAGCTGATAATTTTATAAAGACGGCAATGTCATGGGGCTTTATGATCGCAAGAACATTTAAGCCTGTCATATTGTCGCGTGACGAAAATTATACAGAGGCAACAAGCCATAAAATAAAAAAGATAAGATGAGATCAATGAGTTTTTACATGAAAGTGTAAAGACGTCCTGCGATTTCATCGCAAGACGGCAATGTCATAAGATGTAGTTCTCGCAAGGGAGCTTAAACTTATCATATTGTCACAGATATGTTGAAAAATGTGGATAAGACAAGATCAATTGGTTTTTACATGCAAATGTGAATATATCCTGCGATTTTGTCGCAGATACAAAAGAAAAATTGGCAAAATAAGACCTTTAACTAGGAAGGCAAAATAAGACCAATATAATAATCTCAAACATTAATTATTTTCTTTTAAGAATGCAGGAAAGATTTGTTCATCGCAAGAGAGATAGCAAGTACTATTTAGAATCTCTCAGAAATACTATTCAGAATCTCTCAGAAGTATTGTTCAGAATTTCTCAGAAATATTATTCAGAGTCTCTCAAGAGGATTGTATACAATCTCGCAGCATATTCATCGCAGCACTATTCATGACACTATTCACAATCTCGCGGTGATATTTCAGGAACACTATTCATAATTTCGTAGGGTCATTCAGAAACTTGCAAACTCATTCAGCACCTCGCAAACTATTCAAGAACTTCGCAGGAAATGTGATTATTTAGCAGAATATGATTATTTTATCGCATGAGGCAGAGGCAAGACAAGAATAAAGAAACAATTCGTTCATTTAACATTTTCTCAAGGATTCTACCTCCATAGATAAAGAACAAAGGCAACTATGGATTACCAAGAAAACATTTTATGTTCTTTATCTTCTCGGCAAGAATCATTTCCAAAATGGGCAAGAATTCTCACCAAAAATGAAGTAATAATTTCGCATGAACAGAGGCAATACTTATAACTTTCATTCAAGGACGGATATTTCTTATATTTTGAGGATTGAGTACTTCTTATATTTCTTCAAAGATACTTCATACTTCGCATACTTCAAGAGTTAATACTTCTTATTTACTTAGCAAAGATATGGAACTTCACAAAAGAATAGAGGCAAGTACGTACTTTTCAAGTCCAATATTATTTCGCTCGTTCCTTCATCAACAAAGATCAAAGACTATTACAACAATTGATTTTTCCTTAAAGATCGCTCTTTAAGCAATATTCAAGGAAAAAGAGGCAAGATGTAGGACCATAATATCGCTACAACTATGTTCACGCGAGATTAACAACACTTCTGCGAGCACCATCGCAAGCTCTTCAACAACACTTTGCGAGTGTCAGAGAATAATTCAAAGAATGATGTAATAGACAACGACAACATAAAACATGAGAAAGATGTGAAGATTTTGTAGTTAGAGAGAATGTTCGCGAGCACAAGGCTGGAGTTCACGAGAGCAAGGAAGGAAATGAAGATTTTGTGGTTATAGAAGAGTCTCGCGAGCACGATAGCAGATCTCGCGAGCACGATAGCAGATCTCGCGAGAACGATAGCAGATCTCGCGAGCACGATAGCAGAGCCTGCAAGGAGCATAACAGAAATCCTAAAAATTGGAATGATGAGTTGAATGTGAGCTGTCACCCACTATGAAGATACCTATATAAAGAGAAGAGCATGAGAGAGAAAGGGGGGACACAATTTTAGAAGAGAGATATTTTGCAGAGAGATTTTAGGAGAGAGAATGTATTTTTCTTTATCATCTTCTTCCCCAAAACTAGATTTAGAACTCCATTAATGGAAATTATCAATGAAAATCAAATGTAAACTTAAACAATCATAGTGAAGAATCATGGATGTAGATCAATTTGATTGAACCATGTAAAAAATCTTGGTGTTTGTTTATAATTTTAGCAATTTTACTACCATTTTTATATGTAGATCTAAAAATTAATATCAAGATATGATAAGGGGTGTGTTGTAGGATTTCCTGCAACTACACTTGTGTTGTGCCTCAGCTTTCCTTTTAATCCCTTCTGCAATAACATTCGTGGAAGGTTGGTGATTGTATTTTTGTTGACTAGGTGTATGCTATCTTGAGTCTCACGTGGTTCCTCGACTTTTGTAGTCTTTGTTCTCTCCAGTAAAGTAGGTGCAGTAGTTGCTGATCGTTTGGATGCTTCATGAAGTTCTGAGAAAATATCGAATCAGAGATTCTCCAATAGAGCTCTGTAGACCGGGATCATTCCATTGATACCCAAATCTACAAGTTGTCGCTCTGTAACATTTGGATCATCACAATCCAAAGCTTGGACTCTGAACCTTTTTACATAATTATTGGGATGTTCATTGTTCCTCTGAAACATCCTTCCTATATTAGATAGAGTAACTTGTTCTAAAACAAAGAAGTATTTTATGTGAAAAACATTAATCATTTCTCCCCAATTGGTGATGCTTTCTGGTGCGATGTTGTTGTACCATGTGTATGCTCTGCCTGTTAGAGATTTTGAAACTCCTTCAAATGGACAACATGGTTGTACTCATGCTCTCCCAGTGACTCTAGGAATCGTGAGACATGTTCACGGGACTTGCCAGTTCCATCATAAAGTGTGAATGTTGGAAAAATGTAACCTTTAGGAAGAGGAACTCTCTGTATAGCATAAGGATATGGAGGTTGGTGACGATGGACATATGATGTTTAGTCTTTCCCACGATCCTCCAAAAAGTGCTTCAAATCTTCACGAGCCATGAAACTTGATGGCTCCTTTGTTGGTGGGTTATCTGCAGCATTGCGGACTTCATCATCTTCTAGGATGTGGATATGGGGAGATTTTAGGATCAACGTTTGAGGATGTTTCCTTAGATTTTCATTTCTTTGACTGATGTTAATTTTGCTCAGGCGGCAACTTCTCCGTGAGAGTTTTGAGATAGGCCCACGATTCTTTATGTGTTGCAGTTATGTCTGTATGATTCTTGGAAAAAATTTCTTGAACCTTCGTGAGATCATCTATGGTAGGTGGATTTATCTAATTTCTTCATGAGCTCGATCGAAGAGAGGATTTTTGCCTATACCAATGTTGGTTTCAACATGGACACCGGTATTGTTGGGTTGAGGTATAATATCAGTAGCGCTGATGTTGGAAATGGGAAGAGTGACTGGAGTACCACCATTGTTGCTAGTGCTAGCATTATTTGGGTTAGGGTTAGGATTAGTAACTAAGCCTGACCTTCTTTTTTTTTTAACAAACCAAATTTATTGAGAAGAAAAAAGAAGGAGGGGGACTAGACCTTACCTCCCAGAGACAAAAGAAGAATTGAAAAACTGTACCCAAAAAAGCCAAAACCCAAAGTTACATATTTCGGAAGCGATATAACGGTAAAATAGAATTATCTATTCCAATTTTCCGTCTTACAAAATCTAGAGGACTTAACCACCAACGAGATTCCACTGTCGCTCCATGCTTGGCCAGCATATCTGCTACAGAGTTACCTTCCCGAAAAATATGAGTACAAATAAGCTGTATTGATTGAGCGAACTTCAAGAAATTATTCCAGTGAGTCGATAGCTTCCAAGGGACTAACTCCGGCTTTAGAATAGATTGTAACACAAAAATTGAGTCACATTCCATCCATAGCCTGCGTATGCCCTTTGTACTTGCCAAACGCAATGCATAAATTGCTCCCCAAAGCTCAGCGAACAAAGATTTATTTATTCCCAAATTTTGTGCCAAACAGCCCTACACCCTACCTTTAGAGTCACGAAATACTACGCCACAACCTTAAGGACCCAGGTTACCAATAGAGCAGCCATCTATATTTACATTAATCCAACCTGGAGCTGGAGACTGCCATTTAACCACCAAAGCTCTAGGCATTTTATGAGCTAACCTTTTTATGCCCAGGGAATCCAAAATTAGCTTAAATGCAGAAGTATAAAAAGAGTATCCTCCACTGTGTCTACTCGACTCCACGATTAGGTTAGCCATTTGAGAGATTGCCTGATTAAAGGAGATGACCCGATGTTCGAACCTTAAGTTATTGCGGTAGAACCATATAATCCAGATACATCTAGCTGCAGCAATCCAAAGTAGATTTTTTTTGTGAGCATCCCTAAAATGTCTGATTGAAGCGAAAATCGTGTGCACACTCGAACAGTCGAGCCTATGACGGAACACCTACATAATCCAATTCCAGAGCGATCTGGCAAAAATACAGTTAACGAATAAATGATGTTGAGTTTCACCACATCGTGGAGAGGGGCACAGATTACAGCAGTTGACCGTGTCACCTCCATAGAACTTTACATTGTCATATGAAGCTATTCTATTGTGCAAAACTTTCCACACCATGCAGGAATGACGCGGAGGAATCTTTATATTCCATAAATCTCTGAAATCCGCATGTTCCACCTCTTTAGGTCTATGAAAGTCATATGAAATCTTCATACTGATTTCTCCCGAATTACTTCCCTTCCACACCAGTTTATCCTCCATATGAATCGCAAACGGTGTTTCATTGACCAGATGTTGAATATTACCTTCCAGCTCCGGCATGTAAGAAGGGAATTTCCACTTACCCTCAACTATAAATTCTACCACCAAGTTGTACAGATTCGAATTGTCTAATTCCATATAATCCACAATATAAAGATCCATATTAGTGTACCAGATGTCATTCTAGAAATTGATTTTATTCCCATTACCAACCAGCCAAAGCATATTATATAATTCACGCATTCTTTCTTCTAATGAATTTGCGACACGTCCTCTCTAACCGCTGCGATCTGACCGTTCATGTCTTTTCTTAGCATTTATTACATTCATCTTCTTCGAGAAATTTCTTCTTATATATATACTCCTTTCATTCTTTTCTCTTCCTCTTTTACTTTCTTATTATTTCTCTCTGTAACTTCTCTGCAAGTTTACTGTTCTTCCGTAAATTGCGTGTCTGTCATCGTTGTGATTCCTTTGTTACTTTTCAACCTTTTTCTTCATTCCCATACTCCATACTTAAAAAATGGTTGTTGTTGGTGCTAAAAATTTGGATGCTTTTGGTGAGATGCAAGAAAAACTCCAAAGCAAAGGTTTTACTTTGTCTACAATCCCAAATCAGAGCCCTAAATCCGAACTTTCTCTCAGATTATTCACTGATTATCGATGCTCTCGCGAGAAAATTATAGTATCGCTAGGTCAACTTGAATCTGGTCTTCCCATTCTTCTCTATGATCCAGAACTTCCACTATTCTATGAAATAATTTCTGACGAGAGATTCTCGCGAGCGATATATCAATTGGGTGGAGATTGTATTCGATTGCTGCTTGAATATGCTTCTCGCGGTGCTGACAAAGGATCTCGTTACCCTGAAGCTGCGAAGAATCCTCAATTTAAAGATGTTCCCATTGTTTCTGCAGATTATACTGTGGATAATTTCTTTGATAATTACAAAATAGTCCCTATGAAGAGGGATAGCACTTGCTGGGGTGTTCACTTGAAGAAAGAAAAGATCGCTAATGATAAAGCTCTTATGCTATACATTGATTGGCATACATCTACTAACCAAGGCCCTCGCCATTCTAGCGATGACAAGTGGTTCATTTTTCAGTTATATCTTGAGGGTCCTTATATTTCTGGTTCTTGCGCATTACCCGCGAATCTTTCAGAATATCAACCTTGGGTTTTCAACTGGCCTGAAAGAACTAAAGAGGTTCTCTCCGATCTTTGGTATAATTATTATTCACTATCTTCCCCATGTTTTTATATTTTCACTAATTACTCCAATCTTTTCCAGATTGACAGAATGAAACTCATCTACCAGACTTTTAGGAAACCCAGCACTTTCTTAGCTCTTAAATCCTTCACAGATGAAGTAAGAAATATCAATTCATTAGCTTTAACAATATATTGTAGCCCCTATTTATTATCTTTATCTGTGTTCACAGGAAATCGAAGAATTAGAACAAATAAAACCTGCGAGAAACAAAGTGAAGTCCACAGTTGACCGCAAGGGGAAATCTACTGCTCCTCCCAAAGGGAAACCTACCGTTCCTCGCAGTGAGGGATCTGACGATCCTCCCTTAAAGAGAAGAAAAACCCAACTCCCTTATTCTCCAATTCCCTAACCTATTTCAGAAAATTTTGATAAGGACAACGATGATGATAATTTCGGCGTTGGCTCAACTATCCAAAATTTTCCTTCTATAAAGGATTCTTCTTCTTCTGAGTCTGCAATGGCTCAACTATCCAATTTTTTTTGCAAGAATATGTTTGGTATCCCAAATGAGTATGGAGATGAAGCTATTAATGAAATATCCCAGTCCCTCGCCAAAGTCTGCGATGCTCCCATACTAGCTGACAGTGATTCCCTTAGCGAGGTTTCAAGATCGCTGACTCCAAGTCTCTTAAATTCACTTGGCAGCCTGGTATGTTTCTACTTGTTCATCCTTTTTATATATGTATATATTGATATTTTTGTTAGACATTTTGCTTCTGATTTAGACAATAGGCGTATCATTTATGAAAAGAAAGCTGCTAATCTTCGCCAAGATAAAGAAAAACTAGAAGTTGAAGTTATTGAGCTTCGCAGGAAAAATAAGCAGATGGAGACTGAAGCTTCAGTTGACAAGCAAAAAATCTCTGATCTTGATAAAGCTAATCAACAACTCTATGGTATGATTTATTTCTTTTCTCTTTTAATTCTTCTCACCCTATCGTAGCTTATTCAAGCAACCATTTTTGCAGATATTTATGGTCTTACTGACGAGGCTACATTCCTCCAATCTTTTCCCGAATCTGTAGATGAGAGTACCCTTCTTGCTCGCCTTAATAATTCTTTAAGTAGTTTCTCAGATGATCAAATTAGGTCCCTCTCTGTAGATGAACTTAAATCCAAACTTAATCTTTTAAAGATTGAGCACAGATTCAATTTAAGTTTAACTTATAAGTTTAAACGCCTTTATCTTGATTCAAAAGAAGAAATCAATAGATTAAGAAGTAAGGTAAGTGATCTTATTGACGAGAAAGATTGTGCAATTAAAAATGGCACTAAGGCCCTAGTAGATTTCCATGAAACCCTTCTTAGCATTCAAATGGAAAGAGATAGACTTTTCCGCGAGAATAAATATCTTCTTGCGAGGGAAACTCAAGTTCGCTCTCATCTTCTTATTAATAGCGATGATGAATTTTCTTGGGCTGCGATGGTTCTTGATAATGCCATAAATAATTTAGGTGTAGATGTTAGTCTTCATGCTGAACAAGCGGCTTTAATTAAAGACATGATTTCTGAAAGAGAAGGTTATCACTCTTATGATTTCATTAAATTATTTCTAAATTGAATCATTCTTATATGTATTAATTTTGTTATCATTTGCTCGCAGCATCCGAAGAGAACTATCGTAAAATATTTGATGAGTTAGAAGAAGAGAAAAGCCAACTCGCTGGAAATCTATCTTCTTATAATGAAAAGTATTATAGATTGAAGGAAAAATTGAAAATCCCATCTTCGAATTTTAGTAATGCCATTATCCGTGTTCGTAATAACGATGTTAAACTAGTCTGTGATGATCATGGTATTCCTCATTCTACATATCCCGATCTCGCAAAGGAAATTCCAGCTGATACCCCAAATCTAGTTATCTCTGATAGCAAAGCTGAGGAATCTAGCGAAGATGAAGACGACAATAATAGTGGTAATGAAGAAAAGTCTGGCGATGAAAAGAAATCTGATGAAGATGAAGTTAATAATGATAACGATGAAGAAGAGGAATCTGGCGATGACAAGTAATTTGATGAAGAAAGTGAAGGATCCAAATAATTCTTTTTCTTCCTTTTATTTTCCTTGTAAATTTTGTGCATTTATTTTCTGCTTCTCGTAACATTGCTGCGAGCTTCTCCAACTTAATGTGTAAACTTCTTTTGCTCTTATCTGTAAGAATTAGAAAATAATTCTTTTTCTGCAACATAATCAATCAATCAATCAATCAATCATAATTATTATCCTTTAATTATTTGTATAAATGTATCATCTATGCAATTTTATCATATGATGGATGAATAATAATTTCATCATTCTATGCATTCCCATACTTGCCTCTATTATTCATCTGCAATATGAAAAAAATTGAGTAGAGATTAGATATTAGTTGTGAATCAAATTAAATTTGCCTCAATATCGGCGATGTTATCGCTAGCAATAACTGCACAACTTTATGATTTATGCGTAGAATCTCAAATCTCATAAATTCTGCGAGCATTATCGCAATAATCTTATGGTCTTATTATGCCTTCCTAATTAAAGGTCTTATTTTGCTACATTTTTTCTTTCTGCGACAAAATCGCAGGATGTCTTTACATTTGCATGTATTGACCCATTGACCTTGTCTTATCAATATTTTTTCAACATCTCTGCGACAATATGATAAGTATAAACTCTCTTGCAATAATTAATCCTTATGACATTGCCGTATTGCGATGAAATCGCAGGACATCTTTACACTTTCATGTAAAAACCCATTGATCTCATATTAACTTTTCTCTTTTGGCTTGTTGCCTTTGTATAACTTTCGTCACGCGACAATATGATAGGCCTAAATATTCTTGCGATCATAAAGCCCCATGACATTGCCGTCTTTAGACACTTATCATCTCCCTAATGGAGGGTGCCGCCCTTATCTCCCCCCGGTTGCCCCTTCAAGGAGGGCACATCGTCCATACAAGACTAGCTCCTCCCATCCAGATTTTCCAACAACCAGCTGTTTTCGCAGCCTCTTGTCCTTTATGCCTATATGGCTTATAGTTACAAGACTGCACCCTAAGTGGGGTTTTCTTCAGGCCAAGTGCATCATAGACAAGACTTACCAAGAATGGCCAGGGTAGTTTCGTACACCCCGGGCACCCTTGGCTCAACCGTGTACCTCGGCGCCTTGGTCACACTTTGCACTTCTTAGAAGATATTCTCAGTCGTCCAACCAGGGTATAACCTTATATAGTTGGAAATCCAAGATCTCTCTCCTGGATAGGTTTTCTTTAACCCCAACATCTTCATGACTCAGGTTCCAGCAGCGGTATAACCTTATCCATGAGTCATGTAAAGAGATACCCCCTTATATGACGCACTATTAGGTCTTACATTTGCCTCTTGTGAAATTGTATCCGCGAACTAAGGTGCATGCCATAAAGGTTCGTCCCATTTTATTAATCTCTGCGAAATTTTATTCGCGTTTCTCGCGAGTATTGTAACTCTGATAAAATTTCATTTCTTTGATTTTCTTATAAAATTTTGCAATTCTTTCAAACAGAGTACTCTTTTCAATTGCATTTTCTTCAAAAAAATTCTGCGTAAGCTTCTTTAAATTTCATCATTTTACCTTTTCTACTTACTATTTTCTGGTTCTGCTTTTCTGTTACGTTTTGCTGTTTTTTCTTTATCTGCGAGCCGCTTGTCATCATCTTCCTCTCGCTGATCTATTGAATCAATCATCAATCTTTCACACCTCTGTCATTGCTTGATGTTGTACTTCCAATTGGTCTTCTTCTCAGCTCTTTCCTCGCAAGATTTTATATCAATCTCATAACATTTCTTGCTTTCTCCCAAATCTCCCTTAATAACTCCAACACCATTAGGATGAGGAAATTTAACACACTGGTGGAAAGTAGATGCTACACCTAATATCCCATGTAGCCAAGGTCGACCAATCAGGGCATTCTAAGGTGATTCAATGTCAACAACACAGAACAATATCTTGGAAGTTATCCCCTTTAATGGAATCCGCATTTTAATTTCCCCTTTGGGTTTATTGGCAGTTCCATTAAAACCATAGATTTTATATGTTGATGGTATTAGATATTCGTATCTTCCACCCATGGTCTTGTAGGTATGATAAAATAATATGTCAACTGAGCTGTCTGTGTCTATTAGAACTCTATTAATGGCCCAATAATCTTCATTTTCATTATCATTTTCTTCATCTTCCTCTTCTACTTGCTTAGGGTTTTATCTCTAACCTTACTACCAATGGGTTATCATGCTGTTCACCAGGCTCTGGTACTTCTTGTGCAGTGAAAGATATTGTTTGCTTCTGTCATTCTTCTAATGGCGAGGCTCTCGTGATATTCATTATCTCTCTTCCATCTGTGTCTCTCGCGAAGACTCTGCTTAGAACATTATCATGGAAATCCTCTATAGTTCTGTGTGAATGTACAATGGAATTACAAAAAAAATTCTTTGCTTTAGCCCCAACTTCTATTACTAATTATTCTGCTCCTTTTACAGTATTTACACTGCGAATTTCTGGTGCTGGAGGCAATCGCTGAGATTGTGGATGTCCTGCTAAAAAGTGGTTTAGCTTTCCTTGGTTAATCATCCTTAAAATTATTCTCTTTACATTTCTGCAATCATTTACTGTGTGACCATGAAAGTGATGGTAAGGACAAAATTCTTGACTACGATTATTAGGATGTGGTTCTTTTCTCATGTTCCATGGTGATGGTATATTTTCCATCAAAATGATAGCTTCCCAGATTTTTTCTATGCTAGCATTTAGAGGTGGCATCTTAATTTCTTCCCATATTATCTTCTGGTTTCCTTGGCTTTTGAAATTGTTTTGCCTCTGTCCACCATAAGTTTCTTGCGGCTGATCAAGCCTTTGAATCTTATTATTCCCACCGCGATTGTAATAATTCTTCTCCATTTCATGTTCTTCTTGATCTCGACTGCCCATAGTTACCAACTTCTGCTGATTATCAATTTCCACTTTCTCTTGATGTGCCTGCGAGATGCTCGCCACATTGTTAATCATTTTAGGAAGTAAACTCCCATTTGCTGCTACTGAATTGGTATTCGCGATTGGATATGATTCCATCTCATTTTGTTTCTCCTCCAAAGCAATGTATTCTTCTTGTAGTTCTCGTAGTTCAGTCATAGTGATTGTATTCTTGACTCTGAAAATTTGTATGTACATCAGATTGGTCGCGAACATTGTATTGATAAAAGACAAGATAATATATCTCTCATCTACTCTTACTGCCATCTCACTGCACATTGTCTTCCATCTTATGGTTAAATGTTTCAGACTCTCGCCAACCCTCTGTTTTAACCCAAACACATCTTCAATACCTGGCCGCGATGAATTTTTGCTTATATATGCTCCCAGAAATGTAGCTTGTAAATGATCAAAAGAAGTTATAGTATTTTTTGGCAATACCTCAAACCATTTTAGCACCTCGCCAGTTAATCTAGATGCAAAATACTTTCACAATACAGCATCATGATTCTCCCATTGCGGCATACATCTAACATAAGCCTTAACATGTTATACGGCACAGGTAGTTCCATCAAAAATGCTGGTTAATGCTGGTAAATTGCACTTTGGAGGTATTCCTCTTAACTGTACTTCTTGAGTGAATGGAGTTCTCGCAGCTTCTTCAATAGCTTCATCAAGTTGCCTTCTACCTCCTTCTCTTATGTTATTTATTATTCCCCTCATCCCTGCTAATTCTCTTAAAATTTGCTCATTCTCCGTTGAATTTGGTTCCATCGGTCTTTTCAATGCAGCTTCCCTTCTCCTGCGTTCATGTACCTCTTGTCTTGCGATATTTTGTGTGTCTTCATCTACACCCACATTCCTTCTTCTGCGATCTTCTGCTTCACCTTCTTCTTTCAATCACAGCTGTACTTCTCTGCGAATTTCTTCATTTCTCAGCATTTCTCTTCTCCGTCTTTCTATTCTCCTTTGTATTCTATCATACTCTTCTTGAATATTATTATTATAACGATTTTGTGTACGTCTCCTTTCTCGATTTTCATGGTTATTATGTCGTACTGCCTCTTGGAATTCTTGTTCTTCTACTTCTGCCCTTAATCTTTCTCTCTCGCAAGCTAGTCGTGCTTGTTCAGCATAATGTCTCTCAATTTCTTCCTCAATTATTCTTCGATTTCTTTGGATCTCTCTCCCATGTAATATCCTCCTACCTTCTTCTGGATTATCTTCATCATTTTGGTTATCTCTTCCCTCTTGATTTCTGTTGTTAAATCTATTATCCAAATTTTCGCCACGCGGATCATGGCGATCTTCTATTACCTCTTCTTCTCTATGACGTTGTTCTTCATTTGGATTTTGCATTTCCTCTTGGATATTTCCTATAGCATTTCTTATTGGAGAATTTTGCCTTAATTCTTCTCTTAATGATCTTGAATTCGATCTAATAGTGCTTCTTGATCTTCTATTTTGTAACCTCAAATTCTCCATTCTCAACTCGTGATTTTGTCTTGTTAAATTTGCACGCTCTTCCGCCTCTAATCTTCTTTCCTCTTGTATTCTTTGTCTTGGATCATCTGCTGTTTCATTTTCACCTTCTCCATGAATTAATTCTTCAACCACTCCTTGATTTCTTTCTTCTCTTCTTCCGTCTCTTAATTGTTGATCTTCTACATCTTCCATCGAATCCGATCTCCAAGTATGCACACTCACTCTATCATAATCCACATTTCTATTTTGTACGGTGTTTGTTGATTCAGTTGTGGAATTTGATCTTCTCCTTCAATCCTTGTTCTATTTCTTCTTGTTCTTATCCTTGAAGATTCTCCTAATTCATTTGTTTCTCCTCATGCAAGTCTTTTACTCCTCCTTACAGTTGTTGGTGGTTCTGATGTATTTTTTCTTCTTCTAGCCATTTCTTCAATTCTAATAATTTCTTCAAATCTTCAAATTGTAATTAGAGATTTTTTTAGCTTGATTCTCCCTGTTTCGGGCGCCAAAATGTAGTTGCAGGATTTCCCACACTACACCCTTGTTAAGATCTTGCTATAATCAACTCACAATTGAAGATTAAAAACGACACTTTATTATTTTGTTCTCAGAAATGTTTACAGAAATGGAAGAATTCAAGATTAAAACTATTCTCTTGAAGTTTCTCTCTCCTCAAGACTTTCTTAACTCTCAAAAATACATCATCCTTTTCTGGACACATTGGGTCTATATTTATAGGGTAGTTACATAGTGGATGACATCTAAGTTTTCCTCTTATTTCGTGTTGATTCTGCGATTGTACCGCGATAGGTACAATGTTAAATCTCGCAAGTTTTGTAACCATCGCAGAACAAACATGCTTTTCTCAAGTTTTCTTCAATCGTCAGTTATTACGTCACTCTTTTGAAGGCTTTTGTGACACTCGTGAAGTGTAGTTGAAGATCTTGCGGTGATGCTCGCTGGGAAGTGTTATTAATCTCGCAGAGAATAGATATAGCGATATTCTGGTCCTACATAGACATAACCAGATTCTAATATGCTGTGATGGTGCTGCATCCTGGTACTGCAGGATTTGGATTTATTGGTAGAAGCAACACAGGTAGTTGTGTTGGTGCAGCTACTGGTGGACTGGGCATAGCCACAAATCATATTGCAGTGGTAATGGACTTAGTGGCTACAGGTGAATGGGCTGTCACCAAGAATTATTTAAATGTATGATTTAGCCTTGATTCCAAGGCAGTACTAGCATCTTTCTACACTAGCAAAATCCCTTGGATTGTGATAAATATATGGAAGAGAGTATTGAAAGAAATGAGGAGTATTTGATTTAAACATACCTACAGAGAGGCTAACTTATCTGCTGATAAGCTAGCTAAAAAGGGCACAACACTAAATAGGGGTGAAGTGATTTATTATAAAGATAAACCTCAATTCATAGGCAAGCTGGAGGATGAAGACACTTCTTACTTCAGATTCTTCTGAATTTTATGTAATGTAAATAATTTTCCCTATTTCTTTCAGTTTGTTTTTGGTTAGGTTGTAGAAATTAGTCTTGGCATGTCTTGACTAATTTGAGAATTTTTTGATATTTTTGGTTATAAATAAATATGATTTAGAAAAAAAAAAATCTCACACATTTTCAAGATAAAGTTTTGACTTACATGAAAGTTCATAAACAAAATTTTATTACTGGACACAAGTTCATATATAATAAAAAAAACTCCTTCGTATCATCGTCATTCCTTAAAACGAGGGTCTATTTCGGATTCACGAAAATTCATCTTTTCATGATAAAACGTTGATTCACATGAAAGCTCATAAACTTTGTTTTATCACTGGACCTAGGTCTACATACATAAAGAAAAAAAAATCTCTCATAAATCAGGGATTATTATTAGTTTTCACAACTAACGATCAAACGAACATACATTTTCAAAAACAAGGGTTTTCGACGAAACCTACACTCATATATGCACATGTGTATAACTTTATCATGGTCAAGATATGAAAAACTCATAGAACTCATGAACATCAGCAAACAAAAATAAATAAATTCCGAACCTGGTCGGCGCTGGCCGGAAACTGACCATTGAAACAACAACGATTTTACGTATCACAGACAACACAAAATCAAAAACTCATCAATTAAGCAATTACTCTCAACTTAGCAATCATTCAGAACTTATCTTATTCAGAATTCACAACACACCTAAAATCTTTGATTACCATTGATTCCACACATTTCTTAGCTTTCCTCCTACAGATCGACCCATCCTCTCATGTGTCCGAATTTACTATGGAACGGCCATTGTCTTGGTTTAGGCCGGAGTAATACAGATTGATACCTCGAATTCAAATCACTCCCTTGTTGCAGTGCATCTGTGTGAGGTTGAACATTTCGCTCGGTTTAAGGAATCTCCTCCGCACGGTCATCTCCTTAATTCCGTAAAAACCAGCAAATCGTTTTGCCCCATCTACATGTATGTGGAACCCTCGTGCTTGACTCAACAGGTTGCAAGTCTATTTTGAGATTTGTAAGATCCTTTTCATGTTGTCCTTTATTTTTTCGTTTCTTTGTCATTTTTGTAACAAAAAGGGGGAGAAATATATGGTGTAAACATGTGATACTGGTATCAATTTTATGTTTGATTGGTGTCACGAGGGAAGAGGAAAATGGTGCTTGAAAATTTATCTAACGAATGAGGAAAAGCACAGACTATCTACCTATCTCACTAGGGAAGGGGGAGTAACATATCATATAATTGGGATAACAAAGACGTGTGGATTCAAAATCTACCTATCTCACCTTTAGGGGGAGTATGAGCTTTGTGATTATAGTGCAACTGTTGCATTTGAAGGATTGAATGAATGCAGGTTTTGTGCTGTTGGATTCGGGAATCAAGTGTATGTGTAATGAATTCTGGTAATTTGTTTATCCATATGATTGTAAGAGTTTTGTCACTAAAATTGACAAAGGGGGAGATTGTTAGAGCATAGCTCGGTTGATCCCACCAAGCGTTGGTATGTCAAGTTTGGTTGTCATATTTTAGTGAACCAAAACTCATTTAAGAGTCACTTGATTTAAATGTACTAGAGTCAACTTCGTATAGGTTAGCTTGAAAGTATTAGGGTGAGACATTACAAGTATTGCGAAGACTTGAAAAACTGAAGAAGAACATATCTACAACCACAACATCATCCTTCCACTTGAGGTTGGTGATATTTGACTTGAATTGTTTCATTCCCTAACATATCTTTCAAGTCGTGCATATTGAAAACATAAAACTGCGAAGCATGAACACTCTAGATACACATAGTATTAAGGAATACAATATGTAGTTTCTTGCTTAACCATTAAACTTTGTATATAAGACATCAATATAATCGTATGAATGCTATTGTGATTATGTATGAGTATGAGGTGAGGATTTCATCCTAGGGAAAAATGTTTACATGTGTTATAAGGAAGTAAGTTCATGATATGTGTTGTGAACCGGAAAGGAAATCGCCAGGCGTTATTGTGACTGTTCTTTATTGCATATCTTATGAACGACCAATATGCGTGATTAGTATAATCGCTCATTACTTGTTTGTGTTCTTGGTAAAACTATTCATATGAGGCATGACTTATGTATTGGTACGACTTTTATTAGTGAAACCAATCTTAATTAATCACCTAGGGTATGATCGGGTTTGTGAGTGTCTGACTAATTATTAGGAGATGGGGAACCGATCCTAGTAAGAGGTGCAGTGCATCATAAAGGGGAACCGATCCTTGTATGAGGTGCAACAAGGTTTATGGAAGAAAAGGGAACCGATACTACGAACATGTGCAAAACATTTTTGGGAAGGGGGAACTGATCCTATGGACATGTGCAGTGAATAAAAGTTAGATACCAAATATATGTGGGGAACCGATCATAGTACCTAGTCAGACGAATTATGGTAAGCTAGTGTGACTATGCATAGTACTCACATGGAGGTAGAACCGAAACTTGTTTTGGTAGAGCTGTTAAACCAATGGTTTGTGATTGAGTGTTACTTGATTAATCACATAGTTCTTGAAAGTCATATGAACCAATTCTAAACTTGTTTAGAAGTGTGGTAAATCGGTTTCAAGTGAGCAAGTATTAAAAAGGACTTGCAAGAGTAAGATGTTGACACACTTTAAACACGGTGCACTAATGCTTATTCTATATTATTCAAAGATAATCCTTAAAGGCTAAGAAGGAAGTAACTCCCAAGATCGAATTTAAATAAGTTAAGAGTCTTTTTAATTAAGGGTTTTTAATTATATATGGAAAATAAGAATTAGTAATGTGCATTTACTATTTAAAGATTTTCCATGGAGATTTAGATTGTATTTTTGGACAGTGCATTCACATGAATTATGAAAACCGAATTTGGTGTAGTAATGAAAAATATCTTGAGAATATTTTCGGTTTTGGAAATTCCTTGGTGTCCAAATTTCCTTGTCTATAAATACTTTGAGTTTTCATTTCTAGCAAACTAATCCTGCGTAACAATAGACTTCCTATTTTGTCTTTGTTACTGGGGAAGCCTCCTATCGGAGAGGAGAGTAATCTAATTAGGTGAAATCTCTTACGACCGCTCAATTTAAAGTCTTTTTTGGGATTGAGAAGCTCTAGCTCCACCCGTTGGTGGGAAACTAGATATTGCAGTTTATCTTTAGTTTTCGTATTGATTTGATTGAATAACGGTAGTTGAACTTTGATTGCACCTAGTTTGTTTATGATTCAGAATCTTCTCTTCTGATATATGATTCACTCAAACTAGTTCAAGGTTTCGATAGGGATCTTTAGACTGTTGTTAGATCTAAAGACATTCTTCTGATAATCCATTGTTAACAGACTCCATTCTGTGTGTGATTGATCACAAGAGATTCAAGTAGTTATGTGCAGGTGTTTATTGAAGATCTAAGAAGATTGGAAGATGAATAAGAGATAGAAGATTTCTGACTTGGTGTTTATAATCTTTGGTGTGCACAATACTTGTTCAAGAAAAATAGGATCCAACTATAATAGATTTATCCTTTGGGTATTTTGATAGAATAGTTGAGGAAGATCGGCATAAATACATTTCCTTGGGATTAAAGGTATTGATTGGCTTAATCTTAACAATTGCCTTTGGGTGATTGAACATAAGATAGATCTTGGAACCTGGAAAATGAGTTTGTGTTAAGATAAACAAGGGAACCTTTGCGCAACTCATATCATTTGGTTGAAGCGAGTTGATACCAAACAAATTTGTTGTTCCTTTACTGTTTGGAATACGAACCAAATGAATTGGTCTAAGTACGTGACTTGTTTACAGGTTGGAGGCGTGGGAATACAGTCGGAACTAGGTGAACTATAGGTTTAGTTGCTTGGTCTCAACTATACGAAGTTGGTATTATCTTGTATAGCAGCTTAATCCCGAGAGTATTCAATTCCGGATTAGGTCCCGGGGTCTTTCTGCATTTGCGGTTTCCTCGTTAACAAAATCTTACTGCGTCATTTACTTTATATTTCCGCATTATAATTGTTTTATTATAATTAAAGTAAATTGCACAAACGTCAATTCCAATTTACTTGATACGTGAATCCTATTGTGTTTGGTTAAGTCCAAACCTTTGTATCAAGTAAACACACTTTGTTGTTGTATTGTATCGATCTCGTATCCATAGACGATCACACAAAGTGTGAACCGATTTGTTGTATTATCTCGACTCAGTCCATAGACAATCACTTTCAGGGAAATGACTTATAGGAAGGAAAAGTAATAGCTTGAGGTATATTTGGGTACCCTTACCTTTTCATCTTGCCTTTTATATCAATTTTATTTACAAAACCTAATAAAACATGGATTTCCTTTTTGGGCTCGAGCCCGCAAACATAAAACTGACCAAAACCGGACGTCCGGTCGTCCAGTGCTTCATCTCTCCATGCTCACGGGATGATGCTCTGTCATACTATCATGGTCCTTACATAAGCATTTGCTCGTACATGACACCATTGGGGCAAATCGAGGATTCTGGAAATACCTTTGTACGACCGAGTTCAACTACTTATCTCGTCGGCTGGAAAATCACCTTCTAATTCTTACTGCGTAACATGACTGTCCCTCACTAAGTAGGGGAATTAATGTTTATGGTGGATTTTCAACAAAGTTCAAAACCGTAAAATTATGATACTGTATGTTTCTGACACGGCTTCAGGAATGCATGTGATGATTCATATTTTATGAGCCATGATGCATATGTTACTCAAAAGGCCTCCGCGGAGTGTTCGATACTGTTTATTTCATCATGATCTCTATGTAGAATAACATAATTGGGAGGTTCTCCGTATGATTGAGAACTTAACGCCTTAAGGACATCGGTGACACTCGTTGTTCCCTGAGTACATAGAGAGACTCGCCTCTACATAGAAGAACGATTGGGTGGTTCTCCGTATGATTGAGAGCTTAACGCATGTAGGACGTTGGTGACACTCATTGTTCCCTGACTATGTAGAGACCGTGTATATATTCAGGTGGCTATCCATATATAATTGTTGAGGGGGATAAACGCCTTCAGGATATCAGCAACACTCACTGTTCCCTAACTATGCACCTCTCAGAGCGGGTATGATGATTTAACTGGCTAATATCCCCTCTGCAATAGATTAATTCTACTGTGACATTCACCACTGAATTCCTAGAAGATAATCTATTTTATCCCATTACTCTGATTTCATGGTCGAATCCACGGCTGATCTCATGGAATGGTAGTAGATAATTTTATTATTTTGATTCTATGGTCGAATCCACGATCCCATAGAATGGTAATACTCATTTTATTATTCTGAATCCATGGTCGAATTCACGGATAATCCTATGGATTGATAATAAATTACTACTCACCTTTATTACCCAGTTTCATGAATCACTCTCCACCGAATTTCATAAGTTAGTAATAAATACTCAACACACGGGTATTTGGATTATCACCGAGTAAGCCCCAATAAAATGGTGCAAGTGTACTCAAGAATGATGCACGAACGAGCATTCGAAAATATGGACAAACGAGGAATCCTAAACAAAATAGGAGAGAGAAAATAATAATAAAAAATAAAAAAGAGGCACCTAGGGACCGGGCCCACCGTCCGGCCATGCCGCCTTGGACGGTCCCCCACGCCTCTTCCTTTTATTTTTTATTTTTTTTTATTTTCATGAACTCATGAAAACTCCTTCATTCAAGCAACTTTCCTTGTTTGAGCAAAACTCATAGTTTCTCCATATTTCACAGTTTCATGAAATATAATAAAATAGGAAAAGGTGTTGCGGGACCGGGCAACCTAGCCGGCTTGCCATGCCCTAGCCGTGGCCGGTCCCACACCTTACAATCCCTTGTTTTCATAATTATTATTTCCCTCATCTCATGAAACTCCTCTGCTTGAGCAAAAATCATGGTTTTTTCATATTTTCTCAAATATTGCTCAAACCATGAAAAGTCCAAAAACTCAAATGGTCACATAACCGACTAGGCTACTCAGGCCAAATAATAAAATATTATTATTTTAATATTTTCCAAATTTTCCAAATTTTGATCAAACGAGCAAAGTTCTACTTGCTCATTCGATCAAAATCAAGAATTTTAGTCAAAGATCGAACTCTTCTGAAAATCTAAGATATTGCTCAAACGCACATCAGAAGGTGCCAAAACTCTCAGGATTGAGACACGAACATAATGGTGACACGAGCATGTTTCTTTGGACGACCAAGGAAGGCCCTAAGGATTGCAAAGAGACGGTCCCACACATTCCAATAATTTTGACCTAATTTGCTCAATTATTCATATTGGGTCCAAACTATTTCCAACCAACTTGGAATTCGCTCAATCGACCATCAGATGGTCTCACGACCACCAAGGTCCGGTTTTATGCCCTCTTGGATGGTACCTCACTTCTCCATAAATTAGGTTTTATTACCTAATGCTCAGACGGTCACTATTTTAATAAATGATGAAACTGGCATTTTATCATCATTCTTTCACCAACCGATCAACTAAGGGCCTTGTAGGATATGAATATCGCAAGAAGGACACATTTGCGAAGTTTGGTTAACAACGCATTGCGAGTATCGCAAAATTATTTGAAGAATGACGTAACGGATGACGATGGCAGAAACATGAGGAAAGTGTGATGACCTTGCGATGTTTAGAGTGTTTGCAAAGATTAACAACAGAACTCTTGCAAGAATATCGCAAGCCAGATCCGAAATTAAAGGACAAGTTAGCTGTCATCCACTATGTGAATTCCTATATAAAGAGTTGAACAGGCGTAAGAGGGAGAGATCTTTTTCAAGTGTTGAGAAAGTCATTTAGGAGAGAGAAAGTTTAGAGAGGTTGTTAGTTCCTTAGCTTTATTTCCTTTCTATCTTGTAAAATTTGTTAGATTAATCAATAAAAATGAATTCTTGTTGATCTAAAAATGATTTGATTGTATGATTTCTTGTGAGGGGTGTAGTGTGGGACTTCCTGCAACTACATATTGGCGTTAGAAACATGGATTTTCCTTGTTTTGAGTGTGAAAATTAGTATTGTGATTGGAGAGAAATTTAAAATAATTGGTGAGAAATTTGAAATAGCTGGTGTTGATCTATTCATTGAAATTGAAGATATGGCTAGGAGAAGAAGTGCTTCAAGACAACCAACCATTGTTAGAAAGAGTAAGAGACTTGCTGGAGAAAGAGGAAACGAAACCGGAAAACCATCAAGAATGAATACAAGAAATGATGGAGAAAAGCAAATTCAACAACCAATTTAGCATACACCAGCGCAAAATAGAACTTTGGATTATGATAGAGTAAGTGTACATACTTGGCGATCAGATTCAGCGGAAGAAATGAAAGAAGAGCAACAATCTAGAAATAATGGACAAGAAGAGAGTGACCAGGAAGCAGTTGGAGGAATAATTCATGGAGATGAAAGAATTGAAGCGTTAGAAGCCTTGAGACAAAGGATACACGAAGAGAGGAGATTAGAAGCGGAAGAATGCGCAAATTTGACAAGGCAAAACCATAAGTTAAGAATGGAAAACATGAGGTTACAAAATAGGAGATCAAGAAGTACAACAAGATCAAGTTCAAGATCAATTAGAAGTGAAGTTAGACGAAATTCATCTATGGAAAATATTGGAGAAGGAGATCGAGAAGAGATACAAAATCCAAATGAAGAGCGTTGCGAGATGAGAGAAATAATTGAAGATCGTTACATCCCACCAGGCGAACTCCCCCGAAATGGACAAAATAATGGAAATCAGGAGAATGGGAGGTGTCAGGAGCAAAATAATCAAGATGGCGAAGGAAATCAAGAAGAAGGAAGGAGAATATTACGTTGGAGAGAGATTCAAAGAAATCAACATATAATTGAAGGAGAAATCGAGAGGCATTATGTTGAACAAGCACGTCTAGCTTGCGAAAGGGAAATATTAAGAGCAGAAGTGGAAGAACAAGAGTTCCAGGAGGAAATTCGCCAAAAAAATCATGACAATCGAGAAAGAAGGCGAGAACAAAACCGCAATAATGGTAATATCAATGAATAATATGGTAGAGTACTAAGAAGAACTGAAAGGCAACAAAGATAATTGATAAGGAATGAACAAAATCGCAGAAGAGAAAATGAAATATATAATGATGTGCAAATTCATGAAAGAAATGGAAGAGAAGGTCGCAGAGAGAGACAAGAAGAAAATGATGAAGAGGAAAATCAAAATTTCGCAACATAAGATAGGAAAGAACGCAGGAGAAGAGAAGCAGAATTAAAAAGACCAATGGGATCAACACCTGGGGTAAATGAACAAATCTTAAGAGAATTGGCAGAAATGAGAGGAATGCTAAATAACAGAAGAGAATGAGGTAGGAGACAATTGGATGAGGCCATAGAAGAAGTTTCGAAATATGGATCCATTTTCAAAAGAAGTACAATTAGGAGGAATACCACCAAAGTGAAGTTTGCCTGCGTTAACCAACATCTTTGATGGAACAACTTGTGCAATTCAACACATTAAAGCTTACGTGGGATGTATGATATAGTGGGAGAATCATGATGATGTGTTGTGCAAGTATTTCACATCAAGTCTAATAGGATAGGCACTAAAATGGTTCGAAGGTTTACCCAGGAATAATATAACATCTTTCAACCATTTGCAGACTACGTTCTTGGGGGCGTACATAACTAACAACTCCCCGTGACCAGGGATAGAAGATGTATTTGGATTAAAGATGAGAGTTGGTGAAAGTTTGAAACATTTAACCACAAGATGGAAGACAATGTGTAGTGAAATGGCTGGACGTGTGGATGAGAGATACCTCATCTTATCATTAATTAACGCAATGTTTGCAACCAATCTTTTGTACATTCAAATTTTTAGAATCAAGAATATAATCACAATGACTGAGCTGCGAGAATTACAGGAGGAGTACATTGATCTTGAAGAAAAAAAGAAAAAAATGGAATCATATCCAGTTGCGAACACAAGTTCAAATACTTCGAATGCAAGCTTATTGCCTAAATTGATAAACACAGCGAGCACTTCGCAAGTACAACAAGAAAATAAGAATGATAATCAACAGAAGCTGGTAGCTATGGGAAGCAGAGATCAAGAAGAATTCGAAAGGGAAAGAAATTTTTATAGTCGAGGTGGAAACAACAAAATTCAAAGACTTGATCAGCCACAAGAAACTTATGGGGGACAAAGACAAAATTATCATAGAGGATCAGGAAGTCAAAAGATAATATGGGAAGAGATCAAGATGCCACCTTTCAATGCTAGTGTGGAAAAAATTTGGGAAGCTATAATCTTAATGGAGAACATTCCAATGCCCTGGAACATGGGAAAAGAACCACTTCCAAACCACCGAAGTCAAGAATTTGCTCTTACCATCATTTTCATGGACATTCAACAAATAATTGTAGAAATATAAAAAGGATCATTCTAAAGATGATAAACCAAGGAAAATTAAATCATTTTCTGATAGGGCATCCTCAATCTCAATTCTTACCACCACCACCAGAAATTCGCAGAGTAAATGCAACAAAAGGAGGAGAAACATTTGTCATAGAAGTTGGATCAAAGACGAAGAATCTGTTTTGTAATTCTATTGTACATTCGTACAAAACAATTGAAGACTTTCACAATAGTGTTGTAAGAAGAGTATTCGCAAGAGATGCTGATGGAAGATAAATTATGAACATTGCGAAAATTTCACCACTAAAAGAATGGCAAAAGCAGGTTATTTCATTCACTGCAGAAAAAGTACCTGAGGGAGGAGAAATGCACGATAATCCGTTAGTGGTGAGATTGGAGATTAACCCAAACCATAAATATGATGAAGCAGAAGATTCATGGGAAATCAACCGAGTTTTAATCGATACTGGAAGTTCTATGGATATCTTATTTTATCATGCATACAAAACTATGGGAGGGAAAGATGAAGATTTAATACCTTCAACCTACAAAATTTATGGTTTTAATGGTACTTCCAATAAGCCTAAAGGATAAATTACTATGCGAATTCCATTAAAAGGGTTATCTTCTGAGATTCTATTCCACGTTGTTGATGTGGAGTCACCGTACAATGCTTTGATTGGGCGACCTAAGTTACATGGGATTCTAGGTGTAGCTTCAACATTTCATCAATGCATCAAATTCCCTCATCCCAGTGGAGTTGGAGTTATAAAGGGAGATTGGGCTGAAAGTAAGAAATGCTATGAAATTGATGTAGAATCCAGCGAGGAACGGGTTGCGAAGAAAGGGAATTAGAAAGGTAATATCAACAAAGAAGTGAAAGACTCATGGTGGATGCAATAGAGAAGAGAGATGAAAAAATATTGTTGAAAAGAAAAAGCAGTGAAGCTGTTGCAAAAGGTAAGAAATTAATTGTCAAAGATACGGAGGCAGAGACTAACAAAGGTAAGAAACTTAAAATGTGAATGTATTCGTTGATGTTATGACTGCAAAAGTATAATTGCGAAGAAAAATAAAGATATATGAGTTATCGCAAAAAATTTCGAAAAATATATTTTGTTTAATAATAAAAATGAGATTGAAAAATTGCAACAGAAATGAAATGCAAAAGAATAATCTTTAGAATGGGACAAACCTTTATGACGTACACCCTAGTTCGCGGATAAAATTTTGCAAGAGCCAAATGTAAAACCTAAAGTACGTCATAGAAGGGGGTATCTGTTACATGTCTCAGCGATAAGGTTACACCGCTGCCAGAACCTGAGTCATGGAGATTTGGGGTCAATGAAAGCCCATCCAGGAGAGGTACCTTGGATTTTCAACCTAGACTTATGATTTATAGGTTGGACGACTGAGGGTCTCTTCTAAGGGGTGCAGAATATGACCAAGGCGCCAAGGTACACGGTTGAGCCAAGAGTGCCCGGGGCGTAAGAAACTACCCTGGCCTTTCTTGGCAAGTCTTGGCTATGATGCATTCGGTCCGAAGAAATCCCCACTTAGGGTGTAGTCTCGTAACCATAAGCCATATAGGCAAAAGGGATAAGAGGCTGCGAAAACAACTGATTGTTGTTAAGAATAGATGAGAGGAGCTAGTACTGTTTGGCCGATGTATGTCTCCTTGAAAGGGCAACCAGGGGGAAGATAAGGGCGGCACCCTCCATTTGGGAGATGATAAGTGTCTTAAGACGCAAATGTCATGAAGCTATATTTTCGCAAGAATATTTAGACTTGTCATATTTGTGCAACATTCCTGAAGAGGCAATAATACAAAAGATAAGATAAGACGAGATCAATGGGTCATTGCATGCAAGTGTAAAGATGTCCTGCGATTTCTTCGCAAGACGGCAATGTCACGGGGCTTTAATTTCGCAAGAAAATTTAGGCTTGTCATATTATCGCAACAAATATGTAAAAGAAAAAAAATGGTTAAGGCAAGATCAATGGGTTTCTACATGAAAGTGTAGATACGTACTGCGATTTTGTCGCAAAGAAAAAAGATGGCAAAATATGACCTTTACTTAGGGTGGCAAAATAAGACCACATCAGAATACAAGAAAATAATGAAAACAAAGGTAACATGCTCAATCACTCATCTAAATACAAATAACAGAGGCAAGTATGGGAATGCATATATAGAATAAATTAAATGTTATTTGTTTTCACATGATAGATTTACGCAACTATATTTTGGTCAATCATATTGCAAGAGAGAAATTTTTTGTAACACATGCAGGATGAAACAAAATATAGCTTATATTGAAGATTGGAGAAATTCGCAGTGATAGATTACAAGAATAAAAGATCAAAGAATGAATGTACAAGTTTTACAAAACAAGGAAGCAAAATCTATTTCGAACTTGATCATTCATTATCTCCATCAGATTCTTCACTAGAGATTTTTTCCTTGTCTTCATCAGACTCTTCATTTCCATCTTCTTCGGATTCTTCTTCTTCATCAGCTTCACTATCAGAGATGACAAAATTAGGCACATTCTCTGGAATTTTGTCTAAAAGTCAAGGATATTTAGAGTGAGGAATATTGTTGTCATCACAGATCTCCTTGATGGTGTAATTACGGAAAGAAATTGCGTCATTTGCAATAGTGATCTTCATTTGAGTTTTCAATCTTGAATATTTCTCATTGCGAGAAGAAAGATCCTTTGCGAGCTTCATCTTTTCATTCTCAAGCTCTTCAATTTTACTGCGATATCTCTCTTCAGCCTCTGCGAAAATACAACAATAAATCAACAAATTGATGGAAATTTATGAAAAAAAAATAATAAAATAAGAAAGAATAGTTAACAACCTTCTCTGTTAGAAATCATATCTCTAATCAAGGCCGTTTACTCATCTTGAAGACTAACGTCTATACCTAAATTATTTCTGGCGTTATCTAGAACTTTCGCAGCCCAAGAAAATTCATCATCATCATTTATGAGAAGGCGGGAGAGAGTTTCATTCTCTCTTTCGCAGAGTACATCATTTCTACATCTCAGATCATCTCTTTCAATTTGAATCTCAAGAAGAGTTTCTTGAAATTTCGCTAATGTCTGAGCACCTTGGAGAGAAATACGGTCTTTTTCATCTATATGATCACTATATTTGGCCCTTAATTTACCGATTTCTTCTTTAGATTTCTGAAATAATAGCTTAAATTTATTAGCCATATTCAAAACAGATCTATGTTCAATTTCTAAAAGGCTAAGTTTGGATCTAAGCTCATTTATGGGAAGAGACTCAATCCTATCATTTGAAAAACTATTTAGAGAAGTATTTAGAAGTTCAATAAGGGTATCATCAATTGATGTGATTGGGAAATGTATGAAGAAGAATAGCTTAATCAGTAAGACCATAGACGTCTACGAAATGGTAAACTCTATAAGAAGAAATTTTAGAGAAAATAAAATTAGGGGAAAAAAGGGAAAAGTCTCATACCATAGAGTTGCTTATTGGCATCTCGAAGACTAGATATCTTTTCCTTCATAAGGGAATCGTCAGATTCTAATTGTTTGATTTTCTCGCGAAGATCAGTAGCTTTAGTCTCCAATTTTTCGTTTTTCTTATTCTTTTCGCGAAGACCAACAACTTTAGTCTCCAACTTTTCATTTTTCTTGCGAAGTTCAAGATTTTTCTTTGCGAAGCCGCACGCATTTTCTCTAAATCTACAGTAATAGCATAAGAAGCTTTCCCAGACTGCGAAATATCCCAACGAATTTTCAGAATAAATTATGAATTCAAGATAAAAATAAAAAGAAGAAAAGTATAAATATGAAAATTTACCAATCTATTGAGTGAATGCAAGAGGCTTGGAGATATAGATCTTGAAATCCCGCGGAGAGATTCATTATTCTCTAAGAGAGGGGCATCACAAATAGCAGCTATGGACTTGCAAGCATTAGTAAGAGGAGAATCATCAATTCCTTGCATAATATCATAAAATATAATGGACAATTGGGCCATGGAAGATTCAGGTTGAGAAACTTCTTTCGCAGAAGAAACATCATCATCATCATTGTCATGATCACTAGAACTTTCGCTATATTGGACTTTTTGTAGTTGCAGAATAATCTACAACTACACACTCAGTAGAATTAGTAAAACTTGAGAAGTTCTTGATGTTGAATGACAATTTTTTTATTAATTCTCTCAATTGATTACAAAGAAGTATCTAAATGGAACTAGAATAGTTACAACTTTCTCTATTCTCTTTCCTAAGATAATTTCTAATACTCACCAAAAGAACCTCTCGAATTTTACATTTGAACTCCTATTTATAATGAACTTTGTACAACTGTAAATGTGTTGCGAAGTATCGCAACACATCTTCGTACGATTATTCTATCTTCGCAAATCTTCATACTTCCCTGTGCTTCCTCTATCTTCATATTGTTTTATAACTCTTTCCTCTTATATTTGTCACGATGTTCGTAAGTTAATGCCTTGTGATATTCGGTACCTACATCTTGCCTCTTCTCATGTCAATTCTGCGAAGAAGAAATGATCGTGAGAACATAACCGTTACTTAGTCTTTTAGAATTTGGACACGTCTTTTGTAACCGTTCTTTTCTAGTTATTCCCTTATATAAACTCTTTTATATTCTCTTCCTTTTCTTCTTCTTATTTTCTCTTTTTACTTCTGCAATTTTGTCTTCTTATCACACTCTCCATTACCATTTTTTCCTCCTGTTCATATCATCATGAGTTCTCCAAGGTAATTTTCTTCTATCTTCATGTTTTTCACTTGTTTTCCTCTTTGATTTTGGTTTATTTCAGCAAAACTATTCCCCAGGTGAAATCTCCACCCAGAAATTCAAGCCCTAATCTTCGAAGAAAAAAATCCGAGAATCAAAAGGTAGTTAAAATACTCTGTCCTCTTTTTTGAACAATATATTGTTGCCTCAGTTTTTAATCTACATTTTGATTCGTAGGTTGGTGAAAAATCCAATCCCAGCAAGAGATATCGAGTGATTAAACCCACACCAATAATTTCTATTGATGACTTCCTTCCTGAGATGGATAAGGAATTTCCCTCTCCTCCTCGTGAAAATACTTCTTCGCAAACTCCTGCCTCTACTCCATTACCCAGTTTTCAATCTCCCACCAATGTCAATTTATCAACACTTCTTCAAGATCAACCCTCGCAAAATACTTCTTCAACATCTTCTCTTGAAAAGTCTATCTTGACTCCTAATCCTTTGAGTGCTATTTATCCAGATAATCTACAACTTGCTCTTATTCCTTCAAATTCTTCTCCTCTTCCTCAAGAAATTCGAGATGGAATTTACTCAACTTTTCGAATGTTATCTGAGGTTTTGAATAATACTGCGAAGTCTACTAATGTTCGTTCGCAATATGAGTTTTGTGAAGCACTAAATAGTTTCATCAATCCTGATATTTCTACTTCACACCAATCCTTGGAAAAAGAAGTTGAATTGCTTCGCCAATCTCTGATGTCTTCAAGAGCAGAATGTGAGAATCTTCGCAAAGAGAATTATCAGCTTCAGAATGATTCTCTTGATTGTGCGATCCTTCGCAAAAGGAATGATGAATTGAAAGGTATGATTACTATCTTCATATTTTCCCCTTTTGTTTTCTTTTATTCTTCATATGTTTGAAACACCCATTAAAACCCATTCCCCTTTATAGAATCCATCCAGAAATGTAGAAGATTGGTACTTCGCCATGAATCAGATGCAACAGAATATCAAGCCAAGCATGAAAGCCTCTTGAACCAATTCTCCCATTTATCTAATCTTTATTCGTGTGCTCTTGATAATTTTGATGCCCTTTTTCAAGAGAATACCCAACTGATTTACGACCGAAATTTTTTGAATGATGACATATCTCAACTTACTTATTCTTTAACTAAAGCCGTCTTGAGAGTAGAAACCTTATTAGAAGAGAACAAAACCTTATCAGAAGAGAAATGCTCGTATTTGAATACAATGATCGTTTCTTCGCAAAAATTAGATACTCTTCAAAATAAATGTTGCGATCAAGAAAATCTTCTTTCTTTGTTAAAAGGTGAACTTGAGGAATTAAAGAAGTCTTCAGATGCAGAGAGAAGTTCTTTTGCCGTTGAGAAGAAGTCCCTTATTAATAAGAATATAATCTTAAGTACTAAGAAGAATCAACTTGAAGAAGATTATTCTGAACTAAAAAGTCTTAATACCACACTTGCGAAGGATAAAAATTTTCTTCTTTCTAAAGATCAGAAGCTTCAATCTAGACTTAAAGGATTAGTTGGTGATGGTTTTGATAATGCGATGGATCAGATGAATATTGGTGTCTATCTTTAGCTCAATCTCTTATTCCTCAAAGAGAAGGTAGTCATTAAAATTTGACTGCCTCTGATGTATCTTTAAATTTTGTTATATTCGCAAATCTGACCCTTTAAATTTTGTTTTACTCGCAGAATCTGAGAACAACCTTCGCAATGCTAAGGCTGGATTAAAAGCCTCCTGTTCTGAGCTTCGTAAGAAAAATGCTTTGCTTTCTACTCGCTTAATCAACTCTCATGATCGTGCTACTCGGAGATTCAACTATCTTGCTTATTCCAAAGATATCGAAGATACCAACCATCAGAAAGCTATACTTCGTGAAAGTCATCTGAAAGCTCAAGTATTTGCGAATAACATTCTCTTATCAAGAGCCTTGCCTCCTGTGAAAATTACTCCTCTGAAAATATCTGGCGATGAAGTTGTTCATGAGCCTGATAGTGATTTTGATTATGAGAGTGATGATGAAGGACTTGATGATGAAAAAGAATCTATTCCTCGAGGAGATGTTCCTGTTGCAGATTCTTCAAAGGATGATATTTCGCAAAAGTCGAAAGTTGCTAATGACCCTTCTCATCTTAAAGATCCAGCACAGAGTGTTGATAAAGCATAATAATATTCTTTCTCAAACTATCATTTATTTTCTTGTTCTCCTTTCCTTTGAACTCCTTCTCTCAGCTACTGTTGGTTTTCTTTTTGCAAACAATTATGCCTACTATTTTTGTTCTTTTAAGAAGTACACTTGATATTTTCCGAAGGTGATTTGACCTTTCTTGATTAGACCTTTCTTAAATTGAATGCTTTCCTTATTTGCATCATTTGATCATATGAAGAGAAATAATATAACTCAAAGAATATAGTTTAGTATCTCCTTTCCCCCTATTATTGCTCTTCAGATGATTAAACATTGTTGGAAGTATTAGAATATCTGCCCTAATTCAACTTACGAAGCTTCAGCTTGTTGCGATTGTGAACAAGAAATCCTCTCTTTGAAGTATAAGAAATACGAGGTATGAAATATCCTTAAGAAGTATAAGAAGTATAAAATATCTTTAAGGAAGTATTAGAAGTATTCAATCCATAAAAAATTATCCAATGTATGAAGAAGTATAAGAATTATTCAATCTATGAAGAATTACTCAATGTATGAAGAAGTATAATAAGTACTTAACCTTCGCAAAATGAAGTATCCGTTGAAGAAGTATAATAAATATGAGACGTTCTTGAAGAATTATAAGAAGTATTCAAGTTGTGGAGAAATATTCAGTATATGAAGAAGTATAAGAAGTATGTAATTCTCGTAAAATTTAATGAATACGAACTATCTGTTTTTGATTGCGAGCAAAATCGCATCTTTTGTTATACCTTCATGAAAATTCTTCAATAGGGCTGTCTTCTTTTTTAGGACTTCATGATTTATATTCTTGTAAAAATTCTTCAATGATATTGACGGAGCTGTCTTCTTTGTCAGAACTTCATGATATATATACTCTTGTAAAAATTCTCCAATGATATTGATGGAATAATTTTCATTAATTGCTGTGGTCTTATCATGCCTTCCTAAGTAAAGGTCTTATTTTTCCACCTCTTTTGTGATAATATTTTTGTATTTGCGATAATATGACAAGTTTGAACATTCTTGCGAATATACAATCTCGTGACATTATCGTCTTGCGACAAAATCGCAGGACGTTTTTACACTTTCATGCAATAACCCATTGATCTCATCTTAACTTGTTTGTTATGTTCTGCGAGTTCTCTTTGTATGTTTTGTTTCTCTCTTAGAATGCTCGCATAAATTCAATTGTTGCACAAATATGACAAGCCTTTATGTTTTTGCAAACAAGAAGCCTCGTGACATTTGCGTCTTATAGCACGTATCAGCTCCCTAATGGAGGGTGCTGCCCTTTATCTTCCCCTTCAAGGAAGCGTACATCGACCATACAAGGTTAGCTCTTCCCATCCGGTTTTGCAAACAACCAGCTTTTGATCGCAACCTCTTATCCTTTTTTCATATAGGGCTTATAGTTACGAGGTTGCACCCTATGGGGTATCTTTGGGCCAAATGCATCATTTGCCAAGACTTGTCAAAAATGGCAGATGTGCTTCAAGCCCACCCGGAACTCTTGACTCAACCATGTACCTCGGCGCCTTGATCGTTTTCTGCACTTCTTGGGAAAGACAGTATGCCTTAGTCGCCCAACCTAAATCATGTTACACCGCATAATATTGCGTAATGTCGCAAGATTAGGTGAGAATCCAAGGTGTCTAACCCGGATAGGTACCCCATTATTGGGTTGTACCCCGTAAAGTTCCATGTACTCAGGTGCCTTGGTGGTGTTCCGGTGTCCCTGAGCCATGCTTATAGGTACCCCCTTAAATGACGTACTTTAGGACTTTGCATCTTACGAAATGTTGCTTCGCGAACTAGGTTGTACGCCACAAAGGTTTGCCTGTGTAATATTTTTGCGGCTTTCTTTCTTTTTTGAAAGCTGATCACAGATTGCGGTCTTTTATTCGCAAATTGCGGTCTTTTCTTCGCAAGTTAATGTGTGCTTCTTTCTTTAATGAAAGTTAATCGCAATAAAAATTTTGAAATTCGTAATTTTTGCATATTTCCTGCGAGAAAACAATATTCGTAAAGTTTATCATGGGTTTTATGGATAATACCTTTTCAAATACAGTCTATTCCAAGGTCTACCAAGTCTCAAACCCATGTCTCTCCCTTATGGATCCATCAGCCGATAAGCTCCGCTTCCCACAACTTCTTTGATAACATATGGTCCATCCCATTTTGGTGCTAATTTTCCTCCATTTTCTTTCTGATATGGAGGTGTTTCTCGCATGACCAAATCACCTGGTTGATATTCACGTTCAATGACTCTCTTGTTGTATTCTCGAGCTAATCGTTCCTGATAAATCTTCATATGGTGCAACACCTTTTCTCTTTTTTCTTCCAAATCATCCAGTTCACTTAATATTACCCCTGCACTTAAATTTCTTTCCCAATCTTATTTCTTTGTTGTCGGAATTACAACCTCTGTTGGTAATACTGCTTCTACTCCATATGTTAAGAAATAAGGAGACATTCCAGTTGCCTCTCTTCTAGTTGTATTGTATACCCAGAATGCACTAGGTACTTGCTCGCACCACCCTTTGAGATATCCTTCTAATTTGTTTTTGATTGTATCTGCGATTGTTTTATTTGTTGCCTCTGCCTGTCCATTAGCTTGTGGATATAACGGAGTTGATTTCCCACATTTTATCCTAAAAGCACTTAGTAAGATCTCTATATTCTGCCCTTCAAATTGTTTTCCATTATCAGATACTAACTGTGCTGGAACTCCGTATCTGCAAATGATGTTCTCAAATATGAACGTAAAAACATCTTTATCACGAATATGCTGTACTGCTTTTACTTCTGCGAGCTTCGTGAAATAATCTGTTGCGACTATCAAATATCGCTTTTGTCCGGATCCAGGCAGAAATGGTCCAACAATATCCAACCCCCATTTCCCAAAAGTCCAGAAGCTTGTTGAATAAGTTAATGTTGCCCCTGGTGCATGAATTCTTTTACCATGTCGTTGACATTCCTTGCATCTTCGTACGAACAATTTTGCGTCTGTATGCATATATGGCCAGTAATATCCTTGTATCTTTGCTCTGTACGCTAGAGATCTTCCTCCACTATGATTGCCAGCTTCTCCTCCATGTAACATCTTCAATATTTTTTCTCCTTCTTCACGAGTTAAGCACCTGAGAGGTGGTCCACTGAAAGATTTTCTGTATAAAATTCCTTCTCATAGCTCATAGTTTGTTGCACGACTCTTTAATTTATGTGCTTCTAGTCTGTTCCTGGATACTTCTCCTGTTGCGAGATATGCATGAATTTATTTTCTCCAATCTGCGATGTTGTTTGGTAATTCTCTTTCTACTTCCATCGCAATTGCCTCCTCAATTTCTTCTTCTTTGTTCACCGATGGGTGTTGAATCGTCTGAATTTTGATATTTCTTGTATTAGGATTTGTCATCATACTTGGAATGAATGCAAAAGCATCTGCGAGTCGATTATATTTCCTTGTTATATGCCTCCACTTTAATTTTGGTATCTTCGCAGATAATTCAGCAACAAGTTTCTTGTATTTATTCAAGGAAGACTCATTTGTGGTATATTCCCCTTTAATTTGACAAATTACCAGCTGCGAATCACTTGTTATCCTTATACTTTCAAGCTTCTTTTCTATTACGATCTTCAATGCGTGCACTACAGCTTCGTACTCTGTTTCATTGTTCGTGGATGAAAATTCTAGTCTGAATGAGAATGCTGTTCTTTCTCCTTCTGGTGAGATCAACACAACTCCAATTCCATTCCCCTCACTGTTGGATGATCTGTCTACTAAAATTTCCCATCTATTTGGTTCTGTTAACAAGTCTTTTGGATTCCCAAACTCTTCTTCAACATCCATCATTTCTTCTACTGCTTCATCTTCTTCCAAAGGAAATTCTGCCAAGAAATCTGCGACGACTTGTGACTTTTGCGATGATAATACTTCGTATTTTATATTGTAATGGTTTACTTGTGCATTCCACCTTTCTATTCTCCCTGACCTTTTGGTGTTCTTCATAACTGATTCAATTGGCACCTTGGTTACCACTTTTATCACATGTGCTTGGAAGTATATTCGTAACTTGAATGATGCATAAACCAGGGCTAAGATTAACTTCTCCATTTTAGAATAATTTCTCTATGCTGCGTTAAAAGTTTTACTGATGTAGTAAATGGGCCTTTCTATTCCTGCGTCTGTTCGCAACAGAACTGCACTTAGAGCATATGGAGTTGTTGCGAGGTATACCAATAATTCTTCGTTTTTTCTCTGGTTTCTGTAATATGGATGTATTTGTGAGATATTCTTTGATTCCTTGAAAAGCTTTTTCACATTCATCAATCCACTTGAATTTTGCTCCCTTATTAAGTATGTTGAAAAAATGTTTGCACTTATCTGACATTCACGAAATAAATCTTCCGAGTGAAGCCAAGAGTCCATTTAGCTTTTGTACTTCCTTTACTGTTGCAGGTGTTGGCATGTCACGAACTGCTTGTACTTTTTCTGGATAAACTTGTATTCCCTCCTTTGATACTATATATCCCAAGAATTTTCCAGACGCAACTCCAATTATACATTTCTCAGGATTTAATTTGATGTTGAACTTTCTCATTTGTTCAAATATTTCCTTCAAATCTTGCACATGATCTTTGGCTTCTTTGCTTTTTATCAACATATCATCTACATATACTTACAAAGTTTTATGTATCCATTTTGCGAACACTTTTTCAACCATTCGTTGATATGTAGCACCCCCATTTCGCAAACCAAATGGCATCTTCACATAACAATACAAACCTCTTGGAGCAAAAAAGGCAGTATGTTCTTGATCTTCTTCTGCGAGTGATATTTGATTATACCCTTTATATCCATCAAGTGAAGTGACTCTATCATGTCCTGCAGCTGATTCCACCATTTGTGGTATGTCTGGTAATGGAAAGCTATCTTTGGGTCAGGCTTTGTTTAGATCAGTGAAATCTATACAAATTCTTATCCCTTTATTCTTTTTCAGAACAATGACCATATTCGCAATCCATTCTGGGTATTTTGCTTACCTTATGATTCCTGCATCCAGCATCTTTTGTAATTCTTCTTCTATCTGTGCATGATAACTTTGTGATATCTTCCTTATTCTTTGTTTGAATGGTCTTACGTTTTTATCGATGTTCAATCTATGACACGCCACTGATGGATCAATTCCTGGTATCTCATCTACACTTCCTGCGAATATATCTTTATATTCTCGTAAGAGATCAATAGTTCTCTTTTCTTCTTCTTCATCCATCTTAGTTCCAATTCGCAAGAATAAAGGCTCCTATTTACTTCCAATATTTACTTCTTTAGTTGGTTCAGCTGAAACATAGCTTGGACTTTGCTCCCCCATAGGTCTTGGTTCTTTGATTATCTTTGTTGGTTCCCCTTCTTTTTCTGGAATCTCACTTGGTATTCCTCTCCCTTCCTTTGCTCTTATTGTATACACTCTGAATTCTTCTTCCTTTTTTACCTCCTTCGCAAGTTTTCTACGAAACTGTTTCTTTCTTTCTCTCCCCCCCACACTGTTTTACTTCAATCTGATAACAAAATTTTGCACTATCAAGATCTCCTTTTATTTCCTGTATTCCATTTGGTGTAGGAAATTTGATTTTCTGATGTAATGTTGAAGCAACAACTTTGATCGCATGAATCCACGACCTTCCTATCAGCATATTATATGGAGATTCCATATCTATCACACATAAGACTATATGTGTTTCGATTTCTCCTAGCAAAATTCGCAGTGCTATTTCCCCCTTAGATTTTGTTGTAGATTTTCCTAATCCATGAATGAGACATTTTGAATTTGTGATTTCTTCATCTTTAATTCCCATCCCTTTAAGTGCATGATATAATATGATATTAACAGAACTACCTGTATCAACCAAGATTCGGTTTAATTTCCATTTTTCTATAGCTTTCTTCTCTTCTCGCATGACTGGAACTGTGATCACCAATGGTGAAGTGTGGTTCAAGTCTTCATTTGGAATTTCTGCTACTGAAAATGTGATTTTCTGTTTTTCCCATTCTTCTAAAGTTGTTATTTTCTCCTCCTCCATGATCTTTCTTCCTCTACAATCTCGCTTGTATATATTTCCCTTCATGTTATTATGAAATTCATCAATCATTGTCTTTGTGATCATATTACATTCTTCTTTTTTGCAATCTCCATCCACTGACTCCATTTGATCTTCAAATTTTCCACAATTCCTTCAAATTTTGGCTATCACAATCCCTGTTTCTAGCGCCAATTATGTAGTTGCAGAATAACCTACAACTACACACTCAGTAGAATTAGTAAAACTTGAGAAGTTCTTGATGTTGAATGACAACTTTTTTATTAATTCTCTCAATTGATTACAAAGAAGTATCTAAATGGAACTAGAATAGTTACAACTTTCTCTATTCTCTTTCCTAAGATAATTTCTAATACTCACCAAAAGAACCTCTCGAATTTTACATTTGAACTCCTATTTATAATGAACTTTGTACAGCTGTATATGTGTTGCGAAGTATCGCAACACATCTTCGTACGATTATTCTATCTTCGCAAATCTTCATACTTCCATGTGCTTCCTCTATCTTCGTATTGTCTTATAACTCTTTCCTCTTATATTTGTCACGATGTTCGTAAGTTAATGCCTTGTGATATTCGGTACCTACACTTTTCGTTTCTTTGAAGGAGGGGCAGCGAATTTACCTTTGCGAGAAACACTCTTGCCTTTACCCTTAGTCTTTGGAATTTTGACGAGTTCTTCTACTTCATCAATAACCTACACACACAAATAAAGATAAGAAATAGGGCAACAATATATTGTGAAGAATCATAAAAGAATATTTCTTACCTCATCTGTGAATATTTTTTTCGGAAATGGGTGTCCAGAAATTTATCCGGGGCTCATCAGACACCAGATGGATGTAGTAAAAAAAAAGGCGAACTCCGAACATGACCATCCCAAGTGAGGGGAAAGAATCTACCTAAAATTCACTCTCAGGAATATGAGGCGGGGTAACGAATGTTCATGGAACATTTCAGTGTCCAAATCGAAAGAAACTACGCAAGTATCCTACGGACGACGATCCTTCCAGAAAATACAACCATGTGCAAACACACCTGAACTCTGAAAAGTATAAGGAATCTCCCTTATTATGTTCCTCCATCCCCTCTCGTCTCCTAGCGTGTGTATTTGAACTTTACTATCCATGTTAATGCGAACTACCTTGTACTCATTGGTATGTTCACAGTATCCAAACCCCCAATTACGTTGTATCGTGCATACCACCCTTGGTCTCGTGCAATTAGGATGCATAGTTGTGGCAGATGGAGGTGCTCACCTGTTGCTGGATTCATAATATGTACATGATCTTGTATGCGGTGGTGTGAAACATAAAATAATACCAGACCGTTGCAAGATCCAACTATTGGGTGCAACTTATTCCAATAAGGATTCAAATTTTTCTGTTCCCAAGGACAGTATTCCACTCTTTGCATACATATTTGTTTGCTAAAACTCTTTTTGCATTTTGGAGGCGCTGTAGTATATCGGTAGTTACTAATTCCGGCAACATATCCATCGCTTTTACTGATGAAAGATGATCATAAATAAATAAATTACAAGCATTTATAAGTTACTTTTTGTAGAATTCTAAAAACAGATACGCGTAAAGCTTATATAGACATTCAATACACCTGTTAGCGAATAGTCGCGTCCTTACTGAGCAGGCATTATTTGAAAATTCGTGGTACCAACAAGTGACGTATGTTTGCAGATTACATCTTAAAAACGGTTATAACTTATTATGTCGCGAATTTAGCCTACAAATGGATTCTTATTTAAAAGTAAACAAAATCTAATGGGTATAACCATTACGTCATGAGGTACGTCTGAAAGGACATGACATTTTAGTAGGGTATTATTATTACCCTACTATTACTATCTAGAGTAGGTTAAGCCAATTTTCTCTGGATTTAACCGATGTATGCGTCTCTTGGGAATAGAGGAATAGGTGTGAGAAGTTAAAGAGAATATATTCATTCTCCAGAGAGAAAATTAAGCCAAGAGAAGAGGAAAAAAAGCTTGAAACGAAATTCAGAGATAAAGGGCTTCAAAACTATCAAAAGGCAAGACCCCAATGACAGAGGAAGAAGTTGATAGGATCAGGACTTAAACAGAAATAATGTGATGATGATCATGAAATCAGTAGTGAATGAAATAGATTTGGAGCAACCAGAGAAACCTAAGTACAAAATATGCGGATGATGATTACACCATCTCATTTATGCTCAATACATGAATCATATAAATCTATGTTATTATACATGTTGATTCACATTACTAAACACAAAATTCTATCCGGTGAAATTTGTATTATGCACCACATTTAACGGGATCAATTGTTTGCGCACCATATTTTTAAGTGTAAAATACGTAATACCAGTGCGACGAATGATATATCAAAGTCCTCAATGCTTATATTTAGACACCATCATTTAACGGGATCAATTTGTATCATCCCATTTGCTAGTATTCCGATATAACATGAGTTGAAATCTTTTGTGCAAATTTTGGTGCAAAACAGAAACATCACATAAACTAACGTACTAGATCATGTGAAGAATATAAACTGCACATCACATTAACTAACAATTAATTATTATATGCATGTTGGTTTACGTTATTATGCCCCAGATTCTATACAGTTTACTAATTGAGTTTCACCATCGTCATTCTTATATTATTACAGTTGATGCATAATTGTGTTCAAAATAAAAACATTTGTGTCTCTGTCAGTCTTCGATTATCTAAAAACATCCAAAGAGGAAAACACGAGTCCAATTTTTACTGAAATGCTGAATATTGATCATCTTGGGACATATGATGACATTATTCCGCTACAACATTTTATGCTGAGAAATCTCTGAAACATTCTGATTTGAATTGTTGAATGGTTATATTAAGACACTATTAGTGACAAGTAACTAACATGCCAAACTAAAATGAAAGACATATTATGAATTGCTGAATTTATTATCAAGTTCTAAGAAGAAAAGGGTGAGAAGATAAGGTTACCCTCATCTCAGGCAACAGAGGTTGTAGCGACCACCGAGAGAATGCGTGTGGTGTTTGTTGTGTGAGTAGCTAGCATTTAGTAAATTTATTTCAAAAGATGACAGAAATGAGCTTTCGTAGGTAATTGTTTTTCTTAGGATGACCTCAACATTTAAACCTAAGTTTCTTCTGTGTGGTCATTGATTATATTAAGAACGGATATATAAAAATAATTAAAATGGATGCAAACATGATTTTGTATGGTCAAAAATGACTAAATAATAGTATAGTCTGCGAAGTAAAAACTGTCGTGTGCAGTGTATTTCACGTGATTAATTTTTTCGTTTACCAAAACTATACAATGTGTAAAAGTCATAATTATGGTGCGACACCAGAAGGACGTTAGCACGATTTAGGTGTGATGTACGTTTTCGTTATGAAATTATATTTGAGAAATCTTTAAAACATATCGACCTGAAATCCTGAATGGTTACGCCATCAGTTACTGTTAACGAAACAAAGAAAGTGAAACACATGCAATATTACAGATTGCTTAATTTCAAATCATGCAGCAAAGAGGAAGGTGAGAAAATGATGATAACGTATGCCGTCAATTCAAGAAATAGATGTTATTAATTAGTATTATGCAAGTTGGTTTACGTTGATATCCCCAAGATTCTAAAAGCCTACTAATTTTGTTTCACCATCGTCATTATTCCAATATCACAACCTCTAGATAATTGCATGCTAAAGAAAATTCGTTGAATCTCTTTCAGTCTCCGATTGACTAAAAACAAAAATATCGTTGAAGGAAAACACCGAGTCCCATTCGCACAGAAATGCTGAATATTGCTCATCGTCGGACATATGATGACATTATTCCGCTACAACGTTTACGGTGAGAAATGTTTGGAACATTTTGACCTGAGTTGCTGGATGGTTATATTCTGTCTCCATTAGTGACAAATAACAAACCAACCAAAGCGAAACACATTAACATATTCTGAATTGCTTAATTTCTAATCTAGATCCAAGAAGAAGAAGGTAAGAAAAGGTTGATGACGTATGACCTCATTTCAGGCAAAAGATGTTTAAGCGATCATTGAGAGAATGAGAGTGGTGTTTGTTGTGGGAGTAGAATATAGTTAATTTGGATTTACAGAGGATGCAAACATAATTTTGTATGATAAAGAAGGACTGTATAATAATACAGTTTTTAGAGTGAAAAGTTTCCTTTGCACGATTTAATTATTCGTGCACCACAATACAGTGTGTAAAAGTCGTGATTTTGGTGCGACGCTGGAGGGACGAGTGTGTGATTTACGTGTGTCAACCACAACATCATCCCACCTTAAAATTTTTCGTTAGTAAGAACTAGAACTGTACAAACTAAACCGCCCAAGCATACAAGATGAATAAGTCCACTTTAACAAATACATAGAACTATTGTCAACTTACCGTCAGAGTATGTGACAGTCCAAAAAACCTGTAGTGAGGAAAGCCCAACCCACCACTTTTCTTTGGTTCCTTGTATTTCTCGACAATACTACCTTTCTTAGTTTTATTTCCATCCTTCACCTTCAGAGCTGATCGAAAGTGGCGGATGGTTCTTTTGAGAGTAACATGGCCCCATGGGAACTTGTTGAAGGTATCCAAGTTATCCACCAAATGGAAATATACACCGTTTATTGCATCTCTATGCTAGAAGCCCAAAACCAAAACGTGGACAAAAACGAGAAGTGCCAACTTAGCGTTCTCATCGTCAGTGCAGGTGGTTAAATCGCCTGTTTCTAAGAGCGTCAGGGCTTCAATTACTGTTACCTTTTTTCCCCCAGGGAAATGAGTTTTCATGGTTGGTGAATCCACGATAGATTTTGGGAGTGGATTAATTACATCTTCACTTCCTGCCGTTGTCAACTTGAAATTAAGTCCTGTATCAAGTGCGAATTCTTTCATCCCAAACCTCAAGATATGGCCTCCAACCCCAAAGTTCATACAAAATGGATCACCATCATCTTGTTTCACAATTTCTCGTGAGAGTAGATAATGAAAAATTGCACTACTGTTTTTGGTATCAGGCATATCCAGAAAGTGGCCAACTTCCGTTGAAGAAAATAGTGTGCAAGCCTTATCGCTCAAACAAGCCTTGATGGTGGACATTAGTAGCATGCCTGAGTGATTTGTTACTTTCGGGTAGTTGTCCCGATACTTTTGTAGGTGAACAAACTTGCTATACACATAAGATGCTTCAAGTCAGTTTCTTCCGAGGATATGCAACAACTACAATATTTTAAAAGGGCGGAGGATACTTTGACATGCCTATTCTCAAACCATATCACAATTTCAATGCCATTCTAGTTATAAAACCCAAATATTAATGAACCTAAAAGACTAAAACTAATAAAACAAACTTACTATGGTTCGGTTACTGATGCAGCAGCTGTCTCTAACGATTCTTTGGACCTGACATCATCTTGGATGTCAGTATCTGCTGCACCTCCCGCTGTAGTAGCAGACATATTTTCCTAACACCACATATAAGAAATCACTTTACCATTATATCAATTCAATATCTACATGATATAACATTCAATCTCAATCCGGTCAAAAGTTTCAGTAGGTTTGTTTTGAGAACTATACATAATTTTTGCAAAGAATTAAACATGGTTAAATGTCAAGGTATGTCAAGTTTGGTTGTCATATATTAGTGAACTAAAACTCATTTAAAATTCGATTGATTTAAATGTACTAGAGTCAACTTCATATAGGTTAGCTTGAAAGTATTAGTGTGAGACATTACAAGTATTGCGAAAACTTGAAGAAGTGAAGAAGTACGGAGCTACAACCACAACATCATCCTTCCACTTGAGGTTAGTGATATTTGACTTGAACTGTTTCATTCCCTAATGTATCTTTTAAGTCGTGCATATTGAAAACATAAAACTGCGAAGCATGAACACTCTAGATAGACATAATATTAAGGAATACAATATGAAGTTTCTTTCTTAACCATTAAACTTTGTATATAAGACATCGACATAATCGTATGAATGCTATTGTGAGTATGAGGTGAGGATTTCATCCTAGGAAATAATGTTTACATGTGTTCTAAGTAAGTAAGTTCATGATATGTGTTGTGAACCTAAAAGGAAATCGCTAGGCGTTATTGGGGATGTTCTTCATTGCAAATCTTATCAACGACCAATATATGTGATTAGTATATAACCGCTCATGACATGTTTATGTTCTTGGTAAAACTATTCATATGAGGCCTAATTTATATATTGGTATGACTTTTATTAGTGAAACCGATCTTAAGTAATCACCTGGGGTACGATCGGGTTTGTGAGTGTCTGACCAAATTTGGGAAAGGGGAACCGATCATATGAAGAGGTGCAGTACATCACAAGGGGGAACCAATCCTTGTATGAGGTGCAATAAGGTTTATAGAAGAAAGGGGAACCGATCCTATGAACATGTGCAACACGTTTTTAGGCAAGGGAGAACCGATCCTATGGACATGTGCAGTGCATACAAGTTAGATACCAAATATATGTGGGGAAAAGATCCTAGTACCTAGTCAGCCGAATTATGGTAAGCTAGTGTAACTATACATAGTACTCACAAGGAGGTACAACCGAAACTTGTTTTGGTAGAACCATTACACCCATGGTTTGTGATTGAGTCTTACTTGATCAATCACATAGTTCTTGAAAGTCATATGAAACAATTATAAAATTGTTTAGAAGTGTGGTAAATCGGTTTCAAGTGAGTAAGTATGAAAAAGGACTTGCAAGAGAAAGATGTCGACACACTTTGAACATGCGCATTAATGTGTATTCTTTTATTATTCAAAGATATTATTTAATAGCCAAGAAAGAAGTAAATCCCAAGATTGAATTTGAATAAGTTAAGAATCTTTTAATTAAGGTTTTTAATTATAAATGGAAAATAAGAATTAGTAATGTGCATTTGCTATTAAATATTTTCCAAGGATATTTCGATCATTATATTTGGACAGTGCATTCACAGGAATTTTGAAAACCGAATTTGGGTTAATATGGAAAAATATCTTGAAAATATTTTTGGTTTTGGAAATTCCTTGGTTTCCAAACTTCCTTGTCTATAAATACTTTGAGTTTGTATTTCTAGCAAACTAATCCTTCATGACAGTAAACTTCATCTGTTGTACTGAAACTGGTGAAGTCTCCTATCAGAGAGGAGAGTAATCTAATTAGGTGAAATCTTTTATGGCTGCTCAGTTTAAAGTCTTCTTTAGGATTGAGAATCTCTAGTATGTACCGTTGGTGGGAAACTAGATAATTGCGGTTTATATTTATTGATTTGATTGACTAACGGTAGTTGAACTTTGATTGCACCTAGTTTGTTTATGCTTGAGAATATTCTCTTCTGATGTAAGATTCACTCAAACTAGTTCAAGGTTTCGACAGGGATGTTTAGACTGTTGTTAGATCTAAAGACGATCTTGTGATAATCCACTATTAATAGACTTCGTTCTGTGTGTGATTGATCACAAGAGATTCAAGTAGTTGTGTGCAGGTGTTTATTGAAGATCTAAGAAGATTTGAAGACAAAGAAGAGATAGAAGATTTCCTACTTGGTTTTATAATATTTGGTGTGCACAATACTTGTTTTGGTAAAAGAGGATCCAACTAATAATCGGTTTATCCATGTGGTAGATTGGATTGATTAATTGAGAAGATCGGCATCAACACAATTCTTTGGATTAAGAGTGTTGATTGGCTTGATCTTAACAATTACCTTTTGGTGATTGAACATAAGATAGATCTTAGAACCTGGAAAAGGAGTTTATGTTAAGATAAACAGAAGAGCCTTTGTGCAACTCATATCACTTGGTTGAAGAGAGTTGATACCAAACATATTTGTTGTTCCTTTATTGTTTGGAATACGAACCAAAGGAATTGGTCCAAGTACATGACTTGTTTACAGGTTGGAGGCGTGGGAATACTGACGGAACTAGGTGAACTATAGGTTTAGTTGCTTGGTATCAACTATATGAAGTTAGTTTATTTTGTATAGCGGCTTAATCCTGAGAGTATTCAATTCTGGACAAGGTCCCGGGGTTTTTCTGCATTTACGGTTTCCTCGTTACCAAAATCTTGTTGTGTCATTTATTTTATATTTCTGCATTATAATTGTTTTATTATAATTAAAGTAAATTGCACAAACGTTAATTCCTATTTACTTAATACGTGAATCCTATTGAGTTTGGTTAAGTCCGAACCTTTGAATCAAGTAAACATACTTCGTTGTTGTATTGTCTCTATCTCGTATCCATAGACGATCACACGAAGTGTGAACCGATTAGTTGTATTATCTCGACTCAGTCCATAGACAATCAATTTCGGAGAAAGGACTTATAGGAAGGAAAAGTTTTAGCTTTAGGCATATTTGGGTACCCTTGCCTTTTCAATTGGTATCACAGTCGGAAAACACGAAAAGATATAACAATTTATGTTTGGTGCGATCCATCCTATAAGAATTGAATCCATGCCTGATTCAGTTAATGTTAGGCAAGAGTATGACTATTAAAAGGTTAAAGATGTTACTACTTTGTTGACTCATGATCCAGGAGTTGCGAAAACATCTGTGTATTTTTCTGATGAAAAAGAAGATGTTGATTAAGAGTTGATAAAACTCCTAAAGCCTATAAAATCTCTGTCTTCTAAAATGGTGTGTTTAAAGACAGAGTCAAATCTTCTTAAACCGGAGATCAGAAATAAAGACAGTTAACTAGATAGTTTGGCTGAAGAGAATTAGAATCTCACTGTCAAATTAGAAGCTCTTGTTAATTCTCTTAATAAAGAGACATGTCCAATGACTCTGACGAATGATGTTTTTGTTTTAGTCACATCTGAAACAATTGGCGACGTCTCAAATCAAACCATAAACCAGGCGCTTTGTTTGCCTTTCAAAAAAAAAAACAGTCACCTACCCGTACGTGGCTACTTTGCATAATAATGATTACCCGTCACTATTCATGAGATAACCGATGTTACTACGGTGATATTCGAAGAGGAATCGTTTATGATGAATTATTTCTACAAGTTTATGAAAGGCATACCCATGGCTAAGGTTTACACCAGTTCAGAAGAAAAATATTTCTACAGATTTATGGAAGGCATACCTATGGATATGGTTTGCACCAACACAAGAAAACAAGGGAACAAATTGAAAGAGAAACGCTGAAGTACATAGCTGGAATATGCTTGCCCAATTTATTGCTACCACGCTACCGCTAACATCAGGATGTGATAACAAAGATACGAGATAAAAAAGGGACCCAACCCCTTTCATAAGCATAGCACTTTTTGGAATTCGAATAAGGAAAAGATTTTATGTTTGAGCTACGTATGGACAGAGACAACTGTGCCCACAAGAACAACCCTCACGGTGCCCAACAGTCCGCGCCACACCAAGCCAGTGCCGTGCCAAGCCAACAATCCGCGCCACACCAAGCCAACGATGTGCCAAGCCAGCTCCGTGCCAAGCAAACAGTCCGCACCATGCCTATCCAACAGTCCGCGCCATATCAAATCCAAACCAACGCCCACGCTAAGCCAGCAGCCATTCCAAGTCGATCCAGCGCTAACATCTTGCATCTTTCCAGCACCACCATCTTGCATCCTTTCCAGCGCTAACACCTTGCACCCTTCCAGCGCCATCTTCTCTGCTCCACAACCAGCCAAATCAGCGCCATCCTCACCCTTCGAAACAGTGACATGGCTACAACAATCCATGATCAAAACCGCGCCATCGCTGCACGATACACTTACGATCACCAGAACCAAAGCCGCTTCCGCCACCCCAACATTTCTTCAAGTATGACAGCTCCAACTGTAACCAGAGACACTGCTACTCCACCATCAGGGCAAGATACTGGAAGATCCGGAAGAAGTAGACCTCCTTTTACCACTATTGATTTTATTGAAAGACAAAAGGTTCTCATAAGGCTCAGACAAGCGTGTTTATAACTCGGAAAGAGATATCTATTTCCTCAAGACACTGACGGAGCGGCCACCATAAGATTCACGTCAACCCAAGAGGGAGCTGACAAAGGAATACTTTTAATATTCGGTGCATGCACTTCAGCAGGACATGCGTTTATAGATGAAGGGGCTCGCGTTGCTCTTGAACGCCCAGTACAAGGGAATCAACAGTCCAATTTCATCACACGTAAAGATCAAGAATGACTTCTCCAAAATCGAGGAAAAAGAAATCAACAACCCTCCTGAATTCATAGAAACCCTCTTCCCGCCAGGATATGCATGATTTCTGGGGACTTCGCCCACAAAATCGTGCAGTCTACGATGAAACAGTTATGTGAGTGTTGATGGTGGTTTTTAGCCTAGGGTTAAAATCGTAAAACACTAACCCCTAGTAGACAGTGACGTCACAACATTTAAGTAATAAGCATTTATTAGGCGCATTTATTGAAATCTTTAATGTATCTGTAAATAATTACCTGGGTATCTTTTTCAATTAGGGATACAACAAGCAAAACCCTAATTCCCATGTGCGCCAATAGAAAACCATGCCAACCACACTAACCACGCCAAAGCATGCCAACCATGCTAGCCTCACCTCTGTGCCAATGGAAAACCATGCCATCCACACTAACCAAAGCATGCCGACCATGCTAACCGCACCCTGTGCCAACGGCAAACCATGCCATCCACACCTACCGCGCCATGCCAAACGCACCTCACCATGGCCCCATGCCAACTTAGACGCGCCACCATGCTGGCCTTCCCTACGTGGCTACCAAAATGAAGGTGTGCAACAATCAACGGTTGCCCTTCAATCCCAGGAGAAAATCCTAGCCGTCTAAGGTTACCAAATGACCTTTGGCCCAAAACCCTAGCTTGGTCACGCACCTAGCCAAAGCTAGCCAAGCCATGCGCCATGGAAAACTATTGGCCCCACATGCCAAGTCAAAACCGCACCTATCCAAAGCTAGTCAAGCCATGCGCCCATGGAAAACCCTTGGCCCCACATGCCAAGCCAAAACCGCACCTAGCCAAAGCTAGCTAAGCCATGCGCCCATGGAAAACCCTTGGCCCCATATGCCAATCCAAAATCGCACCTAGCCAAAGCTAGCCAAGCCATGCACCCATGGAAAACCCTTGGCCCCACATGCAAAGCAAAAATCGTACCTAGCCAAGCCATGCGCCCATGGAAAACCCTTGGCCCCACATGCCAAGCCAAAAATGCACCTAGCAAAATCTATCCAAGCCATGCGCCCATGGCAAACCCTTGGCCCCACATGCCAAGCCAAAACCGCGCCTAGCCAAAGCTAGCCAAGCCATGCGCCCTTGGAAAACCCTTGGCCCCACATGCCAAACCAAAACCGCACCTAGCCAAAGCTATCCATGGCAAACCATTGGCCCCACATGCCATGGCAATGTCATACCAACCTAACCGCGCCACCATGCTGGCCTTCCCTAAGCGTCTACCAAAAACCGAAGGCGTGCAACAATCAATGGTTTCCATTCAACCCCAGGAGCAAATCCTAGCCATCCAAGGTTACCAGACAACATATAGTAACCTTTGGCCCGAAAACCTAAGTTTGGCCACGACAAACCATGCCATGCCAAACGACATGCCAACCTAGCCGCGCCACCATGCTGTCATTCCCTACGCGGATACCAAAAACGAAGGCGTTCAATAATCAACGGCTTCCTTTCAACCCAGGAGCAAATCCTAGCCATCCAAGGTTACCAGACAACACATGGTAACCTTTGGCCCGAAAACCTAAGTTTGGGCACGCCAAACCATGCCATGCCAAACGGAATGCCCACCTAGCCACGCCACCATGCTGGCCTTCCCTACGCGGCTACCAAAAACGAAGGCGTGCAACAATTAACGGTTTTCCTTCAACTCCAGGAGAAAATCCTAGCCATCCAAGGTTACTTTTGGCCGGAAAACCTAAGTTTGGCCACACCAAAGCATGCCAATGGCATGCCAACCTAGCCGCGCCACCATGCTGGCCTTCCCCATGCGGCCACCAACGAACGAAAGCGTGCGACAATCAACGGCTACCTTGCCTCTTAAGATGCAGGATCTCGACCGTCGAAGGTCACCAATCTACCAAGTCTCCCAAGCTCGACTTGCCAGGAAACAATGACGTGCCACATGTTTTCCCGCATAAAACATTTGAGACATCAAACATATATCACAAACTAGGGGATCCTCTTTGGGTATTGGTTTGGCGGTTTACAGCGTGCGGCGTAGACTACGCCCGTCATAAGGAAGTGTCATAAGGTGAGGCGGTTAGTAAATGTAGGGAGTCAATGGTGAAACACTCAACAATCAATTCCATGCGTTAACCACTTTATGGAACATCAATTCCATACGTTAACGGTTTTATGGAACATGAATTCCATGCATGCGGTTATCACCTCCTCCCATTTACTTACCCATTTATCCATCCCTTAATGAGACTAGAGTACGTTTCACTTCGACTTGTATAAATAGGTCTTACCTATTTCCACAGAACAACAAGTTCATTCGGGAATATACAACACTCAGAAAACTTGCTAGAATACCACTTGTTAGCCTTCCCACTTTTCTGATACAAGTCACAGTAACACAACTACTCTTCCAGAATCAGCTATTTTGGTCTCATCACTTTCCTTGATTCCCTCCCAAAAATCAACCCATTCTCCCCCACTTTGTGACCGAAGCAAGTCCGAAACGGCCATTTCTTGGTTTAGACTGGTTTTGTACATATTGATCTCTCAAACTTAAAGTACTCACTTGCAGTACATTGTTTAGGTTTTAAATTGTTTCTCACCTATACACTCGAAATTACCAAAATCAACAGAAATTATTTTCACCTACAAACAATTGGCGACCACAGCGAGAGGTTCGATCTTTCGGTTACAATGTTAATTTTAGACCGTAAATCTCGTCCTTCGACCCAGACGTCAAGATGGCAGGGGAATATGATTCACTCCGAATCAGTTACCCGACGACTCGATTATCAGTCATGACACAACAAGGGATAATTGGGAACTTCCCAAAGGTTAAAAGCAAAACGATTCGCTCAGTTAATCAGACAACTCAGTAACGACTGGGGACTTCCCACGGTCGGGTTTCTCGTAAATCTTGGTCCCACACCCGGAAGGTTTACTTTTCATCAGAAGACCTAAGAAACCGAGTAAGTCTTACCCAGACAAAATACATGGTTTGCTTTTTCGAGTTTCACAAGAATAATAAGACCGATATCCATGTTATGTTTCATCCCATGTCATCTACCAACACGCGGTTCCATGGTTTCCCTGGGATGTTTGCGCCACTTTCAATCACAGCCAAAAAATAATTCTAAACAATTCATTCCAAAATAATTTGATCCGAAACATCTCATTTCAAAAGAATAATCCAAAACCATCAAGATAACATTTATCTATTAACCAAAAAAAAAACCAGAAAATGAAAACCATAAACTAGGCGTTTCCATTTGCCTTTCAAAAAAAAAAAGATATATAAAAAAAAAGAGTTCAGAAGACAGAGATGTATTCTAGGAAAGTTTTCCAACAGTAGCTATCTCCTCTTATAAAAGTCCTCCTTTGTGTTCTGGAGAGCCGCCCTTTTCAACTTTTGTTGCCGGCACAATTTTTTGAATTCCGCTTCCTGCTTCTTCACCATGTCTGCGGAAGGACCTTTGACTGTTTCGACCAGCAACTTTTCAACCTCAGAGAATCCGTCAACGAACCAAGGAACATTGAACTCGAACTCCATGCACATATCGCGATGAAACCTCCATCTTGAAATTATATCCTTAGAAACTGTGTGACCAGTCACGTTGCGCATGTCGTCGATCGAAGACAAGAATTCCTCCACACGCTTGACCAGCGCGTATCGACTAGTAATTTTATTGGTCGTGGCAATATGACCGTGGATTTCCCATATCTTGGTGTATAACGCCGCATGTTTAGCCGGCACGCTAAAACCCCCAATCAACACGTGATCCGGATAAGGAACCGGATATGGAGGAACAAAGGTGGTGCCTGTGACTGCATCAGTAACCGACAGAGGATCCCTAACAACAATTGCGATGGGGTTAACATGAACAATCTCCATCGTCTGGGTCACAACAACTTTTTTGTCTTGATAGGCCTCTGTTTCATAGCTACCAGGATTGGCTGACACAGCTGGAGAAAAAATAGTGTCTTCACCGGTTTCCTTCTCGAGTTCAGCTTCAGAACCGGCGTCGCTCTGTAATATCACGACTTAGACACTCTTCAAAAAAAAGGAAGAAAAAAGGAAAAATAAGAATATGGAGAAGACTCACTGATTCGCTTTCAGACCGACTATAGGAAGATTCAGCACTGCTCTCAGAAGAACTACTCTTGCCATCACCAGACTCTGAACTTTCATCTTTCTCGATTTCCCCATCACCATGAAAAGGTTCGGTACTGCTACCCTCCATCTCGAGAAGCGATTTATTCCGACTACTTGTAAGTTTGGAAAAGGCATTCACGCTACTAAGACCCTGGGCAAAGGCACAAGAATAGACGCACAGAAATGAGACAAAGATGTACATAATACGACTGAATCAAGAAGAAAATTATACGTACTCGCATATTGGAAGAGCTGAAAATCGTAAGAGCCGTTGGACCCGATGGAAACCTCCATCACAGTTTTTAGATGTTCGCTCCTTCGCTTGGGGATTGTCCGCATCCGGACCGACGGATTTTCTTTTGACTAAGGAAGTATCCCTCAACAACGGGTGCTTTACTAAAATCGCGGCAGAAGGCCTACCACGAGTGTTCTCCACTACGACTTTCACAAATTCCTGGATGGCAAGGAATTTACTTTGCCAGAACGTGTTATACTTGGAGGTAGTCGAAGGATTTCGTTCTGAAAGTAAGAAAGGGAGGCTTGTGCCTGACACGGGAATAATATCATAAAGGACGGCCAGAATGAGTCATCCGAAGCTACCAGATGACGAACGAGAGGAATCCCTTGGTCGAAACCCATATGCCGAGCTTCCCGATCAATATTGCAAGAGACTGCCTGACACGATCCTCGAAAGAAATACGGTACATAACCAGAAGTGCAACTTCGCATGAATACAACCTCACCAACGCCCAGAATCCCTTCATCAGAAAGAAAAGACATGTTTGGAGCAGAAGCAAAAGTATTAACCTGGAATATGGATGTACACACCAGGGCCCATGTACAAAAATTAACGGCGCACGAATTATCCAGGAAATCAGCCAGGTTTGAGCCAGCTCTTGGGCGCCTATTCGACCAGTGAAGTATTCTCGAGCCACCCAAAGATGCGGGAAGCGAAGCTAATGGTTTAAGAGCGTATTTTTCAAAATGCTCCCATAGCCACGCCTGGAGAAAAACAACATGAACAAACGAGTCCACTTTCATATAACCATTTGAAGAACGCATGTCCATAGACAGATGATCCAAATGTGTATACAGAGAACCGAGAAATAAGCCGCCAATGGGGAGAACGACACCTTTCGCCAATTTTATGGTAAACTTGATAAGTTTATATCTTATCTCTATCTTACCCGAGCCGTCATCAAAAATATCTCTGGATAACCAAAGAACCAAGAACACCGCAACATGAAGTACTCTATTCTTTTGATTCGGATCCAACTCATCAAGGAACCACTGAGACACCTACCATCTATAGAAGCACCTCGTCTCGTTTTCTTTCCGAACAAATCCTTTCGACTTTGCAACCAGAGCGACGCGTATTTCTTCTTCATATGCAGACAATTTGACATCGAGGTTTCCAATTACGGGAAGGTTTAGCAAGACGGCTACACTCTCCAAGGAAATAGTCATTTCACCTCACCTGCATATGTCCGTGTGAGTATCTGGACACCACCTGGAGAAGAAAGCGATCAAGCATGTATTGTCTTTCCTAATTTAAAGTGATGCAGAAGCCGCGAAAACATCAATGATTTGCGCCTTGGTCAAACTAGCTCGTACACTATCTTGACTTATCATAAATCGCATCCATTTATCAAAGGAACGCAATGGACTCACAGAGATTTTGAAATCAATAAGAGAGGCGGAATACTCTTTCCTATGAAGACAAAACCGTATGACATTTTCAGGTGGAACCGACCGATCCCCTCCCTCACTCTCCAGACCGGTCAGAAGAAGCAGCACATGCTTAAGAGGACTTCTCCTGGCAGAGACTATCGTGAAGAATTCATCAGCCACGTTTGGCTTGGAATTACCAGTGTCTTTCGGTAAAGCAGAACGTTTCTCAAGTGACATCACAATGAAGATTCTCTCACGCTACTTTCACCTTCCAAGCAACTAATACAATGGAACAATACGAAGATAAATCATTATGGAAAGTGCACAAAAATTATTTTTTCACCCAAGTCCAAGCCATTCGCTCCATTGCCGCGGCCCCACCATGCCTAGACGTCCGTGCACGCCTCACCTCACCTATCCGTGCCCTGCCATGACCACATTAGGCCAAGCCATTCGCTCCATTTCCACGGTCCCACCACGCCTAGCCATCCGCTATGCTTTTCCTTCCAAGACCGCGCCCCCTTTTCCTCAGAGATGTACAACCAGACCAATTCGGTAACTTTCGTCTCACCACTTTACTGTCTGCATCCCCAATACAACTTACGCAGGGCCGCCAACACAGGAAGTCAAAATTCCCTTCACCCCTCAAAAAGGTTAGTCGATTTTTTCCTGATCATCCTTGCAATGATTTACGTCTCGATTCCATCCTTATTTGTCACCATCATATGCTTACCTCGCAACAAGGCACCTGTTCCGAGCTAAGCAGGGGACTTAATGTTGATGGTGGTTTTTAGCCTAAGGTTAAAATCGTAAAACCCAAAACCCTAGTAGACAGTGACGTCACAACATTTAAGTAATAAGCATTTATTAGGCACATTTATTAAAATCTTTAATGTGTCTGTAAATAATTATCGAGGTATCTTTTTTCAATTAGGGTTACAACAAGCCAAACCCTAATTCCCACGTGTGCCAATGGTAAACCATGCCAACCACACTAACCACGCCAAAGCATGCCAACCATGCTAGCCGCACCTCTGTGCCAATGGAAAACCATGCCAGCCATACTAACCAAAGCATGTCAACCATTCTAACTGCACCCTGTGCCAATGGCAAACCATGCCAGCCACACCTACCGAGCCATTCCAAACGCACCTCGCCATGGCCCCATGCCAACTTAGCCGCGCCACCATGCTGGACTTCCCTACGCGGATACCAAAACGAAGGCGTGCAACAATCAACAGTTTCCCTTCAATCCCAAGAGCAAATCCTGGCCGTCAAAGGTTACCAAAAGACCTTTGGCCCAAAACCCTAGCTTGGTCACACACCTAGCCAAATCTAGCCAAGCCATGCGCCCATGGAAAACCCTTGGCCCCACATGCCAAGCCGAAACCACACCTAGCCAAAGCTAGTCAATCCATGCGCCCATGGAAAACCCTTGGCCCCATATGCCAAGCTAAAACAGCACCTAGCCTAAAGCTATCCAATCCATGAGCCCATGGCAAACCCTTGGCCCCACATTCTAAGCCAAAACCGCACCTAGATAAAGCTATCCAAGCCATGATCCCATGAAAAACCCTAGGCCCCACATGCCAAGCCAAAACCGCACCTAGCCAAAGCTATCCAAGCCATGTGCCCATGGCAAACCCTTGGCCCAACATGCCAAGCCAAAACCGCACCTAGCCAAAGCTAGCTAAGCCATGTGCCCATGGCAAACCCTTGGACCCACATGCCAAACCAAAACCGCACCTAGCCAAAGCTAGCTATGGAAAACCCTTGTCCCCACATGCCATGCCAATGACATGCCAACCTAGCCGCGCCATCATGCTGTCCTTCCCTATGCGGCTACCAAAAACGAAGGCGTGCAACAATCAACGGTTGCCCTTCAACCCCAGGAGAAAATCCTAGCCATCCAAGGTTACCAGACAACACATGGTAACCTTTGGCCTGAAAACCAAAGTTTGGCCACGCCAAACCATGCCATGCCAAACAGCATGCGAACCTAGACGCGCCACCATGTTGGCCTTCCCTACGCGGCTACTAAAAACGAAGGAGTGCAACAATCAACGGTTTCCTTTCAACCCCAGGAGCAAATCCTAGCCATCCAAGGTTACTAGATAACACATGGTAACCTTTGACCCGAAAACCTAAGTTTTTCCATGCCAAACCATGCCATGCCAAACCATGCCATGCCAAACCATGCCATGCCAAACAGAATGCCAACCTAACCGCGCCACCATGCTGGCCTTCCCTGCGCGACTACCAAAAACGAAGGCGTGAAACAATTAACGGTTGCCCTTCAACCCCATAAGCAAATCCTAGCCATCCAAGGTTACCTTTGGCCCGAAAACCTAAGTTTGGCCATGCCAACCTAGATGCGCCACCATGCTGGCCTTCCCCAGCGGCCACCAACGAACGAAAGCGTGCGACGATCAACGACTACCTTGCCTCTTCAGATGCAAGATATCCACCGTCGAAGGTCACCAAGCAACCAAGTCTCCCAAGCTCGACTTTCCAGGCAACAACGACGTGCCACATGTTTTTCCATAAAAAACATTCGAGACATCAAACACATATCACAAACTGGGGGATCCTCTTTGGGTATTGGTTTGGCGGTTTAAAGCGTGCGGCGTATACTACGCCCGTTATAAAGAAGTGTCATAAGGTGAGGTGGTTAGTAAATGTAGGGAGTCAATGGTGAAACGCTCTACAATCAATTCCACGCGTTAACCACTTTATGGAACATCATTTCCATACGTTAACGGTTTTATGGAACATCAATTCCATGCATGCGGTTATCACCTCATCCTATTTACTTACCCATTTATCCATCCCTTAATGAGACCAGAGTACGTTTCACTTTGACTTGTATAAATAGGTCTTACTTATTTCCACAGAACAATAAGTTCATTCGGGAATATACAACACTCAGAAAACTTGCTAGCTTACCACTTGTTATCCTTTCCACTTTTCTGATACAAGTCACAATAACACAAATACTCTTCCAGAATCAACTATTATGGTCTCATCACTTTCCTTGCTTCCCTCCCCAAAACCAACCCATTCTCCTCCACTTTGTGACTGAATCAAGTTCGGAACGACCATTTCTTGGTTTAAGAAGGATTTGTACAGATTGATCTCTCGAAATTAAAGTACTCCCTTGCAGTACATTTTTTAGGGTTTAAATTGTTTCTCACCTATACCCTCGAAATTACCAAAATCAACAGATACTATTTTCACTTACAAATGGTGAGATTCTATATTTTTCCAAGGCGTAGCGTCATGATATATTTGCATCCCTCAACCGCACTGCATCAGGAAAGCAGCTGTTTTCAGCCAGGGAAGCCGTTCCTAAACCCCAACCTCTCCTAGAAAGCATGATCGTTAGATGGAACTGGGGACTCCTAACCACTGTTCACTTGAGGGATGTCGAGTTTGACGGAATGCTGAGTGACGCAGTCTCCAACTTCAATATTGTAACCGTCAAGGCTCTGGGAGTTTCAAGGTGCCGTTTCGATATTCTCTCCAGAAGTGGTTCCGCTTCCATGTTCTCTGGCAGCGGCTCTGCTTCAACGTTTGCTTCAGCAGCGGCTTCGCTTCAATGTTCGCTCCAGTAGCCGCTCCGCTTCATTAGCCGCTCCGCTTCAGTAGCCGCTCCGCTTCAGTGTTATCTCTATAAGCTGCTCCAGGATCCGAAGAAGCATTTGGCTCCTTAAGTTTCAACGTACTCTCCAAGAGCCGAAGCGCTTCTACACCACTCTTTCCTGCAAAGGGTCGTGCCACCACACTCCCCGTGTCAAGGATCATGATCGCATCCAACCAATCTTCGTAGTTATGGCCACCTTTTGATCTATCCCGCCTAAACTCGTGACCATTGACAGTTTGCTCGCTTACAAATCTAGCCAATATTTTTACTTCCATGGATTCTCATACAATTCTAGGCAACCTACTTTATTCTCACGACAATGTAGACTCTTATGATCACATTTTCTGCCAAGAACTATTGCCTCTCATTTGTTGATACTATCCAGAGCTTTACCATAGAAACAATCACTACAAAGGTAACCCGTGCTCCTCCATATTTTAGTTTCACGTGGAAGAAGTAACAAAATCACCAGTACGAACGCACGATGATGATGTCCTTATCATGGTCAACCCACTAACCATATAAGATGGAAATATGTAAACCATACTTGGGGACTGAGGATCTACACGAAATCCTTTCACTGTCAAAGCTCAGAAGATACAGTCAACCCAAAGCCATAACCACAACAAGGTCATCTACTCTTTAAGGGTGTAGCGCAAGAATATCACCACCTCTCTATCTAGAGAAAGCCTTCAACACTTTACGAGGCCGCGGCGGATCCCAAGCATGCTCAAAGGAAAACAACTTTAGAAACTAAATAAAAATACGACTGGGGACTGCTCATCGCAGTCCATCTCGACGACCATCAAAGACTCATGAGATAACTCCAAATACAAGGCTGAAACATTTTCTTGAATAAACATAGGGAGCCACGATAAACAACATAACTCTCTCATTTTTTCCTCTTTGCTATCCAGAATATTTCTTCCATGTGCATCTCAGCGTCACATCCAGAAGAGTACAATAAGATTGTATCAAATCCCGTGGACATGGATTCAAGGCGATGTGATGAAAGTAGGCTACATATGAGTACTACCAGCATGAGATGCTTTCACTCCCCTCAACCTGTTTATTTCTGATTTCAACATCATCTGCCGAAGTTTTAAGAGCCGCAAGAATTTCTCAACATGAAGCCGTACATGTGCTTCAAAAACTTCAAAACCACGCCACAAAGATACATTCACATATTCGGCCATGCCATCGGATATAACAAAAATATAACTGGGGACTGCTCACCGCATCCCATTCCATATGATGGTATGAGATTAAGAAGCTGGTTCGAAGGATGTCTCTTGGAACAGAGTCCTTTGTAGGACCAGAATATCGCCACAGCAATACTCTGGCGATATTAACAACATTTATGCGAGCGTCACAGCGAGTTCTCCAACAACACTTTGCGAGTGTCACAAAATAATGACATAACAATTGACGATTGAAGAAACACAAAAATAACATGATTGACTGGCGATGGTTACGATGCTTGCGAGAAGGAATAATATAGCTACTGCGATAATATCGTGAGAGATATCCGAAATTAGAGGACAGCTTAGCTGTCACCCATTATGTAATTTCCTATAAATAGAGATCCAATAGATTCAGAAGAGGATGATGTATTTTTTAGAGTTGAGAGAGTCTTGAGGAGAAAGATAATTTTAGGAGAGAGAGAGATATTTTGCAGAGAGATTTTTAGAGAGAGAAAATGTATTTTTCTTTATCATCTTATTCCCCAAAACTAGATTTAGAACTCCATTAATGGAGATTATCAAATGTAAAATCAAATGTAAATTTTAACAATCATAGTGGAGAATCATGGATATAGATCAAATTGATCGAACCATGTAAAAAATCTTGGTGTCCTTTTATAACTTTAGCAATTTTACTACCAATTTTATATGTAGATCTAGAAATTAATATCAAGATATAATAAGGGGTGTGTTGTAGGAAATCCTGCAACTACATTTTGGCGCTAGAAACAGGGACTACTTGTCAAATTGAAGAAGATTCAAAGAAATTGGCTATCATTAGAATTGGATTTCACTAGATATAAAAATTTCAAGATCAAATATGGAAGCTACAACGAAAGATCATGATTATACAGCAAATAAAGAGAAGGAGATATATTAAGGAGCGGATGAAGAAAATATCAGCAAAATTGTGTCAAAAAATCATCAAAAAGGACAAATTTCTTCTCACTTTTCTTATTCTTTGTTTCATTTTTCAGATCTGGGAATTTCGAAACATAAATTGAAAAATAGATTTTTTGTAAAATCTAAATCTTGCTTTTTGTAGAAATTTGATTTATTGTGGAAGTCTTGAATCTAAAAATGTTTTGCTACGAATTTGTAGTAACCAAACTTCGTTTTACAAATTTGTTTAATGAATTTCTAAAAATGTCAAATTTCGAGATTTTCTGTTGATTAGAGATTTACATTTCGTAAGAACAAAATTAAGAAGATTTCATTGAAAGTTTTCATTCTTCGTAGGGATAAATTACTCATCTTAATGCTCTATAGACTGCTAACCAAATTTACTGATCGTTTGCGATTCCAGGCAAAATTTCATCAATATGGATTTTCAAAGAAAAATGAAGATCAACCAATCTCGCATAAAACGGAACATCACAGGTTTAACTCACCAGATGACCAATTATGAGCCACAACAGCATACAAGTAATGGACTTAACAAACACAGAATAATGATATAAAGATGCGAGAATGCAACCTAATAAATCCATCCAACAAGGAACTACATATAGTAGTATTGCCAGCAACGAAGAAAGGAATAATACAAAGATAAAATTATTGCTACCAAAGACGTCATCGCAGCCTCAAGTCCGAGAAGCCATCACATGAACGTAAAATAGTCATGGACGTCACAAAATTCAAGGGACTATAGAATAAAGAATATCTGCGAAGCTATCGCAAACAACAAGCTGGAACAATTGAATCCCGTACAGAGGGTCAGTAGCGAATAAAGGAAGTATAGTACCAGGAGTAAGACGAAGGAATCAAAGACTATCTAATAAATTACGTACTATTTGCATACTTCAAGATTTTCTCGCCAAAGTAGCGATAAGATCGCAGCTATTCCGCCAAGAAAATTTAAGCTGCAAGGACTTCGTTCAAGAGGCATCCAACTACGAGCAACACAACCATTTTATTATTAACATTGCGATATGTGACGATAATATCACTCCATCATATGCTTAACATGACGAAAATAGAGATCATTCAATTTCATCCAGTAAATTCCATTCACAAAAAAATAAGTCATCCAAGTCACTTTAGAAAAGACAAGATAATGCAGAGCCAAGCAACTGACGAAGGAAAGCCAACGAGAACCAAAATGTCAGAGTTTACATCATCGCAACAAACCAAAATGTCCAAAAAAAATTTACATCATCGCAGCAACAACAAAGTCAAGGCAACATAAATTATAACCATATATAATAATATAACCTCATTACTAGGAGAGAACGAATATCACCACAGCCAAAAGGAGCGCATGCTAGTATTGTAGCAAACAAACGATTAACGATAGGGAGAAGGTACTAAGAGACAACATAGCAATAAAGACAAAGCTCCAACAAAATTTATCAAAGAAGTCACTTGATATGGGCAACAAAGATGAAGAGTGGTGCGAACAAATAAACTATAAAGGAAAAAGAATGATGATCCATTCATAGACTAAAAACGAATAGATAAAGAAATGGCAAGAACAAGGTTATAGCGATAAGGCTACTCTACGATAAGGAGGAAAAATATCCAGCGAATATAGGATGGGTCCCCCCAAATCAATCAGCGAAGAAATATTTGTCCATTCAACAGCATGACAAGCTATTTAATTATGAATATATGTAACTACTTGTGAAGAAATGTTTTGTTATTTAATTACGTTACCATATTGTTTACAGCTAAGTCATTGGCAAGAACAGATGGGACGTACCTAGGTCATTGAGAAGAAGTAATAATAGAATGGCAAGATGATTTTCTTTCACAAACAGAAACTGTAACAATTGGACAGCGGCGAGAAGAAGAAGCTTAATATCGCAAGATCGAGTCTCACCGCAGCAATATTTTTTCACGATTTTTCTAAAGTTGCCTGACGAGAGGATAATAATAGTAAGATGACGATAATATAACTTTCTATCGCAAACAGAAGCTAGAACAAATGGTCAATAGCGAAGTTAAGAAGTTCAGTATCGCAGGTTCGAGTCCCTCGGCAAGCATATTTTTTCTTTTTACTCATTTTTGAACTTCAAGGAGCGAAGAAATGGAGTAATATATCAGAACTAGGCCTTTCTATCACAAGCAACAAGTAGCCCAAACGGTCAGAGAAGGAGTATGCAAACTAGAAGACTTAGGTTCGAATCTCCCTCCTCGTAGAAATTTTTTTGCGAGACAAAGAAAAGAGTTGATGATTATCTCGCCAAGAATGAAGAAAGTTGACGAGAATTTCGCAAATTAATTTCGCAAGAGAGGGTTAAAACAATTGGTATGGTGCAAGAGGCAGATCAAGAATTCATTTCTCATTTCTTCTCATTTCACAAGCAAATCAAATGCTTCGCGAGAGACGGCAGCAACAGAAAATCGCAAGAAAGCTAAGTACCACTTCCTTGAATATTTTACTTACAGAAAATGAAATTTTTTTATTTATTTTATAAAAAACGATACTATCGCAATATTTCAAAGAGCATTTCTAAGATTTTTAATATTTCAAAAGATTTCAAAAAATTTGATTTAATTTACCAAAAGCGATATAATCGCAAGATTTCTAAAATTTAAAAGATTTCAAAATATTTCAAAGATTTTTTGATTTGATTGACAAACAGCGATACAATCGCAAGACTTCAAAAATTTCAAAAGATTACAAAAAATGAAATCATCGCAAAAGATTTACAGATCTCCAAAATTTTCAAAGATTTCCAAGATTACAGAAAACGAAATTGTCGCAAAAATTTCTAAAAATTTCAAAATTTAAGATTTACAAAGAGCGATACAATCGCAAGATTTCACAGATTTCTCTAGAATATTTCTTTTACAGAAAAATATTTTTGGTTTAACAACGCGATACAATCGCAAGATTTCAAAGAATATTTCTAGGATTTCAAAAGATTTTAAAGAATATTTACTTCAAATATGATTATGAGAAATGAAAGAAGAAATTGACAGAAATGAAAGAATGAAGAAACGCGAGCATCATCGCAAGAAAGGCGAATAAAATTTCGCAGAGACATAAGAATGGGACGAACCTTTATGGCGTGCACCCTAGTTCGCGAATAAAATTTCGCAAGAGGCAAATGTAAGACTTAATAGCGCGTCATATAAGGGGGTATCTCTTGACATGACTCATGGATAAGGTTATACCGCTGCTGGAACCTGAGTTATGCAGATGTTGGGGTTAAAGAAAACCTATCCAGGAGAGGGATCTTGGATTTCCAACTATATAAGGTTATACCCTGTTTGGACGACTAAGAACCTCTTCTAAGGAGTGCAGAGTATGACCAAGGCGCCGAGGTACACGGTTGAGTCAAGGGTGCCTGGGGCGTACGAAACTACCCTGGCCATCCTTGGAAAGTCTTGTCTATGATGCACTCGGCCCGAAGAAAACCCCACTTAGGGTGCAGTCTTGTAACTATAAGCCATATATGCATAAAGGATAAGAGGTTGCGAAAACAACTGGTTGTTGGTAAATCCGGATGGGGGGAGCTAGTCTTGTATGGACGATGTTCCCTCCTTGAAGGGGCAACCAGGGGGGATATAAGGGTGGCACCCTCCATTAGGGAACTGATAAGTGTCTAAAGACGGCAATGTCATGGGGCTTTATGATCGCAAGAACATTTAGGCCTGTCATATTGTCGCGTGACGTAAATTATACAGAGACAACAAGCCATAAAAGAAAAAAGATAAGATGAGATCAATGGGTTTTTACATGAAAGTGTAAAGACGTCCTGCGATTTCATCGCAAGACGGCAATGTCATAAGGATTTGTTCTCGCAAGGGATCTTAGTCTTGTCATATTGTCGCAGAGAAATTGACAAAATGTGGATAATGCAAAATCAAAGAGTTTTTACATGCAAATGTGAAGATATCCTGCGATTTTGTCGCAGATACAAAAAAAAAATTGGCAAAATAAGACCTTTAACTAGGAAGGCAAAATAAGACCAATAGAATAATCTCAAACTTTAATTATTTTCTTTTAAGAATGCAGGAAAGATTTGTTCATCGCAAGAGAGATATCAAGTACTATTTAGAATCTCTCAGAAATACTATTCAGAATCTCTCAGAAGTATTGCTCAGAATTTCTCAGAAATATTATTCAGAGATTTTCTCAAGAGGATTGTCTACAATCTCGCAGCACTATTCATCATAGCACTATTCATCGCAGAATTATTCATCACAGCATTATTCACATCACTATTCATCAGCTCGCAGCACTATTCACGACACTATTTGCGACACTATTCACAGCATAAAGAAAAGAGGCAAACTATTCAGAAACTTGCAAACTCATTCACCACCTCGCAAACTATTCCAGAATTTCGTAGGAAATGTGATTATTTCGCAGAATATGATTATTTTATCGCATGAGGCAGAGGCAAGATCAGAATAAAGAAATAATTCGTTCATTTAACATTTTCTCAAGGATTCTACCTCCATAGATAAAGAACAGTGGCAACTATGGATTACCAAGAAAACATTTTATGTTCTTTATTTTCTCGGCAAGAATCATTTCCAAAATGGACAGGGATTTTCACCAAAAATGAAGTAATAATTTCGCATGAACAGAGGCAATACTTATGATTTTCATTCAAGGACGGATACTTCTTATATTATGAGGATTGAGTACTTCTTATGTTTCTTCAAGGATACTTCATACTTCGAATACTTCAAGAGTTAATATTTCTTATTTACTTAGCAAAGATATGAAACTTCACAAAAGAATAGAGGAAAGTACATAATTTTCAAGTCTATTATTATTTCGTTCGTTCCTTCATCAACAAAAATCAAAGACTACTACAACAACAAATTTTTTCTTAAAGATTAATTTTCAAGCAATATTCAAGAAAAAAGAGGCAAGATGTAGGACCAGAATATCGCCACAACAATACTCTGGCGAGATTAACAACATTTCTGCGAGCGTCACAGCGAGTTCTCCAACAACACTTTGCGAGTGACACAAAATAATGACATAACAATTGACGATTGAAGAAACACAAAAAGAACATGATTGACTGGCGATGGTTACGATGCTTGCGAGAAGGAATAATATAGATACTGCGATAATATCGTGAGAGATATCCGAAATTAGAGGACAGCTTAGCTGTCACCCATTATGTAATTTCCTATAAATAGAGATCCAATAGATTCAGGAGAGGATGATGTATTTTTTAGAGTTGAGAGAGTCTTGAGGAGAGAGACAATTTTGGGATAGAGAGAGAGATATTTTGCAGAGAGATTTTTAGAGAGAGAAAATGTATTTTTATTTATCATCTTCTTCCCCAAAACTAGATTTAGAACTCCATTAATGGAGATTATCAAATGTAAAATCAAATGTAAATTTTAACAATCATAGTGGAGAATCATGGATGTATATCAAATTGATCGAACCATGTAAAAACTATTGGTGTCCTTTTATAACTTTATCAATTTTACTAAATAAGGGGTGTGTTGTAGGAAATCCTGCAACCACATCCTTGAAGACTTGATAGCAGCACATTGGCAACAAAATATCTCCTAACTCATCTATTTCATCCTGTGTCTTCGGAAGATTTCTACCATACCATCATCCACAACATATCAATCGTCGCAATCAAAAGGTCAATATATTGAACAACCTAAAGTCAAGGATGGAGCGAAAATGCAACAACAATCTCCAAGATTATCCCTGACATGATCGTTGGTGAGCATATATTTCATCCATCCATCCCAAGAATGCAGTGGAGTTTCGGTAAATTTTGGAATCCACTGGAGAGACACTGCAGACGAAAGCACAGATCCATACGAGCAACAGAAGAGGGTCGATACCTATTTTCATGCAGACGGAGTTTCTAGAGTTTGAACATAATGAAGATTCCTTCTTGCTTCATAAACGGGAACAGGTGACTGGGCACGACTATTCCACCTTGGGCCCGCAACATTCCTCCTGAATTTTACCGTCGAAATGTTTCTGCCTCCCGAACAAGCTCAAAGCCTAAATACTCCCTCGTTGGGAGATAGAAAATTATTTTCCGTTCAGAATGGAGGGCGGACCGTCAAAATCCGAGTCAGTACGAGAATTCTGCAGCGATTCTAGTAAAGGGCGCTAATTAGGGTTTCGGCATGCCAAACCCTAAGTTAGAAAAAGTTGCCATCATTCCACGAAACTGAAGCCAACCGTCATCCTTCCGAGGAACTCAATATAGCTCCACTCCAAGATGAACAATGCAAGTGGCTCCATTCTAAGCCGACTGATGCCGACGGCTCCATTCCAAGCCGATCAATGTTGACGGCTCCACTCCAAGCCGACCGATGCTGACGGCTTCATTCCAAGCCGACCAATGTTGACGGCTCCATTCTAAGCCGACCGATGCTGAAGGCTCCTTTCCAATCTACACGATATATGTGGATCCCATTCCAAGCCGATCCAGTGCTCACGGCTCCCATTCCAAGCCAACCCGTGCTAGAAGATTCCCTTCACACCAAATCTATACTAGCGGATCCGTTCCATCCTAACCTGCAGTACCACGAGAAGAATTTATACAAATCCGTCAAATACGAGGATCATAGATTCTCCTTACTTCCCGAAAAAGGTTAGACGGATCTTCCTGACCATATTGCATGATTTATGTTTTGATTCCGTCCTTGTCTGTCACCATCTTATGCTAACCTCACAACAATTCCCCTGTTCCGAGCTAAGCAGGGGACTTAATGTTGATGGTGGTTTTTAGCTTAGGGTTAAAATCGTAAAACCCTAGTCAGACAGTGACACCACAAAATTTGAGTAATAATGTCTTCACTAATCGCATTTATTGAACCCTTTAATATGTATGCAAGAAAATTACCAGGGTACCTTTTTTTAATACTAATTAGGGTTTCGATAGGCCAAACCCTAATTCCCACACCACATGTGCCAATGGCATGCCGTGCCAGCCATACCTCCACGCCAAGGCATGCCAACCATTCCAGACGCACCACTGTGCCAATGGAAAACCATGCCATCCACGTCTCCGCGCCAAGGCATGCCAACCATGCCAGCCGCACCACCATTCCAATGGCAAACCGTTTCATCCACACCTCTGCGCCAAGGCATGCCAACCATACCAGCCGCACCACCGAGCCAATGGACACTACAAAGATAATGATTTTTAGCCACGTCCCTATTGCCACGGATTCTTAGATCCGTGGCTACAGGTCACATATTGCCACACCTAATAGTTAGTCGTGGCAATAGACCACCCGTTAGCTACGGACTGATGAGAATTTGCCATGAGTCCACATTTATAAGGTCTTAATATACCGAATACCTCTACTGGCGACATTGTGGGCCCGTGGGTGTTGTGGGTTTTTTCTTCGAGATAAGAGTAGATCCACTTTCCATAGTTGATTAAATTATAATCCGTAAAAGTCTCCACGATTCCACCGAGGAGAGAAATAACTCCCCAGTTTCCCCTCAACTTTCCAGTTTCGTCTTCTCGTTCCTCTTCTTTCTTTCATAAAAGGAAAAAAAGTAAATTGTAGGTACTGAATATCGCAAGATAATAATTCACGAGTATCGTAATAAATAAAGGAGGAAAGAGTTATAAAATGATACGATGATAGAAGTAGTGCGGGAAAATATGAAGTTTTGCGAGGATGAATTGCGATACTTCGCAATTCATATACAGCTGCATAAGTTTTACTATAAATAGGAGTTCAAATGTAAAATTTGAGAGGTTCTTTTAGTGAGTGTAAGAAATTATCTTAGGAAAGAGAATAGAAAAAGTTGTAACTATTCTAGTTCCATTTTGATAATTCTATGTAATCAATTAAGAGAATTAATAAGAAAGTTATCATTCACCATCAAGAACTTCTTGAGTTTTTACTAATTCTATTGAGGGTGTAGTTGTAGGTTATTCTGCAACTACATAATTGGCGCTAGAAACAGGGACTTGAGAATTGTGGTAGCCTAAATTTGAGGGAATTTTGGAAAATTTGAAGATCAAATGAAGTCAGTAGATGGAGATTGCAAAAAAGAAGAATGTAATATGATCACAAAGACAATGATTGATGAATTTCATAGTAATATGAAGGGAAAAATATACAAGCGAGATTGTAGAGGAAGAAAGATCATGGAGGAAGAATAGATAACAACTTTAGAAGAATGGGAAAAGCAGAAAATCACATTTTCAGCAGAAGAAATTCCAAATGAAGACTTGAACCACACTTCACCATTGGTGATCACAATTCCGATCATGCTAGAAGATAAGAAAGCTGTAGAAAAATGGAAATTAAACCGAATTTTGGTTGATACAGGGAGTTCTGTTAATATCATATTCTATCATGCACTTAAGGGGATGGGAATTAAAGATGAAGAAATCACAAATTCAAAATGTCTTATTCATGGATTTGGAAAATCTACAACAAAATCTAAAGGGGAAATCGCGCTGCGAATGTTACTAGGAGAAATCGATACACATGTAATCTTGTGTGTGATAGATATGGAATCTCCATATAACATGCTGATAGGAAGGCCGTGGATTCATGCGATCAAAGCTGTTGCTTCAACATTACATCAGAGAATCAAATTTCCTACACCAAATGGAATACAAGAAATAAAAGGAGATCTTGATAGTGCAAAATTTTGTTATCAAATTGAAGTAACGCAATGCGGAGGAAGAGCAAGAAAGAAACAGCTTCGTAGGAAACTTGCGAAGGAAACAAGAAAAGAAGAAGAATTCCGAGTGTATACAATAAGAGCAAAGGAAAGGAGAGGTATACCAAATGAAATTCCAGAAAAAGAAGGGGAACCATCAAAAATAATCAAAGAACCAACACCTATGGGGGAGCAAAGTCCAAGCTATGTTGCAGCTGAACCAACTAAAGAAATAAATATTGGAAGTAAAGAGGAGCCTTTATTCTTGCGAATTGGAACTAAGATGGATGAAGAAGAAGAAAAAAAGAACTATTGATCTTTTACGAGAATATAAAGATATCTTCGCAGGAAGTGTAGATGAGATACCAGGAATTGATCCATCAGTGGCGTGTCATAGATTGAACATAGATAAAAATGTAAGACCATTCAAACAAAGAATAAGGAAGATATCACAAAATTATCATGTACAGATAGAAGAAGAATTGCAAAAGATGTTGGATGCAGGGATCATAAGGGAAGCAAAATATCCAGAATGGATTGCGAATATGGTCATTGTTCCGAAAAAGAATAAAGGAATAAGAATTTGCATAGATTTCACTGATCTAAATAAGGCATGTCCCAAAGACAGTTTTCCATTACCAGATATACCACAAATGGTGGAATCAGCTGCAGGTCATGATAGAGTCACTTCACTTGATGGATATAAAGGGTATCATCAAATATCACTCGCAGAAGAAGATCAAGAACATACTGCCTTTTTTGCTCCAAGGGGTTTGTATTGTTATGTGAAGATGCCATTTGGTTTGCGGAATACGGGTGCTACATATCAACGTATGGTTGAAAAAGTGTTCGCGAAATGGATACATAAAACTTTGGAGGTATATGTAGATGATATGTTGATAAAAATCAAGGAAGCTAAAGATCATGTGCAATATTTGAAGGAAATATTTGAGCAAATGAGAAAGTTCAACATCAAATTAAATCCTGAGAAATGTATAATTGGGGTTTCGTCTGGAAAATTCTTGGGATACATAGTATCAAAAGAGGGAATACAAGTTGATCCAGAAAAGGTCCATGCAGTTCGTGACATGCCAACACCTGCAACACTAAAAGAAGTACAAAAGCTAAATGGACTCTTGGCTTCACTTGGAAGATTTATTTCGCGAATGTCAGATAAGTGCAAGCATTTTTTCAACATACTTAAGAAGGGAGAAAAATTCAAGTGGACTGATGAATGTGAAAAAGCTTTTCAAGGAATCAAAGAATACCTCGCAAATACATCTATACTACAGAAACCAGAGAGAGATGAAGAATTATTGGTATACCTCGCAACAACTCCATATGCTCTAAGTGCAGTTCTGTTGCGAGCATACGCAGGAGTAGAAAGGCCCATTTACTACATTAGTAAAACCTTTAATGCAGCAGAGAAGAATTATTCTAAAATGGAGAAGTTAATCTTAGCCCTGGTTTATGCATCATTCAAGTTACGAATATACTTTCAAGCACATGTGATAAAAGTGGTAACCAAAGTCCCAATTGAATCAATCATGAAGAACACAAAAAGTTCAGGAAGAATAGAAAGGTGGAATGCACAAGTAAACCATTACAAGATGAAATACGAAGTATTGTCATCGCAAAAATCACAAGTCGTCGCAGATTTTTTGGCAGAATTTCCTTTGGAAGAAGATGAAGCAGTATAGGAAATGATGGATGTTGAAGAAGAATTTGGAAATCCAAAAGACTTGTTAACAGAACCAGATAGATGGGAAATTCTAGTGGACGGATCATCCAATAGTTAGGGAAATGGAATTGGAGTCGTGTTGATTTCACCAGAAGGAGAAAGAACATCATTCTCATTAAGACTAGAATTTGCATCCACGAACAATGAAACAGAGTACGAAGCTGTAGTGCATACATTAAAGATCGCAGTAGAAAAGAAGCTCGAAAGTATAAGGATAACAAGTGATTCGCAGTTAGTGATTTGTCAAATTAAAGGGGAATATACCACAAATGAATCTTCTTTGAAGAAATACAAGAAACTCGTTGAAGAATTATCTGCGAAGATACCAAAATTAAAATGGAGACATATATCTAGAAAATATAACCGTCTCGCAGATGCTTTTGCATTTATTCCAAGCATGATGACAAATCCAAATACAAGAAATATCCAAATACAGACAATTCAACACCCATCAGTAGACAAAGAGAAACAAATTGAGGAAGCTGTTGCGATGGAAGTAGAAAGAGAGTTATCAAACAACATCGCAGATTGGAGAAAAGAAATTCATGCATATCTCGCAACAGGAGAAATATCCAGGAACAGAATAGAAGCACATAAATTAAAGAGTCGTGCAACAAACTATGAGTTGCGAGAAGGAATTTTATATAGAAAATCTTTCAATGGACCACCTATCAGGTGCTTAACTCGCGAAGAAGGATAAAAAATATTGAAGATGTTACATGGAGGAGAAGCTGGAAATCATAGTGGGGGAAGATCTCTAGCATATAGAGCAAAGATACAAGGATATTACTGGCCTTATATGCATACAGATGCAAAATTGTTCGTACGAATATGCAAGGAATGTCAACGACATGGTAAAAGAATTCATGCACCAGGGGCCACATTAATTTCTTCAACAAGCTGCTGGCCTTTTGGTAAATGGGGTTTGGATATTGTTGGACCATTTATACCTGGATCTGGACAAAGGCGATACTTGATAGTTGCAACAGATTATTTCACGAAGCTCGCAGAAGTAAAAGCAGTACATCATATTCGTGATAAAGATGTTTTTACATTCATATTTGAGAACCTCATTTGCAGGTACGGGGTTCCAGACAACTAGTATCGATAATGGAAAACAATTTGAGGGCGAGAACATAGAGATGTTACTCAGTGCTTTTAGGATAAAATGTGGGAAGTCAACCCCGTTATATCCACAAGCTAATGGACAAGCAGAAGCAACAAATAAAACAATCGCAGATACAATCAAAAAGAAATTAGAAGGACATCTCAAAGGATGGTGCGAGCAAGTACCTAGCGCAGTTTGGGCATATAATACAACTAGAAGAGAAGCAACTGGAATGTCTCCTTATTGTCTAACATATGGAGTAGAAGCAGTATTACCCACAGAGGTTGTAATTCCGACAACAAAGAAAGAAGCGTGGGAAAGAAATTTAAGTGCGGGAGTAATATTAAGTGAATTAGATGATTTGGAAGAAAAAAGAGAAAAGGTGTTGCACCATATGAAGATTTATCAGGAACGATTAGCTCGAGAATACAACAAGAGAGTCATTGAACGTGAATATAAACCAGGTGATTTGGTCATGCGAGAAACACCTCCATATCAAAAAGAAAATGGAGGAAAATTAGCACCAAAATGGGATGGACCATATGTTATTAAAGAAGTTGTAGGAAGCGGAGCTTATCGGCTGATGGATCCAGAAGGGAGAGACATGGGTTTGAGGCTTGGTAGACCTTGGAACAGACTATATTTGAAAAGGTATTATCCATAAAACTCATGAAATTTTTTACGAATATTGTTTGCTCGCAGGAAATTGGGAAAAGTTAAGAGTTTCAAAATTTATATTGAGATTAAAATTTCATTAATTTGCGAATAAAAGACCGCAATCTGTGATCAGCCTCCAAAAAGAAAGAGAGCCACAGAAAATTTTATACAGGCAAAACTTTGTGGCGTACACCCTAGTTCGCGAAGCTATATTTCTTAAGAGGCAAAGTCCTAAAGTACGTCATTTAAGGGGGTACCTATAAACGTGGCTAAGGGTAACCAGAACACCACCAAGGACCCTTAGTACATGGTAAAAATTTAGGGGTACAACCCAATAATGGGGTACCTATCCGGGTTAGACACCTTGGATTCTCACCTAATCTAGCGACATTCCGCAATATAAAATACGGTGTAAGAGGATTTAGGTTGGGCGACTAAGGCATACTGTCTTTCCCAAGAAGTGCAGAAAACGATCAAGGCGCCGAGGTACACAGTTGAGTCAAGAGTGTTGGGAGAGGTTGAACCACATCTGCCATTTTTGACAAGTCTTGGCAAATGATGCACTTGGCCCAAAGATACCCCATAGGGTGCAACCTCGTAACTATAAGCCCTATAGGCAAAAAGGATAAGAGGTTGCGATCAAAGCTGGTTGTTGGCAGAACCGGATGGGAAGATCTAACCTTGTATGGTCGATGTACGCTTCCTTGAAGGGGAAACCAGGGGGAAGATAAAGGGCAGCACCCTCCATTAGGGATCTGATACGTGCTATAAGACGCAAATGTCACGAGGCTTCTTGTTTGCGAAAACATAAAGGCTTGTCATATTTGTGCAACAAATGAAGTTCTGCAAGCATTCTAAAAAAAAAAAAAAAAAAAAAAAGAGAAGGAAAACATACAAAAAGAACTCGCAGAATGAAACAAAGAAGTTAAGATGAGATCAATGAGTTATTACATGAAAGTGTAAAAACGTCCTGCGATTTCATCGCAAGACAATAATGTCACGAGGCTGTATGTTCGCAAGAATGTTTAGGCTTGTCATATTATCGCAAATACAAAAATTTAATACAAAAGAGGTGGCAAAATAAGACCTTTACTTAGGAAGGCATAATAAGACCACAGAAATTTAATGAAATTCATTACATCAACATCATTGAATAAATTATACAAGTATATACATTATGAAGATCTGAAAAGAAGATAACTTCGTCGATATCATTGAAGAAATTTTACAAGAATATACATTATGAAGTTTTGAAGAGAAGACAGCTCTGTCAATATCATTGAAGAATTTTTACAAGAAGTCCTATCAAAGAAGACAACATCATTGAATAATTTTAACGAAGGCTTTACAAAAGATGCGATTTTGATAGCAATCAAATACAGATAAGTTCATATTCGTAAAAGTTTACGAGAATTACATACTTCTTATACTTCTCCATATATTGAATATTTCTAAAAAAGTCGAATACTTCTTATAATTCTTCAAGAATATCTCATATTTATTATACTTCTTCAACGGATATGTCATTTGGTGAAGGTTAAGTAATCATTATACTTCGTCATATGTTACATAATTATTCACAGATTGAATACTTCTTATATCTCTTAATTTGGTGAATTGAGTACTTCTAATACTTCTTATATCTATTCATTTGGTAGATCGAGTATTTCTAATACTTCTTATATCTCTTCATTTGACGGATTTAGTACTTCTAATACTTCTTCAAAGGTATTGTATATGTAGTATACTTATTAAGGATATTTCATATATTTTATTTCTTATACTTAAAAGGGAGGATTTCTTATTTACAATCGTAACAAGTTGAAACTTCGTAAGATAAATTGAGGCAGATATTCTAATACTTCCAACAATGTTTAATCATTTAAAGAGAAATAATAGGGAGAAAAGGAGATACTAAGCTTTATATGTGAGTTATATATTATTTCTCTTCATATGATCAAATGGGGAAAAATAAGGAAAACATTTAATTAAAGAAAGGTTAAATTATCTTCGTAAAATATCAAGAAAGGTTAAATCATCTTCGCAAAATATCAGATGTACTTCTTAAAAAACAGAATTGTTCGCAAAAAGAAAACCAACAGTATCTAAGACAAGGAATTCAAAAGAAAAGAAGACATGAGAGTCAATGATAAATTGAAAAAAGAATGTTATCATGCTTCATCAACACTCTATGCTGGATCTTTAAGATGAGTAGGGTCATTAGCATCTTTCGACTTTTGCGAGATATCATCCTTTGAAGAATATGCAACAGGAACATATCCTTGAGGAATAAATTCTTTCTCGTCATCAAGATCTTCATCATCACTCTCATAATCAAAATCAATATCAGGCTTACGAGCAACTTCATCTTCAGATATTTTTAGAGGAGTAATTTTCACAGGAGGCAAGGCTCTTGATAAGAGAATGTTATTCGTAAAGACTTGAGCTTTCAGATGACTTTCACGAAGTATGGCTTTTTGATGGTTGGTATCTTCGATATCTTTGGAATAAGCAAGATAGTTGAATCTCCGAGTAGCACGGTCACGAGAGTTGATTAAGCGGGTAGAAAGCAAAGCATTTTTCTTACGAAGCTCGGAACAGGAGGCTTTTAATCCAGCTTTCGCATTACGAAGGTTGTTCTCAGATTCTGCGAATAAAACAAAATTCAAAGGATAAAATTTGCGAGTATAACGAAATTTAAAGATATATCAGAGGCATTCAAATTTTAATGACTACCTTCTCTTTGCGAAGTAAGAGATTGAGCTAAAGATAGACAACAGTTCTTCATCTGATTCATCGCATTATCAAAACCATCACCAACTAATCCTTTAAGTCGAGATTGAAGCTTTTGATCTTTAGAAAGAAGAAAATTTTTATCCTTCGCAAGTTTGGCATTAAGACTTTTTAATGACGAATAATCTTCTTCAAGTTGATTCTTCTTGGTACTCAAGACTATATTCTTATTAATAAGGGAATTCTTCTCAATAACAAAAGAATTTCTTTCAGCATCTGAAGACTTCTTAAATTCCTCAAGTTTACCTTTCAACAAATAAAGAAGATTTTCTTGATCGCAACATTTATTCTGAAGAGTTTTTAATTCTTGCGAAGAGACAATCATTGTATTCAAAAACGAACATTTCTCTTCTGATAAGGTTTTGTTCTCTTCTAATAAGGTTTCTATTCTCAAATTAGCTTTAGTTAAGGAAGAAAAAAGTTGAGATATGTCATCATTCAAAAAAATTCGATCATATATTAATTGAGTATTCTCTTGAAAAAGAGCGTCAGAGTTGTCAAGAGCACACGAGTAAAGATTAGATAAATGGGAGAATTGGTTTGAGAGGCTTTCATGCTTGGTTCGATATTCTGTTGCATCTGATTCATGGTGAAGTACCAATCTTCTACATTTCTAGATGGATTCTATAAAGGGGAATGGGTTTTAATGGATGTTTCAAGCATATGAAGAATATAAGTAAATAAAAGGGAAAATATGAAGATAGTAATCATACCTTTCAATTCATCATTTCTTTTGCGAAGAATCGTGCAGTCGAGAGAATTATTTTGAAGATGATAATTTTCTCTACGGAGATCCTCGCATTCTGCTTGAGACGATTTCAAAGATTGGCGAAGTAATTCAATTTCTTTTTCCAAAGATTGACGTGAAGAAGAAATGTCTAGATTGACGAAATTATTTAGAACTTCGCAAAACTCATATTGCGAACGAAAATTAGTAGACTTCGCAGTATTGGTCAAAACCTCAGATAACATTCGGAAAGTTGAATAAACTCCATCTCGAATTTCCTGAGGAAGAGGAGAAGAATTTGAAGGAATAAGAGCAAGCTGCAAATTGTCTGGAGAAATAGCACTCAAAGGATTTGGGGATAAGATAGGTTTTTCAAGAGAAGAAGTTGAAGAAATATTTTGTGAGGATTGTTTTTCAAGATAAGAAGTTGAAGAAATATTTTGTGAGGGTTGATCTTGAAGAAGTGTTGATAAATTGACACTGATGGGAGATTGAAAGGTAGGTAATGGAGTAGAGGCAGGAGTGTGTGAAGAAGCATTTTCACGAGGAGGAGAAGAAAATTCCTTATCAAATTCAGGAAGGAAATCATCAATCGGAATTAATGGTGTGGGCTTAGTTAATCGAGATCTCTTACCAGGGTTTGGTTTTTCGCCAACCTGCGAATCAAAATGTAGATTAAAAACTGAGGCAACAATATATTGTTCAGGAAAGAAGGCAAAGTATTTTAACTACCTTTTGATTCTCAGATTTTCTTCTTCGTGGATTAGGGCTTGAATTTTTTAGTTGAGGTTTCATCCGAGGAGTTATTCTTTGAAATAAACCAAAATCAGATAACAAATTATACAGAAATTAAAGAGGAGAACAAATGAAATGCGCGGAGATAGAAGGGAATTACCTTGGAGAGCTCATGAAGATATAATAGAAGAAAAAATTTCAGAGAAAACAGTAATGGAGAGTATGAATAGAAGATAAAATTGCAGAATTAAGAAGAATAAAAGGAAGAGAATATAAAGGAGTTATATAAGGGAATAACTAGAAAAGGACGGTTACAAAAGATGTGTCCAAATTCTAAAAGACTAAGTAACGGTTATGTTCTCACGATCATTTCTTCTTCGTAGAATTGACATGAGAAGAGGCAAGATGTAGGTACTGAATATCGCAAGATAATAATTCACGAGTATCGTAATAAATAAAGGAGGAAAGAGTTATAAAATGATACGATGATAGAAGTAGTGCGGGAAAATATGAAGTTTTGCGAGGATGAAATAATTTTGCGAGGATGAATTGCGATACTTCGCAATTCATATACTGTTTGATAAGTTTTACTATAAATAGGAGTTCAAATGTAAAATTCGAGAGGTTCATTTAGTGAGTGTAAGAAATTATCTTAGGAAAGAGAATAGAAAAAGTTGTAACTATTCTAGTTCCATTTTGATAATTCTATGTAATCAATTAAGAGAATTAATAAGAAAGTTATCATTCACCATCAAGAACTTCTTGAGTTTTTACTAATTCTATTGAGGGTGTAGTTGTAGGTTATTCTGCAACTACATAAATCAATACTCTGAAAGTCTCTCAGGGAAATCGCAATCCTACATGTAAGCTTGGGTTTGTGAAGAATTAGTTCTTGTTCTTTTGATTTTCTAAAACTAGGGCTGTCTATTGTTTCATTTTGTATATATCGATTTTCAATTTTTTTACTGTTAATTAGCTTTGTCTTCTTTAAATTTGAACTATTTTTTGAAAACAAGGTAGATCCGTAGAAGGAATTGGGAATTTCTGAACAATTAGGTGGTGTATGTACTGATTTTTATTGGTGGAATTAGATGGAGACTGCTGAAGACCTTGAAAGAAGATAAGGTTTGAGATTTTTTCTCATAATTTGTATCTAGATTAGTGTTTACTTTCGCTGCATTAGATAAATATTAGGTCTTTATTTATCTGGTAAGATTTTTTTTTTCTCATCAAAGTTTTAGTGTGTGATACTGATAACCTGAATTTTCTGTTTGTTGTCTATGGAATCTTGGAACACATTGTATTTGAAGAAATTACAAACTAAAATTAGGATTCTACTTTATGGCAAATCAACACAACTTTGCATTCAACTTTTTGTTTGTCCTCTTTCATGATGTGAGAAATTGTTTTTCATAAATACTGTTTCCAAAGTCTCAATATCTAGCCCATTATAGTGTACTATGACTGTGCTATCAAGTTATCGTAACTAATCAAATGCATTGGTATAAACATCGAAAGGGTTATAAACTCCCAACATCCTGCAAGCGTTTCTTGATAACTATCTTTTGGATCGAGATGTAAACCATTGTTTAATAGACTTTGTTGAGAGGGTTTTGCTGCAATTAACTTCTTTATATTAGCTAGAGGGTTTTTGAATATACATATTAACACTCATGCCAATCTTACCAAATGAAGATTGGACGTCAGACAAATCTAATATATACTTTTGGGGGAAAAAGGATACTTGTTGCAGGAACGTTGATTGGTGGTTCTTCTCTAGCTGCCAATGGTGTTCAAGGTAGCTATACTCCTCATCTTTTATAATTTGATAAATTTTTATAATTTTGAATTTTGTATTATAAGGTCTGTGCTCCCTTTATAAATGGAATAATTTTTTGGTCGGTGATTGACTCACAATATCTATTTATTTGTCTGATAATTGATCTGGTTATGTAGTTTCCTGAGTGGGTGATACATATCAAAGTTTGCTAAGAGTTGTAAAGTGTTTGCGGTAGACTTATTGGGATCTGGATGGAGGGATAAAGCGCATATCAAGTGTGATGTCCTGGTGTGAGAAAGGATTGGGTGGACTTCTATACTATGCCTATATCCATTGTAAGCTTAACAGGGTAGGAGAATTGAAATGCCCTTACACTGTATCTGAAAGTTATGATTGACAAGAGATAGATATGATTATTACTGCTAGTTGCACAGATATGTGTGGGCATATCCCTAATTTTTTTTTTCAAGTTATTATGTAAAATCTTAAGATTTCTTAATAATTATAATTTTTATTTTTTGTGTAGGGCGTCCTCCCACAGCCTCATCCATAGACTTATGATCCTGCTATACATATCCAAGGTAAGATACAACCATTACAAAAAATTAATCGCTTAGCTGTTCAATAACTTTTAAAAACCATGACTAGTTTCTCTAGCTCAAATCTTATCGGATCAAATCAGTGCATTCAGTTTGTTGATCCTCTAGGTTTGGTGCCTATTGTAGTTACAAAGTTTCATATGCCAAAATGCTATTATTGAAGCAGTAGGCCCACCTTATAGAACAAAATTTTCTTTGATTCTCTTAAGAAATGCTGATGGAGGTTGTTTTGTGTCAATAGATCTCATAGTAGATGTTTGAGGATTTACTATTTGTGGGGCAGGATTGGAATTTTACGACAAGGATCTGAAACTTGTTTATGTTACATAACCCCTATTCATATTTAGTTGTGCCTGGTAGTTTCGAAGGTGGGTATATGAGATGTGATAGGGTCCAGAATGGTGAAACCTGTCTCAGATCAAGTTGACCCTTTCGGGTAGGGTCCAAGCATGCGACTCCGCACGAGATATGACACCTTCCAATTGCATTCTATGTAAACTACCACCAGTTAGGTCTTCTCTATTTAATTTTTCAATTCAATTTTTGCATGACGGTTCTATAAATCGATGCATAGAGCGTGTTAATTTATCTTTGATGTCATTATTATGCTTTGTCGAATTAACTTTGTCTTGTCTCCGATTTTCAGTCAGATTTCTTCTTCGTGTATGTTCCTTGTTGAATTTGGATGATTTTTTTGTGGGTTTTAGTTAATTGAACGATTTAGTTACTTCTTTTTATGATGCTAAGCTTATTATAGTAGATTTCTATGAATAGGATATTGTCACTTCTGTTTGCTTGATGGAAATTGACAAGATGATTATCTTTATTCAGGTAAAGATAAGGGAGGGGGGAAATCCAAATCCTATCTACTCACTTTAGTCTCCTTTGTTGTTGGTACTTGAAGCACATCACTATATCAGGTTCAGGTATACTTTCTTCTTTCTTTTTTGGTTAATAGACTCTGTTGTTAATATCTTCATGTCATGAAATGGGTTTGTGTAGTTTCGCTTGATGCATGTTGTATTGAAGAGATTTTTTATCACTTCCTTTTCTTTTCACTTGTAAACCCTAGTATGTATATGTTCGTTATACTGATAATTTAAGATCCAGTGGTTGGATTGTCGTGAAAGTTGGATAGGTAATAATTCATTTCATCCTAGAAGTACCATAAAATTTCAGTAGAATCGGGTCACTCTCAATAGTTCTAAGATTGAATGAAGTATGGCTGCAGTGTGCAGAATTCAGATCCTGGACAGTCAAGTGTTCATGATGTTTCTCATTATCCGCTTATCGGATGAACCTGAAATTTTAGTATGATGTTCATATGTATCTAGGTAACCTACTGTATAAAATTCATGAAGTTCTGATCATTTTAGGTCCCCCAAAGTATGGGAAAATAGGGACTGAATTCTGTGTATTGGCTGTGAAAGCAGTCAGATTGTAAAGCATGTATCTCTGTAATAAACCGTTAGAACTTTCTGAATTTTATATATGTTGTTCTAAGATTAGTATTAAGTCTATAGTTTAAATTTCAAAGGAATCAGGTAATGTTTACTACTGCAAACATTGGATAAACTGGGACTGCATTTGTAAGGTAGTCATAGTATTGTTTATGTTCAGTAGATACCCTGGTTAGTGGTTAATGTTATTTCTAGTTCTTATGGGATTGGCTCTAATTTGGACTATACTTGACAGTGTATCCATTGACACAACAATAAAGCTATCGGATGTAGAATTTGGGAGTGTTCTTAGAAGTTTGAATGGTCACAGGTATGAACCAGAATTTGGAAGCTACTTTTATTAGTAGGTTTCAGGATAATTCATATTTATCGATTAACCCAAGGATACTAGCAGACATTGGCTGCATTTTGATATGTTGTTTATTCCACTTATGTGCAGGTGCTATTAAATCTTCCATGGAAAACGCAGCAACACCACTTGGTAGGCATCGTCAAATTAGGGCTACAATATGGGATCACTACGTTAGGGAAGAGCCACCTTCAAAACACGCTATGTGTCGGTATTGTAACACAAGATTCCCTGCTGATCCTATGATAAATGGGACCTCCAGTTTGATTATTCATCTAAAGAGATGTAGGTTAATGCCTCAATGGTTAGGTAGCATGAATGATATGTACTTTTTATTAGTATTAGTTCGATTTATGAATGCACTGAACTTGTTACTGTGTATGTGCAGGTACTAGTAAACCTCCAATGGAAAATGCAGCAGTGGCAGCACCACTTGGTAGGCGAGAATCAAATTAGGGCTGTATGGCCTCATTTCGATATTGAAGAGCCACCTTCAAAGTATGTAAATTGTCGTCATTGTACCGCAAGACTTGTTGCTGATCTTGTGATGAATGGAACCGCTGGTTTGATTGCTCATCTAAAGAGATGCATAAACTTCATAAGGAATAACCAATTATGAACTTATGGCATTTGAATATTTTTTTTATCATCAAGGAGAAACTGAACTCTTGGCATTTTATTTTTTTCATTTAATTTTAGTTGGAAAAGGTTAAGGGTGGTGTTATTTTCCTCAGTAATTTTGGTCACATATTGGTTGATACTTGGTAGTGAATCATTTTTTTTTAGATAAACTGAAACATATTTGAAGTTTAGGAGCAATACTATAGGGAATCTAAATATCTTTGTTTTTGTCGTGTTTTGTTGTAAATATTTATCTCCTTAGTTATTATTCTAACGTTTTTGGTTTGATGGTTTAAGCAGCCAACGACCTTCTTGCATCTATCTGGTTACAGAAATTGGTTTTATGCATGGTTAATTTCTTGTGAAGTGTTCAAAACATGGGATTTGTTAATCATGTTGCCGTGTAAAGTTTACATTGATGTTTAACTAAATTTATTTTTACGGTACAGGTTTCACTGAAAGATGTAAAATAAAGGTTGTTGTGGAAGATCCTTGTTGATCGACTTTGGATGTAAAGGAATGTTAGATCACCCATATGCATTTTAATTCTTCTTTTTAATGTTCTCCCAAATATTCTGTCGGAAATGCATCATTTTAATTCTATTTTTTGTTCACATTTTTTTTACCCTTTCTTAGTGTAGTCGCTTCAATGTAATAAATTATGACATTGTAATATTTGCTTAAATTAATGAATGATATTGGAAAGTACTTTAGAACTTCTGTAGTCCAATAAATATAAAAATGAAATGGTCTTTTGTCATCCCAGAAGTATAGTAAATAGGTGAATCGGTAGCCACTGCTAGGATAATTCCGTGGCTATTTACCACCAACGGGTGACATCTAACTCTTAATCATCCACAAAAGAATGCGTGGCAAATAGCCATGTATTATTAGCTACATCAGGAAAACCGTGGCTACGGTCGTGGCAAATAGAATTATCCACTGGACTATTAGTTACGACGGGTGGGCCGTGGCAAATAATCTTTTGCCACGGATTTTTGATAAATAGCCACGATTCTTTGCCGTGAGTAAAGGTCTGTATTTTGGTAGTGGGAAAACCATGCCAGCCACGTCTACGCGCTAAGGTATGCCAACCATGCTAGCCGCACCACTGTGCCAATGGCAAACCATGCCATCCACGTCTCCGCGCCAAGGCATGCCAACCATTCCAGCCACACCACTGTGTCAATGGCAAACCATGTCAGCCACATATCCGCGTCAAGGCATGCCAGCCGCACCACCGTGCCAATGGAAAACCATGCCAGCCATGTTTACCGCGCCAAGGAATGCTAGCCGCACCATGATCCAATGGCATGCCAAACCCTTGGCCCACCATGCCAAGCCAACCGCACCTTTCCTTGACCCCACCATGCCAAGCCGTTCCGTGACAAACCCTTGGCCCCACTATTCCAAGACCATCCACGCCATGCCATGCCGACCTTCCTTATGCGGCTACCAAAACGAAGGCGTGAGACGATCGACGACCACCCTTCCATCCTAGATGCAAATCCTAGCCGTCCAAGGTCGCCAAACAACGCATGGTAACCTTTGTCCCAAAACCCTAGTTTTGGCCACGTCAAGGCATGCCATGCCACACGTGCCAATGGATTTCCAACCACCTTGTTGCGCCCCACCATGCGGCCTTCCCTATGCGGCTACCAAAACGAAGGTGTGCGATGATCAACGACCACCCTTCCATCCTAGATGCAAATCCTAGCCGTCCAAGGTCGCCAAACAACGCATGGTAACCTTAGAATTCTTCCTCAGTTTTACTCTCGGGCTGTTTTCACCTCCCGTAGTAGTTCAAAACCTAAGTATTCCCGCGTAAGCAGATAGAAAATTCTTTTCCATACAGAATGGAGGGGAGGACCATCAAAATCCGAGTCTTTATGAGAATTCTATATCGATTCTAGTAAAGGGCGCTAATTAGGGTTTCAACATATCAAACCCTAATTTAGACAAAGCTGCAAGCGCTTCCTTTCTAAGACGCATACTGCTAGTGGATCCACTCCACGTTAAATCCATGTCATCCATGCTTTCACCACACGAAGGGTTGCAACGATCAACGACCACCCTTCCGTCTAAGATGCAGATCTTAGACGTCCAAGGTCACCAGCTAACGCATGGCCACCTTTGGTCCAACGCTAAAATCTTAGCCTGGTCACGCTAAAATCCTAGCCTTGTCACGCCCAAAATCCTAGCCTGGCCACGCCAAAATCCTAACCTGGATACAACGCATATCCATTGGTCACGACACCAACCTGGCTACGACGCCTATCCTTTGGTCACGGCACCAACCTAGCTACGACGCCTATCATTTGGTCATGACACCAACTTGGATACAAACGCCAAATCCTTTGGCCACGATACACGTAGCAACATGTTTTCCACCAAAACACTCGAAACATCAACGCATGTCACAAACTGGGGGATGCTCATTGGGTATTGGTTTGGCGGTTTACAGCGTGCGGCGTACACTACACCCGTTATAAGAAAGTGTCATAAGGATGAGGCGGTTAGTAAATACAGGGAGTAATGGTGAAACGCTTTCTTTTATGGAACATCAATTCCAGGCGTTACTGGTTACCACCTCCTCCCATTTACTCACCCGTTTTCCATTTCTTAATGAGACCAGAGTACGTTTCACTTCAACTTGTATAAATAGGCATTACCTATTTCCACCGAACAACAAGTTCAGGTCAGGAACATACAACACTCAGAAAACATTTGCTAGCTCTCCATCTGTGAGCTTCCCACTTTCTGATACAAGTCGTAAAACAACTACTCTTCCAGAATCAACTATTCTAGTCTCAACACTTTCTTTGCTCCCCTCCCCAAAACCAATCCTTCTCCTTCACTTTGTGACCGAAGCAAGTCTGAAACGGCAATTTCTTAGTTTAGGCCGGATTTGTACAGATTGATCTCTCGAATCTAAAGTACTCCCTTACAGTACATTGTTTAGGGTTTAAATTCGTTTCTCACCCACACACCCGAAATTATGGAAATCAGCAGAAACCGTTTTCAGCCTCAAACACACGCGCGCGCGGACATGGCTCAAAAAATACAGCCTCCATACAACCCGGATCAGAATTAATCTTTGAAAAAGTCTTGTCTTCGAGCACTATTCAGAAAAGTACCGGTAATAAAGGAGAGGGACCATGGTGCACGTGACTATGGTACCTTCAATACAGCGATAGCTTTTTTTACAACCTAGCGGCGGCGCCAGCTGTACGATCAGGATATTATGTCAAAAACCGATAGCTGCTAGGATTATACTGGTATCAATCTCACCACGAGAATTAGGGGGCCCTGGTATAAATCTCAGATGAAAGGAGTAGACAAGGGACCAAATACAGCGAACCCTAGAAGCTAGAGCCTAGAGAGAGACAAGTCCTGATCAGTTTGCCCTCATTTCCCTCTTGAACGTCCCTAATCAGATGTAGTGAGTAGTCCATCTATCCATAGCGATCGGTCAGGAATCTGTTCTTGTGTTGTTGGGTCCATCGCATGCTTTCGTTGTCAATGTAAAGTTAAGACACTCAACCTCCCAAAAGCTTTTTCTTCCATTGGATAAACCAAAATAGATAAAACAGATGAAAGAAATTTAGATCTTCTACACGTAACAAAAGAACTTGATAACGGAAATTATTTTGCTCTAGCAGCGGTAGAGCATTTTTTTGAACTAGCAGCGTTTACGGCCATTGGATGGAAGAAATGTGATGTCAGCAGTATCAAGATTGAACCAAAATAGAGAGATTCATTGATTGAGTGTTTAGATAACAAGAATACAATGTTTTTGATATTTTTGGATGATTACAAATGATACTACAAATGCCTATTTATAGGCTTACAAAGAGAAGAAGAGAACTATGCCTATGGAGGCTAACAACTATGCATTTGGAGGCTAACAACTATGCTTATGGAGGCTAACAACTATGCCTTTGGAGGCTAACAACTATGCCTATGGAGGCTTACCTTATATTCTTTGTTTCTAGAATAATCTACATGTTTAGAGGTAATTCTAACACCCCCCCTCAAGCTGGTGCATATATGTCGCTCATGCGTAGCTTGCCAACAAACTTCAGAAATATTTTACTTGGAACTGCTTTAGTTAGAATATCACTATTGTTCTTCCGATCTAATTCTAGGTAACTCCACGATCCCATTATCCAACTTCTCTTTAATGAAGAACCTATCTATATCCACATGTTTTGTGCGATCATGATGAAGCTGGATTGTGTGCAATATCACACGCCGCTTTGTTATCGCAGTACAAACGAATTGGTTTCCTAGGAGGATACCCCAATTCGGTTAGCGAGGCGTTTTAACCACATAACTTCGAGATACCCAGCGCCATACCTCGCCATTCGGCCTCTGCACTTGATCGTGAAACAACTCCTTGTTTTTTGCTTCTCCATGTAACAAGATTACCCCCAACGAAGGTAAAATATCCCGAAGTAGACCTCATATCATCACATGACCCACCATAGTCGAATCAAGTATATGCCCCCATACTTTTGAAGTCTTGACCTTTCTTAAACAAGATCCCTTTTCTGGATCGGACTTCAGGTATCTTAGGATTCGCATTACCGCATTCATATGTGGTTCTCCAGGATTATGCATGAATTGACTAACAATACTCAATGCATATGCAAGATCGGGTCTTGTATGTGCCAAGTACATTAGTCTACCCACGAGCCTTTGGTATCTTCCTTTATCAATGGTACTTGGTTGCCATCCGAACATAATTTCAAACCTGGCTCTCTTGGTGTATCTACAGGTTGACATCTTTGTCATACTGTTTCCTCCAACAAATCAAGGGCATATTTTCTTTGTGACAAGAATATTCCTTCTGTTGATCGAGATACTTCAATTCCAAGGAAGTATTTTAAAGAAGCAAGATCCTTCATCTCGAAATTCACTTGATAGATAATTTTGGAGAGCCTTTCTTTCTTATGGATCATCTCCTGTAACTATCATGTCATCTACATATATGATTAAAGTTGTAATCTTACCTCGATTTCTTTTTAAGAATAAAGTATGATCTGAATTTGCTGGCGATAACCAAATGCTCTCATAGACTTGGTAAATCTTCCAAACCACGCTCTCGGAGATTGTTTCAGACCATACAATGACTTGTTTAACCTACAAACTTTTCCGTTATGAAACTCGACTCCATCATTCCTGGTGGAAGCCGCATATACACTTCTTCGGACAAATCTCCATGTAAAAGGCGTTCTTGACATCAAACTGTTGCAATGGCCAACCCAAATTTGCAAAGCAAGAGACAACAAGACTCGCACTGTATTCATTTTAGCTACAGTGCGAATGTCTCATTATAATCTACACCATAAGTCCGGCTATACCCTTTAGCAACCAATCTTGCCTTAAAGCGTTCAATTTCACCATTTGCCTTGTATTTGACTGTAAAACCCAATGACATCCCACGACTTTCTTTCCTTCTGGAAATTCAACCATGTCCCAAGTATTATTTTCTTGTAAGGATTTCATCTCATCGATCATAGCTTCCCTCCATTTCGGATCAGATAATGCTTCCGCTTATTTGTTAGGAATAACTACTGGTAGATAATTGATTCACAAATGACTTATTTGATTCTGTCGGACGGTGATTAGAGACATAATTACTCATGGGATATTTAGCTTTTGATGAAATATCAGGTTCATACATAGTTTTAGGGATACCTCTATTCCGACGTTCTAGCAATTGTTTCTTTGCGGGTTCAAGAACATCTTCGTGAACGGTTGGATTGGGGTTGGTGATGTATCATTATCTTCTTCAACTTCATCTGCATTATCTTCTGATCCATCCGCATTATCTCCTTCAACTTCATTTATAGCTTCAATTTCACCATCTGTGTTAATTTCTTCCCCACTAACTTTCTGTTCTTTTGGAATATGAAGAACAACATCTTCTTCGATTATGTCTTCTTCATAGTCAAGAGTCTGAATTTCTTTTTCATACTCCCCGAAGTTCGGACTTCGAGTAATACATCACGTGTTCGTGAAACTTAACATCCAATGTGATGTACATTCGTTTAGTTGGAGGATGGTAGCACCTATACCCTTTCTGACTTGCAGCGTATCCCACGAAGACACATTTTAAAGCTCGGGGAGATAACTTGCTCCATTGGTTCTTGTGTAAGTGCACAAATGCTACACAACCAAATATGCGTGGTGGCAAGTTTGGAACTGTTGGTGAAACTGTTGCCTCGGTGAGAGCTTGAAATGGTGTCGAAAAATGATAGTGCTTTGGAAGGTGTGCGGTTGATCACATATCTTTGCAGAGGTAAGAGCTTCACCCCAATAAGTTAACGGCATATGAGCTGATATTAATGAACCACGCACAACTTCAAGCAAGTGACGGTTTTTTCTTTCAGCTACCCCATTCGTTGAGGAGTATTAGGACAAGTTGTCTGATGAACAATACCACATTCTCTTAAATAATGTTGAAAATCAGTACTTAAATATTCGCCTCCGTTGTCACTTGAAGAACTTGAATCTTTTTATTGTACTGTGTGTTGATTAATTTGTGAAACCTCTGAAATAAATTATTCACTTCATCTTTTGATTTCATCAAGCAAACCCATGTCATCCTAGTGCAATCATCAATAAAGGTGACGAACCATCGTGCACTTCCAAGAGTGTTAACTTTAGACGGCCCCCAAACATCAGAATGAATAATCATGAATGGAATAGGACTTTTATTTAAAATTGATGGAAACAAAGTACGATGGCTTTTAGCTAGTTCACATTCTTCACATTGAAAACTAGAAACATCAACCTTTGAAAATAGACTAGGAAATAGCCTTTTTAAGTAGCCAAAAGAAGCATGCCCTAACCGTCTATGCCATAACCAAATTTGCGATTTCTCCTTCTCCCCCGAGTACCATTCAGCTAAAGCATTAGATAATCTTTTGAAATTTTTGACGCCAAATCTAGATAGTAGAGCTTTCCTCTTCTAACCCCAGATCCAATCGTTCGCCGTGTTCGGATGTCCTTAAACACACAAGAATTAGGCCAAAAAATAACAACACAATGTAAGACTTTAGTAATTTGGGAAACTGATAATAGATTATAACTTAGAGAGGGAACGACTAAAACCGAATCTAGACTCAATGTATCAGTAAGATTTAATGATTGTTCTCCAATTCGGAGCCAAAGATCCATCCTAGCGTGCAAACGGAGTTGTGTATGGATGTTTTAAGAGGAGAAACACATGCTGGAATCAAAAGTCATATGGTGCAGTGCAACCCGAATCAATTATCCATGAGTTATTAGGAACAACTTGCGAAACATTAAAAACCTTACCATTGGTTGTTTCCATAGCGGATGTTAGATTGCTAACCACATGTCTGCTGCAACGGAGTTCTTTTTCTTGGGATCGCGCTTATCCCACCAACTGGATACCCGACAATCTCAAAGCGAGTTGTCTTTGGTATGACCACGTTTATTACAATGAGTGCGGTGGCGGACTTATCTTTAATGTTGTATTGACGACGGGTTTCCATTGCGAAGTATCAACTTCAGGTTCCTTTGTTCATTGTAGTATTCCGGACAGATTCACGTCGTACCAAAGCATAACAAGGTTCTAATTCAAGTATGGGATCCTTCCTTAGAATTTCCCCACGTATTTGTTCAAATTCACTGTCTAAACCAGCAAGAAAAATATGCACCCTCATACGTTGAACTGATTTTCGATATAGTTCAACATCTTTTTCATTTTCCATAATCACCTTATCACGGTGATCTAGCTCATCGAAGATTTCTACTAATTCCCCATAATAGACCCAGGAGTGGTCTACCATTTTGCCTGGGAGAGAAAGCCCTTTGATTTAAGATATAAATTTGTAGTTCATCTGCTCCATCATAGAAAGCCTTAGAAACAAAGATCCCAGATCTCACGAGCGTAGGTAAACGAATATATCGTTTCATTATTTACAGTGACATAGACATTAATAGCCATCTCTTGACCTTTTGATTTTCTCGCGTACCATTTATCATACTTGTCATCATTTTTAGATGGAACGGAGACGTCCATGAATAAAGGAGATCTTCTCCTTCTCGCAATATGCATCTCAATGATTTGAGACCACGAGATCATAATTTGATTCATCCAAAGTAATTCTGCCTTGAACGATGACCCATCGGATTGAAAAATAATTGTGTCGGAAGGTTTTGTGGTTTTAGAATTTTTACGTATCCGAATCTCCCATGGTTCAATACTAGATACAAGGATCCTTAACCTTGCTCGATACCATATCAAGATTGAACCAAAATAGAGAGATTCATTGATTGAGTGTTTAGATAACAAGAATACAATGTTTTTGATATTTTTGGATGATTACAAATGATACTACAAATGCCTATTTATAGGCTTACAAAGAGAAGAAGAGAACTATGCCTATGGAGGCTAACAACTATGCATTTGGAGGCTAACAACTATGCTTATGGAGGCTAACAACTATGCCTTTGGAGGCTAACAACTATGCCTATGGAGGCTTACCTTATATTCTTTGTTTCTAGAATAATCTACATGTTTAGAGGTAATTCTAACAAGCAGAAGACAAAAAACATGCAATGACGTCACATTCACAGGATCTAATGGTTAGAATCACTGCTAGAGAAAATGCTGCTAGAGCAAACTCGTTCCCCTTGATAACGTCCTCATGTTGATTTTTCTCACATAAGCTTATTATCCTAGATGCGGCAAAGGAGATCTTGCTTGGAAATAATCCTACGGGAGAACAAAGTAGGATGGAAAACTTGAAGTAAGTGATGTGCAACTCTTTCTAGACAAACTATGCAAGTAGTAGACATGTACAATTACTAGGATGTTCGCAAGTGTAAGCGCTCGAGGCAAACTCTTTTTACTTTTTTTGTTTTTGTTTTTGTTTCTACTTATCGCCGTACTCATGATACTAGCTTGATTACCAGCCGTCACTATTGAAATCTTAGCACCCATTACCTTCAGTTTTGGTTCAAGACCTTATCATACAGTACCATGTACAACTCTATTTCGAAAGATCCATATCTTTACATCTGTCAACCGCAACTGCACCTACAATTAGATTAAATTCTGGGTTCTCCTGTCTGAATCATGTGACGCACCAAATCAACGTTGAAGAACCTAAAAAGAACATCATCCGCATGTGACTACAACAAAATCTTAATCCTTCATCAAACAAAATCTTAAATATTAAGTATTTTTTTTTTACTCTTTTGAAGTTTGAACTGGTGTTCCCTGTGACCTGTGTACAATAAAAGAATCTACACGACACAACGAACTTGGTCCATAAATCTTGGACGTTCAGAAGAAAAAAAAATGAAGTCATTCCTGACTTAACTTGACCAGGCCGCCATGTTCTTTGAACACGTGTTGAATTATATTTAGCAGTTATTCAAATTTATTGTGAGTAATCAAGACCATGTAAATGCTTCAAAAGAACCACATGAAAAGGTCAAATTACCCTTCGTGTCTCCTATATTGTAGCTTTCTTTCCATTTTTGTAACGATACTGCGATTTAGAGGTGTAAATTGGGTTGTGCCAGCACGAGCACAGCCCAGCACGAGCACAACCCAGCACAACACGCTAAAATTTGAGCACAGCCCAGCATAGCACGTGACTTAGCAGGGCACAACACGTTAGTTAAATGTGACGTGCTGGGTTTGACTAATTGGCACAGTAACCCAGCACAACACGCGACACGGATTAGCACGTGGCACAACACGTCACGTTAAGAAAGCACGTCATAATATGTATAAAATGCTACAAACCATAGCACAATACATCATATTTTGTGTCTATTTCACAAAAAAACTCTTATTCTAGCCAACTATTGACATTTTACTACCGTTATGCTAACTTATTTTCATAATAACACATAATACCTAAATATTTGAAAAACATTTATATTAGAAAATATAAAATAAATGTGCCTGGCACAGCACAGCACGGCACAACACGTTTATTTTCCTGGCACAGCCCAGTACAACACGCCTTCTAACACAGCACAGCATGACACGTCATAATCTCCGGCACAACACAGCACGACACATAACACGCTAAGCACGTGATTTCGTGAGTTGTGCTGTGTTGGGCCGTCACGTTTTACACCTCTACTGCGATTATTATCATTTATTATCTTCACCTATTTTTTTTTGGCAATATACATATATAACCCAAGGCCGAACTTAAATCCCATCAGCATTTCCAAACCAAATTTCGACGAAGACTATTACTGCCCCCAAAAAAGACCAAGCAAATTCTACAAGCCAACAAAGAAAACCCTTAAATGGATTCATCATTTCTTCAATCAAAGTTCCTCGAATTCTCACCAGAATCATCATCGATGCCAACGGGTTCCGCAGAAGGATCTTTTTCGTGGGTTGATGGATTTGTCTTCGATCAAAAAGCTTTGCCTTTTAATGAAAACGATACCGAAGGAATGTTATTGTTTAATGTTTTAGCCGAAGCCGATCATGTTAAGCAAGAAATAGTGGAAGAAGATGGTACGGTTTCAAGTAAGCTAGATGAAGAGATTAAAACGAAGGAAAAGGCTTACAGAGGTGTTAGAAGAAGACCGTGGGGAAAATTCGCAGCGGAAATAAGAGATTCTACTAGGAACGGAGTTAGAGTTTGGCTTGGAACATTCGATAGTGCCGAAGCAGCTGCTTTAGCTTATGATCAAGCTGCATTTTCTATGAGAGGATCCATGGCCGTTCTTAATTTTTCTGCTGAACGTGTGCGTGATTCATTGAAAGATATCAAACATGGTTTCGAAGACGGGTCTTCACCGGTTTTAGCTCTTAAAAAGTGTCACTCTTTAAAGAAAAAAAAGAGCACTAGTAAGAAAAACAAAACAAAAGAAATAATTAGATCAAGATCATTACCGTCGTCTTCATCATCGTTCATAGATCACAACTTGGTTGAGTTTGAGGATTTAGGAACTGAATTTCTGGAGGAACTCTTAAGTTCTTATCAAAGTTGCAGTACAAGTACTTCTAGTAATTCATCTTCTTGAATACCCTCATTAATCTTACCCTAGCTATTTAATTAGCTTATTTTTCTTAATTTCTCAACCCTTCTTACTTAAGGTATATTTTCCATTTTCCATTTTGTTATTATTGAATCTTACTGTGTGATAAGAAAGGAACATGATTTATAAAGGTGAATAACACTATTACCAGGGGTGATACCAATTGAGGAATCGGACGATCAAAAACTGTTAATATTTATTTTTCCTATATGTAATAATATCACACCCAAATAATATTGGTATTCTCATATATAAATCTTGGAATAGGGGATATAAGGATTTTCTAAAAAGGTTTTATGGATGTGTGTTTCCCATTAAAAAAGGAATTTAAAAGGAATGATTGATTTTGTAAATTATATACTACAAGTTGAAAGATAAAAGTGTTTGAATTGTTATTGTTAGTGGAAGAATTCCATTATTAGTCTCCAAATAGGGAATTTCAGAACTGATTGACTCGTCAATATTTTCTTGCATAAACTTTTGCGCGAAATCTAGGTGAAATGTTTTGATTACACAAACTTTTTTTTTTATTACACAAACTATCTTTTTGATTACACAAACCATCTTATGGCCTGTATAATAAACATTACAAGTGGCGGTGATGATCATCGTTCAAATATGCCTACCGACGAAAAATCGGGTGCCCAAAACGCTTGGATATATTGAAAAAATATGGGGCTAATGTTATTTCTCTTGGGATCTTGCAATAATGAACAACACGTTAGATGTATCAAAAATAATATGTAAAGAACTAATTCGAGACAACTCTACCGAAACAACTTGACGAAGGCAGAATCACAGGTTCAACAAGTTGTCCTTAACACATTAGTTCGCGGGTATACTCGAGTTGAGTAATGTTAAACCCCTCACAGCGAAGATGTGTCCAGGATAAGACTGCCTGATATAACTTGAGTTAGCACAACAAAAGTTACCCTTTCTTCGAACTCAGCAACGGGGATGGAAGCAAAACGTATGGAGAAACCCTAGAACAAAAGAAGAATTTTTTCGGTATTTAGAAAACAAAATTGTTTGTACCCAAAATCACTTTTGGGCACGAAACACAAAGAGTGGATAGTTTTGGTGTGTTTTTAGGGTTGAAGGAGAATTGAAGGACAAACCAAAGTGACAAAGATTTTTACGTGGTTCGGCAAGGTTGCCTACGTCCACGGACGAATCCCCTTGGGGAGTAATATTTTTATTGATTATGAAATTACATTCTCTCTTTTCTCTCCTATTTGCTACCCCTGGAATGATTTCTCTCCTCCCTATTTATACAGTTGAATATCTAACAGAAATTTAAATGGCATTAACTGCTCATTCATGACCCCAATTTAATTCTCTATGAAACTGCTAAAATTAATGTTGCATGCCTCCATTTTAAATTCGCATGAAACAGCTGGAGTTAATTCAGGAATTGATTCGCATGAAAATGCTGGTTTAAGTCTCCATATTAAATTCTGCATGAAACCTCACAGAATTAATGCTGCATGCATTAATTCTGCATATAACTCCCTGCATGCCTATTGATTTTCCTTGCATGCCTCCTGGCATTAATTTGCGGACCTCCCGTGTATTTTATACACGGTACAAACATCGCCCCCTCTTAACCTCCAACTTGTTGGGGGTTAAGAATTTTGTTTTTCCTTCGCGTCGATGACGTTATTCTCCAGTCGCCCCCAAACGTGTGTTGAGACATTACAAAGACGCACCCAACTGTGATAACCTGCATTAAAATTTGCTCATGTGCTAGGTGAGACTTTTTTGCCGCGTGGTGAACTTGTGATGCTCGATAGCTAGTCGAGTCTTGAGTAGAATGTAGTGTGTGCTTGCGGCTGGGGAAAGGCTTTTTGCTCGCAACGTAACAATGCTTTAGCGCTCGCTTCTCGGGCAGGCTGGCTGTATTGCTTGTGTTGAGTACGAGTCTTTGGACCAATATCGGGTATTGGGCTCGTGGTTGAGACGAGACTTTATGCTTGCCCAGGTGCAAGTCTTTCATACTCGCGTGCAAGACGAGATTCTATGCTTGCGCTAAAAGCAAGACTTATATGCTCACGTGCAAGGTGAGGCTTTAGGTGCTTGCGAAGTGATGCAAGGCTAAATATTGAAGGGTCTAAGCAATCCTCATCTCGCACCTGGTTATGTTGATATCCACGAACCTCGAACTCGACAATGTTGCTTCTCCAAGTGCACATGAAAATTTCTTGAACACATAAATTCTTGCTTCCATGATGTAGGGAATTGAAAAACCGTTTGAACGTTCCATCATGATGCTTAATGGATTTCACTGAGCTTGAGCCTGTTCATTACGCAATTTAATTCATGAAACTAAATTAAAAATAAAAGAGATTTTAGTATTGAAACGTATGCTTTAATTCAAGGAATTAAATCAAAAATCATTTAATGAGATTTAAGGATAAAAACGTAGGCTTTAATTCATGGAATTAAATCAAAAATAATTTAATGAGATTTAAGGATAAAAAAGTATGCTTATCTCCTTTGCATGTGTTGTCCGTGCTGATCGCATTGATCAGTTCAGGATGAATACTTCTGGCGCTGGTCATTATTTGGTCTTGTAGCGAAATCGATAGCTCCAACCGGTGTTATTGGCTTAGGAGCGAACCTCCTAGAAGTTTGTTGGAAACACCTTTCACGAGCTTCATCTATTAAACCTCTCATTTCGAAAGGAGGTTGCAGGAGCTTTATATTATTTTTGTAATCGGATCCATTGATGTTTGCGGCAACACGAACTAGAAAGCTAATTTTTGCATGAAAATTCGTGGCATGATTTTTGAGCTTTTGACGCACCTATCTCAATGACAAAACACGATTGTTTTACACGAATCCCCTTAGTCGGCGCCAATGTTTGTACCCAAAATTACTTTTGGGAACGAAACACGATGTATGGATAGTTTTGGTGTGTTTTTAGGGTTTGGGGGCGAATCGATGAACAAAAAATGAGACACAAGTTTTAACGTGGTTCAGCATGGTTTTCCTACGTCCACAAATGAATCCCCTTGGGGAGAAATGCTTACTGATTTTTGTATTACTAAGTTTTTCTCCTCCTGGCTGCACCTGGAATGATTTCTCTCCTCCCTATTTATACAGTTGAATATCTAACAGAAATTTAAATGGCATTAACTGATCATTCATGACCCCAATTTAATTCTCTATGAAACTGCTAAAATTAATGTTGCATGCCTCCATTTTAAATTCGCATGAAACCGCTGGAGTTAATTCAGGAATTGATTCGCATGAAAATGCTGGTTTAAGTCTCCATATTAAATTCTGCATGAAACCTCCCAGAATTAATGCTGCATGCATTAATTCTGCATATAACTCCCTGCATGCCTATTGATTTTCCTTGCATGCCTCCTGGCATTAATTTGCGGACCTCCCGTGTATTTTATACACGGTACAAACAAAAATTTCGAGTTGTATTTATAGGAAAAGATACTTGCGAATCAAGTTAGGTTTTGGTTTGCTTCAAAAACATGTAAAAAGAATTTACCATAAATAAAACTCTTAAAATTATTTTTGGAATCAATTTCCTATAGAAAAACTCGCCAAAAATAAATCCGAGTAGAAGAGGAACTTGGTGCATGGTATACGCGCATATCGCATGGGTCAAAATATGTATTTTTGTCCACCCGCTCTACCCACGTTTTACAATTCATACATAAGAGTATGATTATATAGTGGAGCTCCTCTTTAGTTTTCCACAATGTGGGACTAAAGGTTCCACTTCATTCACCCAAAAAATGAGTGAGTATCCTTAGACCCTTAGGTCATTAGATCAAACCACACCAAGACCAAAATCAATTTTATTAAAACTCATTTTTCTCCAACAATCCCCCACATGAATGAAATCTTGGAAAGCGAAAAAATCAGAGTAATGAAAATACCATTTAGGCAAAGGTGTCAATGAGGTCTTGAACCCTTACTTAGTGAGAAGTTACCAGAACTACATGCCAGACAGTGAACATAGTCTTGAACTGATAGCATTGGTGTAATTCGCGTCAACAACCACGCATGATATCCTCCTGGCGTTGCTAAGTTCGTGCCGTTTTGTCCAATTTGGCCCTGGACATATCCTGTTTCCCAGAATTCTCTAGAGAATTGGCTAAATTCTCATAGGAAGCGTCCCCACTTCCACATTCAGATAGGTGAGTTCCATCAAGAGTGTTTACTGCTACACTCCACATTCAGATAGGTGAGTTCCATCAAGAGTGTTTACTTCTACACCCCACTAAATTGAAACTATGGAACTCATTAAGACTAATTTAAAAGTCATCCTTCACATGCAGTCACACTATCACATCAACACCATAGGGAAGGGACAGAAAATGAAATTCTCTAATAGTGTTTACCTTTACCCACCATAAATTAGTTGTCTCATTCGAAACCTTGATCTTGGGATCTCAAATCAACAAGGTTGAGTATCCTTTATGGCAAGTTTAATTATTGAGCCTAAGCCCCATCCCCCTCGATGCTTTACTAACTATCTCTTTAGACAAACCTTTCGTCAAAGGGTCCGCGATATTCTCCTTGGACCTTGTCCAATCTATGGAAATAACGCCTGTTGAGATTAGTAGTTTCAAAGAATTATTTCTTCTGCGCATATGTATAGACTTTCCATTGTAAAAGCTATTCTTAGCTCTACCTATTGCAGATTTGATGTCACAATGTATAGATATAGCTGGCACAGGCCTATGCCAGAGAGGAATATCTTCTAAAAAGTTTATTAGCCATTCAGCCTCCTCTCCTTCTTTATCTAACTCAATAAAATCTGATTCCATAGTGGAACGAGCTATACACGTCTGTTTGGAACTCTTCCAAGATACAGATGCACCTGCTAGAGTGAATACATATCCACCCGTACACCTAGACTCCTCTGAGTCTGCAATCCAGTTTGTATCGCAAAATCCCTCAAGGACGGCAGGATATCCTTCATAATTCAAACAAAAGGTCAATGTGAACTTTAAGTACCTCAGCACTCTAATCAGTGCATCCCAATGAATCTTCCCTGGATTACAAGTATACCTGCTTAACCTACTCACAGCATAAGAAATGTCTGGTCTCGTACAATTCATCAAATATATCAGACTTTCTATGACTCTCGAGTATTCAAGTTGGTTAACTCCTACACCTTTATTCTTCGTGAGATGACACTTAGAATCATATGGAGTACACACAGGTTTACAATTAAACTGATTAAGTTTCTTAAGTATGGATTCAACATAATGAGACTGACACAGACTATAGCCATTAGAAGTTTTTCTAATCTTCATCCCTAATATGACATCAGCAACGCCTAAGTCTTTCATGTCAAAGTTCTCATTCAACAGTTTCTTAGTGGAATTAATAATATCCATGTTTGTACCTAGTATAAGCATATCATCAACATACAAGAATACAATCACACAGGAATCCTTGACAAGTTTAGTATAAACACACTTATCAGATTCATTAATTCTAAAACTACTAGAAATCATCACATGATAAAATTTCTTATGCCACTGTTTAGGTGCTTGTTTCAATCCATACAAAGATTTAACCAGTTTACAAACTTTTTTTTCATAACCTTTAAATACAAAACCCTCGGGTTGTTCCATATAAATTTCTTCATCTAACTCACCATTAAGAAACGATGTCTTTACATCCATTTGATGTATCTCTAGATTATGGACAGAAGCTATAGAAATTAACATCCTAATGGAGCTAATTTTACTCACTGGAGAATAGGTGTCGAAGAAATCTATACCTTCTATTTGTCTGTAGCCTTTAGCTACCAACCTAGCCTTGTATTTTTCAATAGTTCCATCTATCTTACGTTTTCTTTTGAAAATCCATTTACAACCTATGGCCTTACACCCTGGAGGTAAATCTACAAGTTCAAAAGTACTGTTTTCTCGAAGAGAATCCATTTCACTAATGGAAGCTTCTTTCCACTATGGAGCTTCTGGACAAGTCATGGCTTCTCTATAAGTCTGAGGATCAAACTCGGCTAGGTATGTAATGCAACCAGGATAAGTTTTCTTAGTTTTAGCCCTTTTACCTCTTTTAGGTTCTACTTCTAGTTAATCTTCCTCTAAAGGTAATGACTGACTTGTTGAAGACACGTCTAGGGGATCATCAAAACACCTCTTACGAGAGTCACGTTTCAAAGGAAAAACATTCTCAAAAAATAAAGCATCCCTAGACTCCATGATAGTATTCAACCCTATGTCAGAAATTTCAGAACTCACAACCATAAAACTGTGAGCACTAGAATGCTCAGGATACCCTATAAAAACACAATCAACGGTTTTGGGTCCTATCTTATTTTTCTTAGGAGGAGGGATGCCCACCTTTGCCAAGCACCCCCACACTTTGAAGTATTCATAAGATGGTTGTTTACCTTTCCATAACTCATATGGAGTTTTATCTGATCCTTTAAAGGGTACTCTGTTCAGGATGTAATTGGCGGAGAGGATAGCCTCCCCCACAAATTCGAAGGTAATCCTGAACTAATCAACATGGTATTCATCATATCCTTAAGGGTACGGTTCTTACGTTCAGCTACACCATTGGATTGAGGTGAATAAGGGGTTTTAGTCTCATGTATTATGCCATGTTCTTCGCAGAAATCTCCTACAGGAATTTCATACTCACCACCATGGTCAGACCTAATAGTTTTAATGGTAGTATTCAATTGGTTTTCGACTTAAATTTTATATATCTTAAAGGCTTCTAAGGCATCGTCCTTACCTCTAAGTAAGTAAACATGGCAGTACCTCGTACAGTCATCTATAAAAGTAATAAACCATTTCTTACCACCTTTTGTTTGAACTGACTTCATATCAACTAGGTATGAGTGGATTAAGTCTAAGGGTTTAGAGTTTCTCTGGACATTCTAATTGAATGATTTCTTAGCATGCTTAGATTCTACGCAAATCTCACACTTATGATTTTTATCTAAAGTGAATTTGGGTATGCAGCCTACGCTAGCCAATTTATGCATTGATTTATAGTTAACATGACCAAGTCTACCATGCCAAACGTTCAATGACACACACATGTAAGCAGAAGAATCATTCAATTTCAATTCAGGACATGTTACATTAAGTTTATAAAGACCCCCAGTCTTATAACCCTTACCCACATAATCATTTCCTTTAGTCACTATAAGTTTTCCAGTCTCGATTGTAACTTTAAAACCCTTATCATCTAAAACAGAACAAGAAACAAGATTTTTGCATATGTCTGGAACATGAAGAACTTCATTCAATGTGAGAGTCTTTCCAGATGTGAGGTTCAGACCGACCTTTCCTTTTCCTGCAACCTCTGATGCAGATGAGTTACCCATATAGAGTTTCTCGCCTTCCCCTACCCTCTGGTAGGAGGTGAACAGGTCTCTGTTCCCACAAACATGCTTGGTAGCTCCAGAGTCTACCCACCAATCCATCACATTGGTCACCAAGTTAACTTCAGTCACCACAGCAGAAAACTCGCCTTTGTTCTTCTCAACCAAGTTAGCATTATTCTTTATATCCTTATGTTGTCTACAGTGAACTTCCATATGACCATAATTTCCACATACCCAACAAGCAACTTTAATTTTAGTAATGCCAGAATTTGGTTTACGAAACATACCTTTCTTGTTAGGTCCATGCTTCGAGTTGCGATAGTTGTTGTCACCTTTTCCAGCTTTGGATGACTTGTGTTCAGACATATGAGATTTTTTCGCCATGTCCCTTGCAGATGACACGTTCTTGTCTTTGGTACACAACATATCTCCCACTTAAATCTTCTTTCCCAATTCAACCATGTTTATCTCGCCAGTTTCATGTCTCAGCTTTTTCTTGTACTCCGACCAAGAAGATGGTAACTTCTCAATCACCGCAGACACTTGAAAAGTCTCATCAATGACCATACCTTCAGCAAGAGTCTCGTTAATAATTTGTTAAAATTCGAGGAATTGATCAAGAACAGACTTATCATTCGTCATCTTGAACTCCATAAACTTTGCCACCAGAAATTTCTTGCACCCTGCAGTCTCAGCCTGATACTTTGCTTCTAACGCATTCCACAACTCATAAGCAGTCAAGTTCTCTTTAGCATTGTAAAAATCATACATCGCATCTTCCAAACCATTCATGATATGATTTTTAGCCAGAAAATTACATCTCTTGTTAAACTCGAGCTGCTCCTCAGTTAAAGCTTCAGCATCATACAAGTCATCACCTGGAACCAGTACATAGTCCAATTCATGATGGCTCAGATCATCTTGGATTTCCATCTCTTGAAATCATTTCCGCTAAACTTTTGTGGTCTTTCTATGTCGTTGTTTCCCATTGTTACAAGGAAAGATAATGTGTTAATATTGTTGGGATCTTGCAACAATGAACAACACGTTAGATGTATCAAAAATAATATGTAAAGAACTAATTCGAGACAACTCTACCGAAACAACTTGACGAAGGCAGAATCACAGGTTCAAAAATTTGTCCTTAACACATTAGTTCGCGGGTATACTCGAGTTGAGTAATTCTAAACCCCTCACAGCGAAGATGTGTCCAGGATAAGACTTCCTGATATAACTTGAGTTAGCACAGCACAAGTTACCCTTTCTTCGAACTCAGCAACGGGGATGGAAGTAAAACGTATGGAGAAACCCTAGAACGAAAGAAGATTTTTTTTTCGGTATTTAGAAAACAAAATTTCGAGTTGTATTTATAGGAAAAGATACTTGCGAATCAAGTTAGGTTTTGGTTTTCTTCAAAAACATGTAAAAAGATTTTACCATAAATAAAACTCTTAAAATTATTTTTAGAATCAATTTCCTAAAGAAAGACTCGCCAAAAATAAATCCGAGTAGAAGAGGAACTTGGTGCATGGTATACGCGCATATAACATGAGTAAAAATATGTATTTTTGCCCACCCGCTCCACCCACGTTTTACAATTCATACATAAGAGTATGATTATATAGTGGAGCTCCTCTTTAGTTTTCCACAATGTGGGACTAAAGGTTCCACTTCATTCACCCAAAAAATGAGTGAGTATCCTTAGACCCTTAGGTCATTAGATCAAACCACACCAAGACCAAAATCAATTTTATTAAAACTCATTTTTTTCCAACAATTTCTATGAAAGAAATAAAAAATAAAAACTTCTTACCTTTTAATAGCTAGCAATTGATTTTGAATGTTAATGTTTGAGTTCCTTACTAAATTCTTCGTGTCATAGTTATGGTCCAAAGGTCGATTATCTTATGTTCATTTTCAGCTCGTTATTATTATTATTATTATTTAATATTATTGGATGAAGAGTATTACATTAACTAGTTGGAAAACTAACAAGCTAAGCTCCAACAACATACTACTAAATTAATTGAACATGTTGTTGTGCTAAGCTATTATTGATGGTAGTTTTTAGACAAAGGGTAAAATTATAAAACCCCGAATAACCTAATGTCACCGGTGACACATTTATTAGCACATTTAATGCATGTAGTCAGTAATTAAAACCCAAATTCCCCTCCGTGCCACTGGCAAGTCATGCCAGCCACACCTAGCCCAATCTAGCCGCGCCATGCCAAACACACTCTGCCTTGGCCCTAGATATGCTTGTCCCACCAACCACGCCAAAGCATTCCAACCATGCTAGCCGCACCCCTGTGCCAATGGAAAATCATGCCAACCACACAAAATGCTCCAAAGCATGCCAACCATGTTAGCCGCACCTCTGTGCCAATGGCAAGTCATGCCAGCAACACTTAGCCCAAGCTATCCGCGCCATGACAAACGCACTCTGCCTTGGCCCTAGATATGCTAGCCACACCAAACGCGCCAACGCATGCCAACCATGCTAGCCGCACCTCTGTGCCAATGGAAAATCATTTCAGCCACACCTATCCCAAGCTAGCCGCGCCATGCCAAACGCACTCTGCCTTGGCCCTAGCTATGCTAGTCACACCAACCGCGCCAAAGCATGCAAACCATGCTAGCTGCACCCCTGTGCTAATGGCAAATCATGTCAGCCACACCAAATGCGTCAAAGCATGCCAATCGCACTGCTATGCCAATAGAAAATCATGCCAGCCATACCTAGCCCAAGTTAGCCGCGCCATGCCAAACACACTTTGCCTTGGCCCTAGATATGCTAGTCACACCACGCCAAGCCAAACACCTTTACCTTGGCCCTAGCAGTGCCACCATACCGGCCTTCCCCTTGCGGCTACCAAAGTGAAGTCGTGCAACAATAAACGGGTTCCCTTCAATCCCAGGAGAAAATCCTGGCCGTCTCCTCATGTCATTTGGCCCAAAAACCATAGCTTGGTCACGCACCTAGCTAAGCTAGCCGCGTCATGACAAAACTAGCGCCTCCCAACTTGCCAAACCGTGTAACCAAGGGTCAAGTTGTCACATGCCATTGACATATGCCAAAAGTAGTGCTTCCCAACTTTCCAAGCCGTGCAACCAAGGGCCAAGCTTCCATATGACAAGAAACTCTTGCAAACCTGCCTTACTACCGCCCCTTCCTGAATCCTTCCTGTTTTTCACTAACGAGCCGTTTTCACATCCTAAGAGGCCTCGAAACCTAAATTTTCCCTCGTACAGGTATAGGAAATTCTTTTCCGGTCATATGGAAGGGTGGATCGTCAAAATCCGAGTCCGTATGCGTATTCTATGATGATTCTACTATAGGACGTTAATTAGGGATTCAGCGTGTCAAACCCTAAACCGAAAGCGCTTCCCTTCCAAGACCGCCTGCTACCAGCGGCGCCACACATGCCATTGGCACATGCAACATGATCGCTGGTAGTCTATGCTTGCAAACCGTGTAACCTAGGTCAAATTGGCCACGCATGCCATTGGCATATGCCAACATGCTCGCTGGTAGCCTATGCTTGCAAACCGTGCAACCTAGGGAAAATTGGCCACGCATGCCATTGACACTTGCCAACATGCTCGCTGGTAACTTATGGTTGCAAACCGTGCAACCTAGGTAAAATTAGCCACGCATGCCATTGGCGCATGCCAACATGCTCGCTGGTAGCCTATGCTTGCAAACTGTGCAACCTAGGTCAAATTGTCCACGCATGCCATTGGCACATGCCAACATGCTCGCTGGTAGCCTATGCTTGCAAACCGTGCAACCTAGGTCAAATTGGCAATGCATGCAATTGGAACATGCCAACATGCTAGCTGGTAGCCTATGCTTGCAAACCGTGCAACCTAGGGAAAATTGGCCACGCATGCCATTGGCACATGCGAACGTGCTCGCTGGTAACCTATGCTTGCAAACCGTGCAACCTAAGGAAAATTGGCCACGCATGCCATTGGAAAATGCCAACATGATCGCTTTCAGCCTAGCTTGCACTCAAGGTGCAACTTGCAACCAAGGCATTCCGCACATGCCACACGCGCTAATTGCAGCCTGGCATGACCACTAACACTCGACGTGCAACCTACCACCAAGGCATTTTGCACATTCCATTGGCTCATGCCATACGCGCCACTAGAAGCTCTGGAATTTCCACTTGCACTCAAGGTGCAACATGCAACAAAGGCATTTCGCACATGTCACACGCGCCACTTGCAGCCTGGCATTGCCACTTGCGCTCAAGGTGCAACCAACACTCGAGACATCAACACAAACTGGGGGATGCTTTCCAGGGTCTTAGTTTGGCGGTCACAACATGCAGCGTACACTACGCTCACATTAAGAAAGCGTGAATAGGAATAAAGCGGTCAAATAAATGAGGAAATAATGGTGAAAATATTTCACCCATAAACACCATGAAGTTACCACCTCCTCCCATTATTTCACCCTTTACTCTCTTCCTTCATGAGGCCAGGGTACGTTTCAATCTCGACTTGTATAAATAGGTCTTACCCATTTCCACCAGACAACAAGTCTCGGTCAGGAGAAAAATACAACACTCTCAGAAAAGGCAACTTTGCAAGCTCTCCAAAAGCTTCCATCTCTTGCAAGCTTCCAAATCTTTCACTTTCTGATATAAGTCGAGATATTACTCTCCTAGAATTATTCTGGTCTCAACACCTTTCTTTGCTCCCCTCCCCAAATCAACCCTTCTCCTCCACTTTGTGACTGAAGCAAGTCTGGAACATCCATTTCTTGGTTTAGTCCGGACTTGTACAGATTGATCTCTCGAATCTAGAAAGTGCTCACGTGCAACACATTTGTTTATGGTTTAAACCAGTTTCTCACTCACCTACCGAATTTACCAAAATCGGCAGAAACGATTTTTACCCATAAACAATTGGCGACCACAGCGGGAGGATTGATCTTTCGGTTACATATCAACTTTCAAGAATCAACCTCACACCTCGATCAAGGCGTCAAGGCGACATAAAAAAGCGGATTGGTTATTCGACTACTAGGAAACCTGTCGTGAAACTGCATGAAACGACTGGGGACTTGGGGACTTGCTGACAAAGCTGCAAGCAGATTATTTGGGGATCTACAATTCAACTACCAGGCAACCTGGTTGCCAGTCACAAACCGCAATAGATGATTCGGGGTTCACAGAAACCGAAAGCAAACGGTTCAGTCATCAGGTAACTTAAAACGACCGGGGACTTTCCACAATCACAGTGGTTCTTTCCGTGAAATCCGATCTTACATACGAGGATCCATTTTCATCAGGAGATCCAGGAAACTGAGTAAGTCTTTCCTAGACAGAATATACATGGTTACCATTTCAAGTTTTCATATGAATGATAAAACCAATAGCCATGTTATGTCCTGTCCCATGTCATCCACCAACACACAATGTTCACGGTTCCATATCTTCCCTGGGATGTTCATATCACTTACAGTCATAACCAAAAAAAAAAAAAAATAGCATCATCCCTAAAAAACATATATTCATATTTTTTCCATATCCTAATATGGTTCATCCCAAATAATAACCCAAAACCCTCATAGGTAACACTTGCCTATCAACCGAGAAATTCAAAAAAAAAAGAGACTTTTCTATCAACCCAGAAATCCAGAAAATCAAAACCATAAGCCAGGTGTTTCATTTGCCTTTCGAAAAAGAAACACAGAAGAATTTCAGAAGACAAAAGTGCAAAGGAAGCCATTCAACAGTGGTTTACTTTTCTCGAAGAAGACGTCATTCGTCATTTGGAGGACCGCCTATTTCAGCTCCAACTCTTTGTTACATCACCATGTGTACCGACTTTGCATCATCACCAGTTACTATTCATGAGTTAGCTAACGCTACTACAGTAATATTCAAAGAGAGGAACTATATCCCTACAGATTTATGGAAGGCGTACCTATGGCTAGGGTTTGCACCAAAAAAAAAAGAAAAAAGAGGGAGAACAAACTGAAGGAGAAACGCTGGAGTGCATAACCAGAATATGCTTGCCCACTTTGTTTCTACCACACTACCTCTAACACCAGCATTCCATGATCCACCCTGCACGCCTTCCAAGTGTCGTTTCCACCATCCCACGGAAAGAAGCCTCCCGCGTTATCATCACATCTTGATAGACAAAGTTCCAGCACCAAAAATCCGCATCCAAGACAACACCAGACGCGCTCGCTATACGCGCTTACCGGATGTACATTCCATATGCATATGTCAGGCACACATGCAACACGCACATGCCGGCCATGATACCATACCCTGGCCAGCACCAACAGATAGTGTCTCTCCAGTGCTAGCTTCTCTGCTCAATGCTAGCACCGGAAACTTGCATCTTTCCAGCGCTGACACCTTACATCTTTCCATCCCCAACACCTTACATCTTTCCAGCACTGACAGCTTGCATCTTTTCTAGCACAACATCTTGCATCCTTTCCAGCACCGCCAACGTGCATTTTTTCTAACATTGACAACTTGCGTCCTCCCGACGTCACGCTTGCGCTTCCATATTGCATCTTAATAGAAACTTGCATCTACCCAGTGCTGGAAACTTGCGTACTTCTAGCGTTGCACTTGAACGCCCTATGGGGAATCATCAGTCTGATTTCATCACACGTAAAGATCAGGAACGACTTCTCCAAAATCAAATCAAATCATCGATCCCCATGGGTTCACGAAGACTCTCTTCCTGTCAAGAGACGCATGATTTCTGGGGACTTCGCCCACAAAACTGTGCGGTCCATGATGAAACATTTATGTGAGATTCTAGGTTTCCCGAAGGAACAACGTCGAGACATATCTGCAGCCCTCAACCGCACTGCATTAAGGAAACATCTGTTTCCAACCAGAGAAGCCGATCCCAAACCAAATCACGGTTGATAAAAGGAACCCGGGATTCCTAACCATTGTTCGCTTGACGGGTGTCCGGTTTGACAACACACTGATTAACGCAGCTGCTCCGCTTCAGTTTTTTCTCCATAATCTAAGTTTCAACATTCTCTCCAAGAGCCGAAGCTACTTCAACGCCGCTTCTTCCTGCAAAGATCCGTATCACCACGCTCCTGTGTCAAGGATCATGGTCACAGCTAGCCAATTCTTTTACTTCCACGGAAGCCCATACAATCCTAGACAACTTGCTTTGTTACCACAACAGTGTAGTCTCTTATGATTACATCTCCTACCAAGAACTGTTGCCGCACATTCGTCGATACCAACTAGAGCTTCACCACATCAGCGATTACTACAAAGAAGGAAACATGTAAACCATACTGGAGGACTGAGGATATGCACGAAATTCCTTCACCGTCAAAGATCAGAAGACACAGTCAACCAAAGGCCGTACTCACAAGAAGGTCATCTACTCTTCAAGGGTACATCGCAAGAATATTATCACCTATCTGTCTAGAAGGCGCCTTCAACACTTTACGGGGACGTGGAGGGTCCCAAGCCTGCACTATCAAAATATTTTATCAAGTGATCTGAGTATCCCACTGTCACATCTAGAAAAGTATGATAGGATCAGGCCGAATCCTGTGGGGATTCAAGGAGATATAATTAAAGTAGGCTGCGCATGGGGGCAACTTCAGACGAAGCAGTTTATACTATTATCGACTTGGGTTCCGCCATCTGAAGCTCAATTGGGATTTCCTCCACTTCCACTGAATTGGCAATCAATACTTCATAACCTGGAGGCACAAGTGTTTCATCGACAACAACCCCAGGGTTGCTTATACTAGTGGATCCATGATTCCCAACTTCGTTGTTAAGCACCTAATACGAAGATTACATGGGATTAGGATGGATCAAGCGTGGAAAATCAGTACGATCATAAGATTAAGAAATTAAGTGAACTAACATCATTTAAGTTCATTATTATGCTTCTACGACATGTGCAAGAAGTACCAAAGTCATGAAACACGTTTTCCCAACAAACTCAGCTGAAGGAAATTTACACTTCCTTGTGTTCAATTACAAACTGGGAGCAATTGGTATGGAATATAGTATTGGGTTATGTACCATTCTTTTCGTATGGAAGTTACTTACAACATGTCAAAATTTAATGGAAATCGGATGAACGGGAAAGGAGAGGTGACCACAACATCAGACAACACGCGACCTGGAAAAGTTCTAAAAACCTCTTGGGAGTCTACTGTTTCGTGTTTTTCATCCCTTAAATATACTCAAAACTTAACAACCTTCTTTGGTAAAGCTTGGAAATTTCCTGGGCTTGAAGATACATATGCGGACCGTCAAGATCCGAGTTCGTATGAGAATTCTACAACAATTTTAATGAAGGACGCCCAGCTTCCCAACTTGCAAGGACTCCCAGCTTCCCAACTTGCAAGGACTCCCATCTTCCCAATTGCACCCAGCTTCCCAACTTTCAAGGACTCCCATCTTCCCAGCTTCCCAATCCTGGTCAGTCTTCCCAATCTTGGTCAGTCCTCCCAATCCTGGCCAGCTTCGCAATATGTGCAAGTTTCCCAATCCTTCCCAGCTTCCCAATCGCGTTAGCTTCCAATCCGCCCCATCTCCCCTTTCCAACGCCAATCTGTGTCATCTATACCTCCTTTTACAAATCCATACCATCCAGACGGCCCACACCCACTCCAAACTACATGATGCTGACAAATCCCTCCCACACCAAGTCTTTGCTGGAAGCTCTGCCTCGCGTTCCAGAGCTTGGCCCCAAAGACACCTGGTCATACTTGGATTTATGCAAAGCTACCAGACTCAAGGATCGTGAATTCTAATCACATCTCCAAAACTGTTAGACAAGCCTCCTCAACTTTCTTTTATGGATTACCGTCACTCGTCTGTCACCATCTTATGCTTACCTCGCAACAAAGATCATGTTCCGAGCTAAGAATGGGACTTAATGTTGATGGTGGTTTTTAGACAAAGGGTAAAATTATAAAACCCGAATAACCTAATGTCACCGGTGACACATTTATTAGCACATTTAATGCATGTAGTCAGTAATTAATTGGGGGGGTATTTTTTTTCAAATTAGGGTTACAACGAGCAAAACCCTAATTCCCCACCATGCCAATGGCAAGTCATGCCAGCCAAACCTAGCCCAAGCTAGCCGCGCCATGCCAAACGTACTCCGCCTTGGGCCTAGATATGCTAGTCACACCAACCGTGACAAAGCATGCCAACCATGATAGCCGCACCCATGTGCCAATGGAAAATCATGTCAGCCACACCAAATGCGCCAAAGCATGCCAACCATGCTAGCCACACCCCTGTACCAATGGAAAATCATGCCAGCCACACCAAACGCGCCAAAGCATGCCAACCATGCTAGCCGCACCTCTGTGCCAATGGAAAGTCATACTAGCCAAACCTAGCCCAAGCTAGCCGTGCCATGCCAAACGCACTCTGTCTTGGCCGTAGCTATGCTAGCCACACCAAATGCGCCAAAGCATGCCAACCATGCTAGACGCACCTCTGTGCCAATGGAAAATCATGCCAGCCACACCTAGCCCAAGCTAGCCACGCAATGCCAAAAACACCATGCCTTGGCCCTAGCTATGCTAGTCACACCAACCGCGCCAAAGCATGCCAACCATGCTAGCCGCACCCCTATGGCAATGGAAAATCATGCCAGCCACACCAAACGTGCCAAAGCATGCCAACCATGCTAGACGCACCTCTGTGCCAATGGTAAATCATGTTAGCCACACCTGGCCCAAGTTAGCCGCGCCATACCAAACACACTTTTCCTTGGCCCTAGCTATGCTAGTCACACCACGCCAAGCCAAACACCCTTACCTTGGCCTTAGCCGTGCCACCATACCAGCCTTCCCCTTGCGGCTACCAAAGTGAAAGCATGCAACAATCAATGGTTTCCCTTCAATCCCAGGAGCAAATCCTGGACGTCTCCTCATGGCCTTTGGCCCAAAAACCATAGCTTGGTCACGCACCTAGCCAAGCTAGCCGCGTCACGCCAAAAGTGGCGCCTCCCAACTTGCCAAGCCGTGCAACCAAGGGCCAAGCTTCCACATGCCAAGAAACTCTTGCAAACCTGCCATACTACCGCCCCTTCCTGAATCCTTCCTGATTTTCACTAACGAGCCGGTTTCACATCCTAAACGGCCTCGAACCCTAAATTTTCTCGCGAATGGGTATAGGAAATTCTTTTCCGGTCATATGGACGGGCGGACCGTCAAACTCCGAGTCCGTATGCGGATTCTACGACGATTCTACTAAAAGACGCTAATTAGGGTTTCAGCATGTCAAACCCTAAACCGCAAGCACTTCCCTTCCAAGACCGCCTGCTACCAGCGGCGCCACACATGCCATTGGCACATGACAACACGCTCGATGGTAGCCAATGCTTGCAAACCGTGCAACCTAGGTCAAATTGGCCACGCATGCCATTGGCACATGCCAACATGCTCGTTGGTAGCCTATGCTTGAAAACCGTGCAACCTAGGGAAAATTGGCCACGCATGCCATTGGCACTTGCCAACATGCTCGCTGGTAGTCTATGCTTATAAACCGTGCAACCAAGCGCAAATTGGTCACGCATGCCATTGGAACATGCCAACATGCTCGCTGGTAGCCTATGCTTGCAAACCGTACAACCTAGGTCAAATTGGCCACGCATGCCATTGGCACACCCCCTTCTATGACATACTTTAGGTCTTACATTTGCCTCTTGCGAAATTTTTATTTCGTGAACTATGGTGTATGCCATAGTAGGTTCGACCCTTTCTGATTGTTTTGTTTCTTCTTCTGCATATCAACTCTTTTGTAATTTCGCAATCTTATCTTTGTCATTCATAATATATATATTTTTTAAAAATTTGCAACAAATCAATCATACATCTTTCTTTCTTCTCTCAATTTTACTTTTGCATTCATAAAATCAACAAATACATTCACACTTCAAGTTTCTTAGCTTTGCTGCTTTTTGCCTCTGTATCTTTGACATTTTCTGTTATTTTCTTACTTTCTGCGAAATCTTCGCTTCTTATTACCTTCAGCATGCATTGGCTTCACAACATTTCTTATTCTCTCTGTTCTATTGCATCTACCATCAATCTGTCACTTCTTTGTCTTTCTCTGATGTTCTGTTTCTAATTCTCCTTCTTTGCAGTTCTTTCTTCACAAGATTCTACATCAACTTCATAACACTTCTTTCCTTCAATCCGATATCCTTTTATGATGCCAACACCACTGGGATGAGGGAACTTGATGCATTGATGGAAAGTCGATGCTACACCTAGAATCCCATGTAACCAAGGTCGTCCAATCAATGCGTTGTATGGTGATTCCACATAGACCACACAGAACAGGATTTCAGAAGACAATCCTTTCAGTGGAATTCGCATATTGACTTCCCATTTAGGCTTATTGGAAGTACCATTAAAACCATAGATTTTGTAAGTTGAAGGTATTAAATCTTCGTCTTTTCGTCCCATAGTTTTATAAGCATGATAAAAAAAGGATATCCACGGAACTTCCAGTATCGATTAAAACTCGGTTGATTGCCATTGAATCCTCAGCTTCATCATCTTCATCATCGCTAGGTTTTGGGTTAATCACCAATCTTACCACTAATGGGTTATCGTGCATTTCTTCTCTCTCAGGTACTTCTTCTACGGTGAAGGAAATAGTCTGCTTTTGCTATTCTTTCAGTGGCGATACCTTCGCAATATTCATTATTTTTATATCATCAGCATCTCTTGCGAAAACTTTGCTCAGAATGTTATCGTGGAAGTCTTCAATCGTTTTATACGAATGTACAATAGAGGGACAAAACAGATTCTTTGCCTTCGCACCCACTTCTATTATAAACGTTTCTCCTCCTTTTGTTGTATT